>OZ014523.1:465778024-466413024 GCA_963966055.1 Lathyrus aphaca
ATAACTTCAACAAATGTTCAACATGATCCTCTTCAGTCCTTGACTTAGCGATCATATCATCAACATATACCTCAATTTCTTTGTGCATCATATCATGGAAAAGCGTGGTCTTGCAGGTACACCCCTTCTCTCCTCGATGACCGAGCATCATCATCAACGTTTGTGGCCCACCTCAGATTCTGATCTCTAGGAATGATCATATATATATATATATATATATATATATATATATATATATATATATATATATATATATATATAATATTACGACAATTAAATTATATTTTTTAAATTTAATTTAATAGAAATAAGTGACTTTGGTAGTCACATTTACATAAGTCTCACAAAGAATAACATTGAGAAATTATTCGGATTTATTAAATTTATGTTTAAATATAATAAAATAATGATATATATGACAATGAATTTTTAGGGTAACATATTCCTGAATTTTCTAATTTTATTTGGCGAACATTCTCGAATTATAAAGTATGTGTCCAATGTCAACAAAACCCATATAACATATTAATTAGGTTACAAATATTTCTTCTCGGCGATTTACTCTGAGATGGTAAACTTTCTTCATAATATTTGAAGATGTGAAGAGGTTGTTCTTGATTTATTTTATAAACATGTTTCTCTCGATTCATTTTTATCGAATTCCTATTTTGTTAGATTCTGAATATTCTAACTATCCATCAATTGAATTTGATTTTTTTTATTTTTGAATGAAAGTTTTTTAGGGTTTTGAAGAGTTTCATTTAAAAATGGGAGAAATCGATAAATCTCAAAGCTTCGATATTGGAGGTAAATAATTCGTCATCTCTTGATACATGTAATATTTTATGTTTGAATCATACAATTTTAATAAATTTAGATCTAACTTAAGGATTACATTGTTTTTATTTTTACTTTTACGGTTTTCATTTGTAGATATGATTCTCGTATTTGATAAAACTATGAATATGTGTGTAGCAATATAAATTTATTGTTATCATTTAAGTTGATTTTATCTTGGGAGAATAATAAACAAATTAGATAAATCAAATCAGAACATTGAAATTAATCAATTATATGAGATCGTCATTTTTTTTATAGACTGGTCCATTGAACTTGACACATCATTGTCATGTGCACAAGAAAAAGAAGATGTAGCTCCTATAGTGCATTAAGTTGTTTTGAAAATTTGTTGAAGGTGGTTGTTTTTCAAAAGGAGTGTCAATAACCTTTCTACAAGGAGCACGGGTGACAAAACTGAGGTAAAGCTGAAAGATATTATATACTTACATACTTTTGATGAAAACTTATAACTTGTGATAAAATGTGTATGATTGTAGCAAGAGTTCGTAGACAACTATTAAAAAGAAAATGGAAGAGGCTACTACACCTAAAAATACATCCGATCTAATAAGGAGGAGAAGAGTTATTAGGAAAAGAATCAAAATAGTTCAAGTAAGTGAACATTTCCTTGATTTTTATCCCTATAGTAACCACAACTCTATACTTGGAACAATACTTTAAGTTATACATTATTTAACTTAGTTTAAGATAGACAATAATATGTATATATGTATTTGCATAAAATATACACATGTATTTATACTATATAAATATCATTTCATTAATTTTTAAAGTTAATTTCATTTAGAGATCAAGGTTGTTCTTCTATACTTGGATTTGTCAATAACATTACTTCAAGTATTGGGAGAAAAATACAGGTTATCCCTAAACTATATATGATTATAATGTCTTTCAATACATTTAAATACTATGATTTCACCTATTCGACCCCTTTCGTATCACAACCATCAATACACTTATAGAGATCATGTTCGAATGCATTATGCAGAAAAACATGCATTCAGGATTTCTCGATTAAATGAGCATATTGAGATTTGCTCATGGAAACAAGAATAATAACTAAAAAAATAAGTTCCCCTTAGTCATTAATGAGTCATGTAAACTAAAGGTTTGGGAAACTTTAGGTCAAACCTAGTTTCACGATTGTTGGATTGTTCAAACGTAGCGACACACCTGAGTCATAATTAAAAGCGAATTTTGAGCTTCAGATTAAACTATTAGGCCAGTGACAGAGATGCCCGAGCTAGTTCCTACAAACGGTTACCAACATGGGAGATTTGAATAGTACCCAGGAACCGAGTTCATGTTATACATTGTGTGACTATGAAAAGGACAGATTGTGGCTAGTGAACTACTATGACCTGGATCCCTCTCAAGTGACAAGTATTGGTCGGGGAAAGTCGTTACAAATAGCCCATTAGAATATTTGTGATTGGAATACCAACTCGAACATGGAGTTATTTGTCGGGGAATTATATTCTAGTGTGATGAAGTGTGTTCGTGACTAGAATTCCACTAAAGTAACGAGCGTTGGTCGCATAAAGCAATACACTTTGTGCAGTGAGATGGTGACCCGAATCCCACCTCGATATGTAATTATGGGCAGATGAAAGACTTTTCACTTCATGGGGGAAATATGTGACCTGAATCCCATTCAAATAACGAGTATGGTAAGGTAAATATTTTGCCTCGATTTCTGAATTCTCTGTGACTCAAATTCCACTCAAATGTATTGATCGGGGAAAGAAATTCAATTTTCAATGAGACTCTTGAGGTATACGAAGCATAGTGTAAGACCGTTAGAAGACTATTATGCTTGTGTTGTGATCGTCTACATCTCATACATGTTACTTGTACGATCATGTGGTGTGCGAGTTAGCTTAGTCTTTGAGTTAGTCAACTAGTACACCCTCTAGATTCGAACAGATTCAATAGTGTAGTCTAGAACTCACTGAGATTTAGTAATCTTATCCCACTTTTTTGTTGTTTCAGGTACCTCGAGGCAAGGCAAAGGTAATGATATGATGGCATGGGCAAGGATTTGATGATGTTTCAGTTGTTTTAATTTCCGCTGAATTTTGAGATCTTGTAGTATTTTGGGGTATCAATTATATTTTCATATATCGCACTTATATTTTGTATTGTACTTTAATATGATATCATGTAGACATTTATGATATGAATTTCAATTCCAATATTTAATGTCATGTACTATTATAGATATGTATGTATGAGGTGATATATATATATATATATATATATATATATATATATATATATATATATATATATATATATATATATATATTTATATATATATATATATATATATATATATATATATATATATATATATACAAAAACAATAATATTACATATGGAAATGTTTTTAAATGAAAAGAAAAACATAATTTATTACTATATGTACTTTTATTTTTATTTGGTTTGAATATAAAATTAATAAATATTTTTTTTTAGTAAATTTATATATGGCAAAAAAAATAGCGGGGCAAAAAATTTATGAAATTCAAAATTCATTTGAGAACATTCTAGAGACATAATGTGTCTATCTAAAGTGAATAAAAATTAGGGTTAAAATTTGTTTATTCGTAAAGATTCATTTGACGAGGTTAAAATTTCTTCCTCAATTCTTAAGGGTGTATAGAGGTATTCCTTGATTTAATCATAATAACATGTTTTATATATTTATTGTTTGGTTATCTTATTGATCTTTTAATCAATTTGATTTTCTTTTTTATTATTTTCGGATAGAATTTTGTTAGGGATTTTAAAAACCTCATTTGAAAATGGGGAACAATGATAATGCTCAAAACTTTACTATTGGAGGTAAATCATTTTGTTTCAATTGACATGTATATAATATTTATGTTTGATTTATACACTTCTAATCGATATATAGTTTATGTTATATTTGTTGATATGATTCTTGTGTTTGATTAAACCGTAAATATTTGTACTATAAATTAAATTACATTTTTATTTAATTTGATTTGATTTTATCACATTGGAGGCAAAGTATAGAAGTTAAATGTATTATCAAATGATCGAAATTATATACATAAACAAATGAACTCAGTTTGTGTTTAAAAATATTTTAAAAGATGTGACAAAGAGAAAGCATAAACAAATAAACTCAGTTTGTGTTTAAAAAATAAACTTCTTCCTTTAGTTAATCAAAGACTAGAATCATTACTTAGATGTAAATTTACCAAATCTTAAAGACTATTAAAAATATTGAAATCTTTAAGATAAATTTTACAATTCATTAAGTTGTGTTGAAATTTTTATTTCTTAACTTATTATTTGTTATTCTATCAATTTGCTAACATAAATATTTTGTTGTTGTTGAAGGTGCATTTTCTACTGAAGGGCTTGTTAATAACATAATTGAGGTTAATAACATTATTAATTTTATTTTTAGTACAATAAATTTAATAAATCTTATAATTTTATATTTACTCATAGAATTTAAATGGAGTTCATCTGAATGACAATTCTAAACAAGGAGCACCGTCAAGGTATATTTAATAGAATTAATTTGTTGTTTGATTTGAATGCCTTTTAATTTATTTGTTAATGTATTTTACTATTTTAAATCTTTTATTATGTTTAAATTATATTAATTTGTAATAAAATGTGAATAATTGTGACAGTAATTTAGAGAAGTCTACTGAAAGTAAAATGGAAATATCTACACCTATTGGGCCAACAACTTCAAAAAGGACAAGCAGAATGATTACAAGTTGGTTGAAAAACAATTCAAGTAAGAATTTTTTATTATTATGATCATGACCATTATAATATAACTAAAACATTCTGATGTTTTAAAAGCTAGACATAATTAGTTAGTTAGGTACAAGAAAAAATATCACTTCATTTCAATAGAAACAATTTCTAAATACAAAGATGTAAAGAAACATAACAAGACACTATTATCTCCATTAAATTACATGAATTAATTTAATTTTAAAAAATGTATATATTATGTATTTCATTCTATTAATTTTTAAATTTCATATATATATCGTAGATGAAGATGGATCTGCTTTAGTTGGAGTTGTCCAAAACATTAATTCAAGTGAAAAAACAAATGATATTGTTGGAAAAATTGAGGTTAGGCTTAAATTATATACAAATTTAATGTGTTTGTAAGAAATATTAGTGTAATGATTTAAATCTTATATTTTTATGTTTCCATTGCATAGAATTCAAAAGAAATCAATCCAAATGAGTATGACACCTCAAATGAAGAGAATAATTCAAAAAAAGTCAAACTCAATGAGGATGAAATCATTGAAGAAAAGAAGGCTATGATAGATTCTAAAAAATTGATAGGGTGTGATATCTACAAAGAATTTGAAGGAGTTAAATCTCTTGGAACTGTTACAAAGTACTTTGCTTTCCTCAAATTGTTTGAAGTATGATTTCTTTATCTTTGATAAACTATAATCCTTTAGAATTTTTTCTATAATCACATTATTAATTAACTTGTTTATTAACATTGTTTATTTGGATATTCAGGTTACATACAAAAATGATGGCCGCATGGAGTGTTTGGATTATAATGAAGTTTTGAGTCATTTGGCCGAAAAGGATAAGATATACAAGACTATACCAACAAAACCGAAAATGTATAATATATATATATATATATATATATATATATATATATATATATATATATATATATATATATATATATATATATATATATATATATATATATATATATATATATATATATATATGCAAACACCTCTTTTCATATTGAATGTCTACCAATTTATTCATAATTATAATTTTGAAATCTTTATGATATCAATATTAATTTTATATGAAATGTTTATGATTGTAGAAATCCTAGAGAAGTGAGAAAGAAATTTGTAAGAGAGTTAGCTGAACATATATTTGGAAAGGAAGCCGCTTCAAAATGGAAGATGAAAGATAATTCAATAATGGAGAGAAAAAAGGCAAGCAAGAAAGGAAAAAGATCAAGTAAGAGAAAAGTTTGATTCGTTTACTTTAAAATATTTTACATGAAAACTAGCATAGTAAAATTACTTTTAAGAAACCTTTCATGATTTCAAAAATATTTATTTAAATAAAAAATATTGTGTCAAAACGTATATATTTATCTAACTATTAGATTAGACGTAATTTAGTTTTCAACAATATATTATGGTCTATTAGTGTAAAACACATTATAGACTTAAGCAAAAAATTTAGATAATTGTTAATCGTACATTATTAGTGTAAATTTTTAAATTTATGCAATGTAAATTTAATTCTACTAATTTTTAAATTTTATTTTTTATTTTTATTTTTAAAGGTGGTCCTTCTTCAAGCAAAGCTATGAATACTGAAGAAACTGAAGTAACCCCACAACTAAAGGAGAGTGCTAAGAGGAAAAAGAATGAAAATTCAAAATCTGATCGGAAATTTGTACGTCATTGCATCCTCTTGATTTGAATTAATATATTTTTACTTTTAGATTTGGTTTAAACTAAAACTAGTATATTTTTTATTTGAATTTTGATGAAAAATGTTATATATTTTTTTATAGATAAAAAATGATTCGGAAACAAGGCACAAACCATGGCACGCTAAGCGAGAAAATGCAACTAAAGAAGAACCTTATGAGCCTTATCAATTCAGAGGACTTTATATCTGCAAAGAACTTAATGGAATCAGATCCATTGGAACTGTTATTGGTTATTGTCCTAGAAAGAACAAGCTCATAGTATGTTTTTCTTTAACTTCTAGATTATAAAATTGTTATTTGAAACATTGATTATACTCATAAACATCATTGATACAAACACAATACATATACTGACATGTTTGACATTTATAGAGTTTAAGAAAATAACATCATTTAGTATAATTATATGTGTTACTGTCAGATTGAGTTAACTACATAGTTAGTTGACAATCATATGGATGCAGATTCAATACAAAACTGATGATAGCATAGAGTATATGACCCAATTGGAAACTTTACATAGTATGGCAAAACGTGTTGATGTTATGCCATCACAAAGTGCAAGGTATAATTAAAATACATAAACATAAGTTAATTGTTACACCACACTAGAAGTTGATTTTTCATTAATTATTTACAATTGATGTAGTGGTTCAAAGAAGAAAACTGATAAGAAAAAGAAAAATGATGACATTGAAAAAACATCAACTTCTGGAACCAATAAAAGAACTGTTGGTGGTAAGTAGAAACTTAACATGATAATATATGGTATAAATTTGCTAAAAGACACTATTTGACAATAGTTTTTGTTGTGTATTTTTTAGGTCCAAAAGTGTGAAGAGAAATTTGCAGCAAAGGAGAATCATTAGTTTTGTGAAAAGTAGTTGAAATATCAAAAACTATTTCATGATGTTTGCATAAAAACTATTGTGTTTCCGTATTTGGTTTGTGTTACTTTCCTTTATTTTGGTACTTTTATATACCTTTCTAAACTGATTATGTATGTGTGTTAAGTTAAACTTGTTGTTTGTTGATTCCTTTAAAGTGGATGTATACAACTTCAAACGCTTTATATGATTGCTTGTGATATTATTTCGTAGTTTCTCAATACACCATTATACATCCATTATGCGAGAATTACAGTTAATTATCATACCTTACGAACAAAGACTACAACTTAATAGATGTCTAATCAAAGGCATTTGATTACTTACAGAAGTGTACCTCCGAAATAATTCGGGGATGCATTTTCAGACTTATTTTGGGCAAAACAAGGTGCCTCATTTACGAAAGCATATCAAGCACTGCCTTCCGTCGGAGGCGCGCAAAACAGATGGATATCTAGTGAGTCTAAACTGCTTTACGGAGAAGACGCAACAATGCCACTTCAGCTTGACAGGACTTGAATTGTCCGTGCTTCAAGCTGGAGAGGTACTAGACTAGACATTCTATTGAAGCTTTTGTTGATGTTACCGACATAATGTGTTTACATGGCCTCCGTGGGGCCATTCGTTGTCCACTGCTCTAGAGGTACTGATCATATGTGCTGATTCTCTGAGGTACTCCACAATGACCATAAGAATTAGCACTACCATCATATGAAACACCAAATAGACAGGGACACCAGACGACAACACTAACACCGACACGTATAGACTCATTTGAATGATTGTATGACAATTTACAAATGAAAGGAAGTATAGAAGTAGAGTTTCTAGTAATGATTAACAATGGCTTACCTTTATAATGAGAAGAATACGAAAGAAGAAAAGTTGAAGAATTGGGTAAGGTAGAGATCATAGCGAAAATGATGCAAATTGTCCGTAAGAGAAAGTAATATGCCAAAATCAACAGATAGGTAGAAAAAAGAGCGATCAGGCTATCATAGTCTGCAATGATGATCAATATTCTTGTCATAAACTCTATTGAGCTTACTGTACTTGAAGACCTACATCAACATTATTCCATATCACACTCATCTCATACCAAGATAAAATCATTTCAAGATAATATTAATTTTTAAACAAAACATTAATAATGGAATGCACAATGGTATATATTGGTTTTGCATTAAGTATTATTAAAGTAAAATTGTGTTTATATCCAAAACATACAACAAAATGAAACAATAAAAAATATATTTATGTCAGTATGTCTTTAACCCTCTTATCACTCATTATCACGATGCCAATAAAATACTTAGATACTTAAATATTTCACAATAAAAAATATATTTTTCTCCTCATCTAGTGCCTCAAAACTCCATAAATATTTTGGTTGGACTTTGTTAGGTGCTAATTTCATGGAATTTAAAGAAACAAAACATTGTATCCGGATCATTGACCGGAGCTGCATACTGGGCATTAACGTCACAAACATGTGAGATACAATGGTTAACTTAACTTTTGTAAGGATTTGCAAATTGTCTTTTCATAACCTGCTTCTATGTACTAGGAAAACAATTCATCCATTTACTTGGCTCACAGTTCCACCTTCCATGAAAAAAGCAAACATATTTACCTAGATTGCCATGTTGTCAGGCATAAGGTACAATCAAAACCCATTCACTTGCTGCCAGATCCTAATGCATCATAGCTAGCAGATGCTTACACTAAGTCATTACACTCTTCTTTATTTTCTTGTATTTTGACTAAATTAGGTCTATGTAGTATATACAATCCAACTTGGGGAAGATATTAATTTATCTATGTAGTTAGTCATGATCGATAGAAGTTAGTTAAAGATAAGTTTTTCTTGGTTAGCAATTAATTACTAAGTTTGTTATTATTGTTCCAACTATTTCATAATGATACGGATAAAATTTTATCTTTACCTCTACATTTAATCACATACCCCTACATATTTTTTAAAATTCTAATTTTATCCTTTTTTTTTCTCAACCAAAAGTAACACCCTTGGTACTTCCGGAATGTTTTTTTTTTGTTTTTTTTCTCAACCTTCTGGAGTGTTTTTTTAAACTCTAGTTAAGAAACATGAATGTTCCTTTGATGATATGCGGCAAAGACTAGACAAATGTAGATACAATAGAGATACTCTCAACTACAGAAAAATTTCCTACAAGAGAAGAGGCGACTAGGTGGATTAGGGAGGTTGGACTCAGAAATAGAGTCATTGTTATAATAATTTGTTTCTTCCTCTCTTACCAGTCTTTGTGTCTGAATGAGTTATTATAATAGTGACTCTATTTTTGAGTGCAACCTCCCTAATCCACCTAGTCGATCTCTTCTCTTATAAGAAATTTTTCTGTAGGTTAAAATATCTCTGTTGTATCTACATTTGTCTGGTCTTTGCCGCATATCATCAAAGGAACATTCACGTTTCTTAACTAGAGTAAAAAAATAAAAAAAAAATAAAAAATACACTCCAAAAGTAATAAGGGTGTTACTTCCGGTTGAGAAAAAAAATAAAAAAATACAGTCCGGAAGTTGAGAAAAAAATTACACTCCGGAAGTAACAAGGGTGTTACTTCCGGTTGAGAAAAAAAATACACTCCGGAAGTAACACTTGTAACTTGTTACTTCCAGTTGAGAAAAAAAATAAAAAAATTACACTACTTCCGATTGAGAAAAAAAATAAAAAAAAATACACTCCGGACGGTTGAGAAAACAATTATAAATAAAAAATACACTCCGGAACCCGGTTTGAAATATTTTTAATTCCGAAAATTTTTAAAAAAATAAAAAATAAAAAATATAATAATAATAATAATAATAAATAAAAAAAGTATAAAATTGAAATTTTTAAAATTATGTAGGTGTATGGGGTTAAATGTAGGGGTACAAGGTAAAATTTTCTGATACGGATCACATTGTTGGCCCAATTACTCCGCCCATTGTTGGCAATACTAGGCCCAAGCGTACTAGGAGATTCCAGCTAGGTTCCAAGATTAGAATTGGTGACTCAGCATATCTAGTGAAGATCTGCATATCTTTCCGTTATCATAATTTCACTTTTTTGTTAAGCATATTTTATTCTCCTATGTTATTGTACTAAGTTATCCTTATATAAACTTGTATTATATGTTGTACCCCAAAAAATTTCCTCCCATATTCAAGATAATGTGTCTCAAGAGGTCTCTCAATAATCACAAGATTCTCAATTGGTCAAAGAGATTGAAGGTTTCACCAGACAAACCTCCTCCTGAACAATGGATCTTAGAACTAGGATTTTGAGTTTGCCCAAGAAAAATAGACTTCCAAAGCCTCAAGTGGACTCCATAACATACCACATACCTTAAAGAATCCCCATGACAAGTTTCAAAGCTTTCCCGACAAGTTTCAAAGCTTTCCCAACAAGTTTGGCCAGTCAGATGCTCAGATACCCAAAAATCAGTTGACTTGGTCAACAAGTCAACTGTGGTCAACATAAAGTCAAACTTCAATAATTTTGCTCAACATCAAGATTATGAGGTGAAATTCATCATTTGATCAAGGGTTGATCATGATTCATCAAGGAAACCTCAGAATCATCAAGAATCAAGAGTTACTAAATTAGGGTTTTGTGCAGGAAAAGTCAACTAAACTTTGACCAGCCATAACTTTCACATACTTCATCAGAAATTTCCCATCCAAATATCATTTTTAAGGAAATCCAATTCTCTATAACTTTGTGTCTTACAAGCCAAATCCAAAAATGCTTCATTTGAAAAATATGAGCTAAAACATTATAGGTCTTTTTGAAAGTCAACAAAAAGTCAACTTTTTCCAAAGCTCATAATATAAAAATGGTAAATGATATGTACATGGGACTAAAAGGGTTGATTAGAGGACACTCTATGCTTTCTAAAAAGTCCTAGAAAGCCTTCATGGGATCAAAATTGAGGAAGTTATGCATTGTGGAAGTTGGACAATTTTGAGGAGGTTTATGAAGCAAAACGGGTCTAAACTCAAGATTTTGTCAAATGGGCCCATAATATTCCAATCCAAACTTAAAGATGAGGTCATGCACGACCCAATGATCAATTGTTCTGATTTTTATTATTTATTTTATATTATTTTGGATTGTAATCATTAAAATTCAATTTTAATTAAAATAAATTATGAAAATCAAATATTTGATCTAATACCTATTTTTGGATCAAATATTTTGTGATTAGGATGATTGAAATCATTCAAAATTCGTGCAAGACCATTATAGTATGGATATATTTGATTTTTTTGACAAATTTGGCAAGGTGGTTTCTTCACAATCAAGCAACTCCAATCCATTGTCAAAAAGCCCAAAATTTTAACCTAATACATTCTATTATATATACATAACAATGTTACAAGGATTGGACACAAAAACTCAGGGAAAAAACCACTTTCAAACTTCAAAAATTTTCAAGAAAAGTGCCCAATCGTTTTCCTATTTCCAGTTGGTTTCAAAGCCTTCCAAAGGTTCCATTACATTCCTTGGAGCATTTTGGACACATCTGCATCATCCCTATCATCAAAATCCATGCCAAAATCCATAAACCGAATTCATATTCATGTCTTATTTTGACTTATTCGATTCCATTAATTCATGTGTTTTCTATTGATTTTGATCATCTAACATTGCTTGCTTGATTGTATAGATCGTTTCTGGGCTATTAGATTTAAGTTTTGATGCAGGATATGAAGAACATCGTGATTAGGGTTCGCGAGCTTCAAATTGGGAACGGCGATTAACGTGATTTTGTTTGAAATTGAATGAATAATTGGACCTAAGATACTTCATTTGATTGATTGGTGGTGCTAGAATGAATTTATTCCTAGGATAACATTGTTTTTGATTTGCAAGATTTATAGTGACGCATAAAAACTGTCACTACAAGTTATAGCGACGGACGGCCGTAAGTATAACCTAATATCACAGACGGATGAAGAACATGACTGATGGCGCGCTTTTTATTTTTTTGAATATTTGTTCTTTTTTATAATTTGTTTGTTTGGTATTTCTAGCACAAGCGCGCGCTTGGTCCAGTGGAGGAGTGGTACGAATTGTGAGGCTGAGGGCATGAGTTCGAACCCTAGCTCCACTAAAAAAAATTTCACACGCTGTTTTTTTTTCCTATTTTCCTCCTTTTTTTTCTTAATTATTATTATATTAATTAACCATTAATCCTAATTAATTTAAAACCAATTTGATCAACCTCCACTAATCACTTCCATAAATCTTTTTCTTAAAAAAAACAATTTTATAATTATTTTTAATACTTTTTTTTACTTAATATTTTTTCATAATAATTAGATTGTTAGTTTTTTAAATTAAAATTGTAAATAAAATTAGTTAATTAAGCTTTAAATTAATTAATCAATCCTAATTTTTTTATCAAACCCTAATTTTTATCAAACCCTGATTTTCTTTAAAACCCTAATTTTTCATAAAAAAAATAATTTCTTTTCTTAATTCAATTAATTTGCTTTATTTATTTTTATTTAGAAAATTGTATAGGTTTATTCTTATGTAATTTCTTTTTTCGCTCGATTATGCAATTGCTTATATTATGTAATAGCTTAGGTTTATTTTTTGTTTTTCATTTTTCGCAACCTCTATAAAGGACAAATGTACCCCCTCCCCTAATGTAATAACGTATGATCTTTATTTCCGCTTTTAAATTTCTACAAATAATCACGTGGTTAGTAATTTAGGGAGTGCAAAGACTGTATGCTTAACAAATTGGACCTAGCCCACTAAATTTAAGAAAAATAATTAATATTCACACACGTAAGTCGGTCGTTCTACGATCACCATCTGCACTTCTTAGGGTTCCCCTCTTGGTTGCCTTAAACAAATGGTCAAGTCCCTCGAAAGTGGGGGTGTCAAAAGCAAAGCCCCTTTAACAGAAAAAATCATCAAGTCCCTTCATATTCAAAAGATCATAAGTCCCTTCGAGGTTGCCTACGAAATAATGATTTTGTCCCTTCGGTAAAAAATGATGATAGTCCATACGAATTACTAAAGACACCCCTACAAGTTACCTTCGTTGACCATACGATGATCCTACGCCCGTCCCTTAACTTAATCCAAGGTAAATGACTACTTGCTCCTTAATAGTAAGGACAATCTTACCCTTGAAAGGAAATAAAGAAACATGAAATACCATTCTAGGGTAGGTAGTTCTTAGTTACTTGCTCGAATTTCAAAAACTCTTTTTCACACCTCACTTTCAAACATTTTCAAACTCAAAGCTTTGTATACATCCATACGAGGATCATTACAAAGACTTATGAAAATTTCTAAACACACACTTCACATTTATTTTCAAACAAACAAGTGAGATAAGTAACTAAGAGCCCATGGATAACCATGGATACAAAGGGTGCTAATACCTTCCCTTTGTATAACCTACCCCCCGAACTCAAAACTTTTAAAAGGTGTTTCCTGTTCTTTTATAACCTTTCCTATTAGATAAAATCAAAGTCGGTGGCGACTCTTGCTATCCGCAACATTGTTTTTGTAAAACAAAAACACCAAGTCAGTTCTCCCACCGTGTTACAGAACTGGCGACTCTGTTGATAGCGCTATAGGTCAGTTCTCCCACCGTGTTACAGTTCTCCCCCTTAGGAATTAAGATCACTTATTTGTTTGACTTGCTTGATTTATATTTACTTGTTTGGCTTTTTGTGTGAAAGATCTTAACCTAGATCCAGTGTACCTTAGGTAAGTAGCGATAGACCAAGGAAAGTGTACGACATATACCAATATGGTTGATCTGGTGGCTACAGTTAGTGTGACTTCTTGGTTGGTTCTTATGTTCTTTAAGTAAGTTGAGGATAACCTGAGACTGCCATATGTTGTCATTAACACTAACTAACTTTTAGAACCCTAGTTATGGGCTGAGGAAATACTTTTCACTTCGTGAGGGAAATATGTGACCTGAATCCCACTTAAATGATGAGTATGGTAAGGTAAATATTTTGCCTCGATTTCTGAATTCTCTGTGACTCAAATTCCACTCGAATGTCGAGTACTGATTGGGGAAAGAAATTCACTTTTCTATGAGACACATGAGGTAACCAAAGCGTAGTGTAAAACCATTAGATGAAAATTATGCTTGTGTTGTGATCGTGTATATCTCATACATGTTAATTGTATGGCCATGTGGTGTGGTGTGCGAGTTAGCTTAGTCTTTGAGTTAGTCAACTAGTACACCCTATAGATTTGAACAGATTCAACGGTGTAGTCTAGAACTCACTGGGATTTAGTAATCTTATCCCACTTATTTTGTTGTTTCAGGTACCTCGAGGCAAGCCAAAGGTAATGGTAAGATGGCATGAGCAAGGATTTGATGATGTTTTAGTTGTTTTAATTTCCACTAAATTTTGAGATCATGTAGTATTTTGGGGTATCAATTATATTTTCATGTATTGTAATTATATTTTGTATTGTACTTTAATATGATATCATGTAGACACTTATGATATGAATTTTAGTTTCAATATTTAACGCCATGTATGTACTATTATAGATGTGTATGTATGAGGTATTTATATATATATATATATATATATATATATATATATATATATATATATATATATATATATATATATATATATATATATATATATATATATATATATATATATATATATATATATATATATATATATATATATATATATATAATACAATAATATTATATATGGAAATGTTTTTTAATAAAAAGAAAAACATAATTTATTACTATATGTACTTTTATTTTTATTTGGTTTGAATATAAAATTAATAAAAACTTTTTTTTAGTAAACTTACATAAGGCAAAAAAAATTAGCGGGGCAAAAAATTTATGAAATTCAAAATTCATTTGGGAATATTCTAGAGAGACATAATGTATCTATCTAAAATGAATAAAAATTAGAGTTAAATATTTTTCGTAAAGATTCATTTGGTGAGGGTAAAATTTCTTCCTCAATTCTTAAGGGTGTATAGAGGTATTACTTGATTTAATCATAATAGCATATTTTATAAATTTATTCCTTTAGTTAATCAGAGACCAGAATCATTACTTAGATGTAAATTCACATAATCTTAAAGACTATTAAAAATGTTGAAATCTTTAAGATAAATTTGACAATGCATTAAGTTGTGTTGAAGTTTTTTTATTTCTTAACTTATTATTTGTTATTCTATCAAATTTCTAACATAAATATTTTGTTGTTGTTGTAGGTGGATCTTCTGCTGAGGGGCTTGTTTATAACATAATTGAGGTTAATAACAGTATTATTTTAATTTTTAGTATAATAAATTTAATAAATCTTATAATTTTTTGTTTACTCATAGAATTTAAATGAAGTTCATCTGAATGACAATTCTGAACAAGGAGCACCACCAAGGTATATTTAATATGTATGATATTAATCTATGGATTTGAAGTTAGTTTATGATTTGTTGTTTCATTTGAATGCCTCTTAATTTATTTATTAATGTATTTTACTGTTTTAAACTTTTGGTTATGTTTAAATTATATTAATTTTTAATAAAATGTGAATAATTGTGGCAGTAATTTAGAGAAGCCTACCGAAAGTGAAATATCTTCACCTACTGAGTCAACAACTTCAAAAAGGACAAGCAGAATGATTGGAAGTTGGTTGAGAAACAATTCAAGTAAGAGATTTTTTTTATTATGATCATGAAACTTGTAATATAACTAAAATATTACGATGTTTTAAAAACTAGACATAATTAGCTAATTAGGTAAAAAAAACCACTTCATTTCAATAGAAATAATTTCCAAATACAAAGATGTAAAGAAACAAAACAAGACACTATTATCTCCTTTAAATTGCATGAATTAATTTAAGTTTAAAAAGTGTATATATTATGTATATTTCATTCTATTAATTTCTAAATTTTAAATATATCATAGATGAAGATATATTTGCTTTTGTTGGAGTTGTCCAAAACATTACTTCAAGTAAAACAGCAAATGATATTGTTGAAAAAATTGAGGTTAGGCCTGAACTATACACAAATTTAATATGTTTGTAAGAAATATTAGTATAATAACTTAAATCTTATATTTTTATGTTTCCTTTGCATAGAATTCAAAAAAAAATCAATCCAAATGAGTATGACACCTCAAATGAAGAGAATAATTCAAAAAAAGTCAAACTCAATGAGGATGAAATCATTGAAGAAAAGAAGGCTATGATATATTCTAAAAAATTGATAGGGTGTGATATCTACAAAGAATTCGAAGGAGTTAAATCCCTTGGAACTGTTACTAAGTACATTGTTTTTCTCAAATTGTTTGAAGTATGATTTCTTTATCTTGGATAAACTTTAATCCATTAGAATTTTTTCTATAATCTCATTATTAATTAACTTGTTTATTTGGATATTTAGGTTACGTACAAAAATGATGGCCGCCTGGAGTGTTTGAATTATAATGAAGTTGTGAGTCATTTGGCAGAAAAGGATAAGATATACGAGACTATACTAACAAAACCGGAAACATATAGTAATATATATATATATATATATATATATATATATATATATATATATATATATATATATATATATATATATATATATATATATATATATATATATATATATATATATATATATATATATATATATGCAAATAACTCCTTTCATGTTGAATGTCTACTAATTTTTTCATAATTATAATTTTGAAATCTTTATCGATATTTATGTTAATTTTATATGAAATGTTTATGATTGTAGAAATCCTAGAGAAGTGAGAATGGAAATTTTAAGAGAAATGGCTGCACGTATATTTGGAAAGGAAGTCGCTTCAAAATGGAAGATGGAAGATAATTCAATAATGGAGAGAAAAAACGCAAGTAAGAGGAAATGTTGATTCGTTTACTTTAAAATATTTTATATGACAAATAGCATAGTAAAATTGCTTTTAAGAAACCTTTCATGATTTCAAAAATATTTTTTTAAATAAAAAATATTGTGTCAAAACGTATACATTTATCTAACTATTAGTTAAGACAGAATTTAGTTTTCAACAACATATTATGGTCTATTAGTGTAAAGACACATTATAGACTTAAGTGAAAATTTTGGATAATTGTTTATTGTACATTATCAGTGTAAATTTTTAAATTTATGCAATGTAAATTAAATTCTACTAATTTTTAAATTTGATTTTTGTTTTAACGGTGGTCCTTCTTCAAGCAAAACTATGACTACTAAAGAAACTGAAGTAACCCCACAACTAAAGGAGAATGCTAAGAGTAAAAAGAATGAAAATTCAAAATCTGATCGCAAATATGTACGTCATTGCATCCTCTTGATTTGAATTAATATGTTTTTACTTTTAGCTTTGGTTTAAACTAAAACTAGTATATTTTTTATTTGAATTTTGATGAAAAATGTTATATATTTTTTTACAGACCACAAAAGAATCAGAAACAAGGCACCAACCATGGCACGCTAAGCGAGAAAATACAACTAAAGAAGAACCTTATGAGCCTTATCAATTCAGAGGACTTTACATTTGCAAAGAACTTAATGGAATCAGATCCCTTGGAACTGTTATTGGTTATTGTCCTGAAAAGAACAAGCTCATAGAATGTTTTTCATTAACTTCTAGTTTATAAAACTATTATTTGAAACGTTGATTATACTCATAAACATCATTGATACAAATAGATATCAAACACAATACATATGCTGACATGTTTGACATTTATAATAGTTTAAGAAAATAACATATAATTTATTATAATCATATTAGTGTCAGATTGAGTTAACTAAATAGTTATTTGACAATCATGTGAATACAGATTCAATACAAAACTAATGATAGTATATAGTATATGACCCAATTGGAAACTTTGCATAGTATGGCAAAACCGTAATTCTCGGTACACCGTTATGCGAGAATTACAGTTAATTATCATATCTTATGAACAAAGACTACAACTTAACAGATGTCTAATCAAAGGCATTTGATTACTTAAGGAAGTGTATATCCGAAATAATCCAGAGATGCATTTTCAGACTAATTTTGGATAGTATGGGATGCCTCACTTACAAAGGCATATCAAGCACCGCCTTCCACCGGAGGCACGCAAAACAGATGGATATCTGGTGAGTCTAAACTGCTTTACGGAAAAGACGCAACAATGCCGCTTGAGCTTGACAGGACTTGAGTTGTCCATGCTTCAAGTTGGAGAGGTACTAGACTTTCTGTTGAAGCTTTTGTTGATGTTACCGACGAAATATTTTGTTAAGGCTTCCATAGGTAAGTCTGAAGGTAAACAAATGTGTTTACCTGGCCTCCATTGGAACCATCAGATAGTATTCTATCTAAATATTTTTAGTTAATTATCAAAGCGTATCTTGATATTGAATTTTATCATACTGTATTTTAGAAACATTAGCAAATAAAACATTATTGAAATGATAAAAAATTACCTGATTGTCAAAACAAACATGTGTGGCGATGTGCACCATTGACCGCAGTGGAATTAGATAAATCTTAAAATGCTTCCCATGAGGTTTTCTTTAGGTCCTAGCATGTGGTAAGTTGGGCTTAGGAAGGTTCATGTTCAGAATATCATACTCTATAATAATGTTCAACACACTTGTCATAAACTCTACAATGCTTGTTGTACTTGAAGACCTGCATCAACATTATTCTTTATGACACTCATCTCATACCAAGATAAAATCATTTCAAGATAATATTAATTTTTAAACCAAAAATTGATGGAATGCACAATGGTGTATATATCGGATTTGCATTTTGTATTATTAAAGAAAAATTGTCTGTTTATATCCAAAATATACTCCAAAATGAATCGTTAACATCCTGTAGAAATAGTTTTTTCATTCTAAATTCAAATGCATCTACAAACCTCAACTTCACACAAACTGAAGTAGAAAAATCTCCATGTGAACTAGAGCAGCTGCATATATAAGCACAAGGAGTGAAAATTCATAGAAAACTTGCTTCGGTCCCGAATGCCTCCTTATTCACACACTTAGGTTCAATTGTTGAAGCATTTCCATCATGCTCGAGGCAATAGCAGCCGTAAACAGGTTATACACAGCAGACGCAGAAAAAAGGCAATGGGTAAAGAAGTAACAAACATTTTGTTCAAATAGTCAACAAAATACTAATGATTCAGTGACAGTCTGAGTAACATCCGACATATAATGTTCTTAAGAGTCTCATATAAAATAATATATGGTTTGGACATATGTTTATAAGGTTGAATTAGGCTGAATCATGCACGCACCAAAGAGGTCACAGATGCATCAATATAATGCATACATAAATATCGGATTTGCATTTTGTATTATTAAAGTAAAATTGTTTGTTTATATCCAAAATTATATCCTGTAGAAATAGTTTTTTCTTTCAAAATTCAAATGCGTCTACAAACTAAAGTAGAACATGCCTTCTTCAATAGCTAGTGATCAGAAGATTCTTCATGTGAACTAGAGCAGCTGCATACATAAGCACAAGGAGTGAAAATTATATCATTTCTCAAACTCCATATGTTTCAAGTGGTTGCAAGCCAAACGAGACCTTCGGCCTTCTTGTTCTCCTTACCTTTGAATAGTTTACAAAATTCTAAAAAATGCTTTATTCCCATAGCGCTATTAACGAGTGATACTCCAAGCCAAGCACAAATATAAGACCACACCTTCATGACAAACTGACATTGATAGAATAAATGATTACGAGTTTCAAGGAAAAGGTTGCAAAACACACATACAACATTGTTAGCACTTTATTTGTTTAAATTGATCCATCTAGATATTAAAAAATCTCTTGTGGGTAGGATATGAACAAGAAACTTCCATCCAAAAACTTGAACGTTTGATGGTACTCAATAACCTCCTCCTCACCACCATTTATTTATTATTTGACTCCATATGATGGGGATACACTCTATAATGAGCGAATAAGAAGATTTGATTATAAAACGGTTAAGGCTATCTGGGAGCCAACACCATATATCAGATTTATACATTTTTGTCTCTTATACTTGACAATCTGATATTCATAATTCGAATATCGCACTACACCCTTTCGCGTATAAATAATATCTAAATTACCCACTATGATTGTTCACATAACATAAATACAAACACACAAACCATACATGATGATTATAATAAAGATAAATAAAAATAGAACCTGTATAAGAAAAGCGAAAGATTTTACGTTTAATTAAAATTACTCATAATGGAGACTTTAGTATGACACAACAACAACATAAAATGTTGGAAACACAAAACGCCAAAATTATAATACTTAATTCAAGGTAAAGGTTATGTATTTAAATTGGATTGAAACATGAGTGCCCTACTGATATTGAGAATATGCTGATGTCTCCTTTCAACTCTACCATTTTTCTAAGGAGTATAGACACAGCTTCTTTGATGCAAAATTCCTTTGGAGGCATAATATGTAGGCATAAGTAACTCAGTACCATTGTCACTTCTTATCATTTTAATTTTTCTGCTAAATTGAGTTTCTACCATGGATACAAAGTCTACTATCTTATGACCTACTTCAGCTTTGGATTTCAACATTACAACCTGATCTTACCTGATCAGGAGGACCTTCCAGCAATTTGGTGTAACGACCAAAGAATGGGAGAAAGGGGGTGTTCCTGCAAGGCACTCCGATGCTTAAGTGAGTATAGGTACAATGAAGTAGGTAAGTTATAGAGTGAATCAGAATACTTGACCCTTTAGTGAAAAAGGGTATTTATAGTGAGCCCCCTGCACTGGGCCAAGGTCCTTCTTTGGGCTGGATCAACTAGGCCCAAGGAAGAACTGCCAAGGAACGCGTGAGAAGCGTGAAGACCTAGCTAAGTGGTCTGGTCCTTGGTCCAACTTCCCCTATCTTTCAGGAGATAATGGGGGACAGTTGGGTGACATGGCAAGTGAACTGGAAGACTTGTTAGGTACCTCTGCCCGTCTGCTAGGCGTCTCTGCTGAGTATATGGGCCTCTGCTCGACCTGTTGGGCCGTAACCTAATACAGTCTTGAGAACCAGTTCGGAACAGGAGCCCCCCAAGTCGAGTCTCCGAGTCGGAGTGACGAATTGTAATATAGCCGGGCGTATGCGCGTTGAATAAAGCAGCGGGCGTATAGCTGTGTCAAGCATGGTGTTAACGGGGTCAACCGATGCGTTTTATCGTCGGGCATGTGGCATTTAGCAGAGTCGAGGATGTTTCCTATAGTCGGGTAGATGTACAATCGCCCGACGTCGTTCAGGATTCTTGTGGATTGACGTGTCTCAGCATTAATGGTGCGTCACTTCTTTCCTGTGCAAACGGCGGCGTAGGCCCTAGGCAATGATGACTCGGCGCGTCCGTCCACGCGCTTATGACTATATAAAGGGAATAATCCACTTCATTTGGACTTTTTCGCTCTGACGTTGACCGGAAGCTCTGAAGAAAAATCTTTCTCTGCCCGTCTCTGCCGTCTGCACCGCCGTCTCTGCCCGTACGCCGCCGTTTGTTCTCCACTTCAAATATGTCAGGTACTACTTCAGATTTCCTGTTTTATGTGCTTTTCCGTTTAGTAGCTAGAAATTTGCATGATTTATTTGCGTAAAGTAGGTATAATTAGTTTGGGGATAGTTTTTTAGGTTTTAGGTATGAAATTTTCCGGTAGGATTAGAATGTCCCGGGAAAAAAATTCATATGCGCTTGAATAAGCCGGGCATGTTAAACATGTCACGGGCGAAAAATTCATATGTGTATGAATGTTCCGGGCGTAAAATTCATACGCATATGAATGTCCCGGGCAAGTTTAGCATGTCTTGGTCATGAAATTCATGTGTGTATGAATACTCCTGGGTAAGGCCAGCATGCCGCGGGCGTAGGGTTTACGTCAGTGTGAATTCGTGGGTCGGGACATTACGTGCCCATACGTTCGCGAGGGTTGGCCCTTTGTTGGCCTAGGCTAGTAGTCAGGCTTTGGGGCGTGCGTTTTAGTCTTACGCCCTTTCACTTGACTTGCGGTGGAAGGGTGTATTTGATGCGATGTCGAATTCACTTTTTCTGTCTGCGTTTCAGGTACGACCGGGCATCTTCAGGTCGGGGGAGGAGATGTCGAACCGCGACCCATTGATGAGGAAGAGGTCGTGCATCGAAATGTCGAGGAGGGAAATGCTGGGGAGGATACTGAGCACGTTTCCTCGTCCGGGAAAAATGACATATCCTGGGTTGCGGACGAACCCTTGGAAGAAGAATCTTATTTTTGTGACGAGACGACCCACGCATACGCCGTGGAGGAAGATCTTAGTCCCGAGGAGCCTGGGAATTGGCAATGTCTTGCTCCTCAAGAGGAGGACCGAATATGTCATCGCTTCCCGGGGAAGCAGTTCACCATGTACGAGTTCGCCTTCCGAGTAGCGAGGGTCAGGCTTCCTTTTAACTCCTTTCAGTTGGGGGTTTTCAAGTGGCTCTGGCTGGCGCCGTCCCAACTGCACCCAAACGCCATTGCTTTTATGCGGGCGTTCGAGTTAGTCTGTCGTTTCCTCGGAGTTGGGTGCACTTTTCCCCTCCTTTTCCATATTTTCCACCTACAAAGGTCTGGTGTCCGAGGGCGTCAGGTGTCCTTCAAGCAGCCGGTGAGGCTATTCAAGACTTAAGTGGACTCTGCTCGGCACTTCAAAGGCGGTGGTATACGGTGAAGCCGATCACCCGTTCCGCCTTACACTCCCTTTACTATTACAAACGGAATGTTGCTGGGAAGGAGAAGCTTATGTCGAGGATACCTTTGAGGTTGCAGCCTGACCACTTCGATCTCTCGACTAGTCACTATCGGGTGAAGTTCTCGAGCCAGGGGGTCGATGACCGGCTGGCTTACAAGAGGCTGGTAGAATATGTGCAGAGTTTCAACTTGGCGGTTTGGGTCGATCGGAAAGGTGTTCCCTATGTCGATGAGGTTGGGATGCCTATCTGCGAACCCCGTCTTATAAACACGAGGGTTGTGCTCGAGTGTGATACCGATGAGGAGGCCGTGGAGTTACTGTGTAGGTGTTCATTTGATTGCTTATTTTCCTCGGTCGCGTCTTTCCAACTAATGCGTTTTTGTTGTTTTTGTTTTGCAGGAGCCATGCCTGCCCTTCGTGAACGCGTGTTGAAGCTGGAGAACCAGTCTGGGGCCCCGGACAGGGTCTCTAAGAAAAAGAAGAAAGTGGCACCCCGAGTCCAGGAGGTGGTCGCTGACCCCGGGGCAGGTACCTTTAATACTGCTAGCCCGGTGTCTACCTCTCCTCCGCCTGCTCAAAGATCCTCCCCGATCCAAATATAGGACAACCCTCCTCCTTCCACCTCTCCTATTCTCAAACGGAAGCGCCTGGATGGGACTCTTGCCCGGTCTGCTGCAGCGGGGGGCAATACTCCGGGTGGCCCTGGGAGTTATCTGTTGCCTCCCTGCTATCTAGAGCAGGAGTTTTTTAAGGCTGAAGGTGCTGTCGTGGTTGTGGTGCCCGAGGCAAAGGCCATCTTGAGCCAGGAAGCGGATGTCCGGCGAAGGGAGTTGGCTGGGGATCTGGCCGCTGTTATCCGGGTGATGGACACGGCAATGGTCCTGTCCGACACTGTTGTTTCCACGGCTTCCTTGGAGGATGCCCTTCCGAAGGCTCGTACTGAGAAGGATAGGTTGTCAAAGGACCTATCTGACTACAAGGAGGAGCATCAGCTGCAGGAGGGGCTGAAGAAGGAGCTGGAGGAGGTGAAGCTCGAAAGGGATACGCTGAAGGCGAAAAAAGAGAGCCTGGAGGATCAAGTTGTCAGGCACAAAAAGGTGGCCGAGGAAAATGCACAGCTCCATGCCCGGATGGTTCTGCTCGAGGGTACAATCCGCCCCCTGGCGGATGAGACTAAAGATGAGCTTGCCCTCCGTACCCGGGGTGAGTTGGTCGGACACATCCGCGCTCTCAACAAGGATCTGGTGGCCATGTTCAAGGAAGGGTTCGACAAGGTCGTCGATCAGCTGAGAATATTGAACCCCGGATTGGTGACGGAGGGTCGGCTCATAATTACTGTGTTGCCGACAGGGAGATTGTGTGCCCCTTCGAAGGTGACGAGGAGCTGGAAGATGAAGAGTAACTCCGGGCGGAGTCTTTGAATTTTGTTTTGTTTACTTTTGTATGGCCTGCGTGCCTGTATATGACGGCCTATGTGCCTGTATGAATATTGGCCTTCGGGCTCACTTTGTATCTTCTTTGGTTGCGGCCGTGTTGAATGAATGTTTTTAATTCGCTTTAGCTGTTTATTTGCTCTATTCTGTTTATATTTTTGGACTATTTATGCTCGACAATGTTGGTCTCGTCGGTTTAGGAAACCGACGAGGTGGCGGGCGTTGTGCTCGCCTAAAATCGAGGTAGAGTTTGCGGTTAGGAAACTCTGACCTCGGGGCTTGGGCTTTCCCATCGCGAGTTGGGTGCCCTGCCAATCATGGTACTGCGACATTGGGGCTCGTTTGAGGTGCCCAGCGTCGGGGAGGGTTGTGTTCGCTAGGAAGGTTGTGTTCGCCCTCGGACAGCGTAGATCCTCCATGTGATTTTGGTGGTGAAGAGCGTGGTCGTACCTTCCATGTCTCCCCGGGTTATATTTAGCTATAATATTGTCTAAGTTTTTCTGCGTTCCATGGTCGAGCGAGTTCTTTACCTTGTAGGTTTTCCAGATATTAGGCCTCGTTGCTCGTCTTGTCGCGGACGCGGTAGGGGCCTTCCCAGTTGACGGCCAGTTTACCCTCTCTTAGGTTTTTTTGGTTTCTTCTGAGGACCAGGATGCCCACCTAGAACTCTCTTTTTATGACCTTTGCGTCGTGGCGTAAGGCTATTTTTTGTTTGCGTGATATTTCCCTAAGGGTTGCTTCAGAGCGGATCTCGTCGACGAGATCCAGCTCGGCTCGAAGTTCCTCTTCGTTCATCTCCTCGTCGAGGGGCTCCTCTATGCGTGTCGTCGGTTCTCGTATTTCCACCGGGATGACTGCTTTGGTTCCGTATGTTAGTCTGAATGGGGTTTCCCCGGTCGTGGAATGTGGTGTTGTGCGGTATGCCCATAGGACGTTGTGTAGCTCCTCGACCCATGCCCTCTTTGCCTCGCCGAGTCTGCGCTTCAGTCCGCGCAGGATTACCCTGTTAGCTGCCTCCGTTTGTCCGTTGGTTTGAGGATGCTCGACGGAAGTGAAGTGTTGTTTAGTGCCTAAGCTGGCCACGAAGTCCTGAAATCCTCCATCCGTGAATTGCGTTCCGTTGTCCGTGATGAGGACCTGAGGTATACCGAATCGAGCGAGGATATTCCGTTTGAAAAATCGAAGAATGTGCGTCATTTCTGCGACGAAGTCGGCCAGGGCTTGAGCCTTCAAAGCTTTCCTATTCTCGTATTGTATGTTGAATTCGGAAAGTTCTAGCGACCATTTTAACATTTTGCCAGCCATGTCTGGTCGCCCAAGGAGTTGTTTTATTGGTTGATCGGTTCTTACCTTGATCGTGTGAGCAAGGAAGTAGTGACGTAATCTTCTCACGGCGTTTATGAGAGCTAATGAAACCTTTTCAATTTGTTGGTATCTGAGCTCGGGGCCTTGGAGTGCTTTGCTCGTGAAGTAGATGGGTTTTTTTCCCTCGTCGGTTTCTCTAATAAGAACGGCGCTGACGGACAGATACAGGTATACGGTCTCCCTCTCCAATGGTCGTGACAGGACCGGGGGTTCGGAGAGTGCCTTCTTCAGATGGAGCAGTGCCTGTTCGCATTCGTCGGTCCATTCGAAGGTGGCCTCCTTTCGGAGGAGTTTAAAGAAAGGTAGCGCGTGCTGAGCGGATTTGGCGATGAAATGAGAGAGCGAGGCAAGCACCCCATTGAGGGATTGAATGGATTTTTAGATTTCGTGGTCGGGAACTCTGAGAATGCTCGACATTTGTCGGGATTGGCTTCGATTCCCCTCTCGGTGAGGTAGAAACCTAAAAATTTTCCTGCCCGGACGCCAAACGTGCATTTCTCAGGGTTAAACCTCATTTTGCATTGTCTCGCCTGCTCGAAGACCCTGCGGAGGTGTCGTGCATGGTCAGTATCATCGTGTGATTTGAAGATCATGTCATCCATGTATACCTCGAGCATATCCCTGATTTCTCCTCGGAAGACTTTGTTCATCATGCGCTGGTACGTGGCCCCGACATTCTTGAGTCAGAAAGTTATTACGTTGTAATAGTAATTGCCAGTCGGGGTCATGAATGTCGTGTATCTCTTGTCCATGTACGGCATAGGGATTTGATTATATCCGCTGTATGTGTCCATGAAGGACAAGAGTTTGAAACCTGCAGAATTGTCGACAAGTTTATCTATGTTAGGGAGAGGAAAAGCATCTTTGGGGAAAGCCCTATTAAGATCAGTATAATCAACACACATGCGCCATTTTCCATTATTTTTCTTAAAGAGGACTACATTAGAGAGTCAGGTTGTGTACTGGGCTTCAGAAATAAAATTTGCCTCTAGGAGGTCTTTTACAGCTCGTTCGGCAGCCTCCGCTTTCTCGGGGGACTGCTTGCGCCTACATTGTGCTACAGGCTTGATTGCTTGGTCTAAAGCTAATTGGTGACATGCGACCTCAGGGTCTAGGCCGGGCATCTCCGCGGCGTTCCATGCGAAGAGGTCAGCGTTCTCCCTGAGGCATATCGCGAGCTGCTTCCTCGTTTCCTCGGGCAGCCCCATGCATATCTTTACCGTCCTGTCGGGGTCATCGCCCAGTGGGACAAGCTCGAACTCTCCGTCCGGGACTGGGCGGAACGGGTGAGTGCGAGTCTGTCCCTCGGCGGGTCTCTGCTCTTCAGTTCTGTCCTCGCCGATGCGGCAATCAAGGTTGATGACGTTGATTCCCTGGGGGGAGGCTCCTTGACCATGGGCTTTTTGTTATTCTTTATGTTGATTGTGGCCTGTCCTTTTACTACGGCATCGTAACACCTTCGGGCGGCTTCGATGTCGCTGTGGATTGTGACCATGCGACCCAGTTTGGTGTAATATTTCATCTTCAGGTGGACGGTGGATGGGACTGCCGTCAGCTCAGCCAGAGTGGGCGGCCAAGGGCAGCGGTTTCGCCGTTCATCCCTCCACCTGATATGACAAGTGCGGTTGGAAAGTCTTCCCAGGGGCTGAGAGCAGTGATCCGCCCTTCTGGTGGCGAATCGGGGAAGATGAAGTCTTCTGGTCGTGATACGCATAGGGCCACCTGATAAGAATAGTCGTCGGGGGGAGTGTCCTCCCGGGGTCTCTTCTTTTCTTGCTCTTCATGTTTGGAGGCTTCGTTCTTCCTAGTGTATTGCTCTAGATGTCCCTCTTGGATCAAAATTTCTATTGCGTCTTTCAAGTGAACACAATCTTCAGTCATGTGCCCATGGCTTCTGTGGAACCTGTAGTAATTGGATTTGTTGGTGTGGGGCTTGGGTGCAGAAGGTTTTGGGAACCTCACCCTGCCCTGCTCGAACTCGGAGTTGATGCATTCGGCGAGGATGCGCTCGCGGGGAGCTGTCAGCAATGTATATTCGCTGTATCGGCCCGCGGGCCCTCTTCCTTCACGGGGTTCACGGGGTTTCTCTTCCCTTCGCCTGTCCCCGTTGCGACGGGGAACGTTCGAGTCCTCACGCTTGGGATGGTCGGTTTCCCCAGTGTTACGACTGCTGCGAGCGTTGTGGGAAACCTGTTTTTCCTCGTATCTAATGTAAGCCTGGGCTTTATGCAGGAGGTCATTCAGAGTGCGGGGAGGCTCTATCCCGACTGCCCTGCTAAGTTCGCTTTCGGGCAAGAGTCCCCTCTCGAGGAGGTATTTCTTCATGTGTTTCGTGGTGTCCACCTCGACATCCTCTTGGTTGAATCGCTCGATATACGAGCGCAACGTCTCATTTTTCCTTTGCACTATGGCTTCGTGGGTCGCCTCTGTCTTGGGATGGCGTCAGGAGGCTGTAAAATGCCTCGTGAACATGGATCTCATGACTCTCCAGGATGTGATGGACTCTGGGGCTAAACTTTTGTACCAGGCCATGGCTCTTTCCTGAGGGTTGTCAAGAACAGCCTGCACTTGAGGTGCCCGATGATGTCGTTGCGGTAGTCGAGCATTGCGTTGACGTTGTCGACGTGATCGTCGGGGTCGGTGGTACCATCGTAAATGGCCAAGTTTGGGGGTTTCTCCATGCCTTTGGGGAGTGGTGCCTCCATTATCGCCCGTGAGAGAGGGCAATGTGGGTCTTCCTCAATGCTCCTTTGTGGGAAGAGCTCGTTATTATCAAGGATCCGGTTGCGCCTTGGCGAGGTCCCTGATTGGCCGGGATCCCGGCGGGCACGTGTCCTGCTCTTGTTGGGTTTTGGGGAGCGTCGTCCTCGTTTCTTGGTCGCTTCTGGACGTTGTTAAATCCTTCTTTCCTACTGAGGTCGGCTCTCCTGCCGGTCAGCTTCTAGGGCCATGATTCTTTTGTGCTGCTGGTGGAGCATGGAGCTAGCTTGGTTAAGGGCGTTCACCATAGCAATCATGGTGGCATCCCCTTCGACGGGAACGGGGATGGGTTGGAACGTGTCAATAGCCTGAACTTGAACCTGAGGTGGGTTCCCATTGTTCTCGGGTTCAGGAGACGGGGTGGCTGGGCACCCATCTCGGGCGTCAGATACATGGTAGTGCAGATTGTCTTCCACTGTGTAGTCGACGAGGGACGGTTGCGTTCGTTGAGCTGTTCTCCAAACATGCTGAAAGGATGGAGTGTTTGAGATTTGATCCTCTGCTATGGAAGAAGGGGAAGCTAGTTTCCCACAAACGGCACCACTGATCTTACCTGATCAGGAGGACCTTCCAGCAATTTAGTGTAACGGCCAAAGAATGGGAGAAAGGGGGTGTACCTGCAAGGCACTCCGATGCTTAAGTGAGTATAGGTAAAATGAAGTAGGTAAGTTATAGAGTGAATCAGAATACCTGACCCTTTAGTGAAAAAGGGTATTTATAGTGAGCCCCCAGCGCTGGGCCAAGGTCCTTCTTTGGGTTGGATCAGCTAGGCCCAAGGAAGAACTGCCAAGGAACGCGTGAGAAGCGTGAAGACCTAGCTAAATGGTCTGGTCCTTGGTACAACTTCCCCTATCTTTCAGGAGATAATGGGGAACAGTTGGGTGACGTGGCAAGTGAACTGACAGACTTGTTCTTTGCCCGTTCTGAGTGCATGCCCTTCGTATGAGAAACTTGCCCGACTGTTAGGTGCCTCTGCCCGTCTGCTAGGCGTCTCTGCTCGAGTATATGGGCCTCTGCTCGACCTGTTGGGCCGTAGCCTAATACAGTCTTGAGGCCCAGTCCGGAACATAACCTAAACATGTCTGCTATGATCATCAAGTATAGTCAGAAAGTATTTAAAACCATGAATATAGGTTGTATTGAATGGACCCCATATATCAACACGAATTAAATCCGACAAATCCTTGGCATTATTATTACGGATAGAAAAAGACAAACACTTTTGTCTGGCTTGCTGACAAACATCACAAGCGTTATGAACATTGCTAGGGATGTAACTATACATGTTACTCATACATTGCATTCTATCATGAGATAAATGCCCTAATCTCAAATGCCATAGAATAGCTGGAGCTGCATTGTCTGATTTCTTATTAGTAAACACACTAGAGATAAAAGCTATATTACTATCTTCATGACAAGCATCCAAGTAATATAAGCCATCATTCTCTTTAGCTGAACCAATCTTCATCAAGTCCTTCTTCGCCTGTACAACACATCTGTCAGATTCAAAAACTACACTACAGTCTTTCTCTTTACACAGTTTTGATATTGAAATCAAATTGACCTCAAAATCTGGTAGAAACAAGACATCCTTTAAAACAAAGTTGTTATCCAATTTCACATCTCCACTGGTTGATGTAGTAAGTTAATTCCCATTAGGAAGGTTCACCTTTATAGGACTGATCTTATCATGTTTTAGAAACCATTCTATATTATGACATATATGATGTGTAGCTCCTATATCTAATATCCACCTTACACTACTGCTTGTATTAAAATTAGCAATGTAAGCATTACCTCCTTTTGCAAGAATGATAGCTCCTATGTTCTTTTCAAGTAGTACCAACAAATTCTGATATTGCTCCTTTGTCAAAGTCATGTTATTATCACTGGTTGAAGGCACTGCATGTTTATTATCTGATTCATTAGCTTCTACCTGATTTGCATAGGATGAACTCCCTCTCCCAAGATTTGGTGGATAACCATGTTTCTTGTAGCATGTATCCACTATGTGGCCAGTTTTACAACAATGTGTGCAGACCTTCACATTACCTCTTCCTCTACCAGCATAGCCATGACCTCTTCCTCTACTAGCATAACTATTTCCTCTGGTATCAACATTATTGATCATGTTGGCTTCTTCATTATGATTACCATTAGAAAACACAATGCAACATATCTTCCTTTCTTGCTGCATAACCATAGAAAAGACCTTATTGATTTGAGGTAAAGGATCCATAAGCAATACTTGTGAAACAACTCCATGGAATTATTCATCAAGCCAATCAAGAACTGAATGATTCGATCTTCAGCTCTGAAGCCTCTGCTATTCCTCATAGCTGCACAAGCACATGCTATGCGGCATGTACAACTTGGCATTAGTCGATACTGATCCAATTCTTCCCATAAGCTCCTCAATTCAGTGAAGTAATTATATATCTTCTTGTTTCCTTGCTTCAAATTAGATATTTCTTGGTACAATTGTGCAACACGGATACGATCTCCCCTCATGAATCGATCCTTAAGATCATTCCACATTTCAACTGCACTATCAATTAACACTAAACTTTGAGCAATTGAGGGTGCTATCGAATTTATGATCCATGTATGAACAAGATTGTTGCACCTTTGCCACGCAAAATAGTTCAGATCACTCTTTCATGGTTCTTCGATCGTGCCGTCCACAAATTGAAACTTGTTCTTCATTGCCAATGCTCTTATCATCTTCATCGACCACGCATGGTAATTTTCACCTGATAAAGCAGGTGTAACACATACCGTGAATGAATTCTCAGAAGGATGCACATAATAGGGATCCAATTGATCCTAAACTTGCATATTGTTTTTTCTTGTCATTGTAACAAAGAAAGATACACGAATGCAGAAGGAAAAGAAAACAGAAAATTCAATTTGATGCAAACCGATTCACCATTGATGCTTCTATTAAGATAAATGCACAGCGAAAAAAGAGTAGGATCAACATGCTCTAATACCATCTAAGCAATTGAAGGACTCCATTAATGGAGTGTAAATGCAGAAAGAAGGAGAAGAATAATGAAAAAGAAGAAGTTTGATATTGAATCGAGTTAATCCAAGAAGAAGATGCAACTGAACTATATAAAGACTACAAACTAAATAACTAACTCCTAACTGAATTGAAAACAGAAAAAGAAAAATTATCTAGTGAGGTAGTCCATACAATGCACACATGTATTCTCTAGCTCTGCATTTTGTTTTACTGCTGTTAGTTTCTATCAAACTCCTTATATAAGCCCTAACTCCTAAGACTTGATTATACAACCTTAAATTCGTCTAAATATCAATAAATAAACATTTCCTTAAGCATTAGGTTATCTAGGAAGTGAAAAGAGTAGAAAACTTGTTTCAGAATCACAAAAGTTGGCACTTGTAACTCTGGTTGCTATAGCCATGTCACTGGCTACGGGAGAGGGGTCGTGGGAGCTGTTATGGACCGTGTTACTAGCTACAGGGCACCCACAGTAACCTATGATATTTTCTATGGTGGAAATCATTGTGGCCATTACAGAACAAATAGATAAACAATAATTAGTCAAGAACGAATTTACTATACATTGCATATTTGTCACCCAGCGCAGTTCTGGGACGTAGGAATCATATGATGTTGACTGAGTATTGAGGATTTGCCTATAATCTATAATATAGTTAATCCAGGTTTTCCCTGATAGTACCCAATTCTTATTGCTATCTCCAACACCTATGTACACCATAGCTCGTGTCTAACATAACGGCTTGTTAACATCCTACTAGTACCGCGTAGGTCGAGTATAGTTTTACGGGATAGTTAAATAATTGTTCGAATCATGCAAACCAAGTCTAGTATCATGAGATATCTAATTCTACTAGGACAAGGTAAGACTTATATCTCATTTTGGGTTATACGCAGTGTATCAATCCATAACATTCATATACATGTCTTTGCACATTATAAAGTTGTAAGTTAATGCATGTAAATTGAGATAGGAACTTATCTATCGAATGATCAAATAAATAATCGCATATTTTATTCCATATAGATATGTGGTGGAAACCATGTAACTCATATATAACTCAAAATTCATGGCTGCAATGGTCCCTGGCAACCGAGCATAGTTTATCGAATCATCAACATCTCACTATGAATCTGTATGACTTTAGTCCGACCTGCCAAGCATACAACCGGAATTAGGTGTTTTCATCCACCTATCCTCTATATGCACACCAGTCAGTTTCCTGGAAGGTCCCCATAAACCACCCAATTCTTAATACTTATTGAAGGTCTAAACATCCACAATAGTTTCAAGTTTCCATAATTTAAACCCTATGTCCTAACTTAATTTCAATGTATCATATAACTCATAACTCTACTTAATGAGATACTAACACCCCTAGTATTTCCACCTTTATTCCCATGACATCACACACAAATTTATCCCTACCATCTTAAGGAATCAAGAACATTATGTATTGGGGTTCATTACATAATAATTTGAGATTTAAGCACCTTACCGGGTGATGTACGACCTGCTTGCGAAATGTGTTACGGCTATAACAGAGCCATAACACATATGCTACGCCCTGTTTTTTTCTCGTACAAAGACCAGACGCCGTTAAGGCCTGACTGTATCCCTTTCTATGACCTGTTACGGGCACAAAAATTCCTAGCATTTTCTTGTTTATTCAAAAGAAAACCAGTTCTCAACAACCATTCAACCTTAATTATTTATAAACTTACTAGGCACTATAATGGCTATGAAACTATATCAAGTGGATACAACAACTAACAAACCTAATTCAGAGATGTATTTTAAGACTAATTTTTGAAAAAATAGGAGTGTCTTACTGACGAAGGCATATCAAGCACCTCCTTCCGTCGGAGGAGCACAAAACAAATGGATATTTGGCGAGTCTAAACTGTTTTTCGAAGAAGATGCAACAATGCCGCATGAGCTTGACAGAACTTGAGTTGTCTGCGCTTCGAGTTGGAGAGGTGCTAGACTAGACATTCTGTTGATGCCTTTTTCAATATTATCGGAGGAATATTTTGTTAAAGCTTCCTTAGGTAAGTCTGCAGGTACTCAAATGCGTTTACCTGGCCTCCGTGGGGCCATTCGTAGTCCACTACTCCAGTGGTATGATCTGCTTCTAGCCTGAATGGCTCGTTGGTATGTCTCACTACAGGCTGTACATTTTTTTTATTTTTCCCTTGCTTCTGCAGCGGCCCTTGTAACCTCTTCTACAGTTAGCCGTGCCAATGTCCATGACTAATTTTTCTTCTTTGAGATTTTTTTCTTAACCGTTTCTTTGTGCATCATATCATGGAAAAGCGTGGTCTTGCAGGTACACCCCTTCTCTCATCGACGACCGAGCATCATCATAAACGTCTGTGGCCCACCTCAGATTCTGATCTCCAGGAACGATCATATATATATATATATATATATATATATATATATATATATATATATATATATATATAATATTATGACTATTAAATTATAATTTTTTAATTTAATTGAATAGAAATAAGCGACTTTGGTAGTCACATTTACAAAAGTCTCACAAAGAATAACATTGAGAAATTATTTGGATTTATTAAATTTATGTTTAAATATAATAAAATAATGATATATATGACAATGAAATTTTAGGGTAACATATTCCTGAATTTTCTAATTTTATTTTTCGAACATTCTCGAGTTATAAAGTATGTGTCCAATGTCAACAAAACCCATATAACATATAAATTAGGTTACAAATATTTCTTTTCGGCGATTTACTCTGAGATGGTAAACTTTCTTCATAATATTTGAAGATGTGAAGAGGTTGTTCTTGATTTATTTTATAAACATGTTTCTCTCGATTCATTTTTATCGAATTCCTATTTTGTTAGATTCTGAATATTCTAACTATCCATCAATTGAATTTGATTTTTTTATTTTTGAATGAAAGTTTTTTAGGGTTTTGAAGAGTTTCATTTAAAAATGGGAGAAATTGATAAATCTCAAAGCTTCGATATTAGAGGTAAATAATTCGTCATCTCTTGATTCATATAATATTTTATGTTTGAATCATACAATTTTAATAAATTTAGATCTAACTTAAGGATTACATTATTTTTATTTTTACTTTTACGTTTTTCATTTGTAGATATGATTCTCGTATTTGATAAAACTATGAATACGTGTGTAGCAATATAAATTTATTGTTATCATTTAAGTTGATTTTATCTTGGGAGAATAATAAACAAATTAGATAAATCAAATCAGAACATTGAAATTAATCAATTATATAAAATCGTCATTTTTTTGATAGAATGGTCCATTGAGCTCGACACTTCATTGTCATGTGAACAAGAAAAAGAAGATGTAGCTCCTATAGTGCATTAAGTTGTTTTGAAATTTTTTTGAAGGTGGTTTTTTTTCAAAAGGACTGTCAATAACCTTTCTACAAGGAGCACGAGTGAGGAAACTGAGGTAAAGCTGAAAGATATTATATACTTACATACTTTTGATGAAAACTTATAACTTGTGATAAAATGTGTATGATTGTAGCATGAGTTCGTAGACGACTATTAAAAAGAAAATGGAAGAGGCTACTACACCTAAAAATACATCCGATCTAATAAAGAGGAGAAGAGTTATTAAGAAAAGAATCAAAATAGTTCAAGTAAGTGAACATTTCTTTGATTTTTATCCCTATAGTAACCACAACTCTATACTTGGAACAATACTTTAAGTTATACATTATTTAACTTAGCTTAAGATAGTGAATAATATGTATATATGTATTTGCATAAAATATACACATGTATTTATACTATATAAATATCATTTCATTAATTTTTAAAGCTAATTTCATTTAGAGGTCACGGCTGTTCTTCTATACTTGGAGGTGTCAATAACATTACTTCAAGTATTGGGAGAAAAATACAGGTTATCCCTAAACTATATATGATTATAATGTCTTTCAATACATTTAAATACTTTGATTTCACCTATTCGACCCCTTTCGTATCACAACCATTAATACACTTATAGAGATCATGTTCGAATGCATTATGCAGAAATACATGCATTCAGGATTTCTCGATTAAATGAGCATATTGAGATTTGCTCATGGAAACAAGAATAATAACTAAAAAATAAGTTCCCCTTAGTCATTAATGAGTAATGTAAACTAAAGGTTTGGGAAACTTTAGGTCAAACCTAGTTTCACGATTGTTGGATTGTTCAAACGTAGCGAAACACCTGAGTTATAATGAAAAGCAAACTTTGCGCTTCAGATTAAACTATTATAGGCCAGTGACAGAGATTCCCGGGCTAGTTCCTACAAACGATTACCAACATGGGAGATTTGAATAGTACCCACGAACCGAGTTCATGTTATACATTGTATGACTATGAAAAGGACGGATTGTGGCTAGTGAACTACTATGACATGAATCCCTCTCAAGTGACAAGTATTGGTCGGGGAAAGTCGTTACGAATAGCCCATTAGAATATTTGTGATTGGAATACCAACTCGAACATGGAGTTATTGGTCAGGGAATTATATTCTAGTGTGATGAAGTGTGTTCGTGACTAGAATTCCACTAAAGTAACGAGCGTTGGTCGCATAAAGCAATACACTTTGTGCAGTGAGATGGTGACCCGAATCCCACCTCGAATATGTAATTATGGGCAGATGAAAGACTTTTCACTTCATGGGGTAAATATGTGACCTAAATCCCATTCAAATAACGAGTATGGTAAGGTAAATATTTTGCCTCGATTTCTGAATTCTCTGTGACTCAAATTCCACTCAAATGTACTGATCGGGGAAAGAAATTCAATTTTCAATGAGACTCTTGAGGTAATCGAAGCATAGTGTAAGATCGTTAGACAACTACTATGCTTGTGTTGTGATCGTCTACATCTCATACTTGTTACTTGTACAATCATATGGTGTGCGAGTGAACTTAGTCTTTGAGTTAGTCAACTAGTACACCCTCTAGATTCGAACATATTCAATAGTGTAGTCTAGAACTCAATGAGATTTAGTAATCTTATCCCACTTTTTTATTGTTTCAGGTACCTCGAGGCAAGGCAAAGGTAATGATAAGATGGCTTGGGCAAGGATTTGATGATGTTTCAGTTGTTTTAATTTCCGCTGAATTTTGAGATCTTGTAGTATTTTGGGTATCAATTATATTTTCATATATCGTACTTATATTTTGTATTGTACTTTAATATGATATCATGTAGACATTTATGATATGAATTTCAATTCTAATATTTAATGTCATGTACTATTATAGATATGTATGTATGAGGTGATATATATATATATATATATATATATATATATATATATATATATATATATATATATATATATATATATATATATATATATATATATATATATATCAAAAACAATAATATTATATATGGAAATGTTTTTCAATGAAAAGAAAAACATAATTTATTACTATATGTACTTTTATTTTTATTTGGTTTGAATATAAAATTAATAAATATTTTTTTTTAGTAAATTTATATATGGCAAAAAAATTAGCGGGGCAAAAAATTTATGAAATTCAAAATTCATCTGAGAACATTCTAGAGACATAATGTGTCTATCTAAAGTGAATAAAAATTAGGGTTAAAATATGTTTATTCGTAAAGATTCATTTGACGAGGTTAAAATTTCTTCCTCAATTCTTAAGGGTGTATAGAGGTATTCCTTGATTTAATCACAATAACATGTTTTATATATTTATTGTTTGGTTATCTTCTTGATCTTTTAATCAATTTGATTTTCTTTTTTATTATTTTCGGATAGAATTTTGTTAGGGATTTTAAAAACCTCATTTGAAAATGGGGAACAATGATAATGCTCAAAATTTTACTAATGGAGGTAAATCATTTTGTTTCAATTGACATGTATATAATATTTTCGTTTGATTTATACACTTCTAATCGATATATAGTTTATGTTATATTTGTTGATATGATTCTTGTGTTTGATTAAACCGTAAATATTTGTACTATAAATTAAATTACATTTTTATTTAATTTGATTGGATTTTATCACATTGGAGGCAAAGTATAGAAGTTAAATGTATTATCAAATGATCGAAATTATATACCTAAACAAATGAACTCAGTTTGTGTTTAAAAATATTTTAAAAGATGTGACAAAGAGATAAGAAAGCATAAACAAATAAACTAAGTTTGTGTTTAAAAAATAAACTTCTTCCTTTAGTTAATCAAAGACTAGAATCATTACTTAGATGTAAATTTACCAAATCTTAAAGACTATTAAAACATTGAAATCTTTAAGATAAATTTTACAATTCATTAAGTTGTGTTGAAATTTTTATTTCTTAACTTATTATTTGTTATTCTATCAATTTTCTAACATTAATATTTCGTTGTTGTTGAAGGTGGATTTTCTGCTGAGGGGCTTGTTAATAACATAATTGAGGTTAATAGCAATATTAATTTTATTTTTAGTACAATAAATTTAATAAATCTTATAATTTTATGTTTACTCATAGAATTTAAATGGAGTTCATCTGAATGACAATTCTAAACAAGGAGCACCGTCAAGGTATATTTAATATTTATGATGTTAATCTATGATTTTGAGTTAATTTATAATTTGTTGTTTGATTTGAATGCCTTTTAATTTATTTGTTAATGTATTTTACTATTTTAAATGTTTCATTGTGTTTAAATTATATTAATTTGTAATAAAATGTGAATAACTGTGACAGTAATTTAGAGAAGTCTACTGAAAGTAAAATGGAAATATCTACACCTACTGCGCCAACAGCTTCAAAAAGGACAAGCAGAATGATTACAAGTTGGTTGAAAAACAATTCAAGTAAGAATTTTTTATTATTATGATCATGACCATTATAATATAACTAAAATATTCTGATGTTTTAAAAGCTAGACATAATTAGTTAGTTTGGTACAAGAAACAAAATCATTTAATTTCAATAGAAACAATTTCCAAATACAAAGATGTAAAGAAACATAACAAGACACTATTATCTCCGTTAAATTACATGAATTAATTTAATTTTAAAAAATGTATATATTATGTATTTCATTCTATTAATTTTTAAATTTCATATATATCGTAGATGAAGATGGATCTGCTTTAGTTGGAGTTGTCCAAAACATTAATTCAAGTGAAAAAACAAATGCAATTGTTGGAAAAATTGAGGTTAGGCTTAAATTATATACAAATTTAATGTGTTTGTAAGAAATATTAGTATAATGATTTAAATCTTATATTTTTATGTTTCCAATGCATAGAATTCAAAAGAAATCAATCCAAATGAGTATGACACCTCAAATGAAGAAAATAATTCAAAAAATGTCAAACTCAATGAGGATGAAATCATTGAAGAAAATAAGGCTATGATAGATTCTAAAAAATTGATAGGGTGTGATATCTACAAAGAATTTGAAGGAGTTAAATCTCTTGGAACTGTTACAAAGTACATTGCTTTCCTCAAATTGTTTGAAGTATGATTTCTTTATCTTAGATAAACTATAATCCTTTAGAATTTTTTCTATAATCACATTATTAATTAACTTGTTTATTAACATTGTTTATTTGGATATTCAGGTTACATACAAAAATGATGGCCGCATGGAGTGTTTATATTATAATGAAGTTTTGAGTCATTTGGCAGAAAAGGATAAGATATACAAGACTATACCAACAAAACCGAAAATGTATAATAAAATATATATGCAAATACCTCTTTTCATATTGAATGTATGCCAATTTATTCATAATTATAATTTTGAAATATTTATGATATCTATATTACTTTTATATGAAATGTTTATGATTGTAGAAATCCTAGAGAAGTGAGAAAGAAATTTTTAAGAGAGTCAGTCCAACATATATTTGGAAAGGAAGCCGCTTCAAAATGGAAGATGAAAGATAATTCAATAATGGAGAGAGAAAACGCAAGCAAGAAAGGAAAAAGATCAAGTAAGAGAAAAGTTTGATTTGTTTACTTTAAAATATTTTATATGAAAAATAACATAGTAAAATTGATTTTAAGAAACCTTTCATGATTTAAAAATATATATTTAAATAAAAAATACTGTGTCAAAACGTATATATTTATCTAACTATTAGATTAGACGTAATTTACTTTTCAACAATATATTATGGTCTATTAGTGTAAAACACATTATAGAGTTAAACAAAAAATTTAGATAATTGTTAATCGTACATTATCAGTGTAAATTTTTAAATTTATGCAATGTAAATTAAATTCTACTAATTTTTAAATTTGATTTTTTATTTTTATTTTTAAAGGTGGTCCATCTTCAAGCAAAGCTATGAATACTGAAGAAACTGAAGTAACCCCACAACTAAAGGAGAGTGCTAAGAGTAAAAAGAATGAAAATTCAAAATCTGATCGCAAATCTGTACGTCATTGCATCCTCTTGATTTGAATTAATATATTTTTACATTTAGCTTTGGTTTAAACTAAAACTAGTATATTTTTTATTTGAATTTTGATGGAAAATGTTATATATTATTTTACAGATAAAAAAAGAATCGGAAACAAGGCACAAACCATGGCATGCTAAGCGAGAAAATGCAACTAAAGAAGAACCTTATGAGCCTTATCAATTCAGAGGACTTTATATCTGCAAAGAACTTAATGGAATCAGATCCCTTGGAACTGTTATTGGTTATTGTCCTAGAAAGAACAAGCTCATAGTATGTTTTTCTTTAACTTCTAGATCATAAAATTGTTATTTGAAACATTGATTATACTCATAAACATCATTGATACAAACACAATACATATACTGACATGTTTGACATTTATAAGAGTTTAAGAAAATAACATCATTTAGTATAATTATATGTGTTATTGTCAGATAGATTTAACTAAATAGTTAGTTGACAATCATATGGATGCAGATTCAATACAAAACTGATGATAGCATAGAGTATATGACCCAATTGGAAACGTTACATAGTATGGCAAAACGTGCTGATGTTATGTCATCACAAAGTGCAAGGTATAATTAAAATACATAAACATAAGTTAATTGTTACACCATACTAGAAGTTTATTTTTCATTAATTATTTACAATTGATGTAGTGGTTCAAAGAAGAAAACTGATAAGAAAAAGAAAAATGATGACATTGAAAAAACATCAACTTCTAGAACCAATAAAAGAACTGCTGGTGGTAAGTAGAAACTTAACATGATAATATATGGTATAAATTTGCTAAAAGACACTGTTTGACAATAGTTTTTTTTGTGTATTTTTTAGGTCCAAAAGAATGAAGAGAAATTTGCAGCAAAGGAGAATCATTAGTTTTGCGAAAAGTAGTTGAAATCTTAAAAACTATTTCATGATGTTTGCATAAAAACTATTGTGTTTCCGTATTTGTTTTGTGTTACTTTCCTTTATTTTGGTACTTTTCTATACTTTTCTAAACTGATTATGCATGTGGGTTAAGTTAAACTTGTTGTTTGTTATTCCTTTAAAGTGGATGTATACAACTTCAAACACTTTATATGATTGCTTGTGATATTATTTTGTAGTTTCTCAATACACCATTATACATCCATTATGCGAGAATTACAATTAATTATCATACCTTATGAACAAAGACTACAACTTAATAGATGTCTAATCAAAGGCATTTTATTACTTACGGAAGTGTGCCTCCGAAATAATTCAAGGATGCATTTTCAGACTTATTTTGGGCAAAATAGGGTGCCTCATTTACGAAGGCATATCAAGCACTGCCTTCCGCCGGAGGCGCGCAAAACAGATGGATATCTGGTGAGTCTAAACTGCTTTACGGAGAAGACGCAACAATGCCACTTCAGCTTGACATGACTTGAATTGTTTGTGCTTCAAGCTGGAGAGGTATTAGAATAGACATTCTATTGAAACTTTTGTTAATGTTACAGACAAAATGTGTTTACATGGCCTTCGGGGGGCATTCGTCGTCCACTGCTACAGATGTATGATCCGCTTCTAACCTGAATGGCTCATTGTTGATATAATATCACTTATGGCATCATCCACACGAATGAAACCAACTTATTTGTTCAAATATAAGTTTATTGTTTGTAATTAATTTGTTTATATACCAAATCAAAGAGATTGAGTTGATGTTATTCATAACCTTTTGAATGTCTTTTGATTCTCTGTTGAAAATGATATCATCTCTAAAACTCCATATGTTCCATGTTGTTGCAAGTCAAATGAGACCTTCGGCCTTCTTATTCTCCTTACGTTTGAATAGTTTACAAATTTCTAAAAAATGCTTTATTCGCGCAGCCCTATTAATGTTGATATTCATATATCGGATATCGCACTACACCCTTCCGCGTATAAATGATATCTAAATTACCCACTACGATTTTACTATATTCTCAAAATAATTTTTATGAAAATGTACATGAGGTCTGTCACAAGACAGTCTTCATGATCCTAAACTCATAATAATTTACTCGCACATGGCAATTGTTCACATAACATAAATACAAACATACAAACCATACATGATGATTATAATAAAGATAAAGAAAAATAGAACATGAATAAGAAAAGCGGAAGATTTTACGTTAAATTAAAATTACTCGTAATGGAGGCTTTAGTATGACACAACAACAATAACAACAAAAAAAGCATAAAATGTTGGAAACATAAAACGCCAAAATTATAATATTGAATTCAAGGTAAAGGTTATGTATTGTTTCTATCAAACTCCTTTCCTTATATAAGTCCTAAGACTTGATAATACAACCTTAAATTCATCTGAATATCAATGAATAAACGTTTCCTTAAGCATTAGGTCAGTTGGGAAAGTAAAAAGATAGAAAACCCATTTCAGAATCACAAAAGTTGGCACTTGTAACTCTGGTTGCTATAGCCATGTCACTGGCTACAGGAGAGGGGTCGTAGGAGCTGTTATGGCCCATGTTACTAGCTGCAGGGCACCCACGGTAACCTCTGATATTTTCTATGGTGGAAATCATTGTGGCCATTACAGAAGAAATAGATAAACAATAATTAGTCAAGAACGAATTTACTATACATTGCATATTTGTCACCCAACGCAATTCTGGGACTTGGGAAACATATGATGTTGATCGAGTATTGAGGATTTGCCTATACTCTATAATATAGTTAATCCAGGTTTTCCCTGACAGTACCCAATTCTTATTGCTATCTCCAACACTTATGTACACCATTGCTCGTGTCTAACATAATGACTTGTTAACATCCTACTAGTACCACGTAGGTTGAGTATAGTTTTACAGGATAGTTAAATAACTATTAGAATCACGTAAACCAAGTCTAGTATCACGAGATATCTAATTCTACTAGGACAAGGTAAAACTTACATCTCATTTCGGGTTATACGTAGTGTATCAATCCATAACATTCATATACACGTCTTTGCACATTATAAAGTTGTAAGTTAATGCATGTAAATTGAGATAGGAACTTATCTATCGAATGATCAAACAAATAATCGCATATTTTGTTCCATATAGATATGTCTCGGAAACCATGTAACTCATATATAACTCAAAAGTCATGGCTGCAATGGTCCCTGGTAACCGAGCATAGTTTATCGAATTATCAACATCTCACTAAAAATTTGTAAGACTTAAGTCCAACATGCCAAGCATACAACCGAAATTAGGTGTTGTCATCCACATATCCTCTATATGCACACCAGTCAGTTTCCTGGAAGGTCCCCAAAAACCATCCAATTCTTAATACTTATTGCAAGTCTAAGCATCCATAATAGTTTCAGGTTTCCATAATTTAAACCCTATGTCCTAACTTGATTTCAATGTATCATATAACTCATAACTCTACTTAATGAGATACTTACATCCCTAGTATTTCCACCTCTATTCCCATGACATTACGCTTAAATTTATCCCTAACATCTTAAGGAATCAAGAACATTATGTATTGGGGTTCATTACATAATAATTTGAGACTTAAGCACCTTACTGGGTGATGTACGGCCTGGTTGTGAATTGTGTTACGGCTGTAACAGAGAGATAACACATATGCTACGCCCTGTTTTTTTCTTGTACAAAGACCATACACCGTTAAGGCCTGACTGTATCCCTTTCTATGACCTGTTACGGGCCCAAAAATTCCTGGAATTTTCTTGTTTATTCAAAATAAAACCAGTTCTCAACAACCATTCAACCTTAATTATTTATAAACTTACAAGGCACTATAATGGCTATGAAACTATATCAAGTGCATACAACAACTAACAATCCTAATTCGGAGATGTATTTTAAGACTAATTTTGGAAAAAATAGGATTGTCTTACTGACGAAGGCATATCAAGCACCTCCTTCCTCCGGAGGAGCACAAAATGAATGGATATTTGGCGAGTCTAAACTGTTTTACGGAGAAGATGCAACAATGCCGCATGAGCTTGACAGAACTTGAGTTGTCTGCGCTTCGAGTTGGAGAGGTGCTAGACTAGACATTCTGTTGATGCCTTTGTTAATATTATCGGAGGAATATTTTTTTATGGCTTCCTTAGGTAAGTCGGCAGGTACTCAAATGCATTTACCTGGCCTCCGCGGGGCCATTCGTAGTCCACTACTCCAGTGGTATGATTTGCTTCTAGCCTGAATGATTCGTTGGTATGTCTCACTACAGGTTGTAAATTTTTTTATTTTTCCCTTGCTTCTGTGGCGGCCCTTGTAACCTCTTCTGCATTTAGTCGTGCCAATGTCCATGACTAATTTTTCTTCTCTGAGATTTTTATCTTAACCGTTTCTTTGTGCATAATATCATGGAAAAGCGTGCTCTTGCAGGTACACCCTTTCTCTCCTCGACGAACGAGCATCATCATAAACGTCTGTGGCCCACCTCAAATTTTGATCTCCAGAAACGATCATATATATATATATATATATATATATATATATATATATATATATATATATATATATATATATATAATACTATGACTATTAAATTATATTTTTTAAATTTAATTTAATAGAAATAAGCGACTTTGGTAGTCACATTTACAAAAGTCTCACAAAGAATAACATTGAGAAATTATTCATATTTATTAAATTTATGTTTAAATATAATAAAATAATGATATATATATATATATATATATATATATATATATATATATATATATATATATATATATATATATATATATATATATATATATATATATATATATATATATATATATATATATATATATATATATATATATATATATATATATGACAATGAATTTTTAGGGTAACATATTCCTGAATTTTCTAATTTTATTTGCCGAACATTCTCAAATTATAAAGTATGTGTCCATTGTCAACAAAACCCATATAACATATTAATTATGTTACAAATATTTCTTTTCGGCGATTTACTCTGAGATGGTAAACTTTCTTCATAATATTTGAAGATGTGAAGAGGTTGTTCTTGATTTATTTTATAAACATGTTTCTTTCAATTCATTTTTATCGAATTCCTATTTTGTTAGATTCTGAATATTCTAACTATCCATCAATTGAATTTGATTTTTTTATTTTTGAATGAAAGTTTTTTAGGGTTTTGAAGAGTTTCATTTAAAAATGGGAGAAATTGATAAATCTCAAAGCTTCGATTTTAGAGGTAAATAATTCGTCATCTCTTGATACATGTAATATTTTATGTTTGAATCATACAATTTTAATAAATTTAGATCTAACTTAAGGATTATATTGTTTTTATTTTTACTTTTACGATTTTCATTTGTAGATATGATTCTCGTATTTGATAAAACTATGAATATGTGTGTAGCAATATAAATTTATTGTTATCATTTAAGTTGATTTTATCTTGGGAGAATAATAAACAAATTAGATAAATCAAATCAGAACATTGAAATTAATCAATTATATGAGATCGTCATTTTTTTGATAGACTGGTCCATTGAGCTCGACACATCATTGTCATGTGAACATGAAAAAGAATATGTAGCTCCTATAGTGCATTAAGTTGTTTTGAAATTTTTTTGAAGGTGGTTCTTTTTCAAAAGGAGTGTCAATAACCTTTCTACAAGGAGCACGAGTGACAAAACTGAGGTAAAGCTGAAAGATATTATATACTTACATAATTTTGATGAAAACTTATAACTTGTGTAAAATGTGTATGATTGTAGCAAGAATTCGTAGACGACTATTAAAAAGAAAATGGAAGAGGCTACTACACCTAAAAATACATCCGATCTAATAAAGAGGAGAAGAGTTATTAAGAAAAGAATCAAAATAGTTCAAGTAAGTGAACATTTCTTTGATTTTTATCCCAACAGTAACCACAACTCTATACTTGGAACAATACTTTAAATTATACATTATTTAACTTAGTTTAAGATAGACAATAATATGTATATATGTATTTGCATAAAATATACACATGTATTTATACTATATAACTATCATTTAATTAATTTTTAAAGTTAATTTCATTTAGAGATCAAGGTTGTTCTTTTATACTTGGAGCTGTCAATAACATTACTTCAAGTATTGGGAGAAAAATACAGGTTATCCCTAAACTATATATGATTATAATGTCTTTCAATACATTTAAATACTATGATTTCACCTATTCGACCCCTTTCGTATCACAACAATCTATACATTTATAGAGATCATGTTTGAATGCATTATGCAGAAAAACATGCATTCATGATTTCTCGATTAAATGAGCATATTGAGATTTGCTCATGGAAACAAGAATAATAACTAAAAAAATAAGTTCCCCTTAGTCATTAATGAGTAATGTAAACTAAAGGTTTGGGAAACTATAGGTCAAACCTAGTTTCACAATTGTTGAATTGTTCAAACGTAACGACACACCTGAGTCATAATGAAAAGCGAACTTTGCGCTTCAGATTAAATTATTATAGGCAAGTGACAGAGATGCTCGAGCTAGTTCCTACAAACGGTTACCAGCATGGGAGATTTTAATAGTACACACGAACCGAGTTCATGTTATACATTGTGTGATATGCAAATGATGGATTGTGGCTAGTGAATTACTATGACCTGAATCCCTCTCAAGTGACAAGTATTGGTCGGGGAAAGTCGTTACGAATAGCCCATTAGAATATTTGTGATTGGAATACCAACTCGAACAAGGAGTTATTGGTCGGGGAATTATATTCTAGTGTGATGAAGTGTGTTCGTGACAAGAATTCCACTAAAGTAACGAGCGTTGGTCGCATAAAGCAATACACTTTGTGCAGTGAGATGGTGACCCGAATCCCACCTCGAATATGTAATTATGGGCAGATGAAAGACTTTTCACTTCATGGGGGAAATTTGTGACATGAATCCCATTCAAATAACGAGTATGGTAAGGTAAATATTTTTCCTCGATTTCTGAATTCTCTGTGACTCAAATTCCACTCAAATGTACTGATCAGGGAAAGAAATTCAATTTTTAATGAGACTCTTGAGGTAACCGAAGCGTAGTGTAAGACCGTTAGACAATTATTATGCTTGTGTTGTGATCGTCTACATCTCATACATGTTACTTGTACGATCATGTGGTGTGCGAGTTAACTTAGTCTTTTGAGTTAGTCAACTAGTACACCCTCTAGATTCGAACAGATTCAATAGTGTTATCTAGAACTCACTGAGATTTAGTAATCTTATCCCACTTTTTTGTTGTTTCGGGTACCTCGAGGCAAGGCAAAGGTAATGATAAGATGGCTTGGGCAAGGATTTGATGATGTTTCAGTTGTTTTAATTTCCACTGAATTTTGAGATCTTGTAGTATTTTGGGGTATCAATTATATTTTCATATATCGTACTTATATTTTGTATTGTACTTTAATATGATATCATGTAGACATTTATGATATGAATTTCAATTCCAATATTTAATGTCATGAACTATTATAGATATGTATGTATGAGGTGATATATATATATATATATATATATATATATATATATATATATATATATATATATATATATATATATATATATATATATATATATATATATATATATATATATATATCAAAAACAATAATATTATATATGGAAATGTTTTTTAAATGAAAAGAAAAACATAATTTATTACTATATGTACTTTTATTTTTATTTGGTTTGAATAAAAAATTAATAAATATTTTTTTTAGTAAATTTATATATGGCAAAAAAATTAGCAGGGCAAAAAATTTATGAAATTCAAAATTCATTTGAGAACATTCTAGAGACATAATGTGTCTATCTAAAGTGAATAAAAATTAGGGTTAAAATTTGTTTATTCGTAAAGATTCATTTGACGAGGTTAAAATTTCTTCCTCAATTCTTAAGGGTGTATAGAGGTATTCCTTGATTTAATCACAATAACATGTTTTATATATTTATTGTTTGGTTATCTTCTTGATCTTTTAATCAATTTGATTTTCTTTTTTATTATTTTCGGATAGAATTTTGTTAGGGATTTTAAAAACCTCATTTGAAAATGGGGAACAATGATAATGCTCAAAACTTTACTATTGGAGGTAAATCATTTTGTTTCAATTGACATGTATATAATATTTATGTTTGATTTATACACTTCTAATCGATATATAATTTATGTTATATTTGTTGATATGATTCTTGTGTGTGATTAAACCATAAATCTTTGTACTATAAATTAAATTACATTTTTATTTAATTTTATTTGATTTTATCACATTGGAGGCAAAATATAGAAGTTAAATTTATTATCAAATGATCGAAATTATATACATAAACAAATGAACTCAGTTTGTGTTTAAAAATATTTTAAAAGATGTGACAAAGAGATAAGAAATCATAAATAAATAAACTAAGTTTGTGTTTAAAAAATAAACTTCTTCCTTTAGTTAATCAAAGACTAGAATCATTACTTAGATGTAAATTTACCAAATCTTAAAGACTATTAAAAACATTGAAATCTTTAAGATAAATTTTACAATTCATTAAGTTGTGTTGAAATTTTTATTTCTTAACTTATTATTTGTTATTCTATCAATTTTCTAACATAAATATTTCGTTGTTGATGAAGGTGGATTTTCTGCTGAGGGGCTTGTTAATAACATAATTGAGGTTATTAGCAATATTAATATTTTTAGTACAATAAATTTAATAAATCTTATAATTTTATGTTTACTCATAGAATTTAAATGGAGTTCATCTGAATGACAATTCTAAACAAGGAGCACCGTCAAGGTATATTTAATATGTATGATGTTAATCTATGATTTTGAGTTAATTTATAATTTGTTGTTTGATTTGAATGCCTTTTAATTTATTTGTTAATGTATTTTACTATTTTAAATGTTTCATTGTGTTTAAATTATATTAATTTGTAATAAAATGTGAATAACTGTGAGAGTAATTTAGAGAAGTCTACTGAAAGTAAAATGGAAATATCTACACCTACTGAGCCAACAGCTTCAAAAAGGACAAGCAAAATGATTACAAGTTGGTTGAAAAACAATTCAAGTAAGAATTTTTTATTATTATGATCATGACCATTATAATATAACTAAAACATTCTGATGTTTTAAAAGCTAGACATAATTAGTTAGTTAGGTACAAGAAAAAAAATCACTTTATTTCAATAGAAACAATTTCCAAATACAAAGATGTAAAGAAACATAACAAGACACTATTATCTCCGTTAAATTATATGAATTAATTTAAGCTTAAAAATTGTATATATTATGTATTTAATTCTATTCATTTTTAAATTTCATATATATCGTAGATGAAGATGGATCTGCTTTGGTTGGAGTTGTCCAAAACATTAATTCAAGTGAAAAAACAAATGATATTGTTGGAAAAATTGAGGTTAGGCTTAAATTATATACAAATTTAATGATTTAAATCTTATATTTTTATGTTTCCATTGCATAGAATTCAAAAGAAATCAATCCAAATGAGTTTGACACCTCAAATGAAGAGAATAATTCAAAAAAAAAACAAACTCAATGATGATAAAATCATTGAATAAAAGAAGGCTATAATAGATTCTAAAAAATTGATAGGGTGTGATATCTACAAAGAATTTGAAGGAGTTAAATCTCTTGGAACTGTTACAAAGTACATTGCTTTCCTCAAATTGTTTGAAGTATGATTTCTTTATCTTTGATAAACTATAATCCTTTAGAATTGTTTCTATAATCACATTAGTAATTAACTTGTTTATTAACATTGCTTATTTGGATATTCAGGTTACATACAAAAATGATGGCCGCATGGAGTGTTTATATTATAATGAAGTTTTGAGTCATTTGGCAGAAAAGGATAAGATATACGAGACTATACCAACAAAACCGAAAATGTATAATAAAATATATATGCAAATACCTCTTTTCATATTGAATGTCTACCAATTTATTCATAATTATAATTTTTTTATCTTTATGATATCTATATTAATTTTATATGAAATGTTTATGATTGTAGAAATCCTAGAGAAGTGAGAAAGAAATTTTTAAGAGAGTTAGCTGAACATATATTTGGAAAGGAAGCCACTTCAAAATGGAAGATGAATGATAATTCAATAATGGAGAGAAAAAACGCAAGCAAGAAAGGAAAAAGATCAAGTAAGAGAAAAGTTTGATTTGTTTACTTTAAAATATTTTATATGAAAAATAGCATTGTAAAATTGCTTTTAAGAAACCATTCATGATTTCAAAAATATTTATTTAAATAAAAAATATTGTGTCAAAACGTATATATTTATCTAACTATTAGATTAGACATAATTTAGTTTTCAACAATATATTATGGTCTATTAGTGTAAAACACATTATAGACTAAAGCGAAAATTTTAGATAATTGTTAATCGTACATTATCAGTGTAAACTTTTAAATTTATGCAATGTAAATTAAATTCTACTTGTTTTTAAATTTGTTTTTTTTTTATTTTTATTTTTAAAGTTGGTCCTTCTTCAAGCAAAGCTATGAATACTGAAGAAACTGAAGTAATCCCACAACTAAAGGAGAGTGCTAAGAGTAAAAAGAATGAAATTTAAAATCTGATCGCAAATCTGTACGTCATTGCATCCTTTTGATTTTAATTAATATATTTTTACTTTTAGCTTTGGTTTAAACTAAAACTAGTATATTTTTTATTTGAATTTTGATGGAAAATGTTATATATTTTTTCACAGATAAAAATAGAATCGAAAACAAGGCACAAACCATGGCACGCTAAGCGAGAAAATGCAACTAAAGAAGAACCTTATGAGTCTTATCATCTCAGAGGACTTTATATGTGCAAAGAACTTAATGGAATCAGATCCCTTGGAACTGCTATTGGTTATTGTCCTAGAAAGAACAAGATCATAGTATGTTTTTCTTTAACTTCTAGATCATAAAATTGTTATTTGAAACATTGATTATACTCATAAACACCATTGATACAAACATAATACATATACTGACATGTTTGACATTTATAAGAGTTTAAGAAAATAACATCATTTAGTATAATTATATGTGTTACTGTCAGATTGAGTTAACTAAATAGTTAGTTGACAATCATATGTATGCAGATTCATAATAAAACTGATGATAGCATAGAGTATATGACCCAATTGGAAACTTTACATAGTATGGCAAAACGTGTTGATGTTATGCCATCACAAAGTGCAAGGTATAATTAAAATACATAAACATAAGTTAATTGTTACACCACACTAGAAGTTGATTTTTCATTAATTATTTACAACTGATGTAGTGGTTCAAAGAAGAAAACTGATAAGAAAAAGAAAAATGATGACATTGAAAAAACATCAACTTCTGGAACCAATAAAAGAACTGCTGGTGGTAAGTAGAAACTTAACATGACAATATATGGTATAAATTTGCTAAAAGACACTGTTTGACAATAGTTTTTGTTGTGTATTATTTAGGTCCAAAAGTGTGAAGAGAAATTTGCAGCAAAGGAGAATCATTAGTTTTGCGAAAAGTAGTTGAAATCTCAAAAACTATTTCATGATGTTTGCATAAAAACTATCGTGTTTCAAGGATTTGGTTTGTTTTACTTTCCTTTCTTTTGGTACTTTTCTATACTTTTCTAAACTGATTATGCATGTGTGTTAAGTTAAACTTGTTGTTTGTTGATTCCTTTAAAGTGGATGTATACAACTTCAAATGCTTTATATGATTGCTTGTGATATTATTTTGTAGTTTCTCAATACACCATTATACATCCATTATGCGAGAATTACAGTTAATTATCATACCTTATGAACAAAGACTACTACTTAATAGATGTCTAATCAAAGGCATTTTATTACTTACGAAAGTGTACCTACGAAATAATTCGGAGTTGCATTTTCAGACTTATTTTGGGCAAAACAGGGTGTCTCATTTACGAAGGCATATCAAGCACTGCCTTCCGCCGGAGGCGCGCAAACTGATGGATATCTGGTGAGTCTAAACTGCTTTACGAAGAAGACGCAACAATTCCACTTCAGCTTGACAGGACTTGAATTGTTTGTGCTTCAAGCTGGAGAGGTATTAGACTAGACATTCTATTGAAGCTTTTGTTAATGTTACCGACAAAATGTGTTTACATGGCCTTCGGGGGGGCATTCGTCGTCCACTGCTCCAGAGGTATGATCCGCTTCTAACCTGAATGGCTAGTTGTTGATATAATATCACTTATGGCATCATCCACACGAATGAAACCAACTTCTTTGTTCAAATATAAGTTTGTTGTTTGTACTTAATTTGTTTATATACCAAATCAAAGAGATTGAGTTGATGTTATTCATAACCTTTTGAATGTCTTTTGATTTTCTGTTGAAAATGATATCATCTCTAAAACTCCATATGTTCCAAGTTGTTGCAAGTCAAATGAGACCTTCGGCCTTCTTATTCTCCTTACCTTTGAATAGTTTACAAAATTCAAAAAAATGCTTTATTCGCGCAACCCCATTAATGTTGATATTCATATTTCGGATATCGCACTACACCCTTCCGCGTATAAATGATATCTAAATTACCCACTATGATTTTACTATATTCTCAAAATAATTTTTATGAAAATGTACATGAGTTCTGTCACAAGACAGTCTTCATGATCCTAAACTCATAATAATTTACTGGCACATGGCAATTGTTCACATAACATAAATACAAACATACAAACCATACATGATGATTATAATAAAGATAAAGAAAAATAGAACATGAATAAGAAAAGCGGAAGATTTTACGTTATATTAAAATTTCTCGTAATGGAGACTTTAGTATGACACAACAACAACAACAAAAGCATAAAATGTTGGAAACACAAAACGCCAAAATTATAATACTGAATTCAAGGTAAAGGTTATGTATTGTTTCTATCAAACTCCTTTCCTTATATAAGTCCTAAGACTTGATAATACAACCTTAAATTCGTCTGAATATCAATAAAGAAACGTTTCCTTAAGCATTCGGTCAGTTGGGAAGTGAAAAAGATAGAAAACTCGTATCAGAATCACAAAAGTTGGCACTTGTAACTCTGGTTGCTATAGCCATGTCACTGGCTACGGGAGAGGGGCCGTAGGAGCTGTTATGGCCCATGTTACTAGCTGCAGGGCACCCACAGTAACCTCTGATATTTTCTATGGTGGAAATCATTGTGGCCATTACAGAATAAATAGATAAACAATAATTAGTCAAGAACGAATTTACTATACATTGCATATTTGTCACCCATCGCAGTTCTGGGACTTGGGAAACATATGATGTTGATCGAGTATTGAGGATTTTCCTATACTCTATGTAACACGGTGGGAGAACTGACTTTTAGTCATGTTACGGATTGGAAGAGTCGCCACCGACTTTTATTTTATCCAAGTGGAAAGGATATAAAAGAACAGGAAAGATCTATTTTTAAAAGACTTGGGTTCGGGGGGTAGGTTATATAAAGGGAAGGTGTTAGCACCCTTTATATCCATGGTTATCCATGGGCTCTTAGTTACTTAGCTCACTTAAATTGTTTTTGAAGAGTGTAGTGTGTGATTAGAAATTTTTCTAAGTACTTTGTAATGATCCTCGTATGGATGTATACAAAGCCTTGTTTTGAAAAATGTTTAAGAAAGTGAGGTGTAAAAAGTATATTGAAATGTGAGCAAGTAACTAAGAAGTACCTACCCTAGATTAAGTCTTTCATGTTCTCGTATGTTCTTTCAATGGTAAGACTATCCCTATTATTAAGGAATAGGTAGTCATTACCTTGGATGTGTTAAGGGACAAGCGTAGGGTCGTCGTATGGTCATAGAAGGCAACATGTATGGTGTCTTTAGCAATTCATAGGGACTATCATCATTTATTCGAAGGGACTTGATCTTTTAAACTGTAGGGACTATGATGATTTATACTTGAAGGGACTTTGCTTTAAGACACCCCTATTTTCGAGGGACTTGACCATTTTATTTTAAGGAAACCAAGAGGAATACCCTAGGAAGTGCAAGATGGCGATCAAAGATCGACTTACGTGTGTGAGTGTTTATTTTCAAATATTTATCTTTTTAAAGTTAATTATCTAAATTAATTTTAATTACAAATAGTTTCCACACCCTATTTACTAACCAAGCAGTTAATTTAAAATAAATAAAATACGGAAATATAAAACCATGCTATTACATGGCTTATGAGCAGTTACAAAATAATCGAGCTAGAAAAATAAATTACAATATAATAACCTATACATTTTTTTTAATAATTAAATAAAGCAAAAAATAAATAGATAAAATAAAGCAAAAAATAAATAGATAAAATAAACAAAGAACATTATTTTAAATAATTAGAAGAAAAAAAATTAAGCTTTTTAGGGTAAGAATAAAATTTAGGGTTAATTTAGAATTAGGGTTCTTAAGAGTTTTTTTAGAAAAATATTAATTATTAATTTATTAAAGAAATTAACAATTGTAATATACAAAACTTAAATATATACAAAATTAATTTATGAAAATATAAAGAAAATTTAATTATATTCATAATTATTATTAAAGAAATAAATAAAAGATTTAATTAAAATAATATTAAGAATTTTTAATAGAAAGATATTAATTTATTCACAAAATAATAAAAAAAAAAGTAAGAAAAATAATATAAACAATAATTAGTGGAAGTGTATTTGTTAAGAAAATGTTTTATGATTAATCTTAATAGTTAATTATTAGTTTATTTTATTAATTAAAACAAGTTAATTAAAAATAATAAAGAAACAAGAAAAACAAGAGAATAACCAAAACAAAGGGACCTGGGATTCGAACCCAGGTCCAGTACCTGAAAGGCCAAGCCCCTACCACCTGTGTTGCATGCGCGCTGTGATGTTTCACCAAGCAATAATCAACAAATATTAACCCTGGAAAATATAATGAAATAAAAACACAAAGATGCAAAACCTGAGAATCGAACCCAGGAACAAAGGTTTCCAAACGCGCATGCCTTACCAGCTGAGCCATCAGCTTCCTTTGGCCTAAAATTAATTTGGTCTAAAATTAGTTCTTGAATGAAATCCCAAATTACAACTTTCGGAACCCTAAACATGGTGGTTCACGGATTAGATGGTGGAACTCCAAGAAACCTGCCCAGAAATGTCCTAAGGATCATCACAAACAACAATTCAAGGTAAATATCATTGATAACACATGAATAAGCAAAATTCGAAAACGAAAAAATTAAGAAAAAAACCAAAATCGATTTGTGCATATGAACGAGTTTTTGATGAAGTAAGGCATTGGGATAGCATCAAGGATGTTCAAAGAACATGTTTGAACCTTTAAAACAACTGGATATAGTCTCTAAGCAAAAATACGATTGCCACTTTTCTTTGATTTTTTTTGACTTTGTTCTTGTTCTTGGAGGCCAGAAAATTCGTCATTTGTGCTTGTGTTAGGTTTGTGTACTTGTATGGAAAAGAATTAGGTCAAAATAGTTGTGGATTATTGGGCTTTTGAAGTAACTTGATCATGAAGAAACCAATCACCATAAAAGTTCAAAAATCATATGAATACTTGCTATTTTAGGTCCAATCTGACTTTAGTTGATTTCCAATCATTCTAAATATAATTCAAATGATTTTCAATCAAAGATTTCATGCTTTATTTGATTTTTCATATTTTATATATATTTAAATTTAATTTTAATGAATAGAATCCAAATAAATATAAAATAAACTATAAAAATCTGAAAAAATAATCATTGGGTCGTGCATGATGTCATTGTAAAGTTTGGATTACAAAATTGAAAGCCCATTTGGAAAAATTTGGTTTTAAGACCTCATTTGCTCAATATACCCCTCAAAAATTTCCCAACTTTGCCAAGGCATAAATCCCTCAATTTTAAGGCTATGAATGTGTTTTTGGACATTTTGGAAACCTTAAAGAGTCCTCTAATGAACCTCTTTGGTCTCATGTCCATATCCTTTACCATTTTCAAATTATGCCCTTTGGAAGATGTTGACTTTTGTTGACTTTTGAAATGACCTATATAATGTTTTAGCTCATACCTTCTAAGTGAAGCATTTTTAGGATTGGAATTGAGACACAAAGTTGTAGAGAATTCAATTTCCTTCAAAATGAGCTTTGTATGGAAAAATTTTGATGAAGCATGTGAAAGTTATGGTTGGTCAAAGTTTAGTTGACTTTTCTTTAGAAAACCCTAATTTAGTAACTCCTGATTCTTGATGATCTGAAACTTCCTTGATGAATCATGATCAACCCTTTATCAAATGATGAATTTTACTTCATAAAATTGATGTTGGCAAAAAATCTTGAAGTTTGACTTTAATTTGACCACAGTTGACCTCAGTTTGACTTTTTAACTACTTTGACTGATTTTTGCATATCTGATCATCTGACTGGGAAAACTTATTGGGAAAGCCTTGAAACTTGACATGGGGATTCTTGAATGCATGTGGGATGTTATGAAGCTCAGTTGAGGCCTTGAAAATCATTTTAACCTGAGGAAACATAAAACCCTAGTTTTTGGACACTTTGCTTAGGAAGAGGCATTGTCTGAGGAAACTTTCACACTTCTTGACCAATTGGGAGTCTTGAGGATCTTATGATCATCTAGAAGTCTTGAGAGGTTGTCTTGATTGTGGGAGGGCAAATTTTAGGGTGCAACAGCTTCCCCTTGTTCAATTTTCAAGAATCTGAGGAGTTAGATTGGCATGTACGCCATTCGTGACTTGAAGATTGAAGAGGCTTGAACACAAAAACCCAAAAATTTGCACTTGCTGGTGTGTGGAATGATATTGTTGGTTGATCGTGATGTTTGAATGGGCTTAAAGATACCATTTTAATAAAGAGTCTTCTGATATGTTTCTTAAATATGGAGATGACATTTTCGGGAAGAATAAACGACGGCCCAAAATGAGATAACCTTCGGGAAGAATAAACGACGGCCCGAGGTAACGAAATAACCATTGGGAAGAATAAACGACGACCCAAGTTAAGTTGACTTTTGGGAAGAATAAACGACGGCCCAAAAATGAGATAACCTTCGGGAAGAATAAACGACGGCTCAAGGTAATGAAATAACCATTGGGAAGAATAAACGATGGCCCAAGGTAAGTTGACTTTTGGGAAGAATAAACGATAGCCCAAAAATGAGATAACCTTCGGGAAGAATAAATGACGGCCCGAGGTAATAAGATAACCATTGGGAAGAATAAACGACGGCCCAAGGTAAGTTGATTTTTGGGAAGAATAAACGACGGCCCAAAAATGAGATAATCTTCGGGAAGAATAAACGACGGCCTGAGGTAACAAGATAACCATTGAGAAGAATAAACGACGGCCCAATGTAAGTTGATTTTTGGGAAGAATAAACGATGGCTCAAAAATGAGATAACCTTCGGGAAGAATAAACGAAGGCCCAAGGTAATACGATAACCATTGGGAAGAATAAACGACGGCCCAAGGTAAGTTGGCTTTTGGGAAGAATAAACGACGACCCAAAATGAGATAACCTGCGGGAAGAATAAACGACGGCCCGAGGTAATGAGATAACCATTGGGAAGAATAAACGACGGCCCAAGGTAAGTTGTCTTTTGGGAAGAATAAACGACGGCCCAAAATGAGATAACCTGCGGGAAGAATAAACGACGGCCCGAGGTAATAAGATAACCATTGGGAAGAGTAAACGACGGCCCAAGGTAAGTTGGCTTTTGGGAAGAATAAACGACGGCCCAAAATGAGATAACCTGTGGGAAGAATAAACGACGGCCCGAGGTAAGTTGTTGATGAAGTTTGTCTGCTGGAGAATTAACCTGAAGAACAAGGTTAGTTCAGTGCAAATATAATGATATATATAACATTCTACAAGATAATATTTTATGAAAATGAATATGAATATGATATGATATGATATGATGTATGAATGAATTATGTAGCTGAAGTGAATTAGTAGCTTTGTAGAATGACTTCTGAATGTGGAAAATAAATCCTAATTCGTTGCTGAAGAGTATCAAGACTTCGTTCCCGTATTGTTTAAGAATATTGTACTTAGAAACTCCCGTTTTCGTTCGTCGTACTTTTTATTGAAGGATTAAGTTCCTGAATATCCTGATTGAGGATAAAAGAGATGGACATAGAACCAGGAGACCTATGTAATTAAGTATCAATTCTTCATAGGATATGAAACCGCTTAGAGACTTCATCAAGCTGGAAGTGTAAGCTATTACTTGAGGTATTCCGTAAGGATATCCGTAAAGATTACTCTGTGGGGATGAACCTGCGAAGCTTCGTTGAATTCCTATCTCCCTTCGTTCTTAGTAAATGCTATTATTGTATTTTATGCATTTCTGGTAAACATCAATCATATTCAAAGGCATATATACATTCAAACATAATCAATGGACGTTTTTCGCTTTAGTAAAAAGGGGAAAAGTAAAGCTGAATAAAGAGGGAAAAGTAAAGCTGAATATAAAAAGGGAAAAGTAAAGCTGAAAATAAAAATGGAGTTTTTTTTTCTTATTCTTGGAAATAGACTTATAACTAGACATGTTTTAACACGGAGACGGAAACCTTAGTAAGAGGAATTTGTCAACAAAAAAAAATTTGCAAGGAAAAATAGTTATGTGTACATAACCCTATTGACTTTCAACTTTGCTATTGCCATTATCTTCAATTATCTCATCTTCAGCTATTGGAGAAGAAATGATCAGATTGATCGGTATCTGTTGAACTTGACATAGATAACACAACTAGTAGAGGTTACATGGGTGATCTAACGAGACATAGTCATACGCTTTAATCCTTAACTTTTGCCTGGATTGCCCTTTCAGGTTTTCAATCCACCGGGTTACCCTTTTTTGCCCAAGCCGCCTTTTCAGGTTTTCGTCTTGCCAGGTGTACATTTATATATATATATATATATATATATATATATATATATATATATATATATATATCCCTAATTTTTGCCAGAACCCTTTTGGTTCGCCGGGATGCCCTTATTTTTGCCTAGGCCAGTCAACCTAGCGGGACTCTTTTCATGCGTAGTATTTTTTAACTATGTCTGCATTCATAGGTTGCGGGAAATCTTCACCATCCATAGTGGTAAGCATCATGGCACCTGTCGTACCCCGAAAAATACGACCTCACGCGATCCGAATGGACGGAGCCGCGCGCCGGACGGACTGAAGAGTCGCCACCTAATTCTATTTATTCCCGAAGAGGGAAAGGGGAGATATAGATACAACCCGGGAAGAAAAGGATGAGGACAAAGGTCAACGGAACCATTGCCTGGGTTCGGGAGTCGGTTATGCAGGGGGAAGGTATTAGCACCCCCTACATCCATCGTACTCGATGGGAACCATCTAAGTTAACGCGCGCGAAAGGATGTCTATGCTTAAACGAATTGCTTGCTAGAGGGAAATGAGTTGAATTATAAGTTAGATTGAACCTAGGTGCTCGGCAAGGATTGAGATCCTCGTGCCTACGTACTCCCGCGTGCAATGGGAAAGTCAGAGCCTCGTAGTTTGGCCTACTACTGGTAATGGTTGTTGATTTTATTACCTTTCGTCGATGAAAGGGTTTAGGAGTTGAATGTACTGAAGACTATGGATAGTTTATCTCGCCCAACAAGACGAGCGTCCTGCGTCGAAATAATCGGAGCGAGTAACGAGAGCTCGTTATCCTCCTTTCTACCGCTTAAGGCTCGTGGCGTACAAATCTTCTTGTATTATTAAAGTGTTTTATTTCCTAAGACCGTTTGACGTTGGATCAAGGGTTTGGATCTAATCGAAACGTTTTGTTTTTTTGAGATTAAAGGGTAAATGCAACTTGGAGGTTATTTTTGTGGTTTTGTCAACGAGGTACGAAGCGCTCGGCTCGCAAGGAGGAGTGGATCCTAATAAACGATAAAGATAACTGGAAAATAAAGTGTAAGTGTGCAAGTGCAATCGCTTGGCGTTGGACCAAGGATTCAGAAATAAAAGTGCGTACAAATTAATGGGAGAGGGATACAAAATAAATACAGGGGATTGCGAGAAATAAAGAGGTCTCGTTGTAGTTAGCCCAAGAGGAAGCGTGTGTGCAGTGTGTTTGAACTATTCGAAGGCGTTCGGCCTGTTTGATCGGGACACAACTATTTGAAGGCGTTGGACCTTTTAATCGAACGCAACTATTCGAAGGCGTTGGACCTTTTCGGGACGCGACGAAATTTTGTTTGTGAACTGCCTTAGAGCCGATTTAATGAAATCGTTCTATGAGGAGTCGAATCGTAATTTAAAATGCGAAATAATAAATAAATTAAATGAATTGAATTTTCTAGAATTAAATTAAATTGAGTAATTAAATAAATTAAATAATATTAAGAATAATAAAAAAAATTAAATTGATTTACATGTTTGTTTTGTCGGAATAATAAAGTGAAAAAATTAAATACAAAGGGGGGCCTCATATTGACAAAAAATCACCGATTAGAATCGGGCGATAAATTGGCCGTTTAGTATATCATTGGCCCTGGAACAAATAAAAAATAAATAAATGAAGAGATTACCAGATATTCATCAACAAATTTTATAACATATTTTTTCTTAAAGGAAAAACAAAACAAAACAAAATCAAGGTAATAAAAACCCAAATAAAATAAAATATCTAAATAATGGATTGAAAAATAAATAAATAGACAGAGGGGTTAAACGCGTTATGCAGACAGTGTGAGTACGTGTATTAGATAAGAATACATTGGACTAAGCCCAAGCATCAATAACAGTGACAAAAAAATAAAGTGTATAAAAATAAAATAAACAAAACAAAAAAAACAAGAAGAGGGAGCGCTGCATAAATCCTCATAGATATGGATGTAGTGATTATAAACATTGGGCTGAAGATCCAATCCACTCAAAAATAAAATATTTATATAAGAAATAAGACAAAATTAAAATAAATAACAAATAAATAACTCAGTTAATGAAAATAAACAAGAATCAAACACAACCAGTCAAAGAAAGCAAACGAAAGAAAAGGTCTCCCTCACCCACACGGCTATGGCGACGGCTTTCTCAACGAACCTCATCCTCTCATCAAGGCGGCGACGATCCGCGTTTCTAACTCAGGTTCACTCTCGTCGATCCTCAGCAGAAGCTTCTCGGTTCAGCGATGGTGGTGCTACGGGTTTCGCGGTTGGCGTTCGGGTCTGATTTTGAAGTGTTTTCAGTGGATTTCAGGTTTATGAGAAGGGTTTAGGTTGGAGGTTTTGGACGGTGGCCGGCGGTAGTTGGTTGTTTAACGGCGACGGTGAGTGCTTGGTCGCGGCGACCGGGCTTGACGAAGATTTTCGGGTAGTTCTGTGTTTTCAGATTTTCGTGTGGTGGGTTCCGTTTTTGGTTCAATTGGGTTTGCGTTTATGTTGTAGGTGGCTCGTTGCGATTTATGTTTTTTTGTGGTGGCGGCGGCGTAAGTGGTGTTGGGTTTCTGTGTGGTATTTGCTTCGTTTGCTATTCACAGTGAGGGGGCTTAGGGTAGTTGAGGTTGGTTGTCGTGAGTGGTTTATTGAAGAGGCCGTGGTTATCGAAGAGATGGAATGGTAATGAAACTTTGTAGAGTTTACTGAGAATGAAGTTGAGTTTCAGATTCAAAAAAAAATGTGAAAAGTTTGTGTGAAGGCTTTTTCGATGGATTCTATTATCTCACCTCTGCTTTTTGTTTTCTTCTTTTTTGTGTCAGCTTGGTGAAATTCATGGAAACGGTTAAGGGTGTGTAGCAAGGAGACAATATGCTGCTGTGAATTCTGTTCATATAGTACACAGGTTGTGCGTTTCCTTAAAGATAATGGAGGAGGTTGTTAGTAGTGGAATTGAAAAAGTGGACAGGCTGTAAATTTGTGTGGAGTAATTGTGTATATTTTTGCCTTTTTGTGGGTGTTTGTTATGTAATGCTTATAATAGTATGAAGTGGGGTCAAGTGGTTTTTGTTGGCAATTTCTTACTGAAAAGAGTGCTTATAGTACAAAACATCAATAATAATAATTGTAATAATAATAAGTTGTATAATAATTATAATAATATTAATAAACAATACAGCAATAATAAAGAGTAATTAATAATAATAATAATAATAATAATAATAATGAAAAGTATATAGAACTGAAGGAATAATAATAATCAAAATAATATGCAATAATAATAATAAAATATAAATGATAATAACAGAACTAGAAAAAGGTTACTAATAATAACAATAAGCAAAAATGTAAAAAAAATAGTGATAACAATATTCTTGAAAAAATGAAAAAAAGGTGATGGTAATAATAACAATAAGAAAATTGCAATAATAACAAGAAATAAGAAAATTAGAATAATAATAAAAACAAGCAAGAAAGGATTTTTATTTTGCCCAAAAGTAAATGGACCTAGAGTTAATGGGCTTAAAATGAAAATGGACTAGTAGACAAATAATAACAAAATGAATAATGAAATGAGAAGATACCCTTTTTTTTTTGGAATTTTGGAAAAGTCATGGATAAAATTGAGTATAAAAGAAGTGACATATTTTATTTGAATTTTTCGAGAATGATTAGATGGACAAATAAAATGGTATATATTTTTGGATTTTTGAAGTATATCGGTAAACAGAAAAATAAAGGTAGGACAAATTTGGGGTATGACAGATGCCCCTATCGAATTGGCTTAGACCAAGTAAGATGAACCGGCTCGCGTTCAGTCTTTCAAGGTATAAGATAATTAGATATTAACAGACTCCAAATTTGTCCGACAAAGAAAGACATTGTGAAAATAGCGAATGAAATAAACCGGAAATAATGAATGACACAGCATGAAACGAATTGTCAAAATAAATCACTTATCACCAGAGGATGATAAGGCAAATAACTGAAAATAAAATCGTTATCACCAAAAGGATGATAAAGACATCCGGCACCAAAAGGATGACGGGTGACTGAAAATTAAATAATCGCTATCACTAAAAAGATGATAGAGCGTCCCCGACACCAAAAGGATGACGAGTAACAAAAAAAAAATCGCTATCACCAAAAGGATGATAAAGCGACCCCGACACCAAAAGGATGCTGAGTAACTGAAAGTTAAATAATCGCTATCACCAAAAGGATGATAAGGCAACCCCGTCACCAAAAGGATGACGAGTAACAGAAAATTAAATAATCGCTATCACCAAAAGGATGATAAGGCGACCCCGACATCAAAAGGATAACAAGTAACAAAAAATTAAATAATCGCTATCACCAAAAGGATGATAAGGCGACCCCGACATCAAAAGGATGACAAGTAACAGAAAATTAAATAAAATCGCTATCACCAAAAGGATGATAAGGCGACCCCGACACCAAAAGGATGACGAATAACAGAAAATTAAAATAATCGCTATCACCAAAAGGATGATAAGGCGACCCCGACACCAAAAGGATGACGAATAACAGAAAATTAAATAATCTGGAAGAGAAATATCCACCGGGGACGCCCACTGAATAACACGTAGGCGAATCTTTGGAGTCTTCGTCCGACCCTGGATTCTGACTTCTGCTGGGGAAAGGCCTGGAATCTTGGATTGATCCTGGATCCTGAATTATGCAACTATGCTTGTTAATTTTGAAACGGTATCCCATAATGATGGAAATACGATGCGAATGTTTATGCACTGAGATACAAATTCGATAATGTTGGGGATATGGAAAGCTGGTTTATTTAGGCATGCATATGATGCATATGTTGCAAATGATTGATGTAATGATGCTTTATGACGTTTGATGATGCATAATGATGCATATGAGTGATTGGAAGGTGCCAGCTTGGTGGACTTTTGGTCTGGTAGTTGCCAATAATGATTGGACTTTGGGTGGGTGGAGGGCTTGATTCCCCGACACTCGATCTTAGACGATGTACGATCAGAAGATGGATTTGAAAGCTCCAAATTTGGTTCTCTACTGATGAGCGGAGCGACTTAATTGACACATGAAGACTGATTTGCTTTGAAGGGTTGCCAACGTCTAGCAAGGACTGCTTGTTCAGCTGGGGAGAAGAGAGAGGAAGACTCGCTCCTTGTTTGCTTTCCCCTTCCTGTAAGGTATCTAAAATAAATTTGACGGGGAAATTTTGACAATGGTGTAAACACCCCAAATTTGCCCTCACCCCTTCACACCATGGCTTGTGATCACCTCATATGCATAAACTCAATCATAGCATCTCATAGTACATTTTTGATTCACTGCATAGATCCAAAGTCATCTGCATCTAGGGTTTGTGATCTGAGCAATCCCAGAGCTTCTTGAGCCACTCCAAAGGCCATCAATCACTTCAAAGGGGTCCATGTGTGTTCTTATATCATATTTCATCCTCTCAAAGTCAAGATTTCAAAAGAATCACAAGAACTAGGGTTTGAATGGATGCAGAGCTAGGATAGATAACACAGTTGACCTAAAATTAGGGTTTTGGTTTCAGAGGCCATAACCCCAATTTTTTTGGTCATTCTTGTTTCCATTGGTCTCTATATAGTATAGGGAGTATGCATATCAATTTTCATGAAGAAATTCCATGGGGAAGTCATCTGATCAAGAGTTGACTTTCTGGACAAGTCAGTGCAAAATCAGGGCATCTGAGGCCCCCAATGACCCAACCAATGGGTGATCTTCATCATTTTGAGTGTATATGATCTTTATTTGATCATGGAAGAAGTTTGAAGTTCACAAAAATCAAGAATTTGGAGTTTTTGCGAATGTTGACTTTTTGGGCATAGTTGACTTTTCAAGAATGCTTCATTTTAGGTCATTTTTCAAGCCTTGATTCTTGATCCAAAAATGCTTCAAATGGAAAAACTTTGGTCATGAAAGTTGTAGATCACATTTTTCCCTTTTCAAAAAGTACAAGAACATGATCAAATTCTTCTTGAATCAAAAGTTATGGTGTGACAAAGTTGGCCAAAATCACTAATTTTCAAGGCATGCCTCAAATGTGAAATTTGCAAGATCATGTCCCAAGGCTGATTGTAACTTCTAGTTCACTTCAAACCATGACACAAACATTCTATAAGCCCTAAAAATCAGAATTGGACCAAAGATCACAAGTTTGTAGTTTGTGTAACAAGACTTTTTTCCATGAAATGCCAAAAAGTAACAACTTGCAAAAACACTCATCACACTTCACCAACTAGCTGCCTTGGCTGCTGAACCTGCCTAGCATCACACACACATCATGCTGCACCAGAACCATGCCTTGTACTAGCCTAGAACCAAGCCATGCTTTCCTTACACAAAAAGTTGACTTTTGGCAAAAGCAAACATCCCAATCACAGCAGGCCATGTCACATCCCTTAGCCACTTGCAATTGTTTATACTTTCCATCTGCTAGCAAAACATATCAAGAGGCCAGGCTGAAACACTCTAGATCATCATATACACAAAAACTCACCATTTGGCAAAACCATTCGAATCTGCCTCCACAAGCTTCAAACATCCAAATCATTTCCACACATCATCTCACCTGGTCTCATTGAGTAGAAACCACCAAGATTCAAGCCTGAAACCAACATGGATTGAGCTTCACCATTCTTCACCTCAGCCTGCATTTTTCTTCGAATCACCTTCCATAGCCATCAAACATCAAAGCTCTCTTCACCAACAGATCAAACACATCAAAAGGAGTCAAAACCACCCTTCACATTGATCTGAGGCAGCCTGTACACAAAGCTCATTTCCTGCTACACCAGAGCTGGATTTCTCAAAGCAGCTTGTCTAAGCTCATTCCAAGGCTTCCATTGGCTTCAGGGGGTTCATAGCAAGCATTCTGCACCAGAGCAAGGTCAGGAGAGCTCAAATCCATAGTTCATCACTTCAGGTAGCTTCAGGTTTACAACTTTTCAGAGCTTGGTTTTTATGTTAAAAATTGATTATGTATGCTTTGCTGGTCATGGGGATGGTTTTAGATTTAAGAATGAGTGAGAGATGAGGATTTACCAGGGCTCTGAAATTTTGCCCGTGAAACTTCATGGCTTCGATTCTCTTAGTTTAGGCATGAGAAATTCTTTTTGAGGGTTGATTCGAGCAAGGTTTGAGTGGAGGAACATTTCCCTGGAATTAATTTGGAGAATGGTGGCCTGAATCGTATTCTAGGGTTTGGATACCACCGGAGAAGATGACCGGAGCTCCCCTCCGGTCACCTGAAAGTGATTTGCCCTAATTACAGTCATTAACTCCCATTTGAATTCTGAGCGTAGGATGCCTTTGACCAGTTGACTTCGCGCGTGAGTGAAGGGCTCAGATTCATTTGATTAGCCCTAATTCAATTAATTAGATTAATTAATTCGTAATTAGGTTAATTGGCTCAGATGCAACCCCAGCCTTCCAGATGCGCGCTGGTCAACCAATTCAAATCCAGGGCTCATCTCATCCCTCCATTCTGATTACTTTCCTTTTATTTTAATTTATTTTTATTTCTTTTTCATTTAACTTGCACAATTAATTTAAAATAGTTAAAAATGTTTAAAAATTATGAAACTTTTTCTCATAAGTTTTATTAATTTTTATGACACAAAAATATTTTTATTTTTATTTTTATCATTAAAAAAGTATTTTTAAATATTTAAAGGATTATTTTTAATTGACTAATGGAAATTAATTTATTAAAAATACCTTTGGGTATTTAAAAATCACCAAAAAATTCATGAAATATTCTAAGACATTTAGAAACATTGTCCAACCTTCAAACCAAATTTCTTTTTTGATCTTGATGCATTTTGAGAATTTTCCATTGAATTAAAATCATTTTTGTGCATTATTTTGATCCTAAGTTCAAAAAATCATTTCTGCCTATCTATGAAGAGTTGGATATTGATTCTTCTTGCATTGCATTGTGTTTAGCATGTAGTTCTTGAGATTAAATGGCCATGTTTTTTTTCCTCATTTTCAATTTGATTGGCATTTCTTTTGTTTAGGAACCCTAAAAACCCTAATAACTTGTAAAAATCATAACTTAAGATTGGTGGAGAGTTGAGACCTCTCCTTTGGGCATTGGTTTAGTATAAGATTAGGGTTACTTTGTGTGGCATTTTCCATTTTTTATCTTAGGGTTTGCTTCTGTTTTTGGTTTTTGTTTGATGTTTGTTTCATAAACCCTAATTTGGGCTTCCATTTGCATCCTTCTTGCATTCTCTTGCATAACATGACTTGCCATGACATTTCAAGCATCCATGTGATTCATTTGACATCATAAGACATATAGAAAGCATGTTTGATCATTGCATCTTGCATTTGCCATGTCATTTGCCTTGTATGCTTCATAACTTTTCATGTAAGTTCATGTTCCTTAACTTGCTTCATATGCATTCATAAACTTGTATGAACATTTCCATGGGTTGCCTCATGTTTGTAGCATCCCATAGCATCATTATCATCATGTGTATGCTTCTGGTTTTGTCTATCATCATGTCATTTCATTTCATTTTGCATTTGCATTGCATTCCTTTCTAACATTTCAGGTGGTAAGTGAACTTGAGAAGTGAATTTGCCTTCACTTCTCATAACTTTTCTTTTCATCTCTCTTGCATCCATTGCTGCATTTCTTATGTGTGTTTGAGTTTGAGCTTGCTCATTCTTGTTCCCCCCACTTTCTTTCTTCAAGTGACTTGACTTCTTGAATGAAGCAAGTCACTTTGCTTCTCTTGATCCTGTTCATCTGCTTCCTGGTGGTTCCATTGAAGATTGTTCTTGAAAACTTCACAAACCTTAGGAACAACCAAGCATGACAATGAATTAGGGTTTTGATTAGTCTCCCCTCTTAGCTTTTACCTTTGTGTCTCATTGAGTCTTCTCTCCTCACCTCATAATCAGGGACTAAACCCTAAAGGCTTTAAGGCTTTGTGATTAAGCTTATGCCTGCATCCTTCTATTAGGATGGAGTGTATAACTTTAATCCTAAGTGTTAAACCCTTAATGTGTTTTAATCTCTTAATCAATTCATCTAATAATTATCAAGACATCACACTTGTAACTTGGGCCTTGCATTAGGGTTCTAATTCTTCCTTAACTGGTTAAGAAGGACTAACCCTAGTGTTAATGGACAAGTCCCCCTCAAGTTGTCTTACAAATCATAAAAATCACTTCATCATCATACCATTAAATAAAATCCACTTAATCAAAGGCTTGTTTTGTCATGAGTTTAATCCCTAATCATGGATTAAGTTGAGGAGCTTTCCTCAGCTTAAACATTCTCATCTATTATCCTTCTATTAGGATGGTGTAATGAGTCTGTTTAATCCTTGATTATGGCTTAACCTCATTACTCAACACTAAACAAAAACCACAAAAACACCTAAATAATCACAAGTAGGTTAATGATCTTAATCCTATACCAAAGGTGATTAAGTGTGAGAATCTGACTTCACACTTAAGGTATTCTCATTACCCCTAATCAGAGGGAAGATGTGATGAGTTTACTAACCCATTGGTTTAGGCTTAAGCTCATTAACTTATGACAAACTTTCACAAGCAATAAAAGACTGAAAACTCATAAAAACAAACAATAATCGTCTCCTCCGGGATTCTTTTCTCATCTCATTCACTCATAAGCGAGAACTTGCTTCTCCCGACTAATGCAAGACAGTTTGCACCTGAGCCAGACAGGTCATACGCTTGAGCATAGGCAAGTAAGCAGTTCACAAGTCAATTCATTTATCAGTCTCTTTGGGTCGAACTACGATGTTCTGACTTCCTCATTGCACGAGAGGATACGTAGGCATAACTTAACAGTTATCGAACAAAAGTCTCTGTATATTCCCCCTCTTTCCAGCATCTTTCTTTTAGCCTCATTATCATGAGCAATTCATTCTCATCCTTACACTGACACATCATTTACACACTTCACTTCTTTTACACTGACACCTGTACATCCTTTTCCAGCTCTTCTATACACAGATTGCACTGACACTACCCCTTTTAAAACACAAATCTTTTAAGCGTGGATCCCGTCGAGTACGACGGACAATCTGGGTGCTAATACCTTCCCAGGTTGTAACCAACCCCCCTTCTCAGTCTCTCTGGTTCGCGACCGTCTTATCCATCTTTTTCTAGGTCTATGCAGCATTGCCTTTCCTCCGGGATAAAAATGCCTAGCTGGCGACTCTTTTCATCTCCAGTGAGTTCACTGCTGTGTGTTCTCATTGTTCTTCTCGCCGACCGTTCGCGTCTGTACCCTATTTGACCCGGCTTCATTTAGTGGGAGCGACAGCTTGGCGACTCTGCTGGGGAAGCTTATATTGTAACCAGGGCTTCTGGTTCTTTTTGTGGGTTCCTCCTAGCGCTTGTTTGATTTGTGTTTACTGGGGTGTTATGTGCTTATTTGTGTTTGTATATTTGTATTTATTTTGATTTATGCACAGTTGCTTTACTGCTTTCTTTATTGCTTTTGTATATATCATACTGTCATGCTGCTGGCTGGATCTGGTCTTTTATTTTGGTGGGTGGGTGTTTCATTGAGAGTTAAGATCCTATACCTGGGATCTGAGTGACACCTAGGCTAGAGTGAATCATATTCTTTCCCATTCCATTTCGGTCTGGTGCGGGAATATGAAACACGGTTCAGATGTGGGTTTCTTCTTGAGAACTCTGTGTTGCAGATTTCCTGCAATGCTAGGGCTATCTGGGAAGCCTGCTAAGTCTGGATGACCTTTTAGTATTGACCTTCAGAAACTGAGGTGAATTAGAGGAGGAACTGTTATGGTTATTGTAAACACTGTACCTCCGGGTTGGAAGTGTTTACACTTCTCATAACTGATCCAAGTCTGAGGATCCTTGTTCTAGATCACCACCTGTGAGGGGGTTGGGCTGTTTGCAGGTTTGCAGGTACCTTGACCTCAGAATACCCTGTTACTTTGTTTGATTAAGAGTACTCCATCTTGGAACAGTTCTTGTGATTCTAAACCCTGGACCTGTGGCTCTTTATTTGAGTCCCCCACCTTGGTTACTGGACTTATAGACCTCCACCTGGTTTTCTTGAACACACTTGGACTTATATCAGAGCATTTGATCAGATCCAGCTCAGTCACAAGCCCTTGCATATCATTTGCATACATAATCATTGCATCATATTGACATTTGCTTATTTGTGTTTCAGGGTATCCATCTTCATCTGGTTTTGGTTTTGACCCCATCTTCAGTATTGACCTATCTTCATCAGCACTTGCTTCAGCTACCAGCTATCTAGTCCAGCCAATCAGTGGCCCTTCTCTTCAGTATCTTCATCAACATTTGTCTCTACTCAGTCTCGACATCATGGCTCCAAAGAAAAGCAACATCACTTACCACTTCTTCCAGCCAGAATTATCAGACATCAGGAGGATTCAAACCCTGATCACTCCAGACCATGTACCCTTGTTCAGGGAACACCATGGATATATACTTGATATGGTTATGGATCTGGACCCCTCACAGAGAAGCCTTATCCATACTTGCCTTCAGTTTTATGATCCCCCACTAAGATGTTTCACTTTCCAGGATTTTCAGATGGGGCCCTTGTTGGAAGAATACTCATCATTAGTTGGCATACCTATCAGGAGAGAAATCCCTTTCAACCCTGAGATGGTTTTCCCAAGTAATGAGGAGATAGCCAAAGCATTGCATCTGGAACCAGTCTTGATTAGGCAGCATATGACATCCAAAGCTGGAATCTCTGGTTTCCATCTGGATTTCCTAATTTCTCAAGCTAGTCTGAAGGCCTCCCTGGGGGAGTGGAAAGCAGTTTGTGCCTTATTGGCCCTGAGTATATACGGGGTTGTATTGTTTGCAGATGAGCCCCGATTCATTAGTAAGAATGCAATCCATTTGTTCATCCTGAAGAACCCAGTGCCAACTTTATTAGGGGATTTCTACTATTCAGTGCACCAGAGGAATGAAAAGCAGAGGGGCAGATTGGTGAGGTGTTGTGCTCCATTATTCCATACTTGGCTTCTCAGGCATTTACCCAGGACAGATGCATTTTTGAATCCTCATCAGCAGAAAAACTGGGCTGGGAGACTTACTACTCTCACTTCAGCTGATATCAGGTGGTGCACCCAAAGCACCAAAGGCAGGGATATCCTCACCAGCTGTGGGCATTTTCCTAATGTGCCTCTAATAGGAGTTAAGGGTAGTATCAATTACAATCCTCTGCTGTTTAAAAGACAACTGGGCTATGTACTGGTCCACATTCCTAAGGCACAGGACTTGGTTGAAACCCTTTACTGTGAAAACAAGATTAGTCTGGCTGTTGTTAGGCAGGCAGCCTGGGCCTGGGATAATGTGCAGACTAAGGGGGTAACCATCTTGGGAAAGTGTAACAATGTGGCATCAGCACAATACTATGATTGGTCCTATGCTAGGGCTCAATTCTCTGGGATGCCCTTTACTATTGAAGATGTGCCTGGGCCTTCCACAGCACCACCTCCAGCAACTGTCAGTCTGGAGGAGTTTGAGAAGTTGAAAGAAAGAAATGAGAAGTTAACTCAAGCTTTGCAGAAGACCCTTTATGAAAGGAGTGATGGGAGATTGGATATTGAAAGATTGGAGAAGCAGAAAGTGGAGTACCTGGCTAAGATTGAGAAGTCTGAAGATTACATAAAGAAATCTAGGGCTGGAGAACAAATCTTGAAAAATGCTTGCAAGGAAGCCCAATTCCAGAAAGCAAGGACAGACTTGTATTTGAAGGAGAGTCAGGCTAGGTGGGTCAGGATCACCGAGGCTCGTACTCTGGAAGACAAGAGGGTCCAAGACAAGATGGAACAGATAGAGGAAGCCCTGGCAGCAGCCCAAAGGGAGATATCAGAGCTAAAGATCAGAGCTGGAGTGAAGAGGTCTAAAGACCAAGGTCAACACAAGAAGCTGACTGCAGCTATCACTACAAGGAACCTTCTTATTAGAAATCTTACGGAGCGTCCGGCGGATCCTGTGACCGAAGCACTTCTCAAGGAAGTTCGTGAGGATGAGTTTGGACTTGGTGTTTGACCATTTGCTTGTTGTTGTTTGCTTTCCATGTACTTTTATCTTTTTGTAATGTATTTTGACCCTGTAGAGGGATTGTGTTGTAAAATGAACAAATTGTATTATTTCCCCTTCTGTAATATATATTTGTGTTAGTTTGCTTCATTTGTGTTTACTTCAAAAGCAACATCAACAGCATCTTCAAGGGTCTGGAAGGGTCAAAACTGAATGCCAAGCCGGATACCTTGAGAACAAATAAGCATATTGCATTGCATGCTAACCCTTTGTCTGTTTTGTAGGTTTTTGTTTTGTTGTTGCTAACTCTGTTGTGATGTTCAGGAATTATTGCTCGGCGACGAGGGTTCCCACTCAACAGGCCACACAGGTACCCTACTAGAAACAATCTTCCGGGCATCCAGATGGATCAGATGCAGCAGGACCTTACGGAGGTCAGAAATCAGATGACTAGCGAGAGGTTAGAGATGAGAACTCAAATGACGCAGTTTATGGAAGTAATAAACAACATGGCTCAAAGCCAGGAGAGGCTCAGAGCACTGGTAGAAGGGAGGAATCAGGAGGATCATCAGCCAGGAACTGCTGGGACTAGCAACAATGAAAGAGTCCAACCACATGCCAATCCCCCAGTCTTTGGTCCTCACCTCCATCCAGAGGCCAATATCCCTGTCAATATTCAAGGGCCTGCTACAGCTGGGAGGGTACTGCAAGAAGATCCTCAAGAAGACCAGTTCACAGTAATGGGGGCCGGGGAAGAGGCTTATGATAGAAGATTGGATGAGATAGCTGAGAAGTTAAGGTCCTTGGAGTCCCAAAACTCTTTGGGGTTCGATGTTATGGATATGGGCTTGGTAGACGGGGTTAGGATTCCCCACAAGTTCAAGCCTCCATGTTTTGAAAAGTATAATGGGACTTCCTGTCCCCGAACCCATCTGCAATCTTTTCTCGGGAGATTAAAAGCTTATACCATGGACGAGAAATTGTGGATGTTCTACTTCGAAGATAGCCTGACTGGAGCTTCTAGGGAATGGTATTCCCATCTGACAAGAGCAACTGTAAGATGCTGGAAGGACCTGGCAGAGGCCTTCATCAGACAATATCAGTATAATCTGGATATGGCACCCAATAGGACTCTCCTAATGGGAATGTCACAGTCATCTAGAGAGAGCTTCAGAGAATATGCTCAAAGATGGAGACAGCTTGCTGCTGCTGTCCAGCCACCTATGTCCGAAAGGGAAATGGCTGATATGTTCATGAATACCCTTCAGGGAACCTATATTGATAGGCTAGCTGCCTTCTCATCTACCAGCTTTGCAGATGTTGTCATAGCCGGGGAGAGAATTGAAAGCCTATTGAAAATGGGGAAGATTTCAGACAATGGTGCAAGCTCATCCAGTAATGCAAGGAAGCCTTTTGCAGGCCCAAGAAGGACTGGTGAGACTAATGCCATCCACACCAACAGGGGTAGGCCCCAATATGTTCACAGATCTGTGGCTGCAGTTACCATCCCTGCTCCAGCTCATCCACCACCAGTTTATCAACCTCCTCAGCAAAACTATCAGCCACAACCTCAGTACCATCAGCAAAATCAGTATCCTCCAAGAAATTACAACAACAGCAACACCAACAACAATAATCAACAAAGGCCATTCCAACAGAGGCCATCTCAAGCTAACAGAGTGATTGATCCGATCCCAATGCCATATGCTACATTGCTGCCACAGCTCCTGAAACTCAACCTAGTTGAGCTAAGGACGTTGGCACCCCCGGATCCCAACAGTTTACCCAGGAATTACGACTCCAACGCTAGGTGTGCCTTTCATTCAAACGCACCTGGCCATAGTACGGAAAAGTGCAGAGCCTTGCACATGAAGGTACAAGACCTGGTAGACTCCAAAGCTCTGAATTTTGCGCCACCACCCAATGTCAACAAAAATCCTATGCCAAACCATGGTGGTCCCCGAATTAACGCTATTGAAGAAGACAAACCGTCTTATTTAATAACCAGTGTGGGACAGATCAGAACACCATTGGTAGAAATCAAGGCTCAGCTCTTAGAATGTCAGATGTTCCCGGGGTGTGAGTTGGGGTGTGCTTACTGCAATATCTCAGTAAATGGGTGCGATAATTTAAGGAATGGCATAGATGGTCTTATTCAGAGCGGCCAACTCCAGATCACTACATCGTTTCCAACAAATCCAGCAATCTCATCAGCAACGGTTTCAGAACCTCCTACAACTGCAGCAACCATTGTTCCTGACAATTCTTCGGCTTCATCAACAAGTACTTCCGCTATCATCTCAACTGATCAGTTTTCAACAATTTTTCCTGCTACAACTTCAGCTTCACTCCATTTCGAATCTCCTACAACAACAACATCCATTCTTCCAACAATGTCTCCTACAACTCCAGCAACCAATCATGAAGATGTCTCTACTGTCACCATATTTTATGATCCTGAAAGCAACTCTGCCTACAATTCAGAAGGTGCTGCTCCCATCAGAGCACCAGTTACAATTTATTATGATCCGCAAACTGTCACAGTCCCTTCAGCAGCAGCAATCAGTCCAGTCACTGTCACGGTGCCTGGACCAGTACCATATGAAAGCAATAGGGCCATCCCTTGGCACTACGGCTCTGACGTGTACTGCGAAGGAAAAAGAATCACTCTTGAAACATCAACACCTGCACCACAAATAGATAATGTGGGAGGAGGCGGAGGCTTCACCCGAAGCGGACGTCTTTTTGCTCCACCAATTCAAAGACCTACTACCGAAGCAGAAGCTGCTGCCAAGGCAAAAGGAAAAAGCCCGGTGCAGGAAGATCAAGCTGTTAAAGAAGCTGTAAAAACACCATTCGATCAAGAAGTTGATGAGTTTATGAGGATCATCAAAAAAAGTGATTACAAAATTGTGGATCAGCTTCACCAGACGCCATCCAAGATCTCTATCTTATCTCTGCTTATGTGCTCCGAAGCCCATCGGAATGAACTACTCAAAGTCTTGCACGCAGCTTACGTGCCTGAAGAGATTACTGTCAACCAGTTGGAAACCGTGGTTGGAAATGTTACTGCTAGCAATGGGCTAGGGTTCACCAATACTGACTTGACAGCGGATGGCCGCAACCACAACAAAGCCTTGCACATCACCATGGAATGCAAAGGAGCAGTCCTTTCTCATGTGTTGGTAGACACGGGGTCGTCCCTTAATGTCTTACCAAAGAAGGCTCTGGTGAAGTTGGAGTATGAAGGATTAGCATTGCGACCCAGTAACCTGGTAGTAAGAGCCTTTGATGGTTCTAAGAGATCGGTTCTGGGGGAAATAGAGCTGCCTGTGACAATTGGCCCGCAAACCTTTACAACTATCTTCTATGTGATGGACATTCAGCCTGCCTATAGCTGTTTGTTGGGTAGACCTTGGATTCACGCCGCTGGCGCAGTAACGTCTACCCTTCACCAGAAGTTAAAATTTGAATGGGAAGGCCAAGTTGTCACAATCTGTGGGGAGGAGGATATATTTGTTAGCCATCTGGCTACTTATAAGTACATTGAGATGGATGGGGAGATCCATGAAACAATGAGCCAAGGTTTTGAGGCCTTGAATGCCAATGAAGCATCTGCTGTATCTGGAATCTCCATGTCATCTTACCAACAAGCCCGGAAGGTTGTTGAAGAAGGTACTGCCCAAGGCTGGGGCAAGGTTTTATCTGTGGAGGAGAAGAAGGACAAGTTTGGGTTGGGTTACAGACCAACTCAACAAAATCAAGTGGAGGCCGCTGAGAAGCCTGGTTTTGTCAGTGGGGGGATGCTCACCCCCGATGCTATCAACAATTTGGAAGACGAGCTGGAAGAGGAGCGCAATCTGGAGAATTGGATTCGTCCAAAGATCCCGGGGAGCAGTATCTCAAACTGGTCTTCCCAGGAAATTATAAGAGTTACTCATGCAGAGTAATTATTATTTCCTGTATTTTTATAGCATGCATCAAAGTCTTGCATCTTGCCCAAGATGACAAGACTCATTTTGTAATCGGGCCATCTGTACTTTTTGTGCAAACAAGATTAATCAATGAAATATCAGACATCTTTTTGCAAATGAGTCTTTTTCTTTTCTGCTCACTGTTTTTCCATTTTTCTTTTTGTACAAAAAATAAATGGCGTTGTTTTCAAAATGGTAACTTTATTTCACTTTTCTAAGCAAGATAAAATCAATCACTAAAATGAACAAACTGAACCCTTGCAGAGAGTGCCTTCCAGACAGCACCGACAACAGCACGGCTATGACTTCGTATGACTTTGACAATCCGATCAATCAGGCTGATGAAGGGGTTGAAGAAGAATATGAGCTTCCTGAAGAGCTAGCCAGGTTGTTGAGACAAGAGGAAAAGGTTATTACTCCTCACCAGGAGGAGGTTGAAGTGATTAATCTTGGTACAGACAAAGACGTGAAAGAAGTTAAAATTGGGGCCTGCCTACAAGACTCGGTGAAGAGACAACTGATTGATCTGCTTCAAGAGTTTGTGGACGTGTTTGCTTGGTCGTATCAAGACATGCCAGGGTTGGATACCGACATTGTTGTGCACAAGCTGCCTCTGAGGGAATAATGCCCACCAGTCAAACAGAAGTTGCGCCGTACTCGCCCAGACATGGCTATGAAGATCAAGGAAGAGGTACAAAAGCAATGGGACGCCGGGTTCCTTGCTGTAACTAGCTATCCGCCGTGGGTTGCTAACATAGTGCCTGTGCCTAAGAAAGACGGAAAAGTGAGGATGTGTGTTGATTACCGGGATCTGAATAGAGCCAGCCCGAAAGATGACTTCCCATTACCTCACATTGATGTATTGGTAGATAACACGGCTCAGTTCTCAGTATTCTCATTCATGGACGGATTTTCAGGATATAATCAGATCAAGATGTCACCTGAAGACATGGAGAAGACAACATTCATCACACCTTGGGGCACGTTCTGTTACAAAGTGATGCCATTCGGATTGAAGAATGCTGGTGCAACATATCAACGGGCTATGGTGACATTATTCCACGATATGATCCATAAAGAAATAGAATGTTATGTGGATGACATGATCGCCAAGTCCCTTACTGAAGAAGATCACCTGGTGAATCTGCTGAAGCTATTCAAGCGTCTGAGGAAGTACCAATTGAAGTTGAACCCCAACAAGTGCACATTCGGGGTGCGATCTGGTAAGCTGCTGGGATTTATTGTAAGCGAGAAAGGGATTGAAGTTGACCCTGATAAAGTAAAAGCTATTCAAGAGATGCCTGCGCCGAAAACTGAGAAAGAAGTTCGAGGTTTCTTAGGTCGATTTAATTACATTTCACGGTTCATATCTCACCTTACAGCAACCTGTGAACCCTTGTTCAAGCTGTTAAGAAAAGAACAGACGGTCAGGTGGAACGAAGACTGCCAGAAGGCTTTTGACAAGATCAAGGAGTACTTACAAGAACCTCCAATCCTTATGCCTCCAGTTGAAGGAAGACCTCTGATAATGTACTTGACAGTATTAGAAGAGTCAATGGGGTGTGTGTTGGGCCAGCATGACGAGTCTGGTCGAAAAGGGTATGCAATATACTACCTAAGCAAAAAGTTTACCGACTGTGAACAACGTTATTCACTGCTCGAGAAAACTTGCTGTGCTTTAGCGTGGGCTGCTCGCCGACTGAGACAGTATATGTTGACCCACACTACTTTATTGATATCCAAAATGGACCCAGTCAAGTACATTTTCGAGAAGCCAGCTCTTACCGGACGGGTTGCAAGATGGCAAATGATCCTCACAGAATATGACATTCAGTACACCTCTCAGAAAGCCATCAAGGGCAGTGTACTATCTGAATATCTTGCTGAGCAACCTATTGATGATTACCAGCCTATGAGATTTGAATTCCCTGATGAAGACATCATGTTCATTAAAGCAAAAGATCGTGAAGAGCCTGTCCACACTGAAGGGCCTGACCCGGAAGAAGAATGGACTATGATGTTTGATGGGTCTGTTAATATGAATGGTCGTGGTGTTGGTGTAGTACTCATTACACCCAAAGGAGTTCACATGCCTTTCTCGGCAAAACTCACTTTCAACTGCACTAACAACGAAGCTGAATACGAAGCTTGCATTATGGGTCTTGAGGAAGCCATTGACCTCAGGATCAAGACATTGACTGTATTCGGAGATTCAGCTCTGGTAGTTAATCAAACCAACGGAAAATGGTACACCCACCAGGATCATCTGATACCTTACAGGGATTATACAAGGAGGTTATTGACTTTCTTCACAACAGTCAAGCTTGAGTATATCCCTCGGGACGAGAATCAGTTTGCAGATGCTCTTGCTACCATTTCATCCATGATCAAAGTTCAAGCTGCTAACTTTGTACCTCAGATTTCAGTGTCCAGACTCGACAGACCAGCATATGTATTTGCAGCAGATGTTGTCAAAGATGATAAGCCTTGGTTCCATGACATTAAACGCTTCTTGGAGGATCAAACATACCCACCTGGGGCATCTTCCAATGATAAGAAGACTTTGAGAAGGCTTGCTGGTAGTTTCTTCCTGAACACTGATGGATCTTTATACAAAAGGAACTTTGATATGGTACTCCTCAGATGTGTTGACAAGACGGAAGCAGATTTGTTGATGCATGAAGTGCACGAAGGATCCTTTGGTACCCATGCCGGAGGGCATGCCATGGCTAAAAAGTTGTTAAGATCAGGTTATTACTGGATCACAATGGATGCAGACTGTTGTGCTTATGCCAGAAGGTGCCACAAATGCCAGATCTATGCAGATAAGGTGCATGTGCCTCCCAATCCTTTGAACATCATGTCTTCACCATGGCCCTTTGCCATGTGGGGCATTGATATGATTGGCAAGATTGAGCCAACTGCTTCAAATGGACACAGATTCATCTTGGTCGCTATTGATTATTTCACCAAGTGGGTTGAAGCAGCCTCATATGCAAATGTTACAAGACAAGTGGTAGCCAGATTTCTGAAGAGAGATATCATCTGCCGGTACGGAGTTCCCGAGCGAATCATTACTGATAATGGTTCCAACTTGAACAACAAAATGATGGCAGAGCTGTGCCGGGACTTCAAGATCCAACATCACAATTCTTCTCCTTACAGGCCAAAGATGAATGGCGCTGTTGAGGCAGCCAATAAGAATATCAAGAAGATTGTGCAGAAGATGGTAGTCACCTACAAAGACTGGCATGAAATGCTACCATTTGCCTTGCATGGGTACCGCACGTCAATCAGAACATCCACTGGGGCAACACCGTATCAACTTGTGTATGGTATGGAGGCAGTCCTACCAGTTGAAGTTGAGCTACCCTCTTTACGAGTATTGATGGATGTCAAGCTGAACGAAGCAGAATGGGTTCGGACCCGATACGAACAACTGAGTCTGATCGAAGAGAAAAGATTGGCTGCAATCTGTCATGGGCAGTTATATCAGAAGAGAATGAAGAAAGCCTTCGATCAGAAAGTCAGGCACCGAGAGTACCAAGTAGGAGATCTTGTGCTGAAAAGAATCCTCCCTCCTCATACAGACCACAGGGGCAAATGGACTCCAAATTATGAAGGACCATTTGTGGTAAAGAAAGTTTTTTCCGGTGGAGCACTGATGCTCAGCACCATGGATGGTGAAGATTTCCCGTCCCCTGTGAATTCAGATGCAGTTAAAAAATACTTCGCATAAAAATGACCCGCTGGACACAAAAACAGAATGTAAGTCCAGGCAAAAACAGGGCATCCCGGCGAGTCAAAAACAGAATAAAAGACTCGGGCAAAAATAAGGGAAAATAAACAAAAATGTACACCCGCTGAGTTGAAAAGCCGCATTGGACAGCTCAGGCAAAAATGGGTATCCCGATGGATTGAAAACCCGAAAGGGCGATCCATGCAAAATAAGGGAATAAGCGAACAACTGCATTCTGAATTCGTCTGTATCACTTACAACTTGGAAGTTTTCAAAAGGATCAAGCTTCAACCAGAATCAGCCTTCTTCAGAAAGCAAGACGAGAAGAACGTCATTGTCATACGAGTCATAGCAGAAGAGGAAGCTCCTTGAAAGCGTCGTCAACATCGCCAGCACTTTGTTTTTCAATTTGTAACGATCTCTTCATTTTAGGAGATTTGTTTCCTTGACTGTATCTCGCCAATTCAGGGCACATGAATTAATAAAATCAGAGTTTTCCATCATATTTCGTCTTGTACATTTTTATTTGCAAAGGATGTCTGATGTCTCTAAAACTAAATTGCATAAGTACAGATGCTTTTCTCTAAAAAATAAAAAAAACACGTGCTGGCAGGGAATATACTTACTCTCAGAAATACTTAACTCCTATGACGGAATCCGGTAAGGGATACCTCGGGACCATTTGTGCGTTTCCTTATCTTTGCAGGATTGCAGGTATCCAGAACGCAACTTGGGGCATGCAAACTACATCCCAAGCAAGCTGGCAAGTCAACAAATAATCTCAGCATCTGAAGTGCTCTCTCCCCAGCTGAGTTGCCTTTCATTGCTCTCCGCAGCTGAGTTGCTTCTTCCCCAGTTGAGTTGCCAACAACTTTCCCCAGCTGTAATGCCAATCATCCTTCCTCAGCAGAATATGAAGAGTCAGGGAATCACCTCCCCACAGCATCACCAGCCTCTGTTCAGAAGAGCAACGCATGAAGGAATCACAACAGAGTACAAAAAGCTTCTACAAACCCCAGCTGGGTCCCACGTTACAGAGATATGTCCACCAGTGACATATATCCCAAGCAAATGCACCTCACCAGATCTATCACTGATCTCATCCCCAGCTGGGATGCCCGCTTCAAGCAGATTGACCAGAGATCTTCGTGGCAACGGGATCCGAATCCCGGATCTGTACCTCTTTGCATAATCATAACATCCGCATCATATTCACCCACAAAGCGTAGCATTCCGTCTAATACGGGGCATTACGGCAAAAATCAAATGCATAGCATAATCATAAGTCATGTTGTGAATCAGACACTTGTGAATAATGACAATCTGTCAGTATACATAATACAATACACAAAAATCCCCACCAGAGTTCCCAGCAAAAGCAGTTGCCTCTCAAATCACAAACACCAGTATATACACTTTTGGACACCCGTCCGTGTCATCATCCCCCAGTAAAGTTGCCTGAACACCTTTTACAAACAAGATCACCTGTATTACAGATACTTCCTGACGCCCGTCCGTGTCAAACCACCAGCAGAAAGCCAAAAGCATCCTCTTTGCACTCACATATACTTATATATACACTTTCTTGACACCCGTCCGTGTCATATCCCCAGCGCGGTCGCTTGCACTTCTACAACCCATATACTTGTTACTATTATACTTTTCTCTTTTGACACTCGTCCGTGTCACTCTCCCCAGCAGTTAAACACTCATCTATACATTACTCATGCTTGCTACTCATGTTACACTTATACAGATACTCGTCCGTATCTTGTATATATCACTTATATCCCCACAGATTCGATAGTAGTCCTTGTTCTTTGTTAACCAGTTGGTACTCGTCCGTACCATCATCTCAGAGCATTGTGTCTAGTGTTTGTTTCTACATGATACTCGTCCGTATCATAGTCTTAGGGATGCTCGTCCGCATTTTTAATCCATACACCGTGTCAAACACTTGTGTCTTCTTGAATATAGATACTCGTCTGTGTCTATTATTCCCCAGAAGAATTCTTTCAGATTCAACGCTCGTCCGTGTTCTCTGTTAACCAGTTGATACTCGTCCGTATCATCATCTTTGAACATGTGTCAGTACTTGTTTCTACATGATACTCGTCCGTATCATAGTCTTAAGGATGCTCGTCCGCATCTTTAATCTATACACAAGCATCTAAACACTTATACCTTTTACTTCTTGGATGTAGATACACGTCCGTATTTACTACATCCCCAGTAGATCACCAACAAAGCAAATTTTCCTTTTTATCTGACACTCGTCCTGTGTCATGATAAACCTTGAGAGCAGCCGTACCTTGCTAGGTGGTCGTCCTCCACCTCTTGATGGTCGTCCTCCATCTTGCTCATCCGATGGCCTTCCCCATCGTTGATATTTAGCAGCCGTCCCCTGCTAGGTGGTCGTCCTCCACCTCTTGATGATCGTCCTTCATCATTTTATCCAATGGCCGTCCCCATTGTTGATTTTTGGTTATCTGACATTCGTCCTATGTCATGATAAACCTTGAGAGCAGTCGTACCCTGCTAGGTGGTCGTCCTCCACCTCTTGATGGTCGTCCTCCATCTTGCTCATCCGATGGCCGTCCCCATCGTTGATATTTAGCAGCCGTCCCCTGCTAGGTGGTCGTCCTCCACCTCTTGATGATCGTCCTTCATCATTTTATCCAATGGCCGTCCCCATTGTTGATTTTTGGTTATCTGACATTCGTCCTATGTCATGATAAACCTTGAGAGCAGCCGTCCCCTGCTAGGTGGTCGTCCTCCACCTCTTGATGGTCGTCCTCCATCATGCTCGTCCGATGGCCGTCCCCATCGTTGACCTTTTTATCCGGCATTCGTCCTATGTCGTGATATTTTCGGCAGCCGTACCCTGCCAGGTGGTCGTCCTCCACCTAAGATGACCGTCCCTCATCTTAACCCGACAGAGCAGCCGTCCCCTGCTAGGTGATCGTCCTTCGCCTTTGATGATCGTACCTCATCATCTGTCTATTTCATTTATTCTTTAACCCGATGGCCGTCCCCGTCGTGGTCCCTTTTCTTTTTAGCCCGATGGTCGTCCCCATCGTTGGTTACTTTGCTTTATGAACCTGATGGCCGTCCCCGTCATGTTTCATTAATTCCCAGAGAATCTTGCAGCTTTACTTGATGGCCGTCCCCATCATAATACCTTTTATCCCCAGCATGTCGGCCGTCCCCGTCATCGCTTTATTTCCCGCACTTTTCCCAGCATGTCGGCCGTCCCCGTCATTGCTCTTCACCCAGCAGTCGTCCTCTGCTCGACGGTCGTCCTCCGTCGCCCAAACTTTATAATATACTTTATTTTCTTTTACAATCTATATCCCTTTTCTTTTTCATCCTGTGAGTGCAAATTTTGGACTGTCTTTGATATTCAACCACAAGTTATCTTGTTTGCCTGTTAAGCCATCGCTTACATCCTGCACAGCTAACTCATGTTTGAATAGGGGCAGCTGTAAACACCCCAAATTTGCCCTCACCCCTTCACACCATGGCTTGTGATCACCTCATATGCATAAACTCAATCATAGCATCTCATAGTACATTTTTGATTCACTGCATAGATCCAAAGTCATCTGCATCTAGGGTTTGTGATCTGAGCAATCCCAGAGCTTCTTGAGCCACTCCAAAGGCCATCAATCACTTCAAAGGGGTCCATGTGTGTTCTTATATCATATTTCATCCTCTCAAAGTCAAGATTTCAAAAGAATCACAAGAACTAGGGTTTGAATGGATGCAGAGCTAGGATAGATAACACAGTTGACCTAAAATTAGGGTTTTGGTTTCAGAGGCCATAACCCCAATTTTTTTGGTCATTCTTGTTTCCATTGGTCTCTATATAGTATAGGGAGTATGCATATCAATTTTCATGAAGAAATTCCATGGGGAAGTCATCTGATCAAGAGTTGACTTTCTGGACAAGTCAGTGCAAAATCAGGGCATCTGAGGCCCCCAATGACCCAACCAATGGGTGATCTTCATCATTTTGAGTGTATATGATCTTTATTTGATCATGGAAGAAGTTTGAAGTTCACAAAAATCAAGAATTTTGAGTTTTTGCAAATGTTGACTTTTTGGGCATAGTTGACTTTTCAAGAATGCTTCATTTTAGGTCATTTTTCAAGCCTTGATTCTTGATCCAAAAATGCTTCAAATGGAAAAACTTTGGTCATGAAAGTTGTAGATCACATTTTTCCCTTTTCAAAAAGTACAAGAACATGATCAAATTCTTCTTGAATCAAAAGTTATGGTGTGACAAAGTTGGCCAAAATCACTAATTTTCAAGGCATGCCTCAAATGTGAAATTTGCAAGATCATGTCCCAAGGATGATTGTAACTTCTAGTTCACTTCAAACCATGACACAAACATTCTATAAGCCCTAAAAATCATAATTGGACCAAAGATCACAAGTTTGTAGTTTGTGTAACAAGACTTTTTTCCATGAAATGCCAAAAAGTAACAACTTGCAAAAACACTCATCACACTTCACCAACTAGCTGCCTTGGCTGCTGAACCTGCCTAGCATCACACACACATCATGCTGCACCAGAACCATGCCTTGTACTAGCCTAGAACCAAGCCATGCTTTCTTTACACAAAAAGTTGACTTTTGGCAAAAGCAAACATCCCAATCACAGCAGGCCATGTCACATCCCTTAGCCACTTGCAATTGTTTATACTTTCCATCTGCTAGCAAAACATATCAAGAGGCCAGGCTGAAACACTCTAGATCATCATATACACAAAAACTCACCATTTGGCAAAACCATTCGAATCTGCCTCCACAAGCTTCAAACATCCAAATCATTTCCACACATCATCTCACCTGGTCTCATTGAGTAGAAACCACCAAGATTCAAGCCTGAAACCAGCATGGATTGAGCTTCACCATTCTTCACCTCAGCCTGCATTTTTCTTCGAATCACCTTCCATAGCCATCAAACATCAAAGCTCTCTTCACCAACAGATCAAACACATCAAAAGGAGTCAAAACCACCCTTCACATTGATCTGAGGCAGCCTGTACACAAAGCTCATTTCCTGCTACACCAGAGCTGGATTTCTCAAAGCAGCTTGTCTAAGCTCATTCCAAGGCTTCCATTGGCTTCAGGGGGTTCATAGCAAGCATTATGCACCAGAGCAAGGTCAGGAGAGCTCAAATCCATAGTTCATTACTTCAGGTAGCTTCAGGTTTACAACTTTTCAGAGCTTGGTTTTTATGTTAAAAATTGATTATGTATGCTTTGCTGGTCATGGGGATGGTTTTAGATTTAAGAATGAGTGAGAGATGAGGATTTACCAGGGCTCTGAAATTTTGCCCGTGAAACTTCATGGCTTCGATTCTCTTAGTTTAGGCATGAGAAATTCTTTTTGAGGGTTGATTCGAGCAAGGTTTGAGTGGAGGAACATTTCCCTGGAATTAATTTGGAGAATGGTGGCCTGAATCGTATTCTAGGGTTTGGATACCACCGGAGAAGATGACCGGAGCTCCCCTCCGGTCACCTGAAAGTGATTTGCCCTAATTACAGTCATTAACTCCCATTTGAATTCTGAGCGTAGGATGCCTTTGACCAGTTGACTTCGCGCGTGAGTGAAGGGCTCAGATTCATTTGATTAGCCCTAATTCAATTAATTAGATTAATTAATTCGTAATTAGGTTAATTGGCTCAGATGCAACCCTAGCCGTCCAGATGCGCGCTGGTCAACCAATTCAAATCCAGGGCTCATCTCATCCCTCCATTCTGATTACTTTCCTTTTATTTTAATTTATTTTAATTTCTTTTTCATTTAACTTGCACAATTAATTTAAAATAGTTAAAAATGTTTAAACATTATGAAACTTTTTCTCATAAGTTTTATTAATTTTTATGACACAAAAATATTTTTATTTTTATTTTTATCATTAAAAAAGTATTTTTAAATATTTAAAGGATTATTTTTAATTGACTAATGGAAATTAATTTATTAAAAATACCTTTGGGTATTTAAAAATCACCAAAAAATTCATGAAATATTCTAAGACATTTAGAAACATTGTCCAACCTTCAAACCAAATTTCTTTTTTGATCTTGATGCATTTTGAGAATTTTCCATTGAATTAAAATCATTTTTGTGCATTATTTTGATCCTAAGTTCAAAAAATCATTTCTGCCTATCTATGAAGAGTTGGACATTGATTCTTCTTGCATTGCATTGTGTTTAGCATGTAGTTCTTGAGATTAAATGGCCATGTTTTGTTTCCTCATTTTCAATTTGATTGGCATTTCTTTTGTTTAGGAACCCTAAAAACCCTAATAACTTGTAAAAATCATAACTTAAGATTGGTGGAGAGTTGAGACCTCTCCTTTGGGCATTGGTTTAGTATAAGATTAGGGTTACTTTGTGTGGCATTTTCCATTTTTTATCTTAGGGTTTGCTTCTGTTTTTGGTTTTTGTTTGATGTTTGTTTCATAAACCCTAATTTGGGCTTCCATTTGCATCCTTCTTGCATTCTCTTGCATAACATGACTTTCCATGACATTTCAAGCATCCATGTGATTCATTTGACATCATAAGACATATAGAAAGCATGTTTGATCATTGCATCTTGCATTTGCCATGTCATTTGCCTTGTATGCTTCATAACTTTTCATGTAAGTTCATGTTCCTTAACTTGCTTCATATGCATTCATAAACTTGTATGAACATTTCCATGGGTTGCCTCATGTTTGTAGCATCCCATAGCATCATTATCATCATGTGTATGCTTCTGGTTTTGTCTATCATCATGTCATTTCATTTCATTTTGCATTTGCATTGCATTCCTTTCTAACATTTCAGGTGGTAAGTGAACTTGAGAAGTGAATTTGCCTTCACTTCTCATAACTTTTCTTTTCATCTCTCTTGCATCCATTGCTGCATTTCTTATGTGTGTTTGAGTTTGAGCTTGCTCATTCTTGTTCCCCCCACTTTCTTTCTTCAAGTGACTTGACTTCTTGAATGAAGCAAGTCACTTTGCTTCTCTTGATCCTGTTCATCTGCTTCCTGGTGGTTCCATTGAAGATTGTTCTTGAAAACTTCACAAACCTTAGGAACAACCAAGCATGACAATGAATTAGGGTTTTGATTAGTCTCCCCTCTTAGCTTTTACCTTTGTGTCTCATTGAGTCTTCTCTCCTCACCTCATAATCAGGGACTAAACCCTAAAGGCTTTAAGGCTTTGTGATTAAGCTTATGCCTGCATCCTTCTATTAGGATGGAGTGTATAACTTTAATCCTAAGTGTTAAACCCTTAATGTGTTTTAATCTCTTAATCAATTCATCTAATAATTATCAAGACATCACACTTGTAACTTGGGCCTTGCATTAGGGTTCTAATTCTTCCTTAACTGGTTAAGAAGGACTAACCCTAGTGTTAATGGACAAGTCCCCCTCAAGTTGTCTTACAAATCATAAAAATCACTTCATCATCATACCATTAAATAAAATCCACTTAATCAAAGGCTTGTTTTGTCATGAGTTTAATCCCTAATCATGGATTAAGTTGAGGAGCTTTCCTCAGCTTAAACATTCTCATCTATTATCCTTCTATTAGGATGGTGTAATGAGTCTGTTTAATCCTTGATTATGGCTTAACCTCATTACTCAACACTAAACAAAAACCACAAAAACACCTAAATAATCACAAGTAGGTTAATGATCTTAATCCTATACCAAAGGTGATTAAGTGTGAGAATCTGACTTCACACTTAAGGTATTCTCATTACCCCTAATCAGAGGGAAGATGTGATGAGTTTACTAACCCATTGGTTTAGGCTTAAGCTCATTAACTTATGACAAACTTTCACAAGCAATAAAAGACTGAAAACTCATAAAAACAAACAATAATCGTCTCCTCCGGGATTCTTTTCTCATCTCATTCACTCATAAGCGAGAACTTGCTTCTCCCGTCTAATGCAAGACAGTTTGCACCTGAGCCAGACAGGTCATATGCTTGAGCATAGGCAAGTAAGCAGTTCACAAGTCAATTCATTTATCAGTCTCTTTGGGTCGAACTACGATGTTCTGACTTCCTCATTGCACGAGAGGATACGTAGGCATAACTTAACAGTTATCGAACAAAAGTCTCTGTATATTCCCCCTCTTTCCAGCATCTTTCTTTTAGCCTCATTATCATGAGCAATTCATTCTCATCCTTACACTGACACATCATTTACACACTTCACTTCTTTTACACTGACACCTGTACATCCTTTTCCAGCTCTTCTATACACAGATTGCACTGACACTACCCCTTTTAAAACACAAATATTTTAAGCGTGGATCCCGTCGAGTACGACGGACAATCTGGGTGCTAATACCTTCCCAGGTTGTAACCAACCCCCCTTCTCAGTCTCTCTGGTTCGCGACCGTCTTATCCATCTTTTTCTAGGTCTATGCAGCATTGCCTTTCCTCCGGGATAAAAATGCCTAGCTGGCGACTCTTTTCATCTCCAGTGAGTTCACTGCTGTGTGTTCTCATTGTTCTTCTCGCCGACCGTTCGCGTCTGTACCCTATTTGACCCGGCTTCATTTAGTGGGAGCGACAAATGGCCACGACATGACCTGCCCCTGATTGAGCCTTTTGAAGGTGACTTGCCCCTGATTGAGCTGATTTTGAAAATGAAATGCCCCTGATTGGGCTATTGAAGATGCTTTGTCCCTGGTTGGACTGTTGAAGTAGTCTTGACTCAAACTGGCATCAGTGAAGTTCAAGTTTCTCTTTTGATTGCCCCTTGTTGGGATTGTACTGATGTCAAGCACTAATTTGCAATTAAATTATTCATACATAAATGGTAGTGTTAATGTAAAGTTCATGTAAGTTTTGAAAGAGTCAATTTATTTGAATGTTGTGATAGTGTGACGAATGGACCGTTGGTCCAAACGAGGTGTTAATTTAGAAAGTGTGTGAAATATGCAACAAGAATAATGTGCAATCGATATTGAAGATTAGCAAATATATGGGAGTCAATTTACGCAACCTTGTTGGTAGCATGCTTTCAGAATAAACCGCGCCTCAATTAGGTCTTTTGAGGGTTGTAACGTGGTCTGGTTAATGGTTTAAGAAACAAAGGTGTAAGGCTCAAAGTTTGATTTGTACCCGTCCCTTCTTCATATTGTTCTCCAGTCCTACGTTCAGTTAACTCTACATATGCATTTGTTTTGACTTTGCAAGAGTGAAGACTAAGCTTTGAAATTCGCTTGGAAATGACAGTCATCTTTTTTGTTGTTGGTGACCCCTTTGATTTTTTTTGTGGTCACTGATATTTGTTTTGTTTTTGTTGAGGATTTGAGCTCCTCTTTTGATTTCTTCTTCTTCGACTAAGTCTCCCTTCGGGTGCTCAACTTAGTGGTTTTTTTTATTTGAATGTTGTGACTGCCAAGTCATTTGTTGATGGTCCTCTGACGGGATGTCTCATCTTGCGATTCGAAGATGTAGTCATGTTAACTGAACAACTACCCTGCCCCGGGTTAAATGTAAGGGTTGTATCCGAAAGAAACTCCTACTTCTAGGCTTGAAGTGGTTGACTAGGGATTAACTCCTTATATCTCTAGTGTTTGAGGATTTGAAAGAATGCCTGTACATCATTGACGAGATTTTATCCGAAAGCATACCGCAACAGTTATGGGTATTTCGTTTTCATCATCCTCCCTCAAATATTTGCTAAAGTGAAGTGAGGGAAATATTTTTGTGATTTTTGTGATAAACGATAAATAATGAGCGAATGCGAATAAATTGATTCAAAACATGCATAAACAAAACATTAACATAACCAAATATAAATGATAATAATGTTCAGAGCGAATAGTACTTAAACAAACATTACAAAACAACAGGAATGCAAAAATAATAAAATGGCGATGGCTGCCATGATTTGAGGAATTGAACTTCTCTTGATTGAATGTTTCAAAGTTGGAGACTACTCAGCTTTGGTCTTCGGCAACTTCTTCGAAAGCATTCGTTGAGGGGCCACTTGTGGCGACAAAGGATTGCTCTGGACATTCAGACCCTTCTGAGTAAGGGTGAGATCCTTAGAGTTGATCAGGTCTTGAACTTTGTGCTTGAATAACCTGCAGTTGTCAATTGTGTGACCTGGAGCACCCTTGTGATACTCACAGCGAGCATTGGCATCATAATCTCGAGCGTTACCATTTTGAGGTGGCATGTCCTTCAACACAAGAGTTCCTTTTGCCATCAGTCCGTTAAAAATTTCTCCATATGACATAGGCAATGGATCAAAGTGTCTCTCCGATCCTCTTTTTTGATAGGGTGGGCGCTGTTGAGGAGCGCGTTGTTGTTGTTGACCGGGCTGTTGTTGATAAGCCGGTTGCTGATATGGATAAGCTGGTTGCTGGTATGGTCTAGGTCCATATTACGCAGCTGCACCCGGAGGATAAAGACATGGTTGATAAGCCATCGGAGGCGGAAGCAGAGCTTGAATAGCTGGATGAACAGGCATTGAAGGAACAGGCTGATGAGACACAACCATCCTGGCCAAGGCTTGCATGGCCTCATGAATACGATCAATCTTGCTCTTGATTGAGTCAATCTCTCCCCTCATAGCAGCTTGTTCTTGTTGAATCTGATCCATCAGTCTTCTAGTGTTGGCTCGAGTTAAGTACGGGCGTCTAGCATGATACGGGCGTCGGGAAACCAGCTTGATTTACTGAAGATGGAGGGACATGAAATGAGTTTCTGGCTTTGGAATGAAAAGCAATATGAATAATTAATGCAAATGAGATGATATGCAATGTCAGAATCCAGGATCACAAGATCAGGGTCTCATGAGTCCAAGGTACAGATGGAGGATACTTTGATCAGGAACTCCCTGGGTAGACTCTAAAGTTTTAGGGACCCCAAAGTTATCAATTCATATGGTTGTTCATCACACGCGCCATAAGCGTGACGGTTGACTGACTCCGCCATATGAATCTATTTTGGGTGAGATCTTCGTATCGACAACCCACGAGAGAAAATTTTCTCGGGAGTCCATACTACGTAATCATCGACACAAGGTCTAAAACAAAGTCCTGGAGTTATGGAACTTTCTCAACTGTTTGATGCACGTGTCAATTTCATACATTCTTGACAGTCAATCAACTTCATTGAGTAAGTCTATTCCAAGTGAGGTTTCGTATCGAGCCACGCAAGGGTGAACCCTGGTGCCCAATACTACGCAACCATCAACCGATGTTTTAACCAAAGGTTCTAAAGGTCCTCAGAGTTGGTGACCCTAATGAAAACAACTGAGCACACACGCCAAGAGCTTGACGGTTGTCAGTATTCTCATCAGAATCTACTCTAAGTGAGGTTTTCGTATCGACAACCCACGAGAGAGGTTCTCTCGGGAGCCCACACTACACAACCTCGCTAACTTAAGTTTGTACTCGTAAGCCCGGGTATAGAGCTTTTCCCTCAAGTTTCTTTCGATCAAGTATCGATCCAAATTATAGTACCAAGGAGCCACAAGATATATAAGATGGAATGCGATAAAGAAAGCGATAAAAATAAACAAGCAAGGCATAAAAGCAAACATCCAAACAAGCAAGCTGTAACACCCCAAATTTGCCCTCTCATTTTTATAGCATTTAGCATATCATTTGCATATTTCGCGCTACGTCATTAGCATAGAAAAATGAAGCATGCCATTCATTGTCGAAGCATAGCATAGGCTGGCAGTGATTTCAGTTCATTGATTCGATTCAGAGGGACGTTTGACCTAATCTTGGTCAAACTATCAAAAGATTAGTTGAATTGCAAATTATCTGTACTGGGGGTTCTCAGGCAACGTGTTTCAAAGTCGGGTTGTGTTATGTGCGAGAATCATCAATTTACCAAGCAGTAGTTTGTGAGAGGGTTTTGGATTCAAAGATTCAGGCTTATCATGAAGACAATCAGAGTGTGATTTATCAGGAAAGTTAGTGGTTTCTGTGGAAACAATGCGAGACTTGGTTTTGAGTTGAGAGAATTGATGAAGCAATATCTCGTGGATATGTGCGTATCGGTGACATTTGGTTCGTCCCACAAAAATATATATTATATTCATTCATAAACCATTCTTGTCGAATTATCCATTTAAATCAATTTCTCAACCATCGTTCATATTTTTAATTTCTCCCATCCTAAATATCACTTAAATCCATCCTCATATCCATTATCCATTTCCAATTAAACTTTTCTTGTTTTTTCCAATAACCATTTTTTATTTCTCATTTAAGTCTACATCACATTAAGTCCATTTAAGTCTACATCACATTAAGTCCATATTCCAATTATCCATTAAGTCCATATTCTTAAATCTTCTTTTTCATTAATCAATTTTTATTTATCCATTTATACTCCATTCCCTATGGCCTTTTTTTTTAAGTCAATTACAAAGTTTTTACTTCACCATTAGGCCCATATTTTCCTTTTTCTACACCAATTAATATATGAAAACAAAGAGGAGAAGAATCAAGTTGTGGAAAAAAAAGTCACACGCACAGGCATCATCCAGGCACAAGAACCATTTTTCTCATTCACTAAAATTGGAAAAAATGGAAAAAAGGTGATAACAGAATTCAAAAAAATAAAAAAAAAATAGATATAACAGAATTTGGGGATTTGAGAAAGGAAGAGCTTAACGAAAAATTGTAACAGATTCCATAACAGAATGGAATTCCTAATCCTAACGGAATGAAAAAGTTGAGAAAAAGTAACGAAAAAAAAAAAGAAAGATTATTCATAACAGAATTGGAGAATTGGAGAAATTATTCATGATTCTTCTTCAATTTCATTCATCACCAACAACCGATAACAGAGTCTTCTCCATCCAACAAAAGCGGAGGCCGTTTTCCTCTCCTCCAGAACAACACAGCAGAGAGAATTTGCTTTGATCATCAATCTACATCACAGAAGAATTCACATCCTTTTCATCAAAATAACATAACCGAATCTAAAGCTAAAAAAAACAGAGAACTCTCAGCCTCTTTCTCTCACAGTCGGTTCACGCCAAAACCGCACCTAATCATCATCATCGTCAATCTTCATCAACAGCAAAACTGAACATAATTCACGCGGAACTCTTCTTCGTTGGCAGCCAAACCGCATCAACATCTTCGAGTCGACAATCGAACTCTTCAGTGCACACAGAAGACGAATTCACTGCCAATCTCGTAGCACTCCAAAGCTGTGTCCATCATTATCGCTTCGACACCACATCCGTGTTCTTCGTCATACCGAAGCCGTGTTCATCATATCGCGCGAATCAGAGTAAAGCTTACCGCGATTCCAACTGCTGTGCTTTCGACTTGTAGTTGGAATGCTGGCGTGAGGATCTACGGTGAGAAGCGTCATGGTACGAGATAGATAGCAGCGGCGGCCGGAGAAGAATAGCGAGATTGTTGCGCGGAAACGAGGTAGCCTTGGAGCTTCTTCGTCGTTTTACAGGTACAAATCTGAGCACTCTCTAAGATTTTGTTTGTTGAGTTCTTGATTTGCGGTGTTCTTCGATGGTCCGATCCGTAGGCTTAAGTGAGTGTTGCGTTTTGATTTTTGGTTTGAGAGGGAGAGGGAGGCGGTTCGGTTAGGCTCCCCGTGAAGAATATAGTGAGGTTGAGGACGAGTGTGTGACGGTGAGGGCCGGCGAGGCGTGCGGCGGCTAGGTCAATAGAAAGATGAAGGGGCGGTGAGAACGAGGCTGGAGGCGGCTGAGGAAGGGGATGGACATGGAGGTATGGCGGCGGCTACTAGGGTTTCAGAGAAGGGGGAGGCGAGTTTGAGAGGGGTAGAGGCAAGCACTGATTGTTGTTTTCTTTGTTTATTCATGGAATCATGTTTAGTTTGCTATTTGTTTAGATAGAAGTTCATAAAGTTTAAGTAATTAATTAGGAAATATAATGTTTAGAAAAAAGATATTAGGGAATATAAAGAATTAATTAGTGGAATAATGGATAGTTAATGATAATTGTTAGGAAATGGAAAAAAGTTAATGAGGATAATGGTTGTTTGAAATTAGATTAGTAATAATTGTTTAGAATTTGATTAGTTAGAATTGTTTAGAAATAATTGTTAGAATAGTTTAGAATATAATTGTTTTAGGATTAATCAATATTTGTATAGAATAATAGTTAGAAATATAATATAGTGTTAGAGATTAATATGTTTAGTTAGAAAATAGTTTAGAAATATAATATGGTTTTAGAATTAGTTTAATTGTTTAGAAAATATAATTGTGTTTAGAAAATATAAAAAGGTTTAATTAGAATATTTGTTTAGAAAAACAGTTTAGAACATATAAAAAGGTTTAGTTAGAATATATTGTTTAGGAAAATTAATATGTTTAGAAAATATAAAACGTTTAGTTTAGGATAATAATTAATTAGAATTTGCTTAGGATAATTACTGTTTAGGAAAGGATAGAAATTAGTATAATGTTTAGATAATTTGTTTAGGGAATAGGAATGGATTAATTAGAATATTAATGTTTAATAAGTAGATTAATTTTTGTTTGAAAATATGAAAGGATAGAGATTAATAATTGTTTGAAAAAATATGAAAGGATAGAAATTAGTATAATGTTTAGAAATAGTGTTTAGGAAGATTAATAGTGTTTAGAAACTATAAAATGTTAATTAGTCAATAGATTGTTTAGAGACTATAAAATGTTAATTAGTTTAAAAACTGTTAGAAAATAGATAGAATTTAAGTAGGTGAATATTGTTTAGATATTTGTTTAGAATAAAGAACAGAATAATAGTTTAGAAAATATATAGTTTTAGGATTAGTATTTGTTTAGATAATATTTTAGAAAATATAATTGTTTAGTATGATTGTTAGAGTAATTATTTGGAATAGATTAGAACATTTTTTAGGAAATATAAAGTAATTAGAATAGTGTTAGAAAATAAAAAAAGATTTTTTTTTAGTTGAGATTAGTTAGAATACTTGTTAGGAATTTAACAATAGTTTGATTAGTATAATATTGGATTAGTGTATTGTGTAGAATAATGTTTAGAAAGTAGTTGTTCTAGTTAGTGTAATAATGGATTAGTATAATGATGGTGGTTTAAGGAATAAGAGAGGTTTAAAAGAGTTGTTTGTGTGTTCAGACCTGGGCCCATACTAGAATGATTTTCGCACCCCTCCCTGCCTGGCCCAAGCGAACTCAGTCTAAAATCCTTGCCAATTACACCTCCCTCTCATTTCTTTTAATTCTCTTTTCTTCACTTAATTTCTTTTTTTATTCAGTTTGCTTTTAATTCATTGAAAATACAAATATTCATCCAAAAATTCCCAAATAAATCATAGATGTTCCTTTGTGTCTCTAAAATTTTGTAACATTTTTATTTTATTTTTTTCATTGATTAGCGTGCCAGAATTAAATCACCAATGTACATAGCTTCTTTTGCTTCATTTCTTGACCAGCCTGTCTTGTTGATTTTCTATAGACTTCAATATTGGGAGTTTTGATCCCATTCTTTTTGCATTGTGTTCCTAAGATCTTCTAGTTTTCATGTGATTTTTCTCAGAATTTTTAGGAATTTATTTCTTGATTTTTGATCTGATATCTTGTGGTGTAAGTTTTCTGTCCTAGCTTGTGTTTGCACATCCATTTGACCTAGTTCCTTTCTGAATTTTTGCAAGTCCTTTTGGCAAGTTGATATAATGTGTTTTAAGATCATTTGGGTTCAGTTGTAGAATTTTTATATGGCTGGTTGATTATTTGTGGATTTTTGTTCTCACCTTGTCCCATTTTGCTTCTTTTGATTCATTAGATCTCTTATATGTTTAGAAGGGCACTTGTGCCAACTTCTTCTTCTTGTTTGGGGTTCCTTTGGGGTATGGATACCTTCCTGGTCCTAGGATAGGTCTTGGTTCTTCTGAATTTTTGAGTTTGCTTCATATTGAAGTCATTTGTTTCTTTAAGTGTTTAAATTCCATCTTTTGGTTCCATTGCTTTTATTGTGATATTGTTTGGTATTGTGTGACTTCTCTCTTCATCTTGCTGGCCTCCTAAGCCATTCTTCATATCATTGTGATTCTGGTTTTGAACTTTAGGCTTGTATTCATTTGTGTATGCTAACCTTGCAGGGGCTATGGTAAGTGTGAGATGTGGGAATTGAGTTCCACATCTCTAATTCTTATCTCTTCCTTTTATGTTTATGTGAACTAACTCTCTTTTGTTGGGCCTAGGCCTTTCTCATCCCTTCTTCTATCTTCTTCTTCCTTCTTCATTAGGATAGAAACCTCACTAACCTTTAGGATATCCATGCATGTGAATACTTAGGATTATTTTAGTCCCCCTTTAGAATTTCTCCTTTGAGATCCTTTGGTGCTCTCTCTTCTCATCTTCAAACTTAATTCTAATTCATTTAATAAAGGTTGAGTACTTTCGTGTGACATGAGACTTTACTATGAGATGCTCACATGCGTTCCATTTCGGGGCGAGGTGTGAGTCATCACTCGTGGTGGATAGGTCTTAACATGAGTACCTCACAAAGAAAAGCTAAAAAACACTTCTTAACCAAAAACCATAAAAACACTTAATAATGGTAATAGGCCAGTGTGCTTGAGCCTTCACTTGTGGGGCTAGCTTTGGGGATTTCCTCCATAGATAGGTGTGCCTCTTGCGCATTCCATTTCGGGATGATGTGAGATGTACACATCCCATTGAGTAAGACTTAAGTACACTTACCTATGCAAACCTTCACTCATAAAAGCTTCTAAAAAACACCAAACAAACAATAAGCGCCTTTCCTTCGGGAATTCTTTCTCATCTCATTCGCTTCGTACGCGAACTTGCTCCTACTTGTCATTTTGCAAGACGGTTACGCACTCGTCGTCCGAGCCTGCAACACCTGAGCATTGACATAGGCAGTTCAAGCCTTTAATTCACAAGCAATTTCCTTTTGGTACCCCTAGTTAGGCGAACTACGTCGACTCTGATCCTCATTATCCCGATGAGGTACGTAGGCAGCGGGGTAGGGCCCGTTCGAGCACATTCTTTATTTTCCCTACATTTTCCCCCTTCTGTTCTTTCCCTTTTCCAATTCCCTTTCTCATTTCTCATTCCAGTTCCAGTAGCAGTTTTATTCGGCAACATTCTTTATTTCTCACCCTTTGAAACAAGCAAGCAAGCGTGGATCCCGTCGGGTACGACGGACGATCTGGGGTGCTAATACCTTCCCAGGTCGTAACCGACTCCCGAATTCAGATCTTTGGTTCGCAAGGCCTTGTCCTTTCCTTCTTCCTCAGGTTTGTGCAACATTACCTTTCCCATTCTTTCGGGATAAAAATGTCTGGCTGGCGACTCTACCTTTCCGCGCCACTTTCGCGTTTGTACTAGGATGAAAATCCCGGGAGCGACAGCTGGCGACTCTGCTGGGGAATGCACACCAGATGATCTCTGGTTCCCTTGTGAGTCTCTCCTAGCGCTTGTTTGTTTCTGTTTCTTTGGGTGATGTTTGTTTGTTGTGGCTTGTTATATCGTATTGTTGTTTGTTTACCGCTTTTGTTTACAGCTTTATTTACAGTTTTCAGTTTTTATTTTCTGCATCATGTATATCATACTGGACTGTCTGGACTGGTTTTCTGTTCGGTGGGCTTGGGTGATACTGTTTATGAGAGATAAGCCAAGTACCCGGCTTGAGTGCACCCTAGGATTAGAGTGGACATATTGTACTCGCATGTGGCATGATGAGTGGCGATGTGTTTCACGCCCAGATTGCGACTGTCTTGGAAATATCTTGTGTGGGGATTTCCTCCACTTCGGGATAGGACCTTGATAGTTATGTGCATCTGGGGACCGATCATTGAGAACCTTTGTGGAAACAACCCTCTCCAGTGGTGGCAGTGGCAGACCACATTTTGTGGCAAACCCATTCGCACCCGAGGGTCCACTGGGAACTCGCATAGGATGGCCTGGTTCTCTTATAGGAACTCAGTCAAAGCATCTGGTTGTATGACATTAGTACTGTATCCTACGGGCTGAATGTACTATTGTTTCTCGATTTCAGCGCTTGAAGCTGGGAACCTATAGGGGATGCTTGTTTTTCCCGGACTCAGCTGAGGCCTCCCTGCGTAGTACATAATGCCTAACCGATTCCCTGATTTGGTCATGAGCCATTTCTCGGAAATGGTGAAAGTATTATTGCTATTCGTCTTTGAGAGTCCGTGATGTCTGACCCGGAGCCTACCCGTGAGATTGGGAGGGGTTTACAGGTTTGCAGGAACCCTTGACCTCATCATACCCTTGTTACCAGTGCAGTCCATATTATGATACAGTTCCGGAGATCTGGTTTTCTTGTTCTGGTATTTTTGATACGGTGGTTCTGAGACTTCTATTAGAGAGTGGTGGTATCAGAAAGTTGTGATTCAGAGGATTTGGTTTGCCAATATTTGGAGGGTCCTTGTGCTCAGTGTTCCATCTCTAGACAGATACCAGTTCTCGATCACTTGCCAGTTGCATACATGCCATCATAGCATTCTAGCATACATGCTCAGTTATTTCTGAGGATCTCATCCCTGAATTATTTCTGTCGGATTTTTGTATAAAAATGTGGATCAAAGCAGATAGATTCTTTGGAAGTAACTGAACATGGCATCTCATATCATTTGCATTGCATTTCTGTTCAGCAGGCAGGGCTCATCCGTTCTTTGTTCACCATCTACAGTTGAGACTCCGGTTCTCGTATCAGACTTGAAACAACTTTTGTGAAGATCATGGATCCTAGAGAGCAAAGCCAGTCTGCAAATGTTGGGTTGACAAGAGATCAGTGGGACTAAATTTTGGAGGTTATGATGACTTTGGCAAGGCAGGATGACCGTAATTCCGCTCAAGCTCAGCCTGTACAGACCCCTGTTGGGAATCCAGATGTTCAAGAGCGCCAGGTCGCCCGAAGTGGACATTCTTCTTCTGTTGATGCTGCAGATTATCACAGTTTTGCTTTCACTATGCCAGATCCCCGAGAGGCCACCCCTGTGGTGAGAATCCCAGATCCACGAGTTGTGGAGAGGGAGGAAAGATTCCGTGTGTTGGAGGAAGAGATCAAAGCCCTTCAGAATCGTAATCTCATTGATTTAAGTGCTGCAAGCATGTGTCTGGTGCATGGCCTGGTAATACCTCCAAAGTTCAAAGTGCCGAAGTTTGAAAAGTACAGAGGGGATAGTTGTCCAAGACAGCATTTGGTGAGATTTTGCAGAAGGATGGCCTCACATGAGCATAATGACAAATTGATGATTCATTGTTTCCAATACAGTCTGAGTGAGGCCTCGTCGAATTGGTATATGCAGTTAGAGAGCAGTCGTATTCAGTCATGGTCAGACCTAGCCAATGCATTTGTGAAGCAGTATGACTACAATCTTGACAGGGCTCTTAGCCGCATGGATTTGCAAGTTTTATCTCAGAGAGATGGTGAATCTTTCAGAGAGTATGCCCAGAGGTGGAGAGAAGTAGCTGCTCGAGTGCAACCCCCGTTATCAGATAGAGAGTTGGTTGATATTTTCATAGAGACCTTACAAGGGCCGTACTTAGAGAGGTTGAGTGGCAGTGGAACTTCGAGTTTCTCGGACTTGGTGATAGTGGGAGAACGCATTGAGAACTTTATCAAGATGGGAAAGATCCAAGGCATTTCAGATAGCTCAGCTGAAGACAATGAATCTGTTATCAGTTCCCAAGATAAGGATATGATTGATGCAATCTGGGAAGATCCTCCAACTCCATTGACTTATCCACATTACCAATGCATTTCAGTTGCTCAGAGTCAGCAACATTCTGAAGACGTATGTCAGATATCAGTTAACAGTGAACCTCCTCAGTATCAACAGCGACCATGCCAACAGAAGCATACTCCGCAAAGGCGTCGTTACTACACTAAGAGATCCAAAAGGTATTTTGATCCATTGCCAGTACCATACAGTCAGATACTCCCATGCCTGATCGATAGTGGATTGATAGTGCCGAAGAAGCCGGGTCCAGTGCCTTTTCCATATCCACCAAGTTTTGATCCCAATGTTCAATGTGGATTCCATGGTAACGCGCCAGGACATTCAGCTGAAGAATGCAAGCCTCTCAGGGATAAGGTTCAGGATTTGATTGAGTCTGGGTTGATTTCAGTGACGCCTCAAGGCATTCAAGTTAACAAGTCTCCGTTTGGTCATGTGGGTTCGTCAGCTCATGTTATGGAGGAATTTATTGAAGATGTATGTGAAGGTGATTCTCAGTTTGATTCTGAAGAGCGGCTATGTACGTCACTTTGATCCCTATTGAGGGGAACTACGTCGCTCTGATTCTTCATTGGTCTTTGGTCAATGGAGATACGTAGGCAGAAGATCGTCAGGTCTTTCCGAGCAACCTTAGGTGTCAAACTTATGTGGCAATTTCAACTCAGTGTCACCATTTTCTTCAGACATCTCGTGTCAATGTTTGAATGTCGGAAGCTTCAGGTCAGAATAATTGGGAATGAAGTATAGTGCTGTCATGTGGCCAGTGGATTGAAGATTGCATATCTTATCAAGAAAAGCTGCTGACCACTGAAAGTATTCAAGATCAACAAGTCCAGACGGAGTCAAGTCTCCTCAACAATGGCATTGCTCAGTTTCTTTACTGCATTTTCATGTGTCGCTTTTATATATTTGTTTGAGCATTTGTATGCTTGCATGAAACTTGTTTGTTTTTGAATGTTAATTAATGAAATGCACATGTTTTTCTTGAAGTAATTAATTCATATTTTACTTATAATTTTGTGTGTGCATTGCAATACCAACTGTTGTTCTTAAACTCTGTGATGGAGGATGACGAAGTGAAAACGCAAAAATCTCCATTTGTGTGCTCTTGAATAAGACCTTGTTGACGATGTACAGGCATTGTTTCAAATTCCCAAACACCGGAGATATAAGGGAGATAAACCTTCGTTAACCCCTTTTGAGCCTTGAAGTAGGAGTTTCTTTTCACATGGAAAAAAACCTTTACATTCAACCCGGGGTAGGGTAGGTGTCAGCTAGTTGGACCAGACGTTCATGCTTCCATAAAGGAGTGTATCTGAGGATCCCTAACATTTCATTGTACCAAATCAATAGGTCCAAAGACCAGAAATCACAAAGGTTATCCTTTATCAACCAGAAAGTGAGACAGTCACAACCCTTACAAAACAGTCAAGACAAACAGTGTCACACAATTTGTTCAAAAAGAAAAGAAAAAACCCGCTAAGTCAAAGCTTGAAAACAGGCGACTTAGGCAAAAATTAGGGCATCCCGCTGGACTCCAATTGCAAAAGATTCAAAAAGAATCAGTCCAGGCAAAAGTTAGGGATAAACAAAGAGAATGAAAAAGCAAAAAAATGAAAAGGATTACACAAGAAAGATCCTTAAGCAAGAACAAGTCGTGTGATGCAGACACAAAAGACAATAAGGGTGACTGTTATCCCAACAACAACCTCAATGGTGCTTAAACTGTTAGAGTAATGGTTCCTCAATCAATGCGAAACCCTTAGGAAAGGTGAGCGTTTGCGAAAACTAGCTGGACATAGGAATGGAAGGACATCATGAAGAGGGGTGGGCACATATAAAATTCGAGCCTATATCCTTTGTTTCAGTAACCATGATCCAGGCCACGATACAACCCTTAAAAGTCCTAATTGAAACATGGTTAATTCGAGAGCGTGCCACCATGAGATAGCGTTCCTGACTCCTACGAGTTGTGCTAAAAGACCCTCGTTGGTATTGCATATGCATGTTTATTTCATAAAATAATATTGTACTATCTTAACCAGTGACTCGTTCATAAACGACATCTTTTTAATAAAAGCTTCAAGACTAACATGTGTTGCATTAGAATTTTCATTCTCAGAATAAAACATTTTCTGCTTGCATACATTTGTTTGGCCTCAAAGAAGTTCACATCGGGAACCTCAGTCTAGAAGCTTAATCTTGCCAAGTTGGGAAGGCAGAAACTTCGGAAGGACATTCATGTCAATAGGCTTTTTTTCCAAGAAACTCCTTTGAATATGGACTTTTCCAACCGGTTGGGTTAAAGGTAGCCAATCTGGGGCAATAACGTCGATCAATCTCTTCAACAGCCAATCTGGGGCAATCACTTCGAGATTTAAATCTCTCACAGAGCAGTTAGCAGGGGTTGTTTTCTCCAAAGCAATACTTGTACTGGTGCAGGTCACCCTAGAAGAAATAGAAGTTATTATCTCCAGAAGACGACTAATCAAATGCACCTACCCAAGGTTCAGAATATTGGGGCAGGACACCTCATAATGTTGCAAGATCTTGGGGCAAAATTCCTTCATGGACTATACAGTTTGAGGTGATTACTTCGGGATATTCAAGAGTTTGGAAACACTGAAGCATTTCAGATGCTATGTTTTCTGTAAAATCCTCTTGAGACCATATTACGGTATGTAAGGCCGTTCCCAGAATGAATGTCTGATGATTTATCTCAGTAGGGTGCTTCCCTAGTCAGAGAATTTCTCCTTAGACGTTGTGGTTACTTCGTCTGATCATCATATACGGCTAAAGTCCAATAGTCATTGGCATCTTCAAGGTTAAAGTCCAATCTTTGTTGGCATCTCCTCGATCCTCGAGTCGATATCATCGCTTCTGTTTTCTCAACCCTCGAGTTGATGTTGTTTCGTTTCCTTGACCCTCGAGTCGATGATATTGTCGTCTTATTTCCTCAGCCCTCGAGTTGATGTTGTGTTGTTTTTCTCGACCCTCGAGTCGATAATGTCGTCTTATTTCCTCAACCCTCGAGTTGATGTTGTTTTGTTATCCTCGGCCCTTGAGTCGATATTGTTACTTTCGTTTCCTCGACCCTCGAGTCGATGATGTTGTCGCTTTACTCCTCAACCCTCGAGTTGATGTTGTTGTGTTCTCCTCGACCCTTGAGTCGATATTTCCGTTTCTTACGACCCTTGAGTCGATATCATGGTCTTCACTTCTTCAACCCTTGAGTTGATACCCAGTGAGTCTGTCATAAAAGAAAATTCAAAAATCATATCATCCTGGCTCAACCATACTTGGACTCATTTATGCCCGGGGAAGGTGTGCATGTCTTTGTGCTTGCAGGGCGCAATATTTCGCAGTGACACGAGGTTTTCAGGAATCCTGGCGAGACAAATTCTTCCATAGTCTATGCAGTCTGGGGAAGTTATGTCAAGATCCGGCGAATCTCTAAAGAGTTTGAAGACTTGGACATTTTGGATGTCAGGTTTTCTGTAAAATCCTCTTAGGTTGAGCTTCAAGCAATCAACTAGTCCAGAAAATGCAAGATGTCATTAGATGATATTCCCCACAGAGTTCATATTGGATTTTCATCTCCGTCCGTGAAATATTTCCCAGCAAAGTTGCCGTACTTTTGGGTATTTGATGATACAGCCAGGTATTCATCACCTCGGTCAGATGGGTATTCAGACCTCTTGACTTGTCTTCCCCTGCAGAGTTGTAATTCTTGCTTCCAATCAGGCATTTGTTTATTGCTCGTCTGCATCTTTCAACACTCGTCTGTGTTGTGGTTATCTTTGATGATTGCTCGTCTGCAAACTCCTGAACACTCGTCTGTGTTGTGGTTATCTTTGATGATTGCTCGTCTGCAACTCCTCAACACTCGTCTGTGTTGTAATATCACATTTGTTGTTGCTCGTCTGCAACTCCTCAACACTCGTCTGTGTTGTAATATCACATTTGTTGTTGCTCGTCTGCAACCTCCCAGCACTCGTCTGTGCTTGGTACTGGATCCTTCGCGGCACTCGTCTGTGCCTTGACATGTATTCTCTATTGTTGCTCGTCTGCAACTGTCCAGCACAAGCATGTGTTGGGTTGAAGCTCATCTGCTTTTATCCCCCAGAAGTCGTTTGTTGGTTTGAAGCTCGTCTGCCTTGCTTGGATACTCGTCTGTATCATCCTCAGCACTCGTCTGTGCTAGCTTACATTTGTATGTGAGGATTTGCTGTTTACCCTAATATCTCTGTTGCTACTTCAAATGCTCGTCTGTGTTTGAATTTCTGGTATTCGTCTATACCAGTTGATGATACTCGTCTGTATCATTGCTTGAGGCACTCGTCTGTGTTTCTCAGATCATCGTCCGATACTCGTATGTATCATTGACTGATGGCACTCGTCTGTGTTATCTTGATGATCATCCAATACTCGTCTGTATTGAAGAGGTTTCGAATCCTGACATTGGGAATTAAATGTCGAAATGATCACCGGTCCTGGCGTAACAGGTAAACCCGAAGGAGACTCGTCTGTCTCATGCTATATGTAGTGCTTAAGAACTCGTCTGTCCAACTCCTGGCGTCACAGGATGTTTTTTGGAGACTCGTCTGTCCCAGTTTATGTTCTTGCAGTGTTTGAGGACTCGTATGTCCAGTTCCTGGCGTCACGGGATTGCTTGAGGACTCGTCTGTCTCAGTTATTGTCATTGAAGTGTGTTGAGGACTCGTATATCCAACTCCTGGCGTCACAGGATTGTTTGAAGGCTCGTCTGTCAACATGTTATTATTACAGATATCAGTTTCAGCTTGGAAGAAGCTCGTCTGCTTCTTCTCTTTTTCATATCCCCAGAGTGTCATCTGGTTGGGTTTATTTCCCAATGTTGCATTCTTCGTCAGAGTGCAAATTTCAGGTCTTTTTGGTATTCAATCACAGTTTATCTCGAATGTCTGATAGCCGTTGCTCTCATCCATTTCAGATTAACTGATGATTGAATAGGGGCAGCTGTAACACCCCAAATTTGCCCTCTCATTTTTATAGCATTTAGCATATCATTTGCATATTTCGCGCTACGTCATTAGCATAGAAAAATGAAGCATGCCATTCATTGTCGAAGCATAGCATAGGCTGGCAGTGATTTCAGTTCATTGATTCGATTCAGAGGGACGTTTGACCTAATCTTGGTCAAACTATCAAAAGATTAGTTGAATTGCAAATTATCTGTACTGGGGGTTCTCAGGCAACGTGTTTCAAAGTCGGGTTGTGTTATGTGCGAGAATCATCAATTTACCAAGCAGTAGTTTGTGAGAGGGTTTTGGATTCAAAGATTCAGGCTTATCATGAAGACAATCAGAGTGTGATTTATCAGGAAAGTTAGTGGTTTCTGTGGAAACAATGCGAGACTTGGTTTTGAGTTGAGAGAATTGATGAAGCAATATCTCGTGGATATGTGCGTATCGGTGACATTTGGTTCGTCCCACAAAAATATATATTATATTCATTCATAAACCATTCTTGTCGAATTATCCATTTAAATCAATTTCTCAACCATCGTTCATATTTTTAATTTCTCCCATCCTAAATATCACTTAAATCCATCCTCATATCCATTATCCATTTCCAATTAAACTTTTCTTGTTTTTTCCAATAACCATTTTTTATTTCTCATTTAAGTCTACATCACATTAAGTCCATTTAAGTCTACATCACATTAAGTCCATATTCCAATTATCCATTAAGTCCATATTCTTAAATCTTCTTTTTCATTAATCAATTTTTATTTATCCATTTATACTCCAGTCCCTATGGCCTTTTTTTTTAAGTCAATTACAAAGTTTTTACTTCACCATTAGGCCCATATTTTCCTTTTTCTACACCAATTAATATATGAAAACAAAGAGGAGAAGAATCAAGTTGTGGAAAAAAAAGTCACACGCACAGGCATCATCCAGGCACAAGAACCATTTTTCTCATTCACTAAAATTGGAAAAAATGGAAAAAAGGTGATAACAGAATTCAAAAAAATAAAAAAAAAATAGATATAACAGAATTTGGGGATTTGAGAAAGGAAGAGCTTAACGAAAAATTGTAACAGATTCCATAACAGAATGGAATTCCTAATCCTAATGGAATGAAAAAGTTGAGAAAAAGTAACGAAAAAAAAAAAGAAAGATTATTCATAACAGAATTGGAGAATTGGAGAAATTATTCATGATTCTTCTTCAATTTCATTCATCACCAACAACCGATAACAGAGTCTTCTCCATCCAACAAAAGCGGAGGCCGTTTTCCTCTCCTCCAGAACAACACAGCAGAGAGAATTTGCTTTGATCATCAATCTACATCACAGAAGAATTCACATCCTTTTCATCAAAATAACATAACCGAATCTAAAGCTAAAAAAAACAGAGAACTCTCAGCCTCTTTCTCTCACAGTCGGTTCACGCCAAAACCGCACCTAATCATCATCATCGTCAATCTTCATCAACAGCAAAACTGAACATAATTCACGCGGAACTCTTCTTCGTTGGCAGCCAAACCGCATCAACATCTTCGAGTCGACAATCGAACTCTTCAGTGCACACAGAAGACGAATTCACTGCCAATCTCGTAGCACTCCAAAGCTGTGTCCATCATTATCGCTTCGACACCACATCCGTGTTCTTCGTCATACCGAAGCCGTGTTCATCATATCGCGCGAATCAGAGTAAAGCTTACCGCGATTCCAACTGCTGTGCTTTCGACTTGTAGTTGGAATGCTGGCGTGAGGATCTACGGTGAGAAGCGTCATGGTACGAGATAGATAGCAGCGGCGGCCGGAGAAGAATAGCGAGATTGTTGCGCGGAAACGAGGTAGCCTTGGAGCTTCTTCGTCGTTTTACAGGTACAAATCTGAGCACTCTCTAAGATTTTGTTTGTTGAGTTCTTGATTTGCGGTGTTCTTCGATGGTCCGATCCGTAGGCTTAAGTGAGTGTTGCATTTTGATTTTTGGTTTGAGAGGGAGAGGGAGGCGGTTCGGTTAGGCTCCCCGTGAAGAATATAGTGAGGTTGAGGACGAGTGTGTGACGGTGAGGGCCGGCGAGGCGTGCGGCGGCTAGGTCAATAGAAAGATGAAGGGGCGGTGAGAACGAGGCTGGAGGCGGCTGAGGAAGGGGATGGACATGGAGGTATGGCGGCGGCTGCTAGGGTTTCAGAGAAGGGGGAGGCGAGTTTGAGAGGGGTAGAGGCAAGCACTGATTGTTGTTTTCTTTGTTTATTCATGGAATCATGTTTAGTTTGCTATTTGTTTAGATAGAAGTTCATAAAGTTTAAGTAATTAATTAGGAAATATAATGTTTAGAAAAAAGATATTAGGGAATATAAAGAATTAATTAGTGGAATAATGGATAGTTAATGATAATTGTTAGGAAATGGAAAAAAGTTAATGAGGATAATGGTTGTTTGAAATTAGATTAGTAATAATTGTTTAGAATTTGATTAGTTAGAATTGTTTAGAAATAATTGTTAGAATAGTTTAGAATATAATTGTTTTAGGATTAATCAATATTTGTATAGAATAATAGTTAGAAATATAATATAGTGTTAGAGATTAATATGTTTAGTTAGAAAATAGTTTAGAAATATAATATGGTTTTAGAATTAGTTTAATTGTTTAGAAAATATAATTGTGTTTAGAAAATATAAAAAGGTTTAATTAGAATATTTGTTTAGAAAAACAGTTTAGAACATATAAAAAGGTTTAGTTAGAATATATTGTTTAGGAAAATTAATATGTTTAGAAAATATAAAACGTTTAGTTTAGGATAATAATTAATTAGAATTTGCTTAGGATAATTACTGTTTAGGAAAGGATAGAAATTAGTATAATGTTTAGATAATTTGTTTAGGGAATAGGAATGGATTAATTAGAATATTAATGTTTAATAAGTAGATTAATTTTTGTTTGAAAATATGAAAGGATAGAGATTAATAATTGTTTGAAAAAATATGAAAGGATAGAAATTAGTATAATGTTTAGAAATAGTGTTTAGGAAGATTAATAGTGTTTAGAAACTATAAAATGTTAATTAGTCAATAGATTGTTTAGAGACTATAAAATGTTAATTAGTTTAAAAACTGTTAGAAAATAGATAGAATTTAAGTAGGTGAATATTGTTTAGATATTTGTTTAGAATAAAGAACAGAATAATAGTTTAGAAAATATATAGTTTTAGGATTAGTATTTGTTTAGATAATATTTTAGAAAATATAATTGTTTAGTATGATTGTTAGAGTAATTATTTGGAATAGATTAGAACATTTTTTAGGAAATATAAAGTAATTAGAATAGTGTTAGAAAATAAAAAAAGATTTTTTTATAGTTGAGATTAGTTAGAATACTTGTTAGGAATTTAACAATAGTTTGATTAGTATAATATTGGATTAGTGTATTGTGTAGAATAATGTTTAGAAAGTAGTTGTTCTAGTTAGTGTAATAATGGATTAGTATAATGATGGTGGTTTAAGGAATAAGAGAGGTTTAAAAGAGTTGTTTGTGTGTTCAGACCTGGACCCATACTAGAATGATTTTCGCACCCCTCCCTGCCTGGCCCAAGCGAACTCAGTCTAAAATCCTTGCCAATTACACCTCCCTCTCATTTCTTTTAATTCTCTTTTCTTCACTTAATTTCTTTTTTTATTCAGTTTGCTTTTAATTCATTGAAAATACAAATATTCATCCAAAAATTCCCAAATAAATCATAGATGTTCCTTTGTGTCTCTAAAATTTTGTAACATTTTTATTTTATTTTTTTCATTGATTAGCGTGCCAGAATTAAATCACCAATGTACATAGCTTCTTTTGCTTCATTTCTTGACCAGCCTGTCTTGTTGATTTTCTATAGACTTCAATATTGGGAGTTTTGATCCCATTCTTTTTGCATTGTGTTCCTAAGATCTTCTAGTTTTCATGTGATTTTTCTCAGAATTTTTAGGAATTTATTTCTTGATTTTTGATCTGATATATTGTGGTGTAAGTTTTCTGTCCTAGCTTGTGTTTGCACATCCATTTGACCTAGTTCCTTTCTGAATTTTTGCAAGTCCTTTTGGCAAGTTGATATAATGTGTTTTAAGATCATTTGGGTTCAGTTGTAGAATTTTTATATGGCTGGTTGATTATTTGTGGATTTTTGTTCTCACCTTGTCCCATTTTGCTTCTTTTGATTCATTAGATCTCTTATATGTTTAGAAGGGCACTTGTGCCAACTTCTTCTTCTTGTTTGGGGTTCCTTTGGGGTATGGATACCTTCCTGGTCCTAGGATAGGTCTTGGTTCTTCTGAATTTTTGAGTTTGCTTCATATTGAAGTCATTTGTTTCTTTAAGTGTTTAAATTCCATCTTTTGGTTCCATTGCTTTTATTGTGATATTGTTTGGTATTGTGTGACTTCTCTCTTCATCTTGCTGGCCTCCTAAGCCATTCTTCATATCATTGTGATTCTGGTTTTGAACTTTAGGCTTGTATTCATTTGTGTATGCTAACCTTGCAGGGGCTATGGTAAGTGTGAGATGTGGGAATTGAGTTCCACATCTCTAATTCTTATCTCTTCCTTTTATGTTTATGTGAACTAACTCTCTTTTGTTGGGCCTAGGCCTTTCTCATCCCTTCTTCTATCTTCTTCTTCCTTCTTCATTAGGATAGAAACCTCACTAACCTTTAGGATATCCATGCATGTGAATACTTAGGATTATTTTAGTCCCCCTTTAGAATTTCTCCTTTGAGATCCTTTGGTGCTCTCTCTTCTCATCTTCAAACTTAATTCTAATTCATTTAATAAAGGTTGAGTACTTTCGTGTGACATGAGACTTTACTATGAGATGCTCACATGCGTTCCATTTCGGGGCGAGGTGTGAGTCATCACTCGTGGTGGATAGGTCTTAACATGAGTACCTCACAAAGAAAAGCTAAAAAACACTTCTTAACCAAAAACCACAAAAACACTTAATAATGGTAATAGGCCAGTGTGCTTGAGCCTTCACTTGTGGGGCTAGCTTTGGGGATTTCCTCCATAGATAGGTGTGCCTCTTGCGCATTCCATTTCGGGATGATGTGAGATGTACACATCCCATTGAGTAAGACTTAAGTACACTTACCTATGCAAACCTTCACTCATAAAAGCTTCTAAAAAACACCAAACAAACAATAAGCGCCTTTCCTTCGGGAATTCTTTCTCATCTCATTCGCTTCGTACGCGAACTTGCTCCTACTTGTCATTTTGCAAGACGGTTACGCACTCGTCGTCCGAGCCTGCAACACCTGAGCATTGACATAGGCAGTTCAAGCCTTTAATTCACAAGCAATTTCCTTTTGGTACCCCTAGTTAGGCGAACTACGTCGACTCTGATCCTCATTATCCCGATGAGGTACGTAGGCAGCGGGGTAGGGCCCGTTCGAGCACATTCTTTATTTTCCCTACATTTTCCCCCTTCTGTTCTTTCCCTTTTCCAATTCCCTTTCTCATTTCTCATTCCAGTTCCAGTAGCAGTTTTATTCGGCAACATTCTTTATTTCTCACCCTTTGAAACAAGCAAGCAAGCGTGGATCCCGTCGGGTACGACGGACGATCTGGGGTGCTAATACCTTCCCAGGTCGTAACCGACTCCCGAATTCAGATCTTTGGTTCCCAAGGCCTTGTCCTTTCCTTCTTCCTCAGGTTTGTGCAACATTACCTTTCCCATTCTTTCGGGATAAAAATGTCTGGCTGGCGACTCTACCTTTCCGCGCCACTTTCGCGTTTGTACTAGGATGAAAATCCCGGGAGCGACACAAGGGAACCTAGACTAGGCTTGACTCGCATAGGGGTGAACCTTTCCCCAGCAGAGTCGCCAGCTGTCGTACCCCGAAAAATACGACCTCACGCGATCCGAATGGACGGAGCCGCGCGCCGGACGGACTGAAGAGTCTCCACCTAATTCTATTTATTCCCGAAAAGGGAAAGGGGAGATATAGATACAATCCGGGAAGAAAAGGATGAGGACAAAGGTCAACGGAACCATTGCCTGGGTTCGGGAGTCGGTTATGCAGGGGGAAGGTATTAGCACCCCCTACATCCATCGTACTCGATGGGAACCATCTAAGTTAACGCGCGCGAAAGGATGTCTATGCTTAAACGAATTGCTTTCTAGAGGGAAATGAGTTGAATTATAAGTTAGATTGAACCTAGGTGCTCGGAAAGGATTGAGATCCTCGTGCCTACGTACTCCCGCGTGCAATGGGAAAGTCAGAGCCTCGTAGTTCGGCCTACTACTGGTAATGGTTGTTGATTTTATTACCTTTCGTCGATGAAAGGGTTTAGGAGTTGAATGTACTAAAGACTATGGATAGGTTATCTCGCCCAACAAGACGAGCGTCCTGCGTCGAAATAATCGGAGAGAGTAACGAGAGCTCGTTATCCTCCTTTCTACCGCTTAAGGCTCGTGGCGTACAAATCTTCTCGTATTATTAAAGTGTTTTATTTCCTAAGACCGCTTGACGTTGGATCAAGGGTTTGGATCTAATCGAAACGTTTTGGTTTTTTGAGATTAAAGGGTAAATGCAACTTGGAGGTTATTTTTGTGGTTTTGTCAGCGAGGCACGAAGCGCTCGGCTCGCAAGGAGGAGTGGATCCTAATAAACGATAAAGATAACTGGAAAATAAAGTGTAAGTGTGCAAGGGCAATCGCTTGGCGTTGGACCAAGGATTCAGAAATAAAATGCGAGAAATAAAAGTGCGTACAAATTAATGGGAGAGGGATACAAAATAAATACAGGGGATTGCGAGAAATAAAGAGGTCTCGTTGTAGTTAGCCCAAGAGGAAGCGTGTGTGCAGTGTGTTTGAACTATTCGAAGGCGTTCGGCCTGTTTGATCGGGACACAACTATTTGAAGGCGTTGGACCTTTTAATCGAGCGCAACTATTCGAAGGCGTTGGACCTTTTCGGGACGCGACGAAATTTTGTTTGTGAACTGCCTTAGAGCCGATTTAATGAAATCGTTCTATGAGGAGTCGAATCGTAATTTAAAATGCGAAATAATAAATAAATTAAATGAATTGAATTTGCTAGAATTAAATTAAATTGAGTAATTAAATAAATTAAATAATGTTAAGAATAATAAAAAAAATTAAATTGATTTACATGTTTGTTTTGTCGGAATAATAAAGTGAAAAAATTAAATACAAAGGGGGGCCTCATATTGACCAAAAATCACCGATTAGAATCGGGCGATAAATTGACCGTTTAATATATCATTGGCCCTGGAACAAATAAAAAATAAATAAATGAAGAGATTACCAGATATTCATCAACAAATTTTATAACATATTTTTTCTTAAAGGAAAAACAAAACAAAACAAAATCAAGGTAATAAAAACCCAAATAAAATAAAATATCTAAATAATGGATTGAAAAATAAATAAATAGACAGAGGGGTTAAACGCGTTATGCAGACAGTGTGAGTACGTGTATTAGATAAGAATACATTGGACTAAGACCAAGCATCAATAACAGTGACAAAAAAATAAAGTGTATAAAAATAAAATAAACAAAACAAAAAAAACAAGAAGAGGGAGCGCTGCATAGATCCTCATAGATATGGATGTAGTGATTATAAACATTGGGCTGAAGATCCAATCCACTCAAAAATAAAATATTTATATAAGAAATAAGACAAAATTAAAATAAATAACAAATAAATAACTCAGTTAATGAAAATAAACAAGAATCAAACACAACCAGTCAAAGAAAGCAAACGAAAGAAAAGGTCTCCCTCACCCACACGGCTATGGCGACGGCTTTCTCAACGAACCTCATCCTCTCATCACGGCGGCGACGATCCGCATTTCTAACTCAGGTTCACTCTCGTCGATCCTCAGCAGAAGCTCCTCGGTTCAGCGATGGTGGTGCTACGGGTTTCGCGGTTGGCGTTCGGGTCTGATTTTGAAGTGTTTTCAGTGGATTTCAGGTTTATGAGAAGGGTTTCGGTTGGAGGTTTTGGACGGTGGCCGGCGGTAGTTGGTTGTTTAACGGCGACGGTGAGTGCTTGGTCGCGGCGACCGGGCTTGACGAAGATTTTCGGGTAGTTCTGTGTTTTCATATTTTCGTGTGGTGGGTTCCGTTTTTGGTTCAACTGGGTTTGCGTTTATGTTGTAGGTGGCTCGTTGCGATTTATGTTTTTTTGTGGTGGCGGCGGCGTAAGTGGTGTTGGGTTTCTGTGTGGTATTTGCTTCGTTTGCTATTCACAGTGAGGGGGCTTAGGGTAGTTGAGGTTGGTTGTCGTGAGTGGTTTATTGAAGAGGTTGTGGTTATCGAAGAGATGGAATGGTAATGAAACTTTGTAGAGTTTACAGAGAATGAAGTTGAGTTTCAGATTAAAAAAAAATGTGAAAAGTTTGTGTGAAGGCTTTTGCGATGGATTCTATTATCTCACCTCTGCTTTTTGTTTTCTTCTTTTTTGTGTCAGCTTGGTGAAATTTATGGAAACGGTTAAGGGTGTGTAGCAAGGAGACAATATGCTGCTGTGAATTCTGTTCATATAGTACACAGGTTGTGCGTTTCCTTAAAGATAATGGAGGAGGTTGTTAGTAGTGGAATTGAAAAAGTGGACAGGCTGTAAATTTGTGTGGAGTAATTGTGTATATTTTTGCCTTTTTGTGGGTGTTTGTTATGTAATGCTTATAATAGTATGAAGTGGGGTCAAGTGGTTTTTGTTGGCAATTTCTTACTGAGAAGAGTGCTTATAGTACAAAACATCAATAATAATAATTGTAATAATAATAAGTTGTATAATAATTATAATAATATTAATAAACAATACAGCAATAATAAAGAGTAAATAATAATAATAATAATAATAATAATAATAATAATAATAATAATAATAATAATAATAATAATGAAAAGTATATAGAACTGAAGGAATAATAATAATAATCAAAATAATATGCAATAATAATAATAAACTATAAATGATAATAACAGAACTAGAAAAAGGTTACTAATAATAACAATAAGCAAAAATAAAAAAAAAATAGTGATAACAATATTCTTGAAAAAATGAAAAAAAGGTGATGGTAATAATAACAATAAGAAAATTGCAATAATAACAAGAAATAAGAAAATTAGAATAATAATAAAAACAAGCAAGAAAGGATTTTTATTTTGCACAAAAGTAAATGGACCTAGAGTTAATGGGCTTAAAATGAAAATGGACTAGTAGACAAATAATAACAAAATGAATAATGAAATAAGAAGATACCCTTTTTTGTTTGGAATTTTGGAAAAGTCATGGACAAAATTGAGTATAAAAGAAGTGACATATTTTATTTGAATTTTTCGAGAATGATTAGATGGACAAATAAAATGGTATATATTTTTGGATTTTTGAAGTATATCGGTAAACAGAAAAATAAAGGTAGGACAAATTTGGGGTATGACAGCACCTCCAGAAAATATTCTCTTAACAACAAATGGCCTTTCATATGTGGGGGGTCCATTTTCCCCTGGGATCACCCTGTGGTAATATAATACGCTTGATTACCAAATCACTAGCCTGATACACTTGGTGCTTAACTTTCTTATTGAAGGCTTTAATCATACATTTCTGATACATCTGACCATGACAAACAGTTGCTAGTCTTTTTTCGTCAATCAATTTTATCTGATCAAGTCGAGTCTGAATCCATTCATCCTCATCTAAGCCCGCATCCTTCATAATTCTCAAAGAGGGAATCTAAACTTCAATGGGTAAAACTGCTTCCATACCATAGACAAGGGAGAATGGGGTTGCCCCTGTTGAAGTACGCATGGTGGTACGATAACCATGAAGAGCAAATGGTAACATCTTATGCCAATCCTTATAGGTAACTGTCATCTTTTGCAAGATCTTCTTAATATTCTTGTTGGCAGCTTCCACTGCGCCATTCATCTTTGGATGATATGGAGAAGAATTATGATGTTTAATCTTGAACTGCGTGCAGAGATCAGAAATTATAGTGTTGTTCAAATTAGTACCATTGTCTGTGATGATCCTTTCGAGGATGCCATATCTGTATATAAGATTATACTTGATGAATCGAGCCACAACATTCTTGGTAACAGAAGCAAATGAAGCTGTCTCCACCCATTTTGTGAAGTAATCAATAGCTACAAGGATGAAACGATGTCCATTGGAGGCAGTAGGTTTGATCTCACCAATCATATCAATGCCCCACATGGAAAAAGGCCATGGATCAGTTAGAACATTTAGCGAAACTGGAGGCACGTGAACCTTATCAACATAAATCTGGCATTTGTGACAAGTTTTGGAGTGTTGATAGCAGTCAGCTTCCATGGTAGACCAATAATAACCTGCTCTCAGAATCTTCTTAGCCATAGTATGCCCACTAGAATGAGTACCAAAGGTCCCATCATGCATGTCTTCCATAATCTCTACTGCTTCTTTCTTATCCACACAGCGAAGCAAAGTCGAATCGTGGTTGCGCTTGTATAGAATTCCATTACTTAGGAAGAATTTAGCAGAAAACCTCCTCAAAAACTTCTTATCATTGACAGATGCCCCTTCAGGGAACTCCTGAGCTTCAAGATACCTCTTCACTTCATGGAACCAAGGCTTTTCTTCTACTCCTTTAGTACCCACTTCATTGCAGTATGCAGGTTTATCAAATCGATCAATAGTAATTCTCGGAGCTTCATCCTCCCAACTGATTTCAAACATAGATGCATGGTAGCTAATGCATCTGCCAACTGATTCTCTTCTTGTGGAATATGTCCAAAGTTACTATCTTCAAAGTACGAGATCAAAGACAACACATGTTCTTTATAAGGGATAAGATTAGGATGCCTGGTGTCCTAATCTCCTTTAACTTGGTTGACTACAAGGGCTGAATCTCCATACACATCCAAAAAAATGGATCTTCATTTCAATAGCAACCTTGATACCCATGATGCATGCTTCATACTCAGCCATATTATTGGTACATTTAAAACAAAGCTTTGCAGTAACTGGTGTATAACGACCTTTAGGAGAGATAATCACAACACCAACACCATTACCAAGCGCATTAGAAGCTCCATCAAAAACCATAGTCCATCGGGATCCTTGTCTAGGTCATTCATATTGTCTAGGTTCTTTAGTAACAATCATAATATCCTCATCTGGAAACTCAAAATTCATAGATTGATAATCATTCACTGCTTGATGATCCAAATGGTCAGCTACTACACTTCCTTTGATTCCTTTCTGAGTAGTATACTGTATATCATATTCTGTCAAGATCATTTGCCATGTTTCTATTCGTCCGGAGAGAGAAGGTTTCTCAAATATATACTTGATTAGATCCATTTTTGAAATCAATAAAGTGGTATGAGTCAACATATATTGTCTTAGTCGGCGAGCAACCCATGCCAAAGTGCAACAAGTTTTCTCGAGCAGTGAGTATCTTGTTTCACAGTCGGTAAACTTTTTGCTATGGTAGTATATTGCCTACTCTTTTCGAACAGACTCGTCATGTTGCCCCAATACACACCCCATTGAGTTATCCAATACTGTCAAGTACATAATCAAGGGCCTTCCTTCAAATGGTGGCATCAATATAGGAGGTTCCTGTAAGTACCTTTTGATTTCATCAAAAGCTGTTTGGCATTCATCATTCCATTCCAATGCTTGATTTTTCTTCAACAACTTGAAGATTGGTTCACAAGTAGCAGTCAACTGGAAAATAAATCCTTCAATGTAATTCAGTCGTCCCAGGAAACCTCTAACTTCTTTCTCAGTACGAGGAGTAGGCATCTCTTGTATAGCTTTTACCTTTGAAGGATCTACTTCAATACCTTTACCACTAACAATAAAACCCAGAAGTTTACCAGATCTAACTCCGAAATTACATTTGTTTGGATTTAACCTCAACTTGTATTTTTTCAACCTCTTAAACAACTTGTGCAGGTGATCAAGGTGCTCTTCTTCATTCTGAGATCTGGCTATCATATCATCCACATATACCTCTATCTCATGGGGAATCATATCATGGAACAAAGCTACCATAGCACGCTGATATGTTGCACCAACATTCTTCAAACCAAATGGCATTACCTTATAGCAGAAAGTGCCCCATTGTGTAACAAATGTAGCCTTCTCCATATCTTCAGGTGCCATCTTATTCTGATTATACCCAGAGAAACCATCCATAAAAGAGAATACCTTATGTTGAGCAGTGTTGTCTACCAGAACATCAATATGTGGAAGTGGAAAGTCATCTTTGGGGTTGGCTCTATTCAAATCCCTGTAATCTTCACACATGCGTACTTTACCATCTTTCTTAGGTACTGGCACCATGTTTTCAACCCATTGTGGATAAGAAGTAATAGCTAAAAACCCTGCATTGAATTGCTTCATCACCTCTGCCTTAATCTTTTCTGACATATCAGGATGCATACGACAAACTTTCTATTTTATTGGACGACAATCCTCTTTCACTGGTGTCGCTCCCGAAGATTTGCATCCTGGTACAAGCGCGAACGGTCGGCGAAGGGAACAGTGAGAACACACAGCCGTGAACTCACTGGAGAATGAATAGAGTCGCCAGCTAGGCATTTTTATCCCGGAGAAAAGGTAATGCTGCATAAACCTAAGAAAAAGATGGATAAGACGGTTGCGAACCAGAGAGACTGAGAAAGGGGGTTGGTTACAACCTGGGAAGGTGTTAGCACCCAGATTGTCCGCCGTACTCGACGGGATCCACGCTTAAAAGATTTGTGTTTTAAAAGGGGTAGTGTCAGTGCAATCTGTGTACAAAATAGCTGGAAAGAGATGTACGGGTGTCAGTGTATGAGAAGTGTGAAGTGCATAAGTGAAGTATGAAAGTGTCAGTGTATGGAAGAGAGTATGCTCAAGATCATGAGGCTTAAAAGAATGATGCTGGAAGGAAGGGGAATATACAGAGACTTTTGTTCGATAACTTGTTAAGTTATGCCTACGTATCCTCTCGTGCAATGAGGAAGTCAGAACACCGTAGTTCGACCCAAAGAGACTGAAAGGTGAATTGACTTGTGAACTGCTTGCTTGCCTATGCTCAAGTGTATGATCTGTCTGGCACAGATGCTGACTGTCTTGCATTAGACGGAAGAAGCGAGTTCTCGTTTATGAGTGAAGATGATGAGAAAAGAATCCCGGAGGAGACGATTATTGTTTGTTTTTGAGTTTTCAGTCTTTTATTTCTTTTTGAAGTTTGTCATAGGATAATGAGCTTAAGTCTGAACCAATGGGTTAGTAAACTCATCACATCTTCCCTCTGATTAGGGGTAATGAGAGTACCTTAAGTGTGAAGTCAGATTCTCACACTTAATTACCTTTGGTGTAGGATTAAGATCATTAACCTACTTGTGATTATTTAGATGTTTTTGTGGTTTTTGTTTAGTGTTAAGTAATGAGGTTAAGCCATAATCAAGGATTAAACAGACTCATTACACCATCCTAAGAGAAGGATAATAGATGAGAATGTTTAAGCTGAGGAAAACTCCTCAACTTAATCCATGATTAGGGATTAAACTCATGACAAAACAAGCCTTTGATTAAGTGGATTTTATTAAATGGTGAAATGAAGAAGTGATTTTTAGGGTTTGTAAGACAACTTGAGGGGGACTTGTCCATTAACACTAGGGTTAGTCCTTCTTAACCACTTAAGGAAGAATTAGAACCCTAATGCAAGGCCCAAGTTACAAGTGTGATGTCTTGATGATTATTAGATGGATTGATTAAGAGACTTAAACACATTAAGGGTTCAAGACTTAGGATTAAAGTTATACACTCCATCCTAAGAGAAGGATGCAGGCATAAGCTTAATCACAAAGTCTTAAAGCCTTTAGGGTTTAGTCCCTGATTATGAGATGAGAAGAGAAGACTCAAAGAGAGACACAAAGGTAAAAACTATGAGGGGGACTAATCAAAACCCTAATTCATTGTCATGCTTGGTTGATCCTAAGGTTTGTGAGGTTTGCAAGAAGAATCTTCAAAGGAGCCACCAGGAAGCAGATGAACAAGATCAAGAGAAGCAACGTAACTTGCTTCATTCAAGAAGTCAAGTCACTTGAAGAAAGAAAGTAGGAAGAAGAAGAGCGAGCAAGCTCAATCTCAAACACAAATAGAAATGCAGCAATGGATGCAAGAGAGATGAAAAGAAAAGGTATGAGAAGTGAAGGCAAATTCACTTCCCAAGTTACTTACCACCTGAAATGTTAGAAAGAAATGCAATGCAATGCAAGATGAGATGAAATGGTATGATGCAAAGCAAAACCAGAAGCATGTTGATGATGATTATGATGTTATGAAGTGCTGCAAACATGAGGCAAGATAATGGGGATGTTCATACAAGCCTATGAATGCAAATGATGCAAGCTAAGGAGCATGAACAGGCATGAAATGTTATGAAGCATACAAGGCAAATGACATGGCAAATATGTGATGCAATGATCAATGATGCTTTCTACATGTCCTAAGATGTCAAATGCCACACAAGAAGGCCCAAAATGCAATGACAAGTCAAGTTATGCAAGGAAATGCAAGAAGGATGCAAAAGAAAGCCCAAATTAGGGTTCATGGATCAAACATCAAACACAAACCAAAAACAGAAGCAAACCTCATGATAAAAAAGGAAAATGGCACCCAAAGAAACCCTAGGCCTATGATGAACCACTGCCCAAAGGGGAGCTCTCAACTCTCAACCAAACTCAAGTTATGAATTTTGCAAGTTTTTAGGGTTTTTAAGGGTTCTTATCAAAACAAATGCCAATCAATTAGAAAATGCAAGATCAAATCATGGCCTTTTTATCCTTGAAAATACATGTCAAATGGAAAACAATGCAAGAAGAATCAATATCTCAACCTTCACCAATAGGCAGAAATGAATTTTCAAACATATGATCAAAATAATGCACAAAATATGATTTAATTCCATGAAAAATTCTTAAAATGCATCAAGATCAAAAAGAAATTTGGTTTGAAGGTTGGACAATGTTTCTAAATATCTTAGGACATTTCATGAATTTTTCTGTAATTTTTAAATACCTAAAAGTATTTTTAATTAATTAATTCCCATTAATCAATTAAAAATAATCTTTTAAATATTTAAAAATACTTTTTTAATGATAAAAAATAAAATAAAAATATTTTTGTGTCATAAAAATTAATAAAACTTTAAGGAAAAAGTCTCATAATTTTTATGAATTTTTGACTATTTTTAATAAATTATGCAAGTTTAAATGAAATAAAATGAAATAAAACAAATAAAATGAGAAGTAATCAGATTGAATGGATGAGATTGCTCCTGGATTCAAACATGTTGACTGCGCGCGCTAGTGGAGGGCCAGGATTGCTTCAGACTTAATTAAATTAATTATGGATTAATTAGACCTAACACGTGGATTAGGGTTAATCAAACGCATCTGGGCCATCGAAACTGGAGGGAAGTCAAACATTCAACGCTCATCTACGCTCAGCATTCAAACTAAAGTTAATGACCTAAATTAGGGCAAATCACTCTCAGGTGGCCGGAGAAGACTTCCGGTCGTCTTCTCCGGCCAGAAGCTCACCTGAAAATCTCAAAATCTCTCAATACGTACCAAAAATGAAAACCAAGAACATGTAAATGATTCTTATCCTCTCACGAATCAAACCCCTAACCTAAAACAAATTTATTCTACCTAAATAAGCTGAATCGAAAGAAAGAAAATCTAGGGTTCGTAAGCTTCAAACACAAATTAAATGCTCAAATCACAACCATTTCAAAAACTAAAGACATCAGAATGATCAGGAGAGCATGAAGAACAAGTTTGTAACAAGAAAAATGATTTCTGGAAAAATTATTTTCGAGCTACCTGAGATTTGGAGCTTTCAGTTTTGGATCTTTCTGGCCACTTCCCTCAGTGCAAGCTGCTCCTCTTGGCCCCCAGATGATGTTTGAATGCTCAAAAACAATTTATGCTGGCTGGATAGGGAGATTCGACAGCTTCTGCTCAAGCTTGCTCAACAATGGCAATGGAGTTTCAGGCACTCTCAGGTCATGGTGATGGGTTGTTTGAGGTCTATGCAGTGTGCAGAGAAGATTTGTGGTATTGGTTTGTGTGTTTGTGAGCTAGGATGGAAGATTCGAAAGTTTTTGCAAACTGAAGTAAGAAATGGCAGTGGGATTTCTTGGCTGTTTTAGGCTTGTGCTTTGGGTGCTGGGTGGCCTATGGAGTGTGGTGAGATGATTGATGAAGGTTGCTTGGGTGTTTGATGGCTGTCTAAGCAGATTCGAAGCAAGTTGCAATGTGGAAGGTTTTTGTGAAAAGTGGTGAATGGTTGTGTTTCAGCCTTGGTCCTTGATGTGTTTAGCTTGCAAATTGATAACATATTTTAATCCAAGTGGCCAGAGGATGTGACTTGTGCAGCTGTGATAGGTAAGTTTGCTTTTGCATAAAAGGTCAACTTTGTGTAAAATAGGGCATGGGCAAGGTCTAGGCAAGTACAAGGCATGGCTGGCGCAGCAAAGGTGAGGGAGAGGCCTAGCAAAGCTCAGCAGCCAATGCACCAAGTTGTAGGAAGTGATCATGAGTGTTTTGCAAGTTGGTTGGCTTATGTTTCACATGTGATCCTTTGCATAACCAAACATGAAACCAAGGGCAAACTTAGTTCAAATCTGATTTTTGTAACTTAGAGAATGTTTACATGTTGATTTGAGATGAACTAGAGGCTGCAATGTGTTTTGATCCAAGACTTTGCAAAATTTCCACTTGGTGCATAACTTGAAAATAAGTGATTTTTGGCAACTTTGCATGGTCATAACTTTTGATCCAAGAAGAATTTGATCATGTTCTTGTACTTTTTGAAAAGGGAAAGATGAGATCTACAACTTTCATGACCAAAGTTTTTTCATTTGAAGCCTTTTTGGATCATGAATCAAGGCTTGAAAATTGACCTAAAATGGTGCATTCTTGAAAAGTCAACTATGCCCAAAAAGTCAACATTTGCAAAAACTCCAAATTCTTGATTTTTATGAACTTCAACCTTCTTCCATGATCAAATAAAGATCATATACACTCAAAATGATGAAGATCACCCATTGGTTGGGTCATTGGGGGCCTCAGATGCCCTGATTTTGCACTGACTTGTCTGAAAAGTCAACTCTTGATCAGATGACTTCCCCATGGAATTTCTTCATGAAAATTGATATGCATACTTCCTATACCATATAGAGATCAATGGAAACAAGGATGACCAAAAAAATTGGAGTTATGGCCTCTGAAAACAAAACCCTAATTTTCAGTCAACTGCAGTTCATCCTGGCTCTGCATCCACTCAAACCCTAGTTCTTGTGATTCCTCTGCATCTTTGACTCTGTGAGAATGTAACATGATACAAGAACACACATGGACCTCTTTGAGTTGATTGGTGGCCTTTGGAATGGCTCAAGAAGCTTTGGGATTGCTCAGATCACAAACCCTAAGTGCAGATGACTTAGAAGCTATGCAGTGAATCAAAAATGTACTATGAGATGATATGATGGTGTACATGCATAAGAGATGATCACAAGCCATGTGTGAATGGGTGAGGGCAAATTTGGGGTGTTTACAGCTGCCCCTATTCAAACATGAGTTAGCTGTGCAGGTTGTAAGCGACGGCTTAACAGGCAAACAAGATAACTTGTGGTTGAATACCAAAGACAATCCAAAATTTGCACTCACAGAAATGAAAAAGAAAAGGGATATAGATTGTAGGAGCAAAACAAAGTATATCGTAAAGTATGGGCGACGGAGGACGACCGTCGAGCAGAGGACGACTGCTGGGTAAGGCGGTATGTGAAGCAAAGCGATGACGGGGACGGCCGACATGCTGGTAAAGTGTATAAAGCAAGGACGGGGACGGCCGACGTGCTGGGGATAAAAGGTAAAGCTAAGACGGGGACGGCCGACTAGCTGGGGAAAATAAAATATCATGATGGGGACGGCCATCAAGATAAAGCTGCAAAATTCTGAGGATTAATGAAACATGACGGGGACGGCCATCAAGTTCATAAGGGTAAAGTAACCAACGATGGGGACGGCCATCGGGCTAAAAAAGGAAAAGGGACCACGACGGGGACGACCATTGGGTTAAAGAATGAATGAAATAAACAGATGATGGGGTACGACCATCAAAGGTGAAGGACGATCACCTAGCAGGGGACGGCTGCCGAAAATATCAACGATGGGGACGGCCATCGGATAGAAAAGGTCAACGATGGGGACGGCCATCGGACGAGCAAGATGGAGGACGACCATCAAGAAGTGGAGGACGACCACTCAGCAGGGGACGGCTGCTCTCAAGGTTTATCATAACACAGGACGAGTGTTAGATAACCAACATCAACAATGGGGACGGCCATTGGATAAAATTGATGAAGGACGATCATCAAAAGGTGGAGGACGACCACCTAGCAGGGGACGGCTGCTAAAGTCAACGATGGGGACGGCCATCGGATGAGATTGATGAAGGACGATCATCAAAAAGGTGGAGGACGACCACCTAGCAGGGGACGGCTGCTAAAGTCAACGATGGGGACGGCCATCGGATGAGATTGATGAAGGACGATCATCAAAAGGTGGAGGACGACCACCTAGCAGGGGACGGCTGCTAAAGTCAACGATGGGGACGGCCATCGGATGAGCATGATGAAGGACGATCATCAAAAGGTGGAGGACGACCACCTAGCAGGGGACGGCTGCTAAAGTCAACGATGGGGACGGCCATCGGATGAGCATGATGGAGGACGACCATCAAGAAGTGGAGGACGACCACTCAGCAGGGTACGGCTGCTCTCAGAGGTATCATAACACAGGACGAGTGTTAGATAAAAAGAAAATTTGTTGGCAATCTACTGGGGAGTGGTAAACACGGGCGAGCGTTTACATCCAAGAAACAAAAGGTATAAGTGTTTGGTATTGTGTATAGATTAAAGGTGCGGACGAGCATCCTTAGGACTATGATACGGACGAGTATCATGTAGAAACAAACTGACACATGTTCAGAGATGATGATACGGACGAGTATCAACTGGTTAACAAATAACACGGACGAGTGTTGCATCTGAAAGGATTCTTCTGGGGAATAATAGACACGGACGAGTACCTATATTCAAGAAGACAAAGGTGTTTGACACGGTGTATGGATTAAAGATGCGGACGAGCATCCTTAAGACTATGATACGGACGAGTATCATGTAGAAACAAACACCAGACGCAATGTTCTGAGATGGTGGTACGGACGAGTACCAACTGGTTAACAAAGAACACGGACTACTGTCGAATCTGTGGGGATATGAGTGATGATGTATACAAGATACGGACGAGTATCTGTATAAGCGTACCATGAGTGGTGAGCATTGTATTGTATAGATGAGTGTTTATCTGCTGGGGAGAATGACACGGACGAGTGTCAAGAGAGAAAAGTATAATATTAACAAGTATCTAGGCGACTGCGCTGGGGATATGACACGGACGGGTGTCAAAAAGGGTGTATATAGGTATATGTGAGTGCAAAGAGGATGTCTTTGGCTTTCTGCTGGGATATGACACGGACGGGTGTCAGGGCGTGTCTGTAGTACGGGGGATTTTGTTTGTAGAGTGTATTCAGGCGACCTGTGGGAAAGATGACACGGACGGGTGCCAAAAGGTGTATACTGGTGTTTGTGATTTGAAAGGGCAGCTGCTTTTGCTGGGACTCTGATGGGGGCTCTTGGGGAAAGTAATCTGTATTCTGATGAATGGTTACTAATCACAAGCGTTCAATTCACAACATGACTTATGATTATGCTATGCATTTGATTTTTGCCGTAATGCTCCGTATTAGACGGAATGCTACGCTCTGGGGGGGTGAATATGATGCGGATGCCATGATTATGCAAAGAGGCGCAGATCCGGGGTTCGGATCCCGTTGCTGCGAAGATCTCTGGTCGATCTGCTGGAAATGGACATCCCAGCTGGGTATGAGATCACTGGTAGATCCAATGATGTATCTGCTTGGGGATATAGGTCACTGCTTGACATATCCTTATAAATGAGAAAACCAGCTGGGGTTTGTAGAAGCTTTCTTCACTCTGTTGTGACTTCATGCATTACTCTTCTGGATAGAGGCTGAAGCTCTGTGGGGCGATGATTCCCTGATTTCTGTATTCTGTTGAGGAAGAATGGCAACTCGGCTGGGGAATTGAGAGGCAACTCAGCTGGGGAGAGCAATGGGGAGCAACTCAGCTGGGGAAAGAGCATCTCGGATGCTGAGATGGAGTGTATGCTGATTTGGCAGCTCCGCTGGGGAAATGGGCATCTTCTAGTGCCATGTGGAAGATAGACCAAGTTGATAATGATTCGCCTACTTGCTGAGACGTAACCTGCATGCTCCAGGTTGCGTTCTGGATACCTGCAATCCTGCAAAGATAATGGAACGTACAAAAGGTCCCGAGGCATCCCTCACTGGATTCCGTCATAGGAGTCAAGTACTTTCGAGAATAATCACATTCCCTGTAAGCATGTGTTTTCATTTTTAGAGAAAGGCATCTGTACTTATGCAATTGTTTTTTTAGAGATATCAGACGACTCTTTGCAAAACATAAATGTAAAAACGAAACATGACCGAAAATCTGATTTTATTAATTCCCGTGCCTTGAATTGGCAAGATACAGTCAAAGAAACACATCTCCTGAAATGAGGAGATTGTTACAAATTGAGAAATAAAGTGCTGGCGGTGTTGACGACGCTTTGAGGAGCTTCCTCCTCTGCTATGACTCGTATGACAATGACGTTCTTCTCGTCTTGCTTTCTGGAGAGAGTTGATTCTGATTGAAGCTTGATCCTTTGAAGCTTATCAAGTTGTAGGTGATACAGACGAATTCAGAATGCAGTTGTTCGCCTATTTCCCTTATTTTGCATGGATCGCCCTTTCGGGTTTTCAATCCATCGGGATACCCATTTTTGCCTGAGCTGTCCAATGCGGCTTTTCAACTCAGCGGGTGTACATTTTTTCATTTATTTCCCTTACTTTTGCCCGAGTCTTTTATTCTGTTTTTGACTCGCCGGGATGCCCTATTTTTGCCTGGACTTACATTCTGTTTTTATGTCCAGCGGGTCATTTTATGCGAAGTATTTTTTAACTGCATCTGCATTCACGGGGGACGGGAAATCTTCACCATCCATGGTGCTGAGCATCAGTGCTCCGCCGGAGAAAACTTTCTTTACAACAAATGGTCCTTCATAATTTGGAGTCCATTTGCCCCTGTGGTCTGTATGAGGAGGGAGGATTCTTTTCAGCACAAGATCTCCTACTTGGTACTCTTGGTGCCTGACTTTCTGATCGAAGGCTCTCTTCATTCTTTTCTGATATAACTGCCCATGGCAGATTGCAGCCAATCTCTTCTCTTCGATCAGACTCAGTTGCTCGTATCGGGACCGAACCCATTCTGCTTCACTCAGTTTGACATCCATTAATACCCGCAGCGAAGGTAACTCAACTTCAACTGGTAGGACTGCTTCCATACCATACACAAGCTGATACGGTGTTGCCCCAGTGGATGTCCTGATTGATGTGCGGTACCCATGTAAGGCAAATGGTAGCATTTCGTGCCAGTCTCTGTATGTGACTACCATCTTCTGCACAATCTTCTTGATATTCTTATTTGCTGCCTCAACAGCGCTGTTCATCTTTGGCCTGTAAGGAGAAGAATTGTGATGTTGGATCTTGAAGTCCCGGCACAGCTCTGCCATCATTTTGTTGTTCAAGTTGGAACCATTATCAGTAATGATTCGCTCGGGCACTCCATACCGACAGATGATATCTCTCTTCAGAAATCGGGCTACCACTTGTCTTGTAACATTTGCATATGAGGCTGCTTCAACCCACTTGGTGAAATAGTCGATGGCGACCAGGATGAATCTGTGACCGTTTGAAGCAGTTGGCTCAATCTTGCCAATCATGTCAATGCCCCACATAGCAAAGGGCCATGGTGAGGACATGATGTTCAAAGGATTGGGAGGCACATGCACCTTATCCGCATAGATCTGGCATTTATGGCATTTTCTGGCGTAAGCACAACAGTCTGCATCCATTGTGATCCAGTAATATCCTGATCTTAGCAATTTCTTAGCCATGGCATGCCCTCCTGCATGGGTACCAAAGGATCCTTCGTGTACTTCATGCATCAACAAATCTGCTTCCGTCTTGTCAACACATCTGAGGAGTACCATGTCAAAGTTCCTCTTGTATAAAGACCCATCAGTGTTCAGAAAGAAACTACCAGCAAGCCTTCTCAAGGTCTTCTTATCATTGGAAGATGCCCCAGGTGGGTATGTCTGATCCTCCAAGAAGCACTTAATGTCGTGGAACCAAGGCTTATCATCTTTTACAACATCTGCCGCAAATACATATGCTGGTCTATCAAGTCTAGACACTGAAATCTGAGGTACAAAGTTAGCAGCTTGAACTTTGATCATGGATGAAATGGTAGCAAGAGCATCTGCAAACTGATTCTCGTCCCGAGGGATATACTCAAGCTTGACTGTTGTGAAGAAAGTCAATAACCTTCTTGTATAGTCCCTGTAAGGTATCAGATGATCTTGGTGTGTGTACCATTTTCCATTGGTCTGATTGATTACCAAAGCCGAATCTCCGAATACGGTCAATGTTTTGATCCTGAGGTCAATGGCTTCCTTAAGACCCATAATGCAAGCTTCGTATTCAGCTTCGTTGTTAGTGCAGTTGAAAGTGAGTTTTGCCGAGAAAGGCATGTGAACTCCTTTGGGTGTAATGAGTACTGCACCAACACCACGGCCATTCATGTTAACAGCCCCGTCAAACATCATGGTCCATTCTTCTTCTGGGTCGGGCCCTTCAGTGTGAATAGGCTCTTCATGATCTTTTGATTTAATGAACATGATATCTTCATCAGGGAAGTCAAACCTCATTGGCTGGTAATCGTCAATGGGTTGCTCAGCCAGATATTCAGACAATACACTGCCCTTGATGGCTTTCTGAGATGTGTATTGTATATCGTATTCGGTAAGAATCATCTGCCATCTTGCAACCCGTCCAGTAAGAGCTGGCTTCTCGAAAATGTACTTAACTGGATCCATTTTTGAGATTAATAAGGTGGTGTGGGTCAGCATATACTGTCTCAGTCGGCGAGCAGCCCACGCTAAAGCACAGCAAGTTTTCTCGAGCAGTGAATAACGCTGTTCACAGTCGGTAAACTTTTTGCTTAGGTAGTATATTGCATACTCTTTTCGACCAGACTCGTCATGCTGGCCCAGCACACACCCCATTGATTCTTCTAATACTGTCAAGTACATAATCAGAGGTCTTCCTTCTACTGGCGGCATGAGGATTGGAGGTTCTTGTAAGTACTCTTTGATCTTGTCAAAAGCCTTCTGGCAATCTTCGTTCCACCTGACCGTCTGTTCTTTTCTTAACAGCTTGAACAAGGGTTCACAGGTCGCTGTAAGGTGAGATATGAACCGTGAGATGTAGTTCAATCGACCTAAGAACCCTCGAACTTCTTTCTCTGTCTTCGGTGCAGGCATCTCTTGGATGGCTTTGACTTTATCAGGGTCAACCTCAATCCCCTTCTCGCTTACAATAAAGCCCAGCAGCTTACCGGATCGCACCCCGAATGTGCATTTGTTGGGGTTCAGCTTTAGTTGGTACTTCCTCAGGCGCTTGAACAACTTCAGCAGATTCACCAGGTGATCTTCCTCTGTAAGGGACTTGGCGATCATATCGTCCACATAACATTCTATTTCCTTGTGGATCATATCATGGAATAAAGTCACCATAGCCCGTTGATATGTTGCACCAGCATTCTTGAGCCCAAATGGCATTACTTTGTAGCAGAACGTGCCCCAAGGTGTAATGAATGTTGTCTTCTCCATGTCTTCAGGTGACATCTTGATCTGATTATATCCTGAAAATCCGTCCATGAAGGAGAATACCGAGAACTGAGCCGTGTTATCCACCAATACGTCAATGTGAGGTAATGGGAAATCATCCTTCGGGCTGGCTCTGTTCAGATCCCGGTAGTCAACACACATCCTTACTTTGCCATCCTTCTTAGGCACAGGTACTATGTTGGCAACCCACGGTGGATAGCTAGTTACAGCAAGGAACCCGGCGTCCCATTGCTTTTGTACCTCTTCCTTGATCTTCATAGCCATGTCTGGGCGAGTTCGGCGCAACTTCTGTTTCACTGGTGGGCATTCTTCCCTCAGAGGCAGCTTGTGTACAACAATGTCGGTATCCAACCCTGGCATATCTTGATACGACCAAGCAAACACATCAACATACTCTTGAAGCAGATCTATCAGCCGTCTCTTCACTGAGTCTTGCAGGCAGGCCCCGATTTTAACTTCTTTCACATTTTCTTCCGTACCAAGATTGATCACTTCAATCTCCTCCTGGTGAGGAGTAATAACCTTTTCCTCCTGTCTTAACAACCTGGCTAGCTCTTCAGGAAGCTCATATTCTTCATCAACCCCTTCATCAGCTTGATTGATTGGATTGTCAAAGTCATACGATGTCATAGCCGTGCTGTTGTCGGTGCTGTCTGGAAGGCACTCTCTGCAAGGGTTAAGTTCGTTCATTTTAGTGATTGATTTTAATCTTGCTTTAGAAAAAAGTGAAATGAAGTTATCATTTTGAAAACACCGCCATTTATTTTTGTACAAAAAGAAAAATGGAAAAAAACAGTGAGCAGAAAAGAAAAAGACTCGTTTGCAAAAAAGACGTCTGATATTTCATTAATTTAATCTTGTTTGCACAAAAGTACAGATGGCCCTGGTTACAAAATGAGTCTTGTCATCTTGGGCAAGATGCAAGACTTGGATGCATGCTATAAAAATACAGGAAATAATAATTACTCTGCTTGAGTAACTCTTATAATTTCCTGGGAAGACCAGTTCGAGACACTGCTCCCCGGGATCTTCGGACGAATCCAATTCTCCAGATTGCGCTCCTCTTCCAGCTCGTCTTCCAGACAGTTGATAGCATCAGGGGTAAGCATTCCCCCACTGACAAATCCTGGCTCTGCAGCAGCCTTCGCTTGATGTTGAGTTGGTCTGTAACCCAACCCAAATTTGTCCTTCTTCTCCTCCACAGCTAAGACCTTGCCCCAGCCTTGGGCAGTTCCTTCTTCAACAACCTTCCGGGCTTGTTGATAAGACGACATTGGGGTACCAGATACAGCAGATGCTTCATTCACATTCAACGCTTCAAACCCCTGGCTCATTGTTTCATGGATCTCTCCATCCATTTCAATGTACTTGTAGGTTGCCAGGTGGCTGACAAAAATGTCCTCCTCTCCACAGATTGTGACAACTTGACCTTCCCACTCAAATTTTAACTTTTGGTGAAGGGTAGACGTTATTGCGCCGGCGGCGTGAATCCAGGGTCTACCCAACAAACAGCTGTAGGCGGGCTGAATGTCCATCACATAAAAGATAGTTTTAAAGGTCTGTGGGCCAATTGTCACAGGCAGCTCAATCTCTCCCAGAACCGATCTCTTAGAACCATCAAAGGCTCTTACTACCAGGTTGCTGGGTCTCAATGCCAATCCATCATATTCAAGCTTCACCAGAGCCTTCTTTGGTAAGACATTCAGGGAAGAGCCTGTGTCCACCAGCACATGAGAAAGGACAGCTCCTTTGCATTCCATGGTTATGTGCAAGGCTTTGTTGTGGTTACGGCCATCCGCTGTCAAGTCAGAATTGGTAAACCCTAGCCCATTGCTAGCAGTAACATTTCCAACAACGGTTTCCAATTGGTTGACAGTAATCTCCTCGGGCACGTAAGCTGCGTGCAGTACTTTCAGTAGTGCATTCCGATGGGCTTCGGAGCACATAAGCAGTGAGAGGATAGAGATTTTGGATGGCGTCTGGTGAAGCTGATCCACAATTTTATAATCACTCTTTTTGATGATCCGCATAAACTCATCAACTTCCTGATCAAATGGAGTCTTCAGGGCTTCTTTGGCAGCTTGATCTTCCTGCACAGGGCTCTTTCCTTTTGCTTTAGCAGCAGCTTCTGCTTCGGCTGTAGGCTTTTGAATTTGTGGGGCGAAGAGACGTCCGCTTCGGGTGAAGCCTCCGCCTCCGCCCACATTATCAATTTGTGGTGCAGGTGTTGATGTTTCAAGAGTGATTCTTTTTCCTTCGCAATACAAGTCAGAGCCATAGTGCCAAGGGATGGCCCTATCGCTTTCATATGGTACAGGTCCAGGCACCGTGACGGTAACTGGACTGATTGCTGCTGCTGAAGGGACTGTTATTGTTTGTGGATCATAAAAGATTGTGACTGGCGCTCTAGTGGGAGCAGCACCTTCTGAATGGTAGGCGGAGTTATTTTCTGGATCGTAGAATATGGTAACTGTGGAGACATCTTCATGATTGTTTGCTGGTGTTGTAGGAGGTTCCGTTGGAAGGACTGTTGCTGTTGTTGATGGAGAGTCGAAATGGAATGAAGCTGATGTGGTAGCAGGAGAAACTGTTGAAAACCGATCATTTGGTGGGACAGATGAAGTACTTGCTGATGCTGCTGATGAATTATCGGGAACAATTGTTACTGCAGTTGTAGGAGGGTCTGAAACCGCTGTTGATGAAGTTGTAGGATTTGCCGGAAATGATGTAGTGATCTGTAGGAGGCCACTCTTAATAAGGCTGTCAATGCCATTCCTCAAGTCTTCACACCCATTCCAAGAAATATTGCAGTAGGGGCACCCTAGTTCACACCCCGGAAATATATTGTTTTCACGGAGTTGAGCTTTGATTTCCACCAATGGCGTCCTGATCTGATCCACACTAGTTATCAAATAAGACGGTGTGTCTTCTTCAATTGCGTTAATTCGAGGACCACCATGGTTTGGCATTGGGTTTTTGTTGACATTGGGCGGAGGCGCAAAATTCAGAGCCTTGGAGTCTACCAAGTCTTGTACCTTCATATGCAGAGCCCTGCATTTTTCTGTACTGTGACCAGGTGCGTTTGAATGAAAAGCACACCTAGCGTTGGAGTCATAGTTTCTTGGTAGACTGTTGGGATCCGGAGGTGCCAACGTTCTTAGCTCAACCAGGTTGAGTTTCAGAAGTTGTGGCAGCAAGGCAGCGTACGGCATTGGGATCGGGTCGATCACTCGGTTAGCTTGGGAGGGCCTCTGTTGAAATGGCCTCTGTTGATTGTTGTTGCTATTGTTGTTGTTGTAGTTGTTTCTTGGAGGATATTGATTCTGATGATACTGAGGTTGTTGTTGGAAATTTTGTTGAGGAGGTTGATAGATTGGCTGAGGATGAGCTGGTGCAGGGATAGTGACCGCTGCTATTGACCTCTGAGCATATTGGGGCCTACCCCTGTTGGTGTGAATGGCATTGGTTTCGCCAGTTCTTCTCGGGCCTGCAAAAGGCTTTCTTGTACCGCTGGACGAGCTTGCACCGTTGTCTGAGATCTTACCCATCTTTAACAGGCTTTCAATTCTCTCCCCAGCTATGACAACATCTGCGAAGCTAGTGGAAGAGAAAGCAGCCAACCTGTCAATATAGGTTCCCTGAAGAGTGTTCATAAACATGTCTGCCATTTCTCTCTCAGACATTGGTGGTTGAACGGCAGCAGCCAATTGTCTCCATCTTTGAGCATATTCTCTGAAGCTCTCCCTCGAAGACTGTGACATTCCCATTAGGAGGGTCCTGTTGGGTGCCATATCTAGATTATACTGATACTGTCTGATGAAGGCCTCTGCCAGGTCCTTCCAGCATCTAATTGTTGCTCTTGTCAGATGGGAATACCACTCCCTCGAAGCTCCAGTCAGGCTATCTTCAAAATAGAACATCCACAGTTTCTCATCCATTGTATAGGCCTTCAGCCTTCCCAGAAATGATTGCAGATGAGTCCGGGGGCACGAAGTCCCATTATACTTTTCGAAACAAGGAGGCTTGAACTTATGAGGGATCCTGACCCCATCAACCAAACCCATGTCCATGACGTCGAAGCCCAAAGAATTTTGAGATTCTAAAGACCTTAACTTCTCAGCTATTTCATCCAATCTCCTATCATAAGCATCCTCTCCAGCACCCATTACTGTAAATTGGTCCTCCTGAGGATCTTCTTGAAGTACTCTGGCTGCAGTAGCTGTTCCTTGGATGTTGGCAGGAATATTAATCTCAGGATGTAGATGTGGACCAAACACAGGGGGATTCACATGTGGTTGCACCCTTTCATTGTTACTGGTGCCTGCAGTTCCTACATGAGGCTCCTCTGGATTTTGCCTCTCAACCATAGCCCTCAGTCTCTCCTGGCTCTGAGCCATGTTGTTCATAACCTCCATGAACTGCGTCATCTGTGTTCTCATCTCCAATCTTTCATTGGCTAGCTGATTTCGGACATCAGCAAGATCTTGTTGAACTTGATCCATCTGGATTCCCGGAAGGTTGCTTCTGGTTGGGTACCTGTGTGGCCTGTTGAGAGGAAATACCCGGCGGCGAGCAATAATTCCTGAACATCACAACAGAGGTTAGCAACAACAAAACAAAAACCTACAAAACAAACAAAAGGGTTAGCATGCAATGCAGTTATGCTTATTTGCTCTCAAGGTATCCGGTTTGGCCTTCAGTTTTGACCCTTCCAGACCCTTGAAGATGATGCTGTTGAAGTTGCCTTTGATGTGAACCCAGATGGAAACTAACACAAATATATTACAAAGGTGAAATAATACAATTTGTTCATTTTACAACACAAAACCCCAAAAGGGGCCAAAATACATCACAAAAGCAAAAGTACACGGAAAAGGAACAACAACAAGCAAATGATCAAACTCCAAGGCCAAACTCATCCTCACGAACTTCCTTAAGAAGTGCTTCGGTCACAGGATCAGCCGGATGCTCCGTGAGACTTCTGATGAGAAGGTTCCTTGTTGCAACAGCTGCAGTCAATTTCTTGCTCTGACTTTGGTCCTTAGACCTCTTCAATCCTGCTTTGATTTTCAGCTCTGATATTTCCTCCTGGGCTGCTGCCAGGGCTTTTTCCATCTGCTCCATCTTGTCCTGAACTTTCTTGTCTTCTAGAGTACGGGCCTCAGTGATCCGGACCCACCTGGCCTGACTCTCTTTCAAATACAAGTCTGTTCTTGCTCTTTGGAACTGAGCTTCCTTACAAGCATTCTTCAGAATCTGCTCACCAGCTTTGGACTTGTTGATATAATCTCCAGACTTCTCAATTTTAGTCAAGTGTTCCACTCTCAATTTCTCCAATCTCTCAATCTCCCTCACACCTTCACTCCTCTCCCTGAGGGTCTTCTGCAAGGCTTGGGTTAACTTCTCATTTCTTTCCTTCAAGCTTTCAAACTCCTCCAAACTGATAGTGGCAGGGGGTGGTGCTGAAGATGACTCAGGCATGTCTTCTATGGTAAAGGGCATTCCAGAGAATTGGGCCCTAGCATGGGACCACTCATAATATTGGACTGATGCCACATTATTGCACTTCCCCAGAATGATGATTCCCTTAGTTTGAACATGATCCCAGGCCCAGGCAGCCTGCCTAACAACAGTCAAACTAATCTTGTTCTCACAGTAGAGGGTCTCCACCAAATCCTGTACCCTAGGAGCATGGACCAGTGCATAGCCTAATTGCCTCTTGAACAGCAGAGGGTTGTAATTGATACTTCCCTTAACTCCTATTAAGGGCACATTGGGAAAGTGCCCACAGCTGGTGATCATATCTCTGCCCTTGGTGCTTTGAGTACACCATCTGATGTCTGCTGAAGTGAGAGTAGTGAGCCTCTTAGCCCAGTTGCTTTGCTGATGAGGATTTAGAAATGCATCTGTCCTGGGTAGATGCCTGAGAAGCCAAGCATGAAATAATGGAGCACAAATCCTCACTAACCTTCCCCTCTGCTTCTCATTTCTCTGATGGACTGAGTAATAGAGATCACCCAGTAAAGTTGGCACAGGGTTCTTCAGGATGAACAAGTGGATTGCATTCTTGCTGATGAATCGAGGCTCATCTGCAAACAACACAATTCCATATACACTTAAGGCCAATAGAGCGCAAACAGCTTTCCATTCCCCCAAGGAGGCCTTCAAACTAGCCTGAGAAATCAGGAAGTCCAGATGAAATCCAGGGATCCCAGCTTTAGAGGTCATGTGTTGCTCAATCAAAACAGGCTCCAGGTGTAAAGCTTTTGCTATCTCTCCATTGCCGGGAAAGACCATTTCAGGGTTGAAAGGGATTTCTCTCCTGATAGGCAGACCAATCAATGATGAGTATTCTTCCAGGAGAGGACCCAACTGAAAGTCTCTAAAGGTGAAACACCTCAATGGAGGGTCATAGAATTGAATGCAGGTATGGATGAGGCTCCTCTGAGATGGGTCCATATCCATAACCAAGTCCAGTATATCCCCATAATATTCTCTGAACAGAGGTATGTGCTCTGGAGTGATCAGGGTTTGAACCCTCCTGATGTCCGATAAGTCTGGTTGGAAGAAATGATAAGTGATGTTGCTTTTCTTTGGAGCCATGATGCTGAAGACTGAGTAGAATAAGTGCTGATGAAGATGCTGAAAGAATGAGCCACTGATTGGCTGGTGCAAGTAACTGAAGTATATGGCTGACAAGCTGAAGCAAGTGCTGGTGGAGATAGGTCAATACTGCATATGGGGTCAAAACCAAAACCAGAGATGAAGGTGGATACCCTGAAACACAAATAAGCACATGTTAATATGATGCAATGAGTATGTATGCAGATGATATGCAGGGGGCTTGTGACTGAGCTGGATCTGATCAACTGCCTTGGTATAGATCCATGTGTGTTCAAGAATTCCATATGGAGGTCTAAAAAATCCAGTAACCAGGGTAGGGGGACTCAAATAAAGAGCCACAAGTCCAGGGTTTTAGAATCACAAGAACTATCCAACATGGAGTACTCTTAACAAAGTCAAAGTAACAGGGTATTCTGAGGTCAAGGTACCTGCAAACCTGTAAACAGCCCAACCCCCTCACAGGTAGTGATCTAGAACAAGGATCCTCAGACTTGGATCGGTTATGAGAAGTGTAAACACTTCTAACCCGGAGGTACAGTGTTTACAATAACCATAACAATTCCTCCTCTAATTCACCTCAGCTTCTGAAGGTCAATACTAAAAGGTCATCCAGACTTAGCAGGCTTCCCAGATAGCCCTAGCATTGCAGGAAATCTGCAACACAGAGTTCTCAAGAAGAAACCCATATCTGAACCGTGTTTCATATTCCCGCACCAGACCGAAATGGAATGGGAAAGAATATGATTCACTCTAGCCTAGGTGTCACTCAGGTCCCAGGTATAGGACCTTAACTCTCAATGGAACACCCACCCACCAAAGAAAAACCAGATCCAGCCAGCAGCATGACAGTATGATATATACAAAAGCAATAAGGAAAGCAATAAAGCAACTGTACATAAAGCAGTAAAAATAAAACAAATATACAAACACAAAGAAGCACATAACACCCCAGTAAACACAAATCAATCAAGCGCTAGGAGGAACCCACAAAAAGAACCAGAAGCCCTGGTTGCAATATAAGGTATCCCCAGCAGAGTCGCCAAGCTGTCGCTCCCGAAGATTTGCATCCTGGTACAAGCGCGAACGGTCGGCGAAGGGAACAGTGAGAACACACAGCCGTGAACTCACTGGAGAATGAATAGAGTCGCCAGCTAGGCATTTTTATCCCGGAGAAAAGGTAATGCTGCATAAACCTAAGAAAAAGATGGATAAGACGGTTGCGAACCAGAGAGACTGAGAAAGGGGGTTGGTTACAACCTGGGAAGGTGTTAGCACCCAGATTGTCCGCCGTACTCGACGGGATCCACGCTTAAAAGATTTGTGTTTTAAAAGGGGTAGTGTCAGTGCAATCTGTGTACAAAATAGCTGGAAAGAGATGTACGGGTGTCAGTGTATGAGAAGTGTGAAGTGCATAAGTGAAGTATGAAAGTGTCAGTGTATGGAAGAGAGTATGCTCAAGATCATGAGGCTTAAAAGAATGATGCTGGAAGGAAGGGGAATATACAGAGACTTTTGTTCGATAACTTGTTAAGTTATGCCTACGTATCCTCTCGTGCAATGAGGAAGTCAGAACACCGTAGTTCGACCCAAAGAGACTGAAAGGTGAATTGACTTGTGAACTGCTTGCTTGCCTATGCTCAAGTGTATGATCTGTCTGGCACAGATGCTGACTGTCTTGCATTAGACGGAAGAAGCGAGTTCTCGTTTATGAGTGAAGATGATGAGAAAAGAATCCCGGAGGAGACGATTATTGTTTGTTTTTGAGTTTTCAGTCTTTTATTTCTTTTTGAAGTTTGTCATAGGATAATGAGCTTAAGTCTGAACCAATGGGTTAGTAAACTCATCACATCTTCCCTCTGATTAGGGGTAATGAGAGTACCTTAAGTGTGAAGTCAGATTCTCACACTTAATTACCTTTGGTGTAGGATTAAGATCATTAACCTACTTGTGATTATTTAGATGTTTTTGTGGTTTTTGTTTAGTGTTAAGTAATGAGGTTAAGCCATAATCAAGGATTAAACAGACTCATTACACCATCCTAAGAGAAGGATAATAGATGAGAATGTTTAAGCTGAGGAAAACTCCTCAACTTAATCCATGATTAGGGATTAAACTCATGACAAAACAAGCCTTTGATTAAGTGGATTTTATTAAATGGTGAAATGAAGAAGTGATTTTTAGGGTTTGTAAGACAACTTGAGGGGGACTTGTCCATTAACACTAGGGTTAGTCCTTCTTAACCACTTAAGGAAGAATTAGAACCCTAATGCAAGGCCCAAGTTACAAGTGTGATGTCTTGATGATTATTAGATGGATTGATTAAGAGACTTAAACACATTAAGGGTTCAAGACTTAGGATTAAAGTTATACACTCCATCCTAAGAGAAGGATGCAGGCATAAGCTTAATCACAAAGTCTTAAAGCCTTTAGGGTTTAGTCCCTGATTATGAGATGAGAAGAGAAGACTCAAAGAGAGACACAAAGGTAAAAACTATGAGGGGGACTAATCAAAACCCTAATTCATTGTCATGCTTGGTTGATCCTAAGGTTTGTGAGGTTTGCAAGAAGAATCTTCAAAGGAGCCACCAGGAAGCAGATGAACAAGATCAAGAGAAGCAAAGTAACTTGCTTCATTCAAGAAGTCAAGTCACTTGAAGAAAGAAAGTAGGAAGAAGAAGAGCGAGCAAGCTCAATCTCAAACACAAATAGAAATGCAGCAATGGATGCAAGAGAGATGAAAAGAAAAGGTATGAGAAGTGAAGGCAAATTCACTTCCCAAGTTACTTACCACCTGAAATGTTAGAAAGAAATGCAATGCAATGCAAGATGAGATGAAATGGTATGATGCAAAGCAAAACCAGAAGCATGTTGATGATGATTATGATGTTATGAAGTGCTGCAAACATGAGGCAAGACAATGGGGATGTTCATACAAGCCTATGAATGCAAATGATGCAAGCTAAGGAGCATGAACAGGCATGAAATGTTATGAAGCATACAAGGCAAATGACATGGCAAATATGTGATGCAATGATCAATGATGCTTTCTACATGTCCTAAGATGTCAAATGCCACACAAGAAGGCCCAAAATGCAATGACAAGTCAAGTTATGCAAGGAAATGCAAGAAGGATGCAAAAGAAAGCCCAAATTAGGGTTCATGGATCAAACATCAAACACAAACCAAAAACAGAAGCAAACCTCATGATAAAAAAGGAAAATGGCACCCAAAGAAACCCTAGGCCTATGATGAACCACTGCCCAAAGGGGAGCTCTCAACTCTCAACCAAACTCAAGTTATGAATTTTGCAAGTTTTTAGGGTTTTTAAGGGTTCTTATCAAAACAAATGCCAATCAATTAGAAAATGCAAGATCAAATCATGGCCTTTTTATCCTTGAAAATACATGTCAAATGGAAAACAATGCAAGAAGAATCAATATCTCAACCTTCACCAATAGGCAGAAATGAATTTTCAAACATATGATCAAAATAATGCACAAAATATGATTTAATTCCATGAAAAATTCTTAAAATGCATCAAGATCAAAAAGAAATTTGGTTTGAAGGTTGGACAATGTTTCTAAATATCTTAGGACATTTCATGAATTTTTCTGTAATTTTTAAATACCTAAAAGTATTTTTAATTAATTAATTCCCATTAATCAATTAAAAATAATCTTTTAAATATTTAAAAATACTTTTTTAATGATAAAAAATAAAATAAAAATATTTTTGTGTCATAAAAATTAATAAAACTTTAAGGAAAAAGTCTCATAATTTTTATGAATTTTTGACTATTTTTAATAAATTATGCAAGTTTAAATGAAATAAAATGAAATAAAACAAATAAAATGAGAAGTAATCAGATTGAATGGATGAGATTGCTCCTGGATTCAAACATGTTGACTGCGCGCGCTAGTGGAGGGCCAGGATTGCTTCAGACTTAATTAAATTAATTATGGATTAATTAGACCTAACACGTGGATTAGGGTTAATCAAACGCATCTGGGCCATCGAAACTGGAGGGAAGTCAAACATTCAACGCTCATCTACGCTCAGCATTCAAACTAAAGTTAATGACCTAAATTAGGGCAAATCACTCTCAGGTGGCCGGAGAAGACTTCCGGTCGTCTTCTCCGGCCAGAAGCTCACCTGAAAATCTCAAAATCTCTCAATACGTACCAAAAATGAAAACCAAGAACATGTAAATGATTCTTATCCTCTCACGAATCAAACCCCTAACCTAAAACAAATTTATTCTACCTAAATAAGCTGAATCGAAAGAAAGAAAATCTAGGGTTCGTAAGCTTCAAACACAAATTAAATGCTCAAATCACAACCATTTCAAAAACTAAAGACATCAGAATGATCAGGAGAGCATGAAGAACAAGTTTGTAACAAGAAAAATGATTTCTGGAAAAATTATTTTCGAGCTACCTGAGATTTGGAGCTTTCAGTTTTGGATCTTTCTGGCCACTTCCCTCAGTGCAAGCTGCTCCTCTTGGCCCCCAGATGATGTTTGAATGCTCAAAAACAATTTATGCTGGCTGGATAGGGAGATTCGACAGCTTCTGCTCAAGCTTGCTCAACAATGGCAATGGAGTTTCAGGCACTCTCAGGTCATGGTGATGGGTTGTTTGAGGTCTATGCAGTGTGCAGAGAAGATTTGTGGTATTGGTTTGTGTGTTTGTGAGCTAGGATGGAAGATTCGAAAGTTTTTGCAAACTGAAGTAAGAAATGGCAGTGGGATTTCTTGGCTGTTTTAGGCTTGTGCTTTGGGTGCTGGGTGGCCTATGGAGTGTGGTGAGATGATTGATGAAGGTTGCTTGGGTGTTTGATGGCTGTCTAAGCAGATTCGAAGCAAGTTGCAATGTGGAAGGTTTTTGTGAAAAGTGGTGAATGGTTGTGTTTCAGCCTTGGTCCTTGATGTGTTTAGCTTGCAAATTGATAACATATTTTAATCCAAGTGGCCAGAGGATGTGACTTGTGCAGCTGTGATAGGTAAGTTTGCTTTTGCATAAAAGGTCAACTTTGTGTAAAATAGGGCATGGGCAAGGTCTAGGCAAGTACAAGGCATGGCTGGCGCAGCAAAGGTGAGGGAGAGGCCTAGCAAAGCTCAGCAGCCAATGCACCAAGTTGTAGGAAGTGATCATGAGTGTTTTGCAAGTTGGTTGGCTTATGTTTCACATGTGATCCTTTGCATAACCAAACATGAAACCAAGGGCAAACTTAGTTCAAATCTGATTTTTGTAACTTAGAGAATGTTTACATGTTGATTTGAGATGAACTAGAGGCTGCAATGTGTTTTGATCCAAGACTTTGCAAAATTTCCACTTGGTGCATAACTTGAAAATAAGTGATTTTTGGCAACTTTGCATGGTCATAACTTTTGATCCAAGAAGAATTTGATCATGTTCTTGTACTTTTTGAAAAGGGAAAGATGAGATCTACAACTTTCATGACCAAAGTTTTTTCATTTGAAGCCTTTTTGGATCATGAATCAAGGCTTGAAAATTGACCTAAAATGGTGCATTCTTGAAAAGTCAACTATGCCCAAAAAGTCAACATTTGCAAAAACTCCAAATTCTTGATTTTTATGAACTTCAACCTTCTTCCATGATCAAATAAAGATCATATACACTCAAAATGATGAAGATCACCCATTGGTTGGGTCATTGGGGGCCTCAGATGCCCTGATTTTGCACTGACTTGTCTGAAAAGTCAACTCTTGATCAGATGACTTCCCCATGGAATTTCTTCATGAAAATTGATATGCATACTTCCTATACCATATAGAGATCAATGGAAACAAGGATGACCAAAAAAATTGGAGTTATGGCCTCTGAAAACAAAACCCTAATTTTCAGTCAACTGCAGTTCATCCTGGCTCTGCATCCACTCAAACCCTAGTTCTTGTGATTCCTCTGCATCTTTGACTCTGTGAGAATGTAACATGATACAAGAACACACATGGACCTCTTTGAGTTGATTGGTGGCCTTTGGAATGGCTCAAGAAGCTTTGGGATTGCTCAGATCACAAACCCTAAGTGCAGATGACTTAGAAGCTATGCAGTGAATCAAAAATGTACTATGAGATGATATGATGGTGTACATGCATAAGAGATGATCACAAGCCATGTGTGAATGGGTGAGGGCAAATTTGGGGTGTTTACAACTGGTAGACGGTGAACCGCACTATCTGTATCTGTAGATGTTTTGAATTGGCAGAATTTTTGACCAACAAGAATTATTGAATTCAGTTCAGAATGTCCTATCAAATGTTGGGACATTATCAAACAGAGTATATGAACTTATTTCAGGATGTCTTACCAGATGTTGGGACATTGTGTAAATGACTAAGTTCAGTTTTTCAGGATGTCCCAACAGATGTTGAGACATCTCAAACCTGCTACCAGAATTAATTATTGACTAACTAATCAGAGATATTTAAGGAGAGTTATCTGGAATTAATTAATGATGGATAAAAACAGAACAAGGCTCATCTGTAGGGAGTTTTATATTGAAGATTCAGATTAAAACAGAAGACCTAAATCACCTAGAATCTAGGAAGTAACAAACCCTAAATTCAAGGTGGAAGCTGCATGTGCATTAGGGCTGGATCATCCTACAGAAAGCCCAAATTACAGATACCTATTTAAGCATCAGAAACTCATAGAATTGGGTACGAATTTCAGAAGACCAAATAGGGTGTCTAGTGTTTTTTAGCAGGTGTTTTTATTGTACCACTTGATGAGCTTTTAAGCATAAGTGCATTTGTGACTTGATTAAAACTGTGAAGTAAGATCAAGCTGTTTTGTTTGAAGATTGTCTTCAATTTTATTAAAATTGTAAACTTGATCACTGTGTGATTGAGGGGGAGTGAGTAGGGTACTCTTATCTAAGTTGTGACTTAGGTAGAAATTGCATTGGGTAGTTATTAAGTGATAGATTAAACAGAGAGGTTTAAGTCTAGAATTAATATTACTTATAGTGGATTTCCTCCTGGCTTGGTAGCCTCCAGATGTAAGTGTGGTTATACACTGAAATGGGTTAACAAATTTCTGTGTTGTTTACTTTTCTTGCTATTTAAGTTTTGGTTAAATCTGTCAAGTGTTGGGACATCTCTTAGGACATCTCATACCTGATCACAGAATTTCAATTGGCATCAGAGCAGGCACCCTGCCTGTTTATACTGGGTGAGATCTAGGGAATACAAATTCTGTAACATGGACAGAGATATAGGGTCAGTAAATAGACCACCTATTCTGGATGGATCTAATTATGACTACTGGAAGCCAAGAATGATTGCATTCTTAAGATCACTTGACAACAGGGCATGGAGAGCAGTCAACATTGGATGGGATTATCCTGTCCAAGATACCAAAGATGGATCAAAAGTGCTGAAACCTGAAGAAGAATGGAGTAAGGAAGAAGAAGATTCAGCACTAGGCAACTCAAAGGCCTTAAATGCTTTGTTCAATGGCATTGATAGGAACATCTTCAGACTTGTACATCATTGTGAGCTAGCCAAAGATGTATGGGATACTCTCAAAACAACTCATGAAGGAACATCAAAAGTAAAGATGTCAAGACTTCAACTCCTCACCACAAAATTTGAAAACTTGAGAATGAAGGAAGATGAGACAGTTCATGAATTCTACATGAACATTTTAGAAGTAGCTAATACTTCTGGAGCCTTGGGAGAAAAAATGACTGATGAAAAGCTTGTAAGAAAAATCCTCAGATCTTTGCCAAAAAGATTTGACATGAAAGTCACAGCAATAGAAGAAGCTCAAGACATATGCTCTATGAAAGTTGAAGAACTCATTGGTTCCCTTCAAACTTTTGAGATGGGAATGAATGACACAAATGTTAAAAAGAACAAAAGCATAGCCTTGGTGTCAAATACTGATGAAGAAGAAGATGATGAATCAGAAAATGATAAAAGCTTATCAGACAACCTTGCTATGCTTGGAAGACAATTCAAACAGATTCTCAGAGGAATGGAAGGCAGATCCAAACCCAGTGGAAGATACACAAACTCCTCTGAGAACAGGAGACCTTATGATGCTAACAGAAGGTCAAATTATGCTGAAAAGACCAGTCAAGAAAAAGGAGTCAAATGCCATGGATGTGAAGGATATGGACACATCAGGAATGAATGTCCTACCTACTTAAAAAGGCAAAAGAAAGGACTCTCTGTAACCTGGTCTGATGAAGACTCAGGAGGTGATTCAGAAGAGGAATCAGCTAAGCATATCACTGCTTTAGCTGGATTATGTGACTCTGAAAGTGAATCCATTGATGGAGAACTTACTTATGAAGAACTTGAGCAAGCATTCAAAGATATATACAAAAGAAGCTCTGAAATATGCAGTGAGGTTATAAAGCTAAAGAAGCAGAATAAGACATTAGAAGATGACAAAGCAAATGATCAGGAGATCATTGACACCTTAAAAAGTGAAGTAAGTCTTCTCAACTCCAAGTTGGAACATATGTCCAAATCTGTTAGAATGTTGAACAGCAGCTCAAATACACTGGATGTGATTCTCAACAACAATAAGCACTCAGGGGATAAAAGTGGACTAGGATTTAACAGAGTAAATAAAGATGAAGCTAGCTCTAGCAAAACAACTTCAAAATCCATACAGTCTAACAAGATGTCCCAACAGATGCTTCAACATCAGGAAAAGAACACAAAGTCAAACATAATGTTCCAACAGATGTCTCAACATTCTGAAAAGAACAAAATGAAGAAGAAGTATCAAAGATGGAGATGCCATCACTGTGGAAGATTTGGACATATCAAACCTCATTGTTATAAGTTGCATGGATATCCAAATCAGATGTATCAGCAACCTTCCAAAAAGAAAATAGAAGTTACCAAGAAAGTGCTGCATAAACATCAAAGAAATCAGCAACCTCCTAAGCAGAAGACAGAAAACATCAAGAAGGTATGGAAACCAAAAGCTAGCCCTGAAGCTGATCAAAGCTACAAGAACAAGATCAACAATCAAGCTTGGAGATCAGCTGATAAACAACACACAGGGCTGAGGCATCAAAAGAAATCTCAACTCATCTGGTCAAAGAAAAGTACTGCATTCATAGCACATACATCACTAAGAGTATCAGCTAAAGAAGACTGGTACTTTGACAGTGGATGTTCAAGACACATGACTGGATTGAAGAATCTGCTAGTAAATTTAAAATCACATTCATCCAGGTATGTGACATTTGGAGATGGAGCTAAAGGAGAAATCAAGGGAGTTGGAACCTTGGATTGTCAAGATGTTCCAAGATTAGATGATGTGCTGCTAGTTAAAGGTTTAACTGCTAACCTGATCAGCATAAGTCAATTATGTGATCAAGGGTACAGTGTAAACTTTACCAAAACTGAATGCATAGTGACTAACAAAGAACAAGAGGTTGTCATGAAAGGAGCCAGATCTAAAGACAACTGTTACATGTGGGAATCCCAAAATCTCAGTCTCACTTCAACTTGCTCTTTAGCTAAAGAAGAAGAAGTGAAACTATGGCACCAAAGACTAGGTCATCTTCATTTCAGAGGCATAAAGAAGATAATATCTATGGATGCTGTAAGAGGTATTCCTAAACTGAAGATTAATGATGGCAAAATATGTGGTGAATGTCAAATAGGCAAGCAAACCAAGATGTCCCATCCAAAACTCCAACATCTGACAACTTCCAAAGTTTTGGAACTTTTGCATATGGATCTGATGGGACCTATGCAGGTTGAAAGTCTTGGTGGTAAGAGGTATGCCTATGTTGTGGTTGATGACTTTTCAAGATATACATGGATAAATTTCATCAAAGAAAAGTCTGATGTATTTGATGTATTCAAAGAACTATGTCAAAGATTGCAAAGGGAAAAATCCAGCTGTGTGATCAGAATAAGAAGTGATCTTGGAAAAGAATTTGAAAACCAAAAGTTCTTAGATTTCTGCTCTTCAGAAGGAATCAATCATGAATATTCTTCACCAATCACTCCTCAACAGAATGGGATTGTTGAAAGGAAGAATAGAACCATTCAAGAATCAGCAAGAGCTATGATCCATGCTAAAAAGTTACCTCTGTACTTTTGGGCTGAAGCTATGAACACTGCCTGTTACATCCATAACAGAGTTACTTTAAGGAAAGGAACTTTGTCCACAATATATGAAGTCTGGAAGGGCAGAAAACCCACAGTTAAGTACTTCCATGTATTTGGAAGTATCTGTTATATTCTGGCAGATAGGGAGCAAAGAAGAAAAATGGATCCTAAAAGTGATGAAGGGATTTTCCTTGGATACTCCATAAACAGCAGAGCATATAGAGTATTTAATTCTAGAACCAAGGTTATCATGGAGTCCATAAATGTGATAATTGATGATGCTCCTACAGATGTCCCAGAAGATGTTGGAACATCTGCTGATATCAAGATTGAAGCTGAAGAAAAGAATGATCATTATAACTTCACTCAATCTGATACAAGGACAGAAGAATCCAGCAAACCTCCCTCCATCAGAATACAGAAGGATCATCCCAAAGATCTGATAATTGGTGATCCCAACAGAGGTGTGAGCACTAGATCAAGAGAAGTGATTTCAGGCTCTTGTTTTGTTTCCAAAATAGAACCTAAAAACATCAAGGAAGCTCTTACTGATGAATACTGGATTTGTGCTATGCAAGAGGAATTAGGTCAATTCACAAGGAATGAAGTGTGAAATCTTATTCCTAGACCTGATGACATAAATGTGATTGGAACAAAATGGGTGTATAAGAACAAGTCAAATGAACAAGGAGTTGTTACAAAGAACAAAGCTAGACTTGTAGCTCAAGGATACACTCAAATTGAAGGAGTAGACTTTGATGAAACCTTTGCACCAGTAGCAAGGCTTGAATCAATTAGACTACTTTTGGGAATTGCTTGTATCTTGAAGTTCAAGCTATTTCAAATGGATGTGAAAAGTGCCTTTTTAAATGGCTATCTTAATGAAGAGGTATATGTAGAACAGCCTAAAGGATTTGTTGATCCAAGCTGTCCAAATCATGTATACAAACTAAAGAAGGCACTTTATGGTTTGAAGCAAGCTCCAAGGGCATGGTATGAAAGACTGACCACATTTCTTATCAAGCAAGGATACAGAAAAGGTGGAATTGACAAAACCCTGTTTGTTAAAGATGAAGAAGGGAATGTCATGATTGCTCAAATATATGTTGATGATATTGTATTTGGTGGGATGTTTGAAAGGATGGTCAAACATTTTGTCAAGCAGATGGAATCTGAATTTGAAATGAGCCTAGTAGGAGAGTTAACCTACTTTCTTGGTCTGCAAATAAAGCAAATGGAAGACTCAATGTTCATCTCTCAAAGCAAGTATACCAAGAACATAGTCAAGAAATTTGGAATGGAAAATGCTACTCATAAGAGAACTCCTGCTCCCACACATTTGAAGCTGACTAAAGATGAAAAGGGTGAGAGTGTAGATCAAAGCTTATACAGAAGCATGATTGGAAGCCTGTTATACTTAACTGCTAGCAGACCTGACATAGCATTTGCAGTAGGTGTATGTGCAAGATATCAAGCTGATCCAAAAGTCAGTCATCTCAATCAAGTCAAGAGAATTCTTAAATATGTTAATGGTACTTGTGACTATGGCATAGTGTACCTTCATGGATGTAAACCAATTCTCACTGGCTTCTGTGATGCTGATTGGGCTGGAAGTGCAGATGACAGAAAAAGCACTTCAGGAGGATGCTTCTTTCTAGGAAACAATTTGATTTCTTGGTTCAGTAAGAAACAAAATTGTGTATCCTTATCTACTGCTGAAGCTGAATATATAGCAGCTGGAAGCAGTTGTTCTCAGTTGGTTTGGATGAAGCAAATGCTCACTGAGTACAATGTCCCACAGGATGTCATGACATTGTACTGTGACAACTTAAGTGCAATCAACATATCAAAGAATCCTATCCAACATAGCAGGACCAAGCATATTGATATCAGACATCATTTCATCAGAGATCTTGTAGAAGAAAAGGTGATTTCATTGGAACATGTAGCTACAAATCTGCAATTAGCTGATATCTTTACCAAAGCATTGGATGCTACACAATTTGAGAACTTAAGGGGCAAACTTGGAATCTGTTTATGTGATATTTAGCAGTTAATGAGATGTGCCAACATGTCATATGACATTGTATGGCATAAGTTCCAGATGGCAAAACCAGTCTGGACAAGATCCTTGGGAATTCCATCTCTAATCATTTGCACTGTAACGGCTACTTATTTAGTAACTGTTTATAATCAGCTATCAAGATTCTCATCATACTATCACAAGCGAATCACATTAACTAGCTACTCTTCAGAAATCATAAACCCTAAAGCTTTTCATCCATCTTCCTCAACAATGTCTCAAAACCCTAACACAACTGAAGAAGTTCTCAACAAAGAAGACGTAGTTCATGCCACTCCCATCTCTGTGGTACCAATGAAATCAACCCCATTGGACGAACTCAGAGGAAGTGCTTCTCACACTAAAAAGCCAAGAACTCCAAAGAGAGCTAAAGATCAAGTCCGCAGCAAAGCCAAAGGAGGCATTCCTTCACCTGCTAACATGCCCCCAAAATCTTCAGAATATGTGGATGATTCCATCAAGGAGATTGTCACCCAAATTATGTTTGAACAAAGAAAGGTGAGTGGAATTTCTGTTCTTATGAACACAATGCCTGCACCTCAAGAAGAACAAGCTCAAGATGCAGAGGACACTCCTGCAGAACAAGATGTCCCAATAGATGTTGGAACATCTGAAGATGAGAAAAAGAACTCATCTGATGCTGATTTGGAACAAACTGAGGACCAGCATAAGGCCTCAAATGAAGATGATGAAGAAGTCTCTGAGGATCAGACCAAAGCCTCAAATGAAGATCAAATCCCTGCTGATCAACCAGCTGAAGAGGAGACTGCTCAATCTCCTCCAGTGGTCAACTTGGAGCAGGACTCTGATACAGAGATCATAGCCTCTGTTAGACCAAGCATAGCCAAAAGGCTCAGGTCCAGGAAAGGAAAGATGCAAGCTGAAGCAGCAATTCCTGAGAAGAAGAAAGCCTCCCCAAAGAAAGGCAAAGCTAAAGCTACTTTTGGGCCAACAAAACAATGGAGTAAAGTTCAAACTCAGAAAAGAAAAGCTGTCACTCCATCAGACTCAGATGTTGAATCAGATGTCCCAACATCTCCTCCCAAAAAGAAACCAGCACCTTCTAGGGCTTCATCTGCTGTTCCAGAAGCCCCCTTGGACAACATATCATTCCATCATGTCTCTAGTGTCAACAAATGGAAGTTTGTGTACCAAAGAAGGGTTGCCTTAGAAAGAGAACTGAGCAGCAATGCACTTGAGTGCACTGAACTGATTGACCTCATCTCTACTGCAGGACTATTCAAGACAGTCTCAAATCTCTCTCCCTGCTATGAACTTCTTGTCAAAGAGTTCATTGTAAATCTTCAAGAGGATTGTTCAAATGGTAAGTCCTCTGAGTTTCAAAAAGTTTTTGTTAGAGGCAAATGTGTAGAGTTTTCTCCTCAAATCATCAATCAGTACCTAGGAAGAGAAACAGATGGTCCCAATGAGCTAGGTAAGACAGATAACCAAGTCTGCAAGGTTATCACTGCAAACCAGGTCAAGGCATGGCCTGTGAAGGGAAAGCTCTCAGTGAGCATGCTTACAAGAAAATATGCCATGCTGAACAGGATTGGTACAGCTAACTGGGTGCCTACCAACCACACTTCTTCAATCTCCACTGGTCTGGCCAGGTTTATCTATGCTGTGGGAACTCAAACCAAGATGGACTATGGAGCTTACATTTTTGATCAGACCTTGAAGCATGCCAGCTCCTCTGCAACAAAGCTGCCAATAGCTTTTCCCTCCTTGCTGTGTGGTATTGTTCTAAGTCAATACCCTGGGATTTTAACTGAGAAAGACACAGTCTGCAAGAGAGAAAGCCCCTTGGCTTTTCACTACAAGTTATTCCTCAGTCATCATGCTGCAGATGTTGAAGCTCCTTCTGGGACATCTGCAGGTCCTTCAAATGCTAAGACTCCAATCTCCAAGAAGGCTCTAATTGCTGAGCTCAAAAGCACATGCAAAGAACTTGAAGCAAGGAAGCTAAAACTTGAAGAGATCATCCAAAGGCTGGAGAGTGGAGAAGATCAAAAAGCTGGCTCTGATGAAGAAAGTGAAGCTGATGAAGAAACAGAAGTTGAGGAAGAAACTGAGAGTGATGAATCTGAGTGATCAATGTATGTGAGGCAAATGTAATGACAACAATGTATTTCTGGAATGGTGTCTTTGGCCCTAAATTTTGTGTCTACCAAGGGGGAGAACAACAACAAATTGTAATTGTTGTTTAAGTATGAATGAAAAAATCTGTTTGTTTGCTTCTGAACTGAATAAGTTTTTTTTCTGTTGCAATAAGATTGGATACATATATATTTGAGGGGGAGTAATATCAAATAAGAATCAACAGAAAAGTAATGCTATACTCTGATAAAAAGAACTTCTGCTGCACTCTGAAAACCAGAAAAGATGTTAGCCAAAAATTAGCCAAAGGGGGAGTTTGTAGATGTTTTGAATTGGCAGAATTTTTGACCAACAAGAATTATTGAATTCAGTTCAGAATGTCCTATCAAATGTTGGGACATTATCAAACAGAGTATATGAACTTATTTCAGGATGTCTTACCAGATGTTGGGACATTGTGTAAATGACTAAGTTCAGTTTTTCAGGATGTCCCAACAGATGTTGAGACATCTCAAACCTGCTACCAGAATTAATTATTGACTAACTAATCAGAGATATTTAAGGAGAGTTATCTGGAATTAATTAATGATGGATAAAAACAGAACAAGGCGCATCTGTAGGGAGTTTTATATTGAAGATTCAGATTAAAACAGAAGACCTAAATCACCTAGAATCTAGGAAGTAACAAACCCTAAATTCAAGGTGGAAGCTGCATGTGCATTAGGGCTGGATCATCCTACAGAAAGCCCAAATTACAGATACCTATTTAAGCATCAGAAACTCATAGAATTGGGTACGAATTTCAGAAGACCAAATAGGGTGTCTAGTGTTTTTTAGCAGGTGTTTTTATTGTACCACTTGATGAGCTTTTAAGCATAAGTGCATTTGTGACTTGATTGAAACTGTGAAGTAAGATCAAGCTGTTTTGTTTGAAGATTGTCTTCAATTTTATTAAAATTGTAAACTTGATCACTGTGTGATTGAGGGGGAGTGAGTAGGGTACTCTTATCTAAGTTGTGACTTAGGTAGAAATTGCATTGGGTAGTTATTAAGTGATAGATTAAACAGAGAGGTTTAAGTCTAGAATTAATATTACTTATAGTGGATTTCCTCCTGGCTTGGTAGCCTCCAGATGTAAGTGTGGTTATACACTGAACTGGGTTAACAAATTTCTGTGTTGTTTACTTTTCTTGCTATTTAAGTTTTGGTTAAATCTGTCAAGTGTTGGGACATCTCTTAGGACATCTCATACCTGATCACAGAATTTCAGTATCCAGCCCCGACATATCTTCATAAGACCAAGCAAAAACTTCCACATAGTCATGTAACATATGAATCAACTTGTTCTTGATACCATCTTCTAGTTCAGCACGTATCTTGATTTCTTTCATGTTTTCCTCGGTTCCTAAGTTCACGATTTCAATTGGTTCCTCATGTGGTTGTATAGTTTTCTCTTCTTGCTGTAGTAATCTAGCCTACTTTATAGGTACTTCACAATCTTCCTCCTTTCCATCCTCGGCTTGATAGATTGGATTTTCGAAGTCATAATTGGAAATAGCAGAATTGTTATCAATAGGATCCAGAGTGGATGAATATCTGCATTTAATGATGTGGGTGTGTGTAAGAACACATAGCTTTTTTTCTATAAAAGGAAAAATAAAAGAAAGACAAAGAGCACAATATTTACGAAAGCGAGAAACGTCCATTGATTTTATTGAATGAAAATATGCAAATGTAATGACAACCCTAATAAGCATAGCATTGTGCCCCGGGCAAGGCACAAGGCTTAAAAGTATTTAGTTGTTCAAAGTTACAAAAATAAATTTAGAAAAACGAAATAGCATTTACTCATGACTAAAGGAGATAGGAATAACGTCTTCAGCCTTCCAATTGTTGAGTCCATCCCCCATGGTAGGAAAAATCCAATCGTTCAGGTTGTAACATTCATCATAATCTTCCACAACATTGACTTGGTCCCTTATAATTCCTCCATGAGTGATACGAGCAACACGAGCACGACGCACAGCCTTCTGAGATTATGCAGTAAAACCCAAACCAAACTTGTCAGACTTGTAAGGAATGTCAGGAAGCTGACCCCAAATAGTACAACCACCTTCTTCAACCACAACTCTAGCATCTTTTAGGGAGGCCATTGTAGGAGGCACTCTAGTAATCACAGGAATTCTTTTAACAGCAGGGGGAGCTTCAGTAGTAGGAATGACCCAAGGAACTACTTCAAATATCTGGCAAGGAGTCTCAACAAATTCACCCTCCATCTCAACATATTTAAAAGCGTTCAAATGACTGACCATGTATTCTTCTTCACCATAAACAGTGACAATCTTTCCCTTCACTGGATATTTCAACTTCTGATGTAAAGTGGAAGTCACAGCTCCTGCCCTATGGATCTAGGGGCACCCAAGCAAACAGGAGTACGCAGGACAAATATCCATCACATAAAAAGTGGAATAAAAAACTTGAGAGCCTACTTTGACTGGAAGATCCACCTCTCAATGCACCATTCTTCTTGAACCATCAAAGGCCCTCACCACCACATTACTTGGTCTTAACACTACATCCTTCAAATTGAGTTTATCTAGAACCTCCTTAGGTAATACATTCAATGAAGAACCATTATCCACCAATACATGAGACAAAGCAGTGCCCCTACACTCAACGGAGACGTGCAGAGCTCTATTATGGTTTCTGTCGGCAGGAGTCAGATCCGCATCATTAAAACCCAAGTCATTATCACTAGTTAGATGAGCAACACAATTTTCAAATTGGTCCACAGAGATTTCATGTGGCACATGAGCAGTCTTCAGGAATTTGATTAAAGCCTTGGCATGGGCTTCAGAACATAATAGCAGAGATAACATGGAGATTTTGGAGGGAGTATGCCCCAACTGGTGAACAACATCATAATCACTCTTGTGGATTATTTTCAGTACTTCTTACATCTACTTAGAGAGATCTTCACTAACTAGTGCCTCAGCTTGAACAGGTTCAATCAATGGTCCTTTGCCCCGAGCCTTAGTACTTGGCCCAGAGTTAGAGATATGAACTGGAGTAGCAGCAACTTTTGAGGTGTCTTCTGGAGAGAAAATTCTTCCACTCCTGGTAACCTTACTGGATCCAGCAATATTGTCCACATCAAGATTAACATCAATAACAGGTGCATCATTCAAAGGTTCTCGTTTGACACCATGGATATAAACATCAGAACCATAATTCCAGGGTATAGCCTTGTCAGAAGTGTATGGGATAGGACCAGGAGTAGTAATAATCATTGGAGCCACCTTTAGCTCAACAATAATCTTCACAGGACCCTTAGAAGTGATCCTCACTGGAACATTGGAAGTAATCTTCACAGGAATCTTGTTAACCATAGACACATCTTCAATTTTCAAATCCTGAGCCAAATCTCCACACAGACTCTCTATAGAAGGGGTTCTTTCAAATAGTATAGTATACTTATCTATCGGGCGTTGAATACCTGACCTCAACCTCCAACAACTATCAGGTTTATAGGCACAGTAAAAACAATCTTCCCTGCAACCCGGAAATAAACCGGCTTGCACAAGTTTCTTCTTGACAATAGCTAGAGGAGTAGTTATTTCAGCCACAGTACGAACATAATCAACCTCATCAACATCATTAACAGTCTTCTCATGTTTAGGCATAGGAGCGGTAATCACATTAGGAGTTTCCGGAGGGTCAAACTCAATTTTTCCATTCTCAATCATATCCTGAATTTTGTTCTTCAATGACCAACAACTGTTAGAATCATGGCCAGGGCTATTAGAATGGTATGCACACCTTGCATTGGGATTGTAATGAGAAGATGAGGTATTGATATTCTGTGGTGGGTCCTTCAAAGTAATCAATTCTCCTTTCAGCATATGCTGCAAAGCCTGAGCGAATGACATATTGAGCTTGGTAAATTGCCTCCTAGGCTTGGGATGACTATTCTGTTGTTTCTCTTGTGGTGGAGGTGTGGGATTAGAAATCAAAACAGCTCCCACAGATTGGTTACGATCATTACGACCACGCTGGCTATACACAGTATTGGATTCCTTCTTCCCAAGAGGGGCTTCTTGGTGATACTTGAAGAAGCAACTATCTGAATCTTTCCACTTCGTATCCCAATTTCCACACGTTCTCCAGTCATTATCAGCTCAGTGAAGCCAGATGATGAGCTTCCAATTAGATGACTATAAAAAGGACCAGTCAACGTACTCATGAACATATCAACTAATTCCCTGTCAGTCAAAGGGGGTTGAACTCTACTTGCTAGATCTCTCCATTTTTGTGCATACTCTTTGAAGCTTTCTTTGGCATCCATGGACATGCTTTGGAGTTTCATGCGAGTCGGTGCTAAATCAGAATTGTATTGGTACTGCTTATAGAAAGCTTCATCAGGATCATTCCAGTTGTGAATATTGGTACTCTCCAGTTGATAATACCATTCTAGTTGGGATCCAGACAAACTCTCTTGAAAGAAATGTATCCATAACTTCTTATCAGGAGTATAGGGTTGAATTCTTCTGACATAAGACCTTAAATGCAGTTTTGGGCAAGACACACCATCATACACCACAAAAGTAGGAACCTTAAAACCTGTAGGGATGGAAACTCCAGAAATCAAACTCAAATCTTCAAAGTCAAACCCAGAATTCTTTTGTAGTTCCATAGCATTCATTCTGTCTACCAGCATCTTATACTTCTCCTCACTAGCAGGATCGTGATAATAGTTCTCCTCAGAATCAGAATCTTCCACAGTATCATGGAGACTGCCTCCTTCTCTCTCATAATTTTTAGACTCAAGATTCTCAACCTCTTCTTTTGTCTTGACAGGACCTCTGAATCTTCTACCAAGGTTGATGAGGCCCACTGGTTTTCTAGTCTTCTTCTTCTTCTTAGTCAAAAGTGTCTTCAGCTCATCTTGTCCCCTGGACAAGTTCAGAATCATTTCTTGAAATTGTGCATTCTGAGTCTGGAGATCCTTAATAGTTTGTTCGAGAGTCATTTCTGCTGAAATAAACAACGAGAAGATAAGATACTTGTTCATAAGAAACCTGTGATGCAATGATATGGTATGTAGATGCATATGCAATGTTTTCAAGGACCGCGGGATTTAAATTTGTTTAAATGAAAAACACGAACAAAATTTTATTAGTAAATACTCAATATAAGTTTTTCCCCTTGGGCTTACAAGGAAATAACAATAAGATACAAAAGATAAATATATGGGGTTTTAAGTCTCCCATGGAAGTTTCCTCTTTGCATGGAGGTACTTGTTAAGGTTTTACTCCTCGTGAAGTTGCCTTGTTAGCTCCATAATTCTTTCTTGACCAACTCTGAAATGAGTCTCAAAAGTATCCCTTTTCTCCTTCAACTGATTCCAGGACTTTTGTAATTCTTCCAGATCAGTGGGCATGTCTGGATGAAGGATAGTATAAGGAACATCTCCTTCAGCAACGGGCTCCATAGTGATTGGTAGAACAGCAGGATATGGCATCATAAGAGTCTGAGCACGAGATCACACCCATCTGAGATAAGGCTCCATAGGAATAGAATACTTTGGCTCCAAAGTGTTGCTGTCAATCATGTTCACCTTGTTCCAAGCTCGTATAAACCTTTGATGGTAACTGTAACACCCCAAATTTGCCCTCTTCTTTTTAAGCATCATATCATATCATATTCATCATGAACATACCATATTCTTGGCATCTTAGCATGGAAAGATGAGGCATAACATTCTCATGACCTAGCATTAGGCATATGATCATTTGTGGAGGGTTTTGAGGCATCACAAGCTATGACAAGGGGCCCAATGGATTTGTCCAAGTCCTATGAGGGGTTTATGTTGCATTCACAAGTTCAAGTTCATTTACAAAAGCTCAGAAGGTTGGAAGATCATCAGGGAATCCAGGCTAGGGCAAAGCTCCTACACAATGATCCCAAATTAGGGTTTGAGTTTCAAGCATGAAAACCTTATGACTTTGGCCATTTCATTTGGGCAAATTATCTCATATGTAAGAGGATCATAGGGATGAAATTTGGTGAGAAAATTCCTTGTGGAAGTCAGATATTTCTTCAGTTGCTTGCAAATGAAGAAATTGGTCAACTGTGCCTTATAAAAGTCAACTGTGAGATTTCAAAGGGTCCAACCCCATTTTTCTAGCCAAGGGATGTTCTTATAACATTAGAAGAGGTTTGGCAAGATTAAAGATCAAGAATCATGAAGTTTTGAGGTGTTTTGCAAAATTCGCATAAGTTTGGTCATGGAAAATTCCATTTTTAGTAAGTTTTTGCCCTAATTTTCAAGTAAGCATAACTTGGTGAAAAAAGCTTCAAATGAACCAAAGCCAAACATGAAAGTTGAAGATTAAGGCCTACCATTTTCAAAAAGTACAAGAGCATTTTCACATCCCTTATGGTTAGAGAGTTAAGGCCCTCGAAAATTGGTGTAAAACTAGGGCATGACTTGAAATTCCAAGCTTCCACAAATGAAAAAAGTCTTGAAACTTATTCTTAAGTTGTTTTATGGGCCAAGTATGATCACAAACTTACAAAGCATTGCATAAGAAGAGATTTTCTCCAAAAATGTCACCAATTTCGTGCATGATAAGAAACACACCACATAAGAGGAAAAATTGCAAAATCATCAAAAAAGCATGATACACTTATGATCAAAGGTCAGGATTGATTTAAAACAACTCAAAGGGTGGATTGATGTCAGAATGCTCACTTGAAAGAGGGTTTGCATGTGTGGATGAGGAAGTCACACTTTTCATGCAAATTGTCCAATACACCCCAATCACACTCTCCATGCCACTCTTGGTGCAAAAACCCTAGTCAGGTGTGAATGCTAAGCATATAAAAGAAAACCATGCCCTAAATTCGTGTGGAGGCTCTTCCATTTTTCAGATCTACACTTTCTTGTTCAATTGCATTTCCCTTCTAAACTTATTCCTCAAGCATTCTCTTCACAATCTATTCACAATCTATTCACATATTCTTCATCCTTAAGCTCTAAGGATCACATTGCACACACTCTTTCAAGTTGAGAGTGAAGAATCATACAAGTGCCATTCAAGAGCAAGAGCTTTCAGATTTCAAGATCCAGCTTCTCCCAAGCCCCATCTTGCATTTATTTTGCAAGAGGAGGTCAAAGTGCGTGGATCTGCAGCTGTAGGAGCATTTTCTTGGAGTTTTAGAGCATCTGCAAGTCTCAGGTAAGCTCATAATCCTTGGATCTGGAAATGAAAATAAATGTGTGCATTGTGATCTACTAGTTGTGCTGATGTTTCTGTGCGTTTTATATTTGAAAATGGTGCATTATTGAGTTTTGTATGTTGATTTAAAGTTTCATGGTGAAAGTTGTTTGTCTTCGATCCAGTTCATTTAGTGATCCATTATGAAATCTAAGTGCATATTTGAAATCAGCGTGGTTGAATTAATGGATCTGGAGAGTTTCATTTATTTTTATTAAGTTTTGTTCATGGTTTGCTTTTTCCGGTGTCGGAGCCCTAGCTCCGGTCACCGGATTCTGGGAATTGAATGCTTAGGGTTTGAAGGAGGAAGATGACTCCTGAGCCTTTGGATCTTTCATCTTGACGCACCATATCACGCCACCTCATTAATGAAGGACCCTCCTGGTCACGTGTTTTTATTTTTATAATTTGAATCTGAATTAATCCAAATGTCACGCACCTCACAACAATTATCTTGTTCTCTCACCTGGACCAATCATTGTGTTGACCTAAGTTAAATGAGCTGACTAATCCTGCCTCTCCATTTGATCCATTGGCCCATGTTTTTTCCTGAATATTTGGATATCCACCATATGTGTTGTGAGTTGCGCTGAGAATTGGGTGGGCTTGTGTTGCTATTCACCCCCCCCCCCTCTTGTGTTGAGCCCAATGAGTTTGAATTGATCCTTCTTGCTATTCATACCCCCAACCTCATCCATTTTATTTTCTTTATTTTTTTATTTCCATTTTATTTCAGTTTGGTTTTTAATTTTTAAAAATAGTTTAAGGTCACCAAAAATTCTAAAAAAAATTCATGAGTGATTGTTTGAGTTTTCTTTAATTTTTGACATTTTTATTTTCCATTTATTTTATTTTGATAGGTGTAAATTAATTCTCCCTTTTAATTAATTCATTTTATTCCATTTTGAACCTTGCTGACTTGTCCCTTTTCAATCTTGATCATCATTTTGATTTTTTAGTTGGTTCTTTTTGCTTTGGGCTCATAATAGGATGTAGTTTCTTGGTGATTTTTGTTCTGATTTTTAGAATCTTGATTAATTGGTTTTGGTCCTTATCTTGTGAGTGAAGCTTTTTAACCCTAGCTCATGTTTATATCCTCATTTGACTTGTATAGCTTCTGAATTTCTTCCTCTCCTTTTGGCATGTTGTTATGGTATGACTGAAGATCTCTTGTCCAAGGTTGTGGAATTTTTGGGTGCATATTTGATTTGATTTGAATTTTTGTTCTTGACTTGTCCCTTTTTGCTTCTTTTTTATCATAAGTCCTCTCCTTAGCTTAGAAGGGAACTTGTGCCAACTTCTTCATCTTGTTTAGGGTCTCTTTAGGGCATTGATACTTCTCTGATATTTGGTTGGGGTTTGTGTTTTGTAAATCTTGTAATTTGTTTGCCTTTGGAGTTCTTCCATTCTTATGTACATCCATCTCACTTCCTTTGCTTCTTTCTTCCCTTAATGTAATTTCTTAGCTTTGTGTCCTTCTTCTCTTCATCTCTCTTGCTTCTTAAGCACTTTTCTAACTTAATTAGGGTTCTGGTCTTGTACCTTGAGGTTGGGTTTTGTTTACTTTGCTTTGTATCTTATCAAGTTTGCTTTGCTTTGCTATGTGATTCATGTTGCCTCATGTTTGGTTATATGTTTCTTTTCCTATTCTTGTGACTTGTATTTGCATTGAGCATTTATGTGTATGACTTCACTTCTGTTTGTATGATGTTGGTATGGCATTGTGATCATTTTATATTGCCTTTATACTTGTGTTACTAACCTTTTCAGGGGCTTAGGTAAGTGAGAGGTGTGGATGTGATTCCCACATCTCCAAGTCTTATCCTTTCTCTTCTCCTTATTATTTTTCTAATACTTGTGTTTGTTGGGCCTAGGCCTTAATTCCTCCCTCTTCTCTTCTTCTTTCTTCTTCTTTTCTTTCCTTCTTCTCCATTAGGATAGATTTCAAACCTCACTAATCTAGGTTCACCCATACATGACAACATTTAGGATTCTTAGTCCCCCATTAGACTTTTACCTTTGAGATCCTTTTGGTGCTCTCTCTCTCTCTCTCTCTCTCTCTCTCTCTCTCTCTCTTCTCATCTTCAAAAATTAATTTTAATTCACTTTAATAAAGGTTGAGTCTTCTCATGTGACACGAGACTTTGCTATGAGATACTTGTACGCGTTCCGTTTCGGGGCGAGGTGTAAGTTATCCCTCGCGGTGGATAGGTCTTAGCATGAGATTACCTCACAAATAAAAGCATAAAAAACACTTCTTAATCAAAAATCACAAAAACACTTAATAAATGTTAATAGGTTAGTGTGTCTGAGCCTTCACTTGTGGGACTAGATTTGGGGATTTCCTCCATAGATAGGTGTGCCTCTTACGCATTCCATTTCGGGATGATGTGAGACATATACATCACAATGAGTAAGACTTAGGTACACTTACCTATGCAAACTTCACTCCCAAAAAAAAGATTCTAAAAAACATAAACAAACAATAAGCGTCTTTCCTTCGGGAATTCTTTTCTCATCTCATTCGCTCTGTACGCGAACTTGCTCCTACTTGTCATTTTGCAAGACGGTTACGCACTCGTCGTCCGAGCCTGCAACACCTGAGCATTGGCATAGGCAGTTCAAGCCTTAATTCACAAGCAATTTCTTTTCTACCCCTAGTTAGGGGAACTACGGCGACTCTGATCCTCATTGTCCAGATGAGGTACGTAGGCAGCGGGGTAGGGCCCCTTCAAGCACAATCTTTATTTTCCCTACATTTTTTCCTTTTCATTTCTTTTTCAGTTTCCCTTTTCTTTTCTTTTATCCAGTTCAGTTCATTTTCTTTGCAGCAGCTTTCATTTTTCACCCTTTGAAACAGATTTCTTTGCAAGCGTAGATCCCGTCGGGTACAGAGGACGATCTGGGTGCTAATACCTTCCCAGGTCGTAACCGACTCCCGAACTCAGTCTCTTTGGTTTCCAGGACCCGTGTCCTTCCTTTTCTTTTCCTCTGGTTTGTGCAGTATTACCATTCCCGTTCCTTCGGGATAAAAATGCTTGGCTGGCGACTCTACCTCTTTCCGCGCCACTTTCGCGTTTGTACCAGGATGGAAATCCGGGGAGCAACAGTAACCCTGAACATCGTTGTCGTAGTCGAACACAATACCCTGAATAAGCATGTTGTCGCTCCCAAATATTTGCATCCCGGTACAAGCGCGACCGGTCGGCGAAAGAGAAATGAAGTGAAGATGAAAAGAGTCTCCAGCTAGGCATTTTTATCCCGAAGGAAAGGTAATGCTGCATAAACCTAGAAAAGATGGATAAGATGGTTATGAATCAGAGAAACTGAGAAAGGGGGTTGGTTACAACCTGGGAAGGTATTAGCACCCAGATTGTCCGTCGTACTCGACGGGATCCACGCTTGAAAGTTTGTGTTTAAAAGGGGTAAGTGTTTGTGATATCTGTGTGCAAAAGCTGGAAATGAATATACAAGTGTCAGTGCAAATGAGAAGTGAAATGCTCAAGAACTGAGGCTTAAAAGAATGCTAAAAGAGGGGGAAGACAAAGATACTTTTGTTCGATAACGGTTAAGTTATGCCTACGTATCCTCTCGTGCAATGAGGAAGTCAGAACACCGTAGTTCGACTCAAAGAGACTGAAAAATAAATTGACTGATGAACTGCTTATTTGTCTATGCTCAAGTGTATGACTTGTCTAGCTAAAGTGCTAACTGTCTTGCATTAGACGGAAGAAGCGAGTTCTCGTTTGTGAGTGAAGATGATGAGAAAAGAATCTTGAAGGAGACGATTATTATTTGTTTTTGTGCTTTCAATCTTTTATTTCTTTTTGTGTTTGTCGTAAGTTAATGAGCTTAAGCCTAAACCAAGGGTTTGTAAACTCATCATATCCTCCCTTTGATTAGGGATAATGAGAATACCTTAAGGATGAGGTAAACACCTCAAACTTAATTACCATGATGATGTAGGATCAAGATCATTAACCTACTTGTGATTATTTAGATGTTTTTGAGTTTTTTTGTTTAGTGTTAAGTAATGAGTTTAAGCCATAATCAAGGATTAGTGAACCCATTACACCATCCTAATAGAAGGATAATAGATGAGTACACTTAAGCTGAGGAAGATGCCTCAACTTAATCCATGATTAGGGATTAACCTCATGACAAAACAAATCAATTATTAAAATGGATTTTAATTAAGGGTGAGATCAAGAAGTGAGTTTTATGATTTGTAAGACAACTTGAGGGGGACTTGTCCATTAATACTAGGGTTAGTCCTTCTTAACCAATAAAGGAAGAATTAGAACCCTAATGCAAGGTCTAAGTTACAAGCTATTGTCTTAGTGATTATTAAGATGGATTAATTAAGAGGTTTAAACAAATTAAGGGTTTAACACTTAGGATTAAAGTTATACACTCCATCCTAAGAGAAGGATGCAGGCATAACCCTAATCACAAAGTCTTAAAACCTTAAAGGTTTAGTCTCTGATTATGAGATGAGGAGAGAGACACAAAGAAGACACAAAGGTAAAAACTAAAGGGGGACTAATCAAAACCCTAATTATTGTCATGATTGGGTGTTCATATGGTTTGTAAGGCTTGCAAGAGATCTTCAAAGAATCCACCAATGGAAGAAGCAGATGAAAGGAGGAGAAGCAGAAGAAACAAGTTACTTACTTCACTGAGGAAGATAAGTAACTTGGAGAAAGAAAGTGAATGATGAACATGAATGAGCAAGCTCACTCTAAAGCAAAGAAAAATGCAGCAAGAATGCATAAGAGAGATGAGAAGAGAAATGAGAAGTGAAGGCAAGTTCACTTCTCAAATTACTTACCACCTGAAAAGGTTAGCATAAAGGAAAGAAATGAAATGAAAATGAAACATATGCAAAGGAAAAATCAAAACTAGAAGCATATATATGATGCAAATGATGCCATTAGATGATGCAAATACATGTCAAGTGCTATGAATGTTCATACAAGAGATGGAATGCAAAGGATGCATGCTTTGAAGTATGAAAACACATGAAAGTTCATGGAATGAAATGAATGCACATCATGGCAAATTAATGAAGAAATGATCAAAAATGATTCTAATATGTCCTAAGATGTCTTATATGTCACATGAATGCAAGAAATGCCATGGAAAGTTCATGTATGGATGTATATGCAAGATGAATGTAAATGAAGATGCAAAATTAGGGTTTTATGATAACATGAGATGCAAAAGTAAAAAACAGAAGCAAAACATAAGATAAAAAATTGCAAATGAACTCAAAGGAACCCTAAACCCATATGATATCACACCCCAAAGGAGGAGGCTTAACTCTTAACCTAAAGAAAGTTGTGATTTTTCTAAGTTATCTAGGGTTTTAAGGTACCTTAAAAGGAAAAATGCAAATCAAATGGAAAATGCAAGATAAATTTGTGAGAAAAATATGCTGCATGCTATATTCTATATTAAGATCAATGCAAAAATAACCAATGTCAAACCCTTCATGGTTAGGCAGAAAAGAATTCTTGAAGTTAGGGTTCAAAAAAGGGATTTTTATGAACCCTAAATTCAAGAAAAATGTCAAAGAGTGTTCAAAACCAAAAAGAAATTTGTATGAATGGTTTGACAATGTATCTAAATGTCCTAAGATGCAATGTGAATTATTTTGGAGTTTTCAGAAACCTAAATGATATTTTAATTAATTAATTTCCATTAACTAATTAAAATAAACATTTAAATACTTTTAAAATGGTTTTTTAATGCAAAAAATAAAAATAAAAATGTTTTTGGGTGAAGAAAAATATTTGAATTGAAAATGCAGAAGGAAAATATTTTTGGAAATTTTTAAGTATTTTAAATAAATTATACAAAACAAATGATAAATAATGAAATAAAAATATGAATTAAGGCTGGTCAACTGATCCAAAGGACAAGATTTAAACTGGGGAGATGGAGGGAAGACCACGCGCGCATCTGGATGGTCAGAATTCAAACTTATTAAATCCTAATTAATTAATTAATTAATCCTGATTAAACCTAATATGAACTAATCCTAGCCACCCATTTCAAATTAAACCTGATCCAAGGGCCTAGAACACGCCTGACTCACTAAACCCTAAAATTAACCCTAATCCGTTTCAGGTGACCGGAACAGTGTTCCGGTCATCTTCTCCGGCAACACCCCAACACCAACTTCTTCCCTAGGCCATTTCTGGAGCTCTAAAGCTCCAGATCAACTCCTCTCACCTTCCTAAACCTAAACCCACCCTCAAAACTAATTTTTCATGGCTGAAATCAAGATTCGAAGAAGAACACAAAAATGGTGAAACTTTCAGACAATCAGTACATGCTCATTTCGCAACCATTTTCAAAAGTAAACATATCATGATGATCAGCAAAGTATAAAGACCAATCTAAGAACTTAAAATTACATTTCTGGAAAAAGTTTGAAGAGGTTACCTGAGCTTGAGCTTTCTCAGTTTGGAGCTTTTGGACCTCCTCTCTTGTGCAAACTCACTCCAATGATCCCTCTGATGAAGCTTTGATGCTTTGAAGGAGTTTGTAATGGCTGAAATGAAAGCTTACACTCTTGCTGGCCAAAAATCGTGTTTCAGTTTTGGGTGTGCTTTGGCTGCAATGAAGGGTGGGAAATGATCCTCTTGTGTTGCTGAGTTGATTGATGAAAAACGTTTGGAGTTTGAGTGTGTGAGCAGAGTGTTTCGAAAGCTTTTGCTTTTGGGGTGATTTTTGAGAGCTTGATGATTCTGAGCATTCAGGTTGGCTTGTGTTGTGTTATAGCTTGCATTTGATCCACATAACAATGTTTGATAGGTCAGAGGAGTTGTTGTGGACTGTGGTGATTGGTATGGGCAAGTTGCCAAAATGTCAACATGACTTGTACTTGAGGTATGGGCTGGTTTTGCAGCTGGCTTTTGGCTTGTCCTGGATCAGCAAAGATCAAGGAGAGCCACGGAATTGGTTTTGTGGTGATTCAGCAAGTGGAAGCATGGTTGTGTATCATTTTGCAATTTTTATGAAGTTTGGCCCCTTTGTGATTTCTTCATGTGCAAGGCATAGAATGAGATGATTCTTGGGCCAATTCTGATTTTTAGGCAATGCACTATGTTGGTATGATGCATAGAAGTGTATTAGAGGTCACAAAATGGCTTGGCAAGTGGTTTTGCAAAAATCCCTCTTTGGTGTATTCTTGAAAATTATAGGATTTTTGCCAACTTTGAAAGATCATAACTTGAGTTCCATAATGAATTAGGACTTGTTCTTGTACTTTTTGAAAAGGGAATGATCCAATCTACAACTTTTATGACCAACAATTTTTCATTTGAAGCATTTTTGGTTGAGAAAGAGGAGGTTGAAAAACTTTCCCAAAATAGAAAGTTTACATTACAAGTCATTTCCATTTTTGGCAACTTTTGGTTTAGCTCAATTTTATTCAATTTTGTGAACTTCCAAGCACTTAAATGATCAAATAATGATCATATAACTTCAATTTGATGAAAAATCCACTTTGGTTCCATTGTTGGGGGCCTCAGATGCCCTGATTTTGCTCTGACTTGCTCAAGAAGTTACCTAGTGAACAGATGACTTCCACAATGAATTTCTTCATCAAACTTGGTATACATGATCCTTATAACATATTGAGACCATTAGAAACAAGAATGACCAAAAAATTTGGAGTTATGGCCTCTGAAACCAAAACCCTAATTTCAGGTCATCTGTGCAGTGAAACCCTAGCTCTACTTCCATGCTTTCCAAGTTCTTGTGATTTTTGACTTCCTTGATCTTCGGGGGATGTAAAATGATGATAGAGCATACATGGACCCTCTTGGAATGATTGGAGCCCTTTGGAGTGGCTCAGATGGATCCTTGGATTGCTCAGATCACAAACCCTAGATGCATATGAACTTGAACTAATGCAGTGAAACAAAAATGCAATATGATATGATATGCTTAAACTCATGCAAAGATGAAAGATCACAAGCCATGGTATGAACTTAGTGAGGGAAAATTTGGGGTGTTTACAGCTGCCCCTATTCAAGCATGAGTTAGCTGTGCTGGATGTAAGCGTCTGGCTTAACAGACAAACAAGATAACTTGTGGTTGAATACCAAAGACAGTCCGAAATTTGCACTCACTGGGGAGAAGAAGAAAAGGGATATAAATTGTAAAAGAAAGCATAGTATGATTATAAAGTGCGGGCAATGGAGGACGACCATCGAGCACAGGACGGCTGCTGGGGGATAAAGCAATGCCGGGGACGGCTGACATGCTGGGGAAATAAAGAGATCATGATGGGGGACGGCCATCAAGAAAAGTAACAAGGTTATCTAGGGATTAAAGTAAAGGCAATGATGGGGACGGCCATCGAATTTGCAAAGTAAGGTAAACAACGATGGGGACGGCCATCGGTTTAAAGAATAAATGAAATAAAAAGAGGAACGGACATCAAAGGTGAAGGACGATCACCTAGCAGGGGACGGCTGCTCTTTATCACGACATAGGATGAATGTCAGATAGAAAAGGTCAACGATGGGGACGGCCATCGGATAAGCATGATGAAGGACGATCATCAAGAGGTGAAGGACGATCACCTAGCAGGGTACGGCTGCTCTCGGGGTTTATCATGACATAGGACAAATGTCAGATAACAAAATCAACGATGGGGACGGCCATCGTATAAAATGATGAAGGACGATCATCAAAAAGGTGAAGGACAATCACCTAGCAGGGGACGGCTGCTAAATATCACGACATAGGACGAATGTCGGATAGAAAAGGGTTCCAATAATGGAGACTCCGCTGGGGAAAGTATGAGGGACAGTCATCCATAGGTGAAGGACGATCACCTGGAAGGGTACGGCTGCTGGAAGTATCACGACATAGTACAAATGCCGGATAGAAGAAAAGTTGCTTTTACTGGGGAATGGTAAACACGGACGAGTGCTTACGCTTAAGAAATAAAAGATATAAGTGTTTTGACGCTGTGTATAGATTAAAGGTGCGGACGAGCATCCTTAAGACTATGATACGGACGAGTATCGGTAGAAACAAACGCTGACGCATGTTCAGAGATGATGATACGGACGAGTACCAACGGGTTAACAAAGAACACGGACAAGTGTCGAATCTGTGGGGAATAATAATATATAAGGAGAGGATACGGACGAGTATCAAAGACTTCATTATAAGTATGAGTGAGAATGGTCTGTGGATGAAGTATGAGCAAGACATGGACGAGTGTTCGACTTGATGGGGAATGTATGACATGGACGAGTGTCAAAAGAGAATGTGTCAAAAGAGTGTATATATATCTTTATTTGAGAGTGCAAAGAGGGTATTTGGCTTTCATCCGCAGGGTAGTAGTATGACACGGACGAGTATCGAAAGGGTATATATGAACATGTACTTGTTGGAAGGTGCAAAGGGGATACTTTGGCTTTTCTGTGGGGAGATTGAGATGACACGGACGAGTGTCGAGAAGAACATGTTATGGACAAGTATTTGTGTCGGAGAGTGCAAAGGGGATGCTTTGGCCTTTTTATATGTATTGCTGATGAAATACTGATAGTATTTGCAGGTGACTGGTTTGAACCTGACTTGTGATCATGCAAAATGTTTGACTTTTGCCGTAATGCTCCGTATTAGATGGAATGCTACGCTCTATGGGGAAATATGATGTGAATGCTATGATTATGCAAAAGAAAAACCGATCCGGGACTCGGATCCCGCTGCAGTGAAGATCTCTGGCTGATCTGCTTGGAAGGATATCCCAGCTGGGGATGAGATCATTGGTAGATCTGATAAAACATATGGCTCTTCTTGGAGAAATAGATCACTGATAGATCTATCCGGAAAGGAGATAACCCAGTTGGGGATGAGGAAGCTTCTGTCACTTTGTTGTGTGAGAATTTCAGACATTGCTCTTCTGGGCAGAGGCTGGAACTCTGTGGGGAGAAGATTCTTCTATCTTTGAGAGACCTGGTACTCTGTTTGGGGGAGGAAAAATCACTGAAAGATCTTCCTGGAAATTTCTGTGGGGATCCCGACTGGGGATGAGGATGCTTTGGCAACTCTGTTGGGAAAAAAGTATTTCAGATGCTGTTTGGAGAAGATATGTTGGGGAAGTAATGACTGGCATGCCCCATGTTTGAATACCTGCAACCCGTTAAAACAAAGAAACGCACAAGTGTCCCGAGGTATCCTTTACTATATTCCGTCATAGGAGTTAGATATTCCTGAGAGTAAATAAATTTCCTGCAAGCATTTATTATTAATAATGGCTCATTTGTTTTATGCAAATATTATATCATGGATATTGGACATTTTGCAAACGAAACAAAAATGTACAAGACGAAGTGCGACTGAAAATTCTGATTTTATTAATCTGGGAGCCCTGAGTTGGCAAATATAATCAAAGAAACAGATCCCCTGAAATGAGGAGATTGTTAAAAATTGAGAAAAGTAAAAGTGTTGGCAATGTTGACGACGCTCCGGCGAGCTTCCTTTGCTATGACCTGTATGACCTTGACGTTCTTCTCATCTTGCTTTCGGAAGAAGGTTGATTCTGACTGACGCTTTATCCTTTCGAGGCTTGCCGTGTTATAATTGATACAGACGAATTCAGAATGCAGTTGTTCGCTTATTCCCTTATTTTGCGTGGATCGCCCTTTCGGGTTTTCAATCCACCGGGATACCCATTTTTGCCTGAGCTGTCCAATGTGGCTTTTCAACTCAGCGGGTGTACATTTTTCTTTTCAACTTTCCCTTATTTTTGCCCGAGTCTTTTATTCTGTTTTTGACTCGCCGGGATGCCCTATTTTTTCCTGGACTTACATTCTGTTTTTATGTCCAGCGGGTCATTTTATGCGAAGTATTTTTTAACTGCATCTAAATTCACAGGGGATAAGAAATCTTCACCATCCATAGTAGTGAGTATCAGTGCTCCACTAGATAAAACTTTCTTTACTATGAATGGGCCATCGTAAATTGGAGTCCATTTGCCCCTGTGTTCTGTATGAGGAGGAACGATTCTTTTCAGCACAAGATCTCCTACTTGTTATTCTAGAAGCCTGACTTTCTGATCGAAGGCTTTCTTCATTATTTTCTGATATAACTGCCCATGACAAATTGCAGCTAATCTCTTCTCTTCGATCAGATTCAGTTGATTGTACCGAGAACGGACCCATTCTGCCTCGTTCATCTTGACATCCATCAGTACCCTTAAGGAGGGTAATTCAACTTCAACAGGTAGGACTGCCTCCATACCATACACGAGCTGATACGGTGTTGCCCCAGTAGACGTTTTGATTGAGGTTCGATACCCATGCAAGGCAAATGGTAGCATTTCATGCCAGTCTTTGTATGTAACCACCATCTTTTGCACAATCTTCTTGATGTTTTTATTAGCTGCCTCAACAGCGCCATTAGTCTTTGGCCTGTAAGGAAAAGAGTTGTGGTGTTGAATTTTGAAGTCCCAACACAGTTATGCCATCATTTTGTTGTTCAAGTTGGAACCATTATCGGTAATGATTCGCCCGGGTACTCCATATCTACAGATGATGTCTCTCTTCAGGAATCTGGATACCACTTTCCTGGTGACGTTTGCATATGAAGCTGCTTCCACCCATTTGGTGAAGTAATCAATGACTACCAGGATGAATCTGTGGCCATTTGAAGCAGTTGGTTCAATCTTTCCAATCATGTCAATGCCCCACATGGCAAAGGGCCAAGGTGAAGACATCACGTTCAAAGGATTCAGAGGAACATGCACTTTGTCTGCATAGATCTGGCATTTGTGGCACTTTCTGGCATAGGCACAACAGTCTGCATCCATTGTGATCTAGTATTAACCTGATCTGAACAGTTTCTTAGCCATTGCATGTCCTCCAGCATGGGTACCGAAAGATCCTTCATGCACCTCGTGCATCAGCAAGTCTGCTTCTTTCTTGTTAACACATCTGAGAAGAACCATGTCAAAGTTTCTCTTGTATAATATGATCACACTAAATTTCACCGTATTTCTGACTCCGATTTCGCATGCATTCTTAGCTTTTATTGTTATTTTGTTATGTTATTACTTTGTTTTCTTTTGTTTTCAGGTTTTTATTGTAATCGGGGCTTGAATCGAGAAAAGGAGCGAAAAAGGAGTGGAAACGGACGAAAACCTAGAAATTCAGCGTTTTGCACTTACGGCACCCACCGTGGCGGGCGCCATGGGGTTAGCCATGACGTGGACACGTCTCAAGACCACTCCACAACTGCCAAGACCCACGATCCCCACTCTTCCATTCCCTATTAGTACTATGGCGGGCGCCACAAGGCAAAAATGCAGTTCCCTCCACTTTTTAGTGGAGGGGCATCCTGGTCATTTCCCGCATTTAGTTTTCCTATAAATAGGACTTTAGTTTTTCATTTTTCTTCATCCAAACTTAGATTTCTCTAGGCATATATCATTTTTAAAGAAGTTACCATTCCATATCAGGGTGTTTCTGCAATCGAGTGATCGAGTCTGTAATCTGTCTGTGTGATCGAGTTTTGGAGCACTCTGGAGGAAGTTAATCCTGCCGCCATTTTAATTCCAGTTCGTATTTTACTTTTCTGCATTGCTTTACTTTTATTTATTTCTCGCACTGCTTTACTTTCTTTATTATCCGCACTCGCACTTTACTTTTATTTATTTCTCGCACTGCTTTACTTTCGTTTATTTTCCGCACTCGCTTTAAATTACTTTATTTCTCGCACTCGCACTAAATTCCTTTACTTTCCGCACTCGCACTAAATTACTTTTATGAAAAATTATAAAAAGAACCTTTACTTTATCATGTCTAACTAATTCCATAAAGGTTAGGATGTAAGGATCGTAATTAAACCAATAATCCGTATAATTGTTCGTGGAAACACTTAAGGGCTATTTTATCTTTCAATTCAAGTAATTGTTTTTAACTATTTCAAAAACAGCCAAAAGCGTTTTGTCTAGTTTATTAGGAGTTTTTAGATTGAAAAGAAAAGAGATTTTAAAACGATTTTCGGACGCGTTATGAAGTTTAGAGTCTAGTTCATAAGAACCTCTTTTTGCTAAGAAATCCAGGTTAAAGTACTTTTCAACTTAGTTAAGATACTACATTTCTTAAAAATAGGTTTACTACTCTAACGCAGTACGCACCTTTTTATCCGTGACAATAGGAGGGGTTGATTAGAGAGTACAACTCAGATCTGAATACGCGAAAGCGACAGTTCCTATTAAATTAGTTCTTTTCAAAGGAGAAAACATTGCCCATAAGTAGTTCCATTAACAAGTACCGGATTATCATTGATTACGTGAATTACATTCGAGCCTGTCTTTTATTTATTATTTAAAATTATCATTTTATTTACCATTGCACCCTTCTTAAAACCCTTATATTTAGTTGCCTTAGATACACACCATAACAACAGGTACGATAGATTGACACTTGGTCTCTGTGGATTCGACAATCTTTTATATTACTCTGACGTGTTCGTACACTTGCGAAAAACACGCATCAAGTTTTTGGCGCCGTTGCCGGGGACCAATTTCGTCAAATTTCATTACCCTGTAGTTATACCGTTTAGACTAAGGTTGTTACCCACCGGTCAATGCGAAAGAATCGCAGTGCCGGAAGTTTAGTAGACCCTCTAGCTGAACCTGAACGTTACACTCGCGCACGTTTGATTTTCCATAGGAATAGGAAAGTTATGGCCGAAGATCAAAATCGAAGACCTCTTAAGGACTTCGCCCAACCATCAAACGAGGAACCTAGTTCTAGTATAGTAAACCCCGCTATCCCAGCCAATAATTTTGAACTTAAACCATCCCTGCTGCAATTAGTGCAACAGAGACAATTCGCAGGTCTGGCTACTGATAACCCGAACCAACATTTAAAAAACTTTCTTCAGTTAGCAGACACCTTTAAAACCAATGGAGCTTCTCCTGAGGCGATACGCTTAAGATTATTTCCCTTTTCCCTCAGAGATAAAGCTCTATCATGGTTAGATTCCCTTCCACCCAATTCAATAACAACTTGGGATGACCTTAGAAAAGTTTTCCTTGCTAGATATTTTCCCCCAAGTAAGACCGCTCTTCTCCGAAACCTAATAACTAGATTTACCCAACACCAAGGAGAGTCGTTGTTCGAAGCCTAGGAGAGATATAAAGAACTATTAAGAGCATGCCCACATCATGGCTTAGAGAATTGGCTAATCATCCAAACCTTCTATAATGGACTTCATTATAACACTAAGATGACCATCGACGCTGCCGCTGGTGGCGCACTGATGAACAAACCTTACCCTGAAGCTAGTGCCCTTATCGAGGATATGGCCCAAAACCATCAATCATGGGGAGTAGAACGAGCGATAGTGGAAAAGAAGGAAGCCCAAGGAGGAATAAATGAGATAAGCTCTATAGACATGATGCAAGCTAAAATGGACGCGTTGGCCCTTAGAGTCGAACATATGTGTACAACTCCGAATACTGTAGCCGTAGTTTCGCCGAATTGTGAGATATGTGGAACGCAAGGACACCAATCCGCCAAATGCAATCTGTTAAATGAGACCAACACTGAGCAAGTAAACTACACCCAAGGGAACCCATTTTCAAACACATATAACCCTGGATGGAGGAATCACCCAAACTTCTCCTACAAAAATAATAACCCTATTCAAAATACCGCACCTCCGAGACAACAAGGTTACCAAGCCCCAAGAACAAATCAACCTATGCAACCTGTACCACCAAGTCCGAGCCTTGATGAAGTTGTAAAAAATTTTATCGCTGCTCAAACACAACAAAACAAAGAGTTCATGAACCAAAACGTCCATGTTAACGAACTGATTACCCAGTTAGGAACCAAGGTTGATCAAATCATTACTCATAATAAGATGCTTGAAACCCAGATCTCTCAGGTAGCTCTAAACCAAGCCCCACAGACTACACCTGGAGGACAGTTCCCTGGACAACCTCAACAAAACCCGAAAGGGCAAGCAAATGCCATTACTCTACGAAGTGGAACCGCTTATAAGGAGCCTTTAAACCCTAGATTAAGTGAGCCCGAAACTTCTGAGAGGCATGAAGAGAAGGAACCAGAGGAATCTGAAACCCCGAAAAGTCAAGAAAAAGGAGAAGAACCTAAAAATAAAACCTATGTACATCCACCGCCATACAAACCACCTATACCATACCATCAAAGATTAAAGAAAACCCAAATCGAGAATCAATATCAAAAATTCGTTAAGGTTATAGAAAAACTTCACGTAGAAATTCCCTTTACAGAAGCCATCACCCAAATACCTTCTTACGCTAGGTTTCTCAAAGACAAACTTACGAATAAACGTAGACTTGAAGATCCAAAACCCGTGGAATGTAATTCTATTTCCGAAAATAGGTTAGCAAAGAAAGATAATGATCCCGGAAATTTTTCCATTCCTTGTATTTTGGGGAATCATGTCATAGAAAAAGCTTTTCTAGACTTAGGAGCTAGTGTGAGCTTAATGCCTTTAGCAGTTTGTGAGAGATTAAACTTAGGAGAATTAAAACCTACTAAGATGTCACTTCAATTAGCCAATAGATCCGTTAAATACCCTATAGGCATACTTGAAGACGTCCCTGTTAGGATAGGTCAGCTGTTTATACCTACTGATTTTGTTGTCATGGACATTAAAGAAGATGACGACATATCAATCCTCCTAGGTAGACCGCTCTTATCAACTGCAGGAGCCATAATAGATGTTAAAAAAGGAAAACTAACTTTTGAGGTAGGTGACGAGAAGATAGAATTTATACTTTCAAAATTTCTTATGGCACCTGTGATAGGAGATGCTTGTTATGCCTTAGATATCATCGAAGAATGCATTAGAGAATTAGAACAAGAAGAAGAAACTGAATCTATAAAATTGCCATCAACCCTTATCTTGGAAGATGACAATTATAAAAGACCCTACATTGATGATAACCTTCACGAATGTTTATCTCTTACCCCAGATCCTATGCCTTTCCCTATGAAACCGACCGTAAAACTTAAGGAACTGCCTAAAAACCTGAGATATGAATTTCTCGATGAAGATATGAACCGTCCAGTTATAGTCAGTGCTACCTTAAACCAAGAAGAAACCGATCAATTATTAGATGTTTTACGTAGGTACCCCTCAGCCTTAGGATATAAGATCTCTGATCTAAAAGGAATAAGCCCATCCGTATGTATGCATCGGATTTTGCTTGAAGAAGATTCAAAACCCTCCAGAGAACACCAACGAAGAATAAATCCTATAATGAGTACTGTAGTTAAGACTGAAGTTCTTAAGTTACTAGAGGCAGGTATAATATATCAGATCTCGGACAGTAAATGGGTGAGTTCTGTGCATGTAGTACCTAAAAAGGGAGGCATCACAGTCGTGCAAAACGAGAAGGGCGAACATGTAGCAAAAAGAACCGATGGAGGTTGGCGTATGTGCATAGATTATAGAAAATTAAATAAAGCAACTAGGAAGGACCATTTCCCATTACCATTCATAGACCAAATGTTGGAGCGCCTAGCCAGACACTCTTACTTTTGCTACCTAGATGGATATTCAGGATTCTTCCAAATACCTATTCACCCCGAAGATCAAGAAAAAACTACCTTTACATGCCCAGTTGGAACTTTTGCCTATAGAAGAATGCCTTTTGGACTCTGTAATGCTCCTGCCACTTTCCAACGATGCATGATGTCTATCTTTGCAGACTACTTAGATGTAATCATGGAAGTATTTATGGACGATTTCTCAGTTTGTGGGTCAGATTTCAAAAATTGTCTTATCAACCTTGAGAAAATCCTGGAGAGATGTGTGGAGGTAAGCCTTGTGCTAAATTGGGAAAAATGTCATTTCATGGTCACCGAAGGGATTGTTTTAGGACATATAGTTTCCGAAAAAGGTATAGAGGTAGATAAAGCTAAAATAGAAGTCATAGAGAATCTAAAACCACCGAAGACTATCAGGGAGATAAGAAGTTTTCTTGGACATCCCGGATTTTACCGACGTTTTATCAAGGATTTCTCCAAAATAACAAAACCTTTAACTGGTCTTTTAATGAAAGATGCTGAATTCATCTTCGATGAAAAATGTACTGAAGCATTTAATCTTCTGAAGCAAGCTCTGATTTCAGCACCTATAATGAAACCCCCTGATTGGTCAGAACCGTTTGAGATAATGTGTGACGCCAGTGATTATGCTGTTGGAGCCGTTCTAGGTCAGAGAAAAGACAAAAAGTTACATGTAATTTATTATGCCAGTAGAACCCTAGACGCTGCACAGCTCAACTATGCAACAACCGAAAAAGAGCTCCTAGTTGTAGTTTTCGCAATAGACAAATTTAGATCTTATCTAGTAGGAGCCAAAATTATAATTTACACCGACCATGCTACCATTCGTTACTTACTAAGCAAAAAGGATGCCAAGCCTAGGTTACTTCGATGGATTCTATTATTGCAAGAGTTTGATTTGGATATCCGTGATAATAAAGGCACTGTTAATGTGGTAGCTGATCACCTATCTAGGCTAGAATACCTGAAACCTGACTCAGTACCCATAAATGACGATTTTGCCTATGATAGACTGATAGCCCAACTAGAAACTATTGAAGATGATAACCCAGACCCACATGAGCATTCTCATAAATCCTTAGCTATAAGCAATGTACCTTGGTATGCAGACTTTGTTAATTACCTAGCCGCTGACATCATACCCCCTGATCTAAACTACCACCGGAAGAAGAAGTTCTACAGTGATGTGAGAAACTTCTATTGGGACGAACCGTTTCTTTTCAAGAGAGGTAAAGATGGAATTTTCCGCCGTTGTGTTCCAGAAGAAGAAATAAATAATATAATTGAGCATTGTCACTCTGCACCCTATGGTGGACATGCGAGCACATCTAAGACCTACGCCAAAATTCTTCAAGCTGGCCTATTCTGGCCTACTATGTGGCGTGATGTCCATGCTTTCATTGTCAAATGTGATAGATGCCAACGCACAGGAAATATTTCAAGACGTAATGAAATGTCGTTAAGAAATATCCAAGAAGTAGAACTCTTCGACGTATGGGGTATAGACTTTATGGGACCGTTCCCACCATCTTTTGGAAATCAGTACATCTTAGTAGCCGTGGACTACGTGTCTAAATGGATTGAAGCTATCACCGCACCCACAAACGACACCAGAGTAGTCATCAAATTATTCAAAAACTATATATTTCCCAGGTTTGGAACACCCCGTTTAGTCATAAGTGATGGAGGATCACACTTCATATCGAGAATATTTGATAAACTTTTAAGCAAGTATGGAGTTAAGCATAGAGTAGCAGCACCATACCACCCACAGAACAATGGACAAGTGGAAGTATCTAATAGGGAGATCAAACAAATCCTTAAGAAGACTGTCTCTATATCTAGAAAGGATTGGTCACAGAAACTTCAAGAAGCATTATGGGCCTATAGAACCGCTTTCAAAACTCCTATAGGAACAACCCCTTATCAACTGGTCTATGGAAAATCATGTCACTTACCTTTTGAATTGGAGCATAAGGCCTATTGGGACATCAAAACTTTGAATTTGGATTACTTGACTGCTGGTGAGAAACGTATCCTTGATATCCACAAATTAGAAGAGCTCAGACAATCCGCCTACGAAAATGCCATCATATACAAAGAAAGAACAAAAGCTTGGCATGACAAAAGAATCATAAGAAGAGACTTCAAAATAGGCGATCCTGTTCTCCTGTTCGATTCTAGGTTACGACTTTTTCCAGGAAAGCTTCATTCAAGATGGACTGGCCCTTTCGAAGTATCTAAGATCCTAAGATACGGTGCTATTGAAATCAAGAACCAAACATGTAAACCGTTCATCGTCAATGGACAGAGTTTGAAGCCCTACGAAGGAGGTAACATTCCAACAACATACACCTGCCATACTCTGAGTGATCCACCATATCCTTCCAATGATGTTTAAAAATCGGTCGTCGAGCTAATGACGTTAAACAAGCGCTGCATGGGAGGCAACCCATGGTTTTCTTATTTATGTACTTTTTATTTATTTTTACTTTATCTTAATTTGTTTATTTTATTATTATGTCAGGACTAACGATTGAATGTTTTATGTGCTTTCAGGACTTGTTTGCTAACCTTGTACAGAATGCAGAACCCTGATGACATGCACGTGGCCTTTAGAGACGACGCACAGAGAGAGCGTTACTATGTCCACATGAGACGCCCTATGGCTCCTACCAGGTACCCTGACCATGATTGCATGGATGCGTTGGGGATAGAGCCAAGCGTCAGATTCTTATGCCATCAACTTCTGTGGGACCAGTTTGACGACAGGAACAACACGTATAGGAACTTGACTCTTGAGTTCCTCAGCTCGTTTCATCATGACCCTTGGGCTGGACCCGATGGACTCGCTGTTTTCAGGTTATTCGGGATTGACTACTCCTTCTCTCACAAAGAGTTTGGTGATTTACTAGGTTTCCAGACTACTCCTGATGCTATTCCAGAGACACCGATGGGGTATTTTATGAGCAGAGAAGTGGAAAGGTTTTGGTCTAAAATATCAGGTGGTGGAAGACAAGATCCTTCCACTCAGTTTTCTCAGGTAATCCACAACCCTGCGTTAAGGTACTTCCAGATGATTCTAGCGCATTATTTCCTAGGTTTGCCAGATACAGCGACCCTGCTAAGTGAAGAGGAGATTTTCCTACTGTTTTGTGCGACTCAGTCTCGCCCTGTTGCTTGTGGCAACTTTCTGTTGAAGGGCCTTGCTAGTGTTGCCAGATCATCTGTAGGCATCATACATGTCGGTGGGATTGTTACACAGATAGCTACTGCATTGGGTTTGTCTCGCAAATTATTGCACCTCAGGACCTTCTGCTGCTACACCACCCTGGATGTTGATTTTTGTCTTGACAGAGGACTGATGAGGAGGGCTTCTTTTGAGCCCAACATGTTTAGATTACTGATCGACGGCGAAGCGATACACTACTTTACATTACCAGATCCGCTGATGACCAGTGTCCATGATCCTGCAAATTGGAGTTATGCTCTAGAGGGTTATGGAGAGACTGTCGAAGAGCCGAAATTGCCTCCCGCCGCTGAGTACACTCCTACACCTCTTACTCCCCGAATCACTGTTAGGTCTAACAATATGTCTCTGCAGCCGCCTGATCTACAAACACAGATTTATGAGCTCCGTAAGGAGACTGCCCTGCTCAAGCAGGAAGTGGCGGACTTGGAATTACAGATTCAGGTTTCTGATCTCACTCATGCCTCAGAGGCCGATGCTCTATATCAGGAGATTGAAGAGCTTCGGAGGGAGATAGCTGAGATTCGTGGGTCAAGCCAGGAGAAGAAGCCTACCACATGATTCATTCTACACTGACGATGCTACCCTAGTATTTAATTTCCTTTTATATGCTTTATTTTATTTTTCGCATCTCCAGACATATCTCATATTATTGCATCTATTATATTTTCTTTTGTACTTTGAATTCATCTTATATATACATATTATGCACTAATGTCGATTTTTTTCTTTTCTTTTTGATTTTTAATTATTTTATTTTTGTCGTGCAAAGAAAAAAAATAAGACAAAAATATTTTCATTTTTGTCTTCATAAAAAAATATGCAAGCCTCATGCCTTGAAAAGAAGAAGAAAACGATATCCAGACCCCCCCGAAGACCGGAGGTGCAAAGAAGGCCCAAAGGAGGATTTAAAAAATCCAAGGCCCAGGAAATAGCCTTGTGGCGGGCGCCACAAGCCCATGGCGGGCGCCATGGCGTTCTCCCCTATTTCGGGGCTGAACTTCATTTTCCACCATTTTCATACCTTCCTTCTCCAAAAACCCATTTTTGCAACATTCAAAAACCTCCTTGAACCCCATTAAAGCTCCCCCATTTCCAAAATACTCACCATCCATAAAACCTATCCAAAATCCATTTTCATTTTCATCCACCACAAACCATAAAAATCAAAACTTTATCATTTCTCTCATAAACCATTTTTCTACCATTTTCACTACCTAAGGAGCAATCAACAATGGAGTTCAATGGATTTCTTCTTCGTGATGGAAGACCGGGTGATAGGCAACGGAAAATTATTCAGAGGCTTCAGAGTCGAGAAATTCTCTCGACTAGGTACGTCGACGATAATTGTCTATATGCTTTGGGTATTTATCATAGTGTTTTTAATTTATTAGATTTTTTAGGCTTGCATAATATTTTCGTTAATAAGGAACCTACCTATGAGAGACTGACAATTGAGTTTTTGAGTTATTTGATATACACTGTCAGTCCTAACACTGCTAGCACTGTCGGTACTGTTATTTTTAGACTGTTTGGAATTGAATATGAATTCAGTACCAACGAGCTAGCAGGCTTGTTAGGAATCCCTCATAGGGAAGGTGCGATTTGTGAGGCACCTTTGGATGCGGAATGGTCGGCCGAGGTATTTTCCTTCTGGCAAAGGCGTTCAAGTACTTCAATTAATTCTTTTGAAGGGATACTTGATTCGACCATTCACAACCCGGCCATAAGAGTTTTCAGATATCTTTTGGCATGTACTATTTTTGGCCGGGAGAGTCCAAACAAGGTAAATGCTAGAGAACTCCTATTTTTGCAAGGATGCCTCACTAGAACCCATATCAATCCGGTCCCGTTTATGCTTGCACACATGGCTTTACTTACTAATAAAACAGGACCGATTGTTTTTGGAGGACTTGTTACGTCTATTGCTCGGGCTCTTGGCCTGAACGATGAGATAGCTACAATTGAACCACTACCTCCTCGCACAATTAATTTAAAATTTCTGAAAGACATGAAATTGTGCCGAACGAGGAGAGAAGGTGGTTATGAGTTGATGGTTCATGGGGTAGCTATCCCATCTGTTGCTTTACCATGCAGTAGACGTACTGATGTACGTATTGAAAGGAACTGGACCTATGATCTGAATGCTCCACCTGTTTTGGGTCCACTTCCTCCTAATATCCCTGATGGGGAGGCACATGACAGTGATGAAGAGTATGATCGGAGAGAGCAGTCTCCCACCCCTCACATGTCCCCCCATCGTCCTTCACAGTCACACACCGCACCATCTTCCTCTAACCCTGTTGCATGTGCTGCTCCTGGATTCTATGTCACCGAGGAGATGTGGCGTGATATGACAGCTAGAGAGGAAAGGCGAGATGGCCTTCTCTCTACTATTTCACAACAACTGACGGACAACATGAGTTTCATGCAACAATTGCGATTGGTTTCGGATCGTGCTTATAGCAACGTTTGTCGTACCTTGAACGATATCTCATTAGAGCAGAACCGTCAGAGAGTGTTCAACAACCGGCACTACCAGCTTGTAGAGGCCACTCAGGGTTCCATCTTAGGTAACCTTCGAGAGGTCCAGAGTGCTCAGGCTGCCTTATCAGCATGACTCGACCGGAGGGACCAACATCGTAGTAGATCCCGTCGTTCCAGACCATCACAGCAGGACGGCGAGGGCACCAGTGCTCCTCCTCAGTAGTCTTTTTCAGGTTACCCCCCTTATCTTATTTCGAAACATTGGGGACAATGTTCGATTTAAGTGTGGAAGGGGATTTTATTGCTTTCTGTCATTTCCTTTTTTAGTTAATTATTTCCTTTCAGTTATTTCCCTTTTCAGTAAGTTATTTAGTTTAATTTTCTTAGATAATGCATGAGTATGACGAGTCACCAGTATAGTGTATTTTTAGTTCATCTTCATTTTTTCCCATTTCCTTAGCCTAACCAGAAAATTTTCAAAAAGAAAATAATGTTGTTTCACATGTTTTTTGGGCTTTGAGACAGGTTTAGATTAGGATGTGGTGACTTAGGTCAACTTTTTGAAACATCAGCACCATTTTAGCACCATTGACCTCTTGAATATAGGAATCACTCCTAAACCCCACCACCATGGCCTTTATTATCATTTAAAAAATTGTCCTAAGTAGTTTATTTTAGCAGTCAGCTCCGGCCTAAGCATGCTCTACGTAGGGGGCCGATGAACATAAGTGAATGATCCAGTGCTAATAAAAAAAGAAAAAAGGCAAACTCTGGTATAGGTGACCCTCACAAAGTCATTTAAACCGAAAAAAAGAGAAGAAAAAATTTTTTTGCCACAAAAAGAAAAAAATTGCAAGTCACCTATTGTTAGTTGGTTCAGAGGTATCTGGCACTGATCTTGGTAGGGCGGATTACGATCTGATCCCCCACAACTACAATTAGGTCAAATAAAACAGGTTTACACATGCTTATGTGCCAGAAACCTTATGTTATGGATCAGAATCACTAACCGGTCACTCAACTATGAATCATGTACGGATAACGGGCTTAATGTGATTGCGCCTGAATGAAAATGACACAAAAAGATGAGAAGATAGGCCTAGGTATTGTGGGATGATATGGAGTGGTTAATATAGGATTGAAGTTTGTGTTTGTGTTACTATGGTACCCTTGGTTCACTTAGTTAGTACCTGTCACTGCATCCTGACTTGAACTTAGAAGCCCTTTAGCCCAAAGACACGTGTTGACACCATATTTTCTTGAGCTTTAATGTTTGCTTGAGGACAAGCAAAGGTTTAAGTGTGGGAGAATTTGATCACACTAAATTTCACCGTATTTCTGACTCCGATTTCGCATGCATTCTTAGTTTTTATTGTTATATTGTTATGTTATTACTTTGTTTTCATTTTTTTCCAGGTTTTTATTGTAATCGGGGCTTGAATCGAGAAAAGGAGCGAAAAAGGAGTGGAAACGGACGAAAACCTAGAAATTCAGCGTTTTGCACTTACGGCACCCACCGTGGCGGGCGCCATGGGGTTAGCCATGACGTGGCCACGTCTCAAATCCACTCCACAACTGCCAAGACCCACGATCCCCACTCTTCCATTCCCTATTAGTACTATGGCGGGCGCCACAAGGCAAAAATGCAGTTCCCTCCACTTTTTAGTGGAGGGGCATCCTGGTCATTTCCCGCATTTAGTTTTCCTATAAATAGGACTTTAGTTTTTCGTTTTTCTTCATCCAAACTTAGATTTCTCTAGGCATATATCAGTTTTAAAGCAGTTACCATTCCACATCGGGGTGTTTCTGCAATCGAGTGATCGAGTCTGTAATCTGTCTGTGTGATCGAGTTTTGGAGCACTCTGGAGGAAGTTAATCCTGCCGCCATTTTAATTCCAGTTCGTATTTTACTTTTCTGCATTGCTTTACTTTTTTTTATTTCTCGCACTGATTTACTTTCTTTATTATCCGCACTCGCACTTTACTTTTATTTATTTCTCGCACTGCTTTACTTTCGTTTATTTTCCGCACTCGCTTTAAATTACTTTATTTCTCGCACTCGCACTAAATTCCTTTACTTTCCGCACTCGCACTAAATTACTTTTATGAAAAATTATAAAAAGAACCTTTACTTTATCATGTCTAACTAATTCCATAAAGGTTAGGATGTAAGGATCGTAATTAAACCAGTAATCCGTATAATTGTTCGTGGAAACACTTAAGGGCTATTTTATCTTTCAATTCAAGTAATTGTTTTTAACTATTTCAAAAACAGCCTAAAGCGTTTTGTCTAGTTTATTAGGAGTTTTTAGATTGAAAAGAAAAGAGATTTTAAAACGATTTTCGGACGCGTTATGAAGTTTAGAGTCTGGTTCATAAGAACCTCTTTTTGCTAAGAAATCCAGGTTAAAGTACTTTTCAACTTAGTTAAGATACTACATTTCTTAAAAATAGGTTTACTACTCTAACGCAGTACGCACCTTTTTATCCGTGACAATAGGAGGGGTTGATTAGAGAGTACAACTTGGTTCTGAATACGCGAAAGCGACAGTTCCTGTTAAATTAGTTCTTTTCAAAGAAGAAAACATTGCCCATAAGTAGTTCCATTAACAAGTACCGGATTATCATTGATTACGTGAATTACATTCGAGCTTGTCTTTTATTTATTATTTAAAATTATCATTTTATTTACCATTGCACCCTTCTTAAAACCCTTATATTTAGTTGCCTTAGATACACACCATAACAACAGGTACGATAGATTGACACTTGGTCTCTGTGGATTCGACAATCTTTTATATTACTCTGACGTGTTCGTACACTTGCGAAAAACACGCATCATAATGAACCATCAGCATTAAGGAAGAAACTATCCGCCAGCCTTCTCAATGTCTTCTTGTCATTGGATGATGCCCCATGTGAGTATGTTTGATCTTCCAAGAAGCATTTGATGTCATGGAACAAAGGTTTGTCATCTTTATCAATGTCCACGGAGAATACGTATGCTGGTCAGTCAAGTCTGGATACCGAAATCCGAGGCACAAAATTGGTAGTTTGAACCTTGATCATGGAGGAAATGGTAGCCAAAGCATCTGCGAACTGATTTTCATCTCGAGGGATATACTCAAGTTTGACTGTTGTGAAGAAAGTCAATAACCTCCTCGTATAGTAACGGTATGGAATTAGATGCTCTTGGTGAGTGTACCATTTGTCGTTGGTCTGATTGATTACCAAAGCTGAATCTCCAAACACAGTTAAAGTCTTGATCCTGAGGTCAATGGATTCCTTAAGACCCATGATACAGGCTTCGTATTCAGCTTCGTTATTAGTGCATGCAAAGGTGATTTTTGCCGAGAAAGGCATATGAACTCCTTTAGGTATAATGAGCACTGCACCAACTCCTCGACCATTCATATTAACAGCCCCATCAAACATCATTGTCCATTCTTCTTCCGAGTCAGGCCCTTCAGTGTGAACAGGCTTTTCATGATCTTTTGCTTTCAGGATCATGATGTCTTCATCAGGGAAGTCAAATCTCATTGGTTGGTAATCATCTATGGGTTGCTCAGCCAGATAGTCAGACAATACACTGCCTTTGATGGCCTTTTGAGATGTGTACTGAATGTCATACTCTGTCAGAATCATTTGCCATCTTGCAACCCTTCCGGTAAGTGCTGGCTTCTCAAATATGTACTTGACTGGATCCATCTTTGAGATCAATAAGGTAGTGTGAGTCAACATATACTGTCTTAGTCGGCGAGCAGCCCACGCTAAAGCACAACAAGTTTTCTCGAGCAGTGAATAACGTTGTTCACAGTCGGTAAACGTTTTGCTTAAGTAGTATATTGCATACTCTTTTCGACCAGACTCGTCATGCTGGCCCAACACATACCCCATTGATCCTTCTAATACTTTCAGGTACATTATTAGAGGTCTTCCTTCAACTGGAGGCATAAGAATCGGAGGTTCTTGCAGGTACTCCTTGATTTTGTCAAAAGCCTTCTGACAATCTTCGTTCCACCTGACCGTTTGTTCCTTTCTTAACAATTTGAACAGGGGCTCACATGTTGCAGTAAGGTGAGATATGAACCTTGATATGTAGTTCAATATTCCTAAGAAACCCTGAACTTCCTTTTCAGTCCTAGGTGCAGGCATCTCCTGAATGGCTTTGACTTTGTCAGGATCAACTTCAATTCCTTTTTCACTTACAATGAATCCCAGCAGTTTACCGGACCGTACCCCAAATGTGCATTTGTTGGGGTTTAGCTTCAACTATTACTTTCTCAGACGCTTGAACAACTTCAGCAGATTTACTAGATGATCATCTTCCACGAGGGACTTGGCAATCATGTCATCCACGTAGCACTCAATTTCTTTGTGGATCATGTCGTGGAATAATGTCACCATAGCCCGTTGTTAAGTCGCGCCGGCATTCTTCAATCCAAAAGGCATTACCTTATAACAAAATGTGCCCCAAAGTGTAATGAAGGTGGTCTTCTCCATGTCTTCGGGTGACATTCTGATCTGATTATACTCGGAAAATCCATCCATGAAAGAGAATACCGAGAACTGAGTTGTGTTGTCGACCAATACTTTAATGTGAGGTAACAGAAAGTCATCCTTTGGGCTAGCTCTGTTCAGATCCCGGTAATCCACACACATCTGTACTTTTCCATCCTTCTTAGGCACTGGTACAATATTAGCAACCCACGGCGGGTAACTAGTTACAGCAAGGAAACCGGCGTCCCACTGTTTTTGTACCTCTTTGTTAATCTTCATGGCCATATCTGGACGAGTACGGCGTAGCTTCTGCTTTACTGGAGGACAATCTTCTTTTAAAGGAAGCTTGTTCATAACAATGTCGGTATCCAGACCTGGCATGTCTTAATATGACCAAGCAAAGACGTCGACGTATTCTCGAAGCATGTCAATAAGCTGCTCTTTCACTGAAGCCTGCAGACTGGCCCCAATCTTCACTTCTTTCAAATCCTCCTCGGTACCCAGATTCACTGTTTCAACCTCCTTCTGATGAGGAGTGATCATTTTCTCTTCTTGCCTCAACAACCTGGCTAACTCTTCAGGTAACTTATAGTCTTCTTCAACCCCTTCATCAGCTTGATTAATCGGATTGTCGAAGTCATACAAGGTCATAACAGTGTTGTTTTCGATGCAATCTGGAGGATTATCTCTACAAGGGTTGAGATTGGTTCGTTTTAGTGATTAGTTTTAATCTTGCTTAGAAAAAGTGAAAATGAAGTTATTTATTTTGAAAACATTGCCATTTTATTATTTTGTACAAAAGTGAAAAATGAAAAGACAATGAGCGAAAAAGAGACTCGTTTGCAAAAGATGTCTGATATTCATTGATTAATCCATTTGCACAAAATTACAATATGGCCCTATTACAAAATGAGTCCTGACACCTTGGGCAAGATGCAGGACTTGATGCATGCTAAAAAGATAGGAAATAATAATTACTCTGCAGGAGTAACCCTTATAATTTCCTGGGAAGATCAGTTAAGGACTTGGCTCCCCGGGATCCTTAGACGTATCCAGCTCTCCAAGTTATGGTCGCTTTCCGCCTCGTCTTCCAGATTGTTCACAGCATCTGGGGTGAGCATCCCCCAGTGACAAATTTGGGCTCGTTTGCAGCCTCTGATTGATCTTGTCGGAATGGTCTGTAAACCAAACTGAATATATCTTCCTTCTTTTCCACTAGAAGCAGCTTGCCCCAGCCTTAAGCAGTACCTTCTTCAACAACCTTTCGGGCTTGCTGATAAGAGATGATTGAAGTACCCATCTTGTCCTCCTGGGATGCAGCCAATACTCCAGTAGCCTCATTAACATTTAGGGCCTCAAACCCTTGGCTCATTGTCTCATGGATTTCACCATCCATCTCAATATATTTATAAGTAGCCAGATGGCTGACAAATATGTCTTCCTCACCACAGATGGTGATAATCTGTCCTTCCCATTCATACTTCAGTTTCTGGTGAAAGGTCGATGTTACTGCGCCTGCGGCGTGAATCCAGGGTCGACCTAACAAATAGTTGTATGCCGGCTGTATGTCCATCACATAGAAAATGGTCTTAAAGACTTGTGGACCGATTGTCACTAGCAGCTCCACCTCTCCCAAAACAGATCTTTTAGAGCCATCAAAAGCCCGGACCATAAGATTACTTGGCCGGAGAGCTATCCCATCATACTCAAGCTTGACAAGAGCTTTCTTTGGTAAGACATTGAGTGAGGACCCAGTGTCTACGAGAACATGAGATAAGACAGCTCCTTTGCACTCTAGGGTTATATGCAAGGCTTTGTTGTGGAGACGTCCTTCTGTCGTCAAATCAGCATCAGTAAAACCCAGCCCATGGCTAGTGTTGACATTTGATACTACTGTTTCCAGCTGATTCACAATGATCTCTTCTGGCATGTAGGCAGCGTGCAAAACTTTGAGAAATGCATCCCGGTGGGCTTCGGAACACAACAGCAGTGATAGGATTGATATCTTTGAAGGAGTCTGGTAGAGTTGATCCACAACTTTATAGTCACTTCTTTTAATGATTCTCATAAACTCATCCACATCTTGGTCGAAGGATGACTTCTGAGTTTCTTTCGGTGCAGATTCTTCGGGTATCATAATCTTCCCCTTGGCTCTAGCAACAGCCTCTGCCTTAGTGTTGGTTCTAGGGACTTGTGATGCAAAGACACGTCCGCTTCGGGTGAAGCCTCCGCCTCCCCCAACATTATCCACTTGGGGAGTGAGAACTGGAGAATCAATAAGGACTTTCTCTCTATTGCAGTACAGATCAGCACCATAATGCCATGGTATAGCACTGTCTTCCTCATATGGGATCGGCCCGGGCACCATGATGGTGATTAGGCTCACTGCAGCTGTTGTTGGGACTACTATAGTCTGTGGATCATAGAAGATTGTTACAGGACCTCTAGTGGATGCTGGTGAAAGTGAATGGAAGCTTTGTTGAGACTGTTGAGACTGTTGAAAGTTATTGGAACTCGGGACCGTTGCGGGGTCATAATAAATTATGACAGTGGAAACATCATTGTTGGTTGTTGAAGTTGTAGTAGCTGGTGCAAATGAATTGTTGTGTGTTGAAGTGACAGATGGAATGATTATTGAAGTTGTAGCTGAATCATTTGGAACAATGGTTGTTGCAGTTGTAGAATAAACATTTGGAAAGATGGTTGTTGCATTTGTAGAAGATTCATTTGTTGTTGTCAAAAGAGTTGTTGGCGTTGTAGAAGCTGTGGTTATAATTTGCAGAATGCCTTCCTTAATCAAATCATTGATTCCTTTCCTCAAGCTAGCACACCCATTCTCAGAAAGTTTGCATGGTTCGCAACAGGCCTCACAACCTGGAAACACTTGGCACTTTAAAAGCTGGGCTTTAACCTCTGCCAGAGGTGTTTGAATACATGCAATGTCTTCTATCAAACTCAGGGGTGATCCATCCTCTACAGCATTAATCCTTGGCCCATTGTATCTTGGCATATGATTCTTCATCACATTTGGAGGAGGTGCAAAGTTCAGGGCTTTTGAATCTACCAGATCCTGAACCTTCATATGTAGAGCTCTGCATTTTTTCGTAGAATGACCAGGTGCGTTAGAGTGAAAATCACACCTAGTATTGGCATCATAGTTCCTTGGAAGGTTTTGAGGATCAGGTGGAGCCAATGTCCTTAACTCAACAAGATTGAGCTTTAGGAGTTGTGCAGCAGTGTAGCATATGGCATAGGAATGGGGTCAGTTACCCGGTTGACCTGAGATGGCCGCTGTTGAAACGAGCGTTGTTGTTGATTGTTGTTATTGTTGTGTGATCTCTGTTGCGGAAACTGTTGTTGTTGCGGAAAGTGTTGCGGTTGTTGAGTATATTGAGGAGGTGGAGCAGGGATAGTAACAGCAGCAACTGTTCTGGGCATGTATTGGGGTCTCCCTCTTCTCATGTGCACAGAGTTGGTCTCACCAGATCTACGGGGCCCAGCAAATGGTTTTCTTGTACTGCTTGAACTGGCACCAGTATCGGAGATCTTTCCTATCTTTAACAGGCTCTCTATTCTTTCCCCAGCTATCACCACATCTGCAAAGCTAGTAGAAGAAAATACAACCAAACTGTCAATGTATGTTCCTTAAAGGGTATTCATGAACATGTTTGCCATCTTCCTCTCAGACATAGGGGGTTGAACTGCAGCAGCAAGTTTCCTCCACCTTTGGACATATTCCCTGAAGCTTTCACGGGAAGATTGAGACATCCCATCAGGAGGGTCCTGTTTGGGGCCATGTCCAGGTTATATTGATACTGATGGATGAAAGCTTCAGCCAAGTCTTTCCAGTTTCTTACTGTGGCTCTGGTCAGGTGGGAATACCATTCTCGGGATGCCCCTGTTAGACTATCCTCGAAGTAAAACATCCACAGCTTTTCGTCCATGGTGTATGCTTTTAACCTTTCCAAGAATGACTGAAGGTGGGTGCGTGGGCAGGATGTGCCATTATACCTTTAAAAACACGGGGGTTTGAACTTGTGAGGAATTCTCACCCCTTCCACCAGTCCCATGTCCATTACATCAAAGCCTAGGGAATTCTGGGATTCAAGATACCTGAGATTCTCTGCAATTTCATCCAGCCTACGGTCGTAAACTTCGTCCCCAGCCCCAACAATTGTAAACTGCTCTTCTTGAGGATCCTCTTGCAAGATCCTACCTCCAGCAGTGTTACCCTGAGTATTCCTTATGGCATTGATTTCTGGGTTTAGATGAGGCCCAAACTCTGGTTGATCAGTGCGAGGTCTCACATGATCGTTGTTACTGGTACCTCCTATACCTGGATGGTGTTCTTCAAGAGTCTGCCTTTCAACCAAATCCCTTAGTCTTTCCTGGCTCTGAGCTAAACCAGTCATCACAATCATGAATTGGGTCATCTGATTTCTCATCTCAACCCTCTCATTAGCCAATTGGGTCCTCACTTCATTCAAGTCTTGCTGAACTTGATCCATCTAGAGTCACGGAAGGTTGTTTCTTGTCGGGTACCGGTGTATTATGTTGACAGGGAACACTCTTCTGCGAGCAATGTTTCCTGAAACCACAACAAAGTGAGAAAAAATAACAAACAAAAACCTACAAAATAAAGAAAATGTTAGTATGCAATGCAATATGCTTATTTGTCTTCCAAGGGTATCCGGTTTGGTTCTTTGGTTTTGACCTTTCCAGACCTCGAGGAAATGCTGATGATGTTGACATAAAAGCCCATCATAAATAATACAAACTGATATATTACAAGGATAAAAATACATAGTTTATTACAATACATCCCCATGGTGGGTCAAAATACATCAACAAAAGAAAAGTACAACAAAAGAAAGAAGTACAAGCTAAAGGATCAGACATCTAATCCAAAGTCATCCTCCCTGACTTCCTTCAGGAGGGCCTCAGTCACTGGCCCTATTGGGTGCTCTGTAATAGTCCTGATGAGGAGGTTCCTTGTGGCAATGGCACTGGTCAACTTCTTATGCTTATCCTGATCCTTTGACCTCTTCAACCCCGCCCGGAGTTTCAATTCAGATATCTCCTTCTGAGCTTCCAATAAAGCCTCCTGATGCTTCTTCTCACTAGCCTCCAACTGCTCTATCTTAGCCTGAGTCCTTTGGTATTCCTGTGGACGGGCTTCAGTGATCCTGATCCACCTAGCTTGGCTCTCCTCTAGATAATGCTCTGCCCTAGCCTTCTGAGTCGTTTCTTCCTTGCAAGCATTCTTTAGTACTAACTCCACTGCCCTTGCCTTCCTGATGTAGTCATATGTCTTCTCAATCTTGGTCAGGTTCTCGATCCTGAGCCTTTCCAATCTCTCATTATCCAGACGGCTGTCATTTCTCTCCCATAGAGTCTTCTTCAAGGCTTTAGCTAGCTGAGTGTTCCTCTCTTTCAGCTTTTCAAACTCTTCCAAACTGACAGTAGCTGCAGGTTGTACTGTAGAAGGTCCAAGGGTATCTTCCAAGGTAAATGGCATCTGGGTGACCTGAGCTCTGGTATGAGACAAATCAGAATATTGTGCTGAAGCAATGTTGTTGCACTTGCCAAGGATGGTTGTTCCCTTGGTCTGAATGTTATCCCAAGCCCAAGAAGCTTGTCTGACAACAACAGAGTTGGGATGGATTTCACAGTAAAGAGTTTCAGCCAAATCTTGTCCTCTGGGAGGATGAACCAAAGCATATCCCAATTGTCTCTTAATCAGTAATGGGTTGTAGTTGATGCAGTGTTTCACTCCTATCAAAGGCACATTAGGATATTGCCCACAACTAGTAATGATGTCCTTGCCTTTGGTGCTCTGAGTGCACCATCTGATGTCATCTGATGTCAATGCAATAAATCTCTTAGCCCGGTTCTTCTGCTGGCGAGGGTTCAAAAAGGCATCTGATTTTGGCAAGTGTCTCAGCAGCCAAGAGTAATAAAGAGGAGCACAGCATCTGACCAGTCTTCCTCTTTGCTTTTCATTCGTCTGGTGTACTGAGTAGTAGAAATCTCCTAGCAATGTAGGAACTGGGTTCCTTAATAAGAACAGGTGAATGGCATTCTTGCTCACAAACTTTGGCTCATCTGCAAACAAGATAACCCCAAATATACTAAGGGCTAGAAATGCAGAGACAACCTTCCATTCTCCTATAGCAGCATGCAGGGTAGCCTGGGAAATCAAGAACTCTAGGTGAAGGCCTGGAATCCCAGCCTTGGTGGTCATGTTCTGATCAATGAGGACAGGCTCCAAATGCAACGCCCTGGCAATTTCTTCATTTCTGGGAGCAACCATCTCATGGTTGAAAGGAATCCCTCTCCTGATAGGAACTCCTAACAACATGGAAAATTCTTCCAGCAAAGGTCCCAACTGGAAATCAGGGAAGGTGAAGCATCTGAGTAGAGGATCATAAAACTGCAAGCAAGTATGGATCATGCTCCTCTGAGATGCATCTAAATCCATGACCATATCCAATATGCCTCCATAATGCTCTCTGAATAGTGGGATATTGTCAGGGGTGATAAGGGACTGGATCTGCCTGATGCCAGTCAGGGTGGGCTCAAAGAAGTGGTAAGTGATGTTGCTCTTTCTTGAAGTGTCCATGGATGCTGGTGAAGAAGCTAAGAACAACTGTTGATGAAGATCACTGAGGGAGATGCTGGAGGTGGGTCTCTGATGAAGATAGCTGGAGGAAAAAATCACTGACAACCTGATGAAGGTGCTGGAGAAGATAACTGAAGCAGTCTGAGCAGCAGAAGGGGTCAAAACCAAACCAAAGATGAAAGGATGGATACCCTGTAAAACAAATAAGCAAATGTTAAATGATGCAAAAATGATGTATGCAAATGATATGAAAAGGGTTTGTGATCAAGTGATGAATCTGTTTATCTGCCTTGGTAAAAGTCCATGTATGTTCATAAGTCCAGATGGAGGCTTAGAAGTCCTGTAACCAGGTGGGGGACTCAAATAAAGAGTCACAAGTCCAGGGTAATCCCAAGAACTGTCCAAATAATACAACCTTAACAAATCTAGTAACAAGGTATGATGAGGCCAAGGGTTCCTGCAAACCTGTAAACATCCCAACCCCCTCACATGTAATATTCTAGAACAAAGATCCTCAGAATTGGATCAGTTATAAGAAGTGTAAACACTTCTTACCCGGAGGTACAATGTTTACAATAACCATAAAAGATCCTCCTCTAATTCACCTCAGATGCTGAAGGTCATAAAAAGGTCATCCAAACTTAGTAGGCTTCCTAGATAGCCCTAGTACTACAGGAAATCTGTAGCACATAGTTCTCAAGAAGAAACCCATGTCAGAATCGTGTTTCATATTCCCGCACCAGACCGAAATGGAATGGGAAAGAATATGAAACCACTCTAGCCTATGTGTCACTCAGGTCCCAGGTATAGGACCTTAATCATTCAATGAACACCACCCACCAAAACAGACAAGAGATCCAGCACATGATAATGACGGTATGAAATGCATAAAACTGTAAAGGAAAGCAATTAATAAAGCTGTACAGAAAGCAATAAATAAAGCAAAAACATAAGCAAAAGTATCACATAACACCCCTGTAAACACAAATCAAACAAGCGCTAGGAGGAACCTACAAAAAGAACCAAAAGCCCTGGTTGCAATATAAGGATTCCCCAGCAGAGTCGCCAAGTTGTCGCTCTCAAAGATTTGCATCCCGGTACAAGCGCGAACGGTCGACGAAAGAGAAATGAAGTGAAGATGAAAAGAGTCGCCAGCTAGGAATTTTTATCCCAAAGGAAAGGTAATGCTGCATAAACCTAGAAAAGATGGATAAGACGATTGCGAACCAGAGAAACTGAGAAAGGGGTTGGTTACAACCTGGGAAGGTATTAGCACCCAGATTGTCCGTCGTACTCGACGGGATCCACGCTTGAAAGTTTGTGTTTAAAAGGGGTAAGTGTCTGTGCTATCTGTGTGAAAAAGCTAGAAAAGAATATACAAGTGTCCGTGCAAAAGAGAAGTGAAATTCTCAGGAACTGGGGCTTAAAAGAATGCTGAAAGAGGGGGAAGACAAAGAGACTTTTGTTCGATAACGGTTAAGTTATGCCTACATATCCTCTCGTGCAATGAGGAATTCAGAACACCGTAGTTCGACTCAAAGAGACTGAAAAATAAATTGACTGATGAACTGCTTGCTTGTCTATGCTCAAGTGTATGACTTGTCTTACTCAAGTGCTAACTGTCTTGCATTAGACGGAAGAAGCGAGTTCTCGTTTGTGAGTGAAGATGATGAGAAAAGAATCCCGAAGGAGACGATTATTGTTTGTTTTTGTGCTTTCAATCTTTTATTGCATTTTGTGTTTGTCGTAAGTTAATGAGCTTAAGCCTAAACCAAGGGTTTGTAAACTCATCATATCCTCCCTTTGATTAGGGATAATGAGAATACCTTAAGGATGAGGTAAACACCTCAAACTTAATTACCATGATGATGTAGGATCAAGATCATTAACCTACTTGTGATTATTTAGATGTTTTTGAGTTTTTTTGTTTAGTGTTAATTAATGAGTTTAAGCCATAATCAAGGATTAGTGAACCCATTACACTATCCTAATAGAAGGATAATAGATGAGTACACTTAAGCTGAGGAAGATGCCTCAACTTAATCCATGATTAGGGATTAACCTCATGACAATACAAAGCCTTTATTAAAATGGATTTTAATTAAGGGTGAGATCAAGAAGTCAGTTTTATGATTTGTAAGACAACTTGAGGTTGACTTGTCCATTAACACTAGGGTTAGTCCTTCTTAACCAATAAAGGAAGAATTAGAACCCTAATGCAAGGCCTAAGTTACAAGATATTGTCTTAGTGATTATTAAGATAGATTGATTAAGAGGTTTAAACAAATTAAGGGTTTAACACTTAGGATTAAAGTTATACACTCCATCCTAAGAGAAGGATGCATGCATAACCCTAATCACAAAGTCTTAAAACCTTAAAGGTTTAGTCTCTGATTATGAGATGAGGAGAGAGACACAAAGAAGACACAAAGGTAAAAACTAAAGGGGGACTAATCAAAACCCTAATTATTGTCATGCTTAGGTGTTCCTATGGTTTGTAGGGCTTGCAAGAGATCTTCAAAGAAGCCACCAATGGAAGAAGCAAATGAAAGGAGGAGAAGCAGAAGAAACAAGTTACTTACTTCACTGAGGAAGATAAGTAACTTGGAGAAATAAAGTGAATGATGAACATGAATGAGAAAGCTCACTCTAAATCAAAGAAAAATGCAGCAAGCATGCATAAGAGAGATGAGAAGAGAAATGAGAAGTGAAGGCAAATTCACTTCTCAAATTACTTACCACCTGAAAAGGTTAGCATAAAGGAAAGAAATGAAATGAAAATGAAACATATGCAAAGGAAAAATCAAAACCAGAAGCATATACATGATGCAAATGATGCCATGAGATGATGCAAAAACATGTAAAGTGCTATGAATGTTCATACAAGAGATGGAATGCAAAGGATGCATGCTTTGAAGTATGAAAACACATGAAAGTTCATGGAATGAAATGAATGCACATCATGGCAAATTAATGAAGAAATGATCAAACATGATTCTAATATGTCCTAAGATGTCTTATATGTCACATGAATGCAAGAAATTCCATGGCAAGTTCATGTATGGATGTATATGCAAGATGAATGCAATTGAAGGGATTTAAACTGGGGAGATGGAGGGAAGACCACGCGCGCATCTGGATGGTCAGAATTCAAACTTATTAAATCCTAATTAATTAATTAAATAATCCTGATTAAACCTAATCTAAACTAATCCTAGCCACCCATTTCAAATTAAACCTGATCCAAGGCCCCAGAACATGTCTGGCTCACTAAACCCTAAAATTAACCCTAATCCATTTCAGGTGACCGGAACAGTGTTCCGGTCATCTTCTCCGGCAGCACCCCAACACCAACTTCTTCCCTAGGCCATTTCTGGAGCTCTAAATCTCCAGATCAACTTCTCTCACCTTCCTAAACCTAAACCCACCCTCAAAAATAATTTTTCATGGCTGAAAATCAAGATTCGAAGAAGAACACAAAAATGGTGAAACTTTCAGACAGTTAGTACATGCTCATTTCGCAACCATTTTCAAAAGTAAACATATCACGATGATCAGCAAAGCATTAAGAACAATCTAAGAACTTAAAATTACATTTCTGGAAAAAGTTTGAAGAGGTTACCTGAGCTTGAGCTTTCTCAGTTTGGAGCTTTTGGACCTCCTCTCTTGTGCAAACTCACTCCAATGATCCCTCTGATGAAGCTTTGATGCTTGGAAGGAGTTTGTAATGGTTGAAATGAAAGCTTACACTCTTGCTGGCCATAAATCATGTTTCAGTTTTGGGTGTGCGTTGGCTGCAATGAAGGGTGAGAAATGATCCTCTTGTGTTGCTGAGTTGATTGATGAAAAAAGTTTGGAGTTTGAGTGTGTGAGCAGAATGTTTCGAAAGCTTTTGCTTTTGGGGTGATTTTTGAGAGCTTGATGATTCTGAGCATTCAGGATGGCTTGTGTTGTGTTATAGCTTGCATTTGATCCACATAACAATGTTTGATAGGTCAGAGGAGTTATTATGGACTGTGGTGATTGGTATGGGCAAGTTGCCAAAATGTCAACATGACTTGTACTTGAGGTATGGGCTGGTTTTGCAGCTGGCATTTGGCTTGTCCTGGCTCAACAAAGATCAAGGAGAGCCATGGAATTGGTTTTGTGGTGATTCAGCAAGTGGAAGCATGGTTGTGTATCATTTTGCAATTTTTATGAAGTTTGGCCCCTTTGTGATTTCTTCATGTGCAAGGAATAGAATGAGATGATTCTTGGGCCAATTCTGATTTTTAGGCAATGCACTATGTTGGTATGATGCATAGAAGTGTATTAGAGGTCACAAAATGGCTTGGCAAGTGGTTTTGCAAAAATCCCTCTTTGGTGTATTCTTGAAAATTATAGGATTTTTGCCAACTTTGAAAGATCATAACTTGAGTTCCATAATGAATTAGAACTTGTTCTTGTACTTTTTGAAAAGGGAATGATCCAATCTACAACTTTCATGACCAACAATGTTTCATTTGAAGCATTTTTGGTTGAGAAAGAGGAGGTTGAAAAACTTTCCTAAAATGGAAAGTTTACATTACAAGTCATTTCCATTTTTGGCAACTTTTGGTTTAGCTCAATTTTCTTCAATTTTGTGAACTTAAAAGCACTTCAATGATAAAATAAAGATCATATAACTTCAATTTTATGAAAAATCCACTTTGGTTCCATTGTTGGGGGCCTCAGATGCCCTGATTTTGCTCTGACTTGCTCAAGAAGTTACCTAGTGAACAGATGACTTCCACAATGAATTTCTTCATCAAACTTGGTATACATGATCCTTGTAACATATTGAGACCATTAGAAACAAGAATGACCAAAAAATTTGGAGTTATGGCCTCTAAAACCAAAACCCTAATTTTAGGTCATTTGTGCAGTGAAACCCTAGCTCTGCTTCCATGCTTTCCAAGTTCTTATGATTTTTGACTTCCTTAATCTTTGGGGGATGTAAAATGATGATAGAACATACATGGACCCTCTTGGAATGATTGGAGGCCTTTGGAGTGGCTCAGATGGATCCTTGGATTGCTCAGATCACAAACCCTAGATGCAGATGAACTTGAACTAATGCAGTGAAACAAAAATGCAATATGATATGATATGCTTAAACTCATGCAAAGATGAAAGATCACAAGCCATCGTATGAACTTAGTGAGGGTAAATTTGGGGTGTTTACACATGTCATGAGGACCATTACTCCGAGCATAACCAAACTGACGTAGTGCTAAAGAAGGGTTGTAAGTAATTCCTCCTCTTATACCAAGGAGTGACACATTAGGGAATTCCCCACAATGGTCAATTATAGCAACATTCTCCATAGATCGAGAGCACCAATGAATGTCTGAATGAGAAAGTGACATGATCCTCTTAGACCACCTGAACCCTTGTTCATTCTTCATCACTGATCGAGGAAGGTGAGAAATAAACCACCTAGATAATAAAGGTATGCAGCACATTAGAGTCCCTCTCGCCTTCATAGTACGAGTGTGAAGAGAATGTAAGATGTCTCCAAGTAATGTAGGCACTGGGTTGTGAGTCAGAAATATGTTGATGGCGTGTACGTCTATGAACTGGTCTGGATTAGGAAACAATACTAAGCTATAGATCAATAGGGCTAGGATGCACTCAAAATCATCATAACTCATAGCCTTCAAGAACACTTGAGCTTTATCCATCAATACATTAGCAAGAATACCCTTAACTCCGCTTCTCGTTTCTAGGACAATGTCTGATTTCTTCAAATGTAGGGCTGCAACAATGACTTCAGGTTTAGGCTCCTTCTCTAAGCCTGTGAAGGGTCTCTGATCAAGGATAGGCATACCTAGTAGTTTGGAGAACTCCATTGTAGGAACCAGCTGGTAGTCGGGGAATGAGAAGCAATAATGTTTAGGATCAAATAACTGAAATAAGACACTCATCATATCTTCATTGAACCCTGAAGTGACTAGATCTAGTAGGTGACCATGCTTCTTGATGAATTGGGAGTTTTCAGAAACTTGAGAGACCAATTCCTTAAGCTTAGGAGGTATTCCTACAAAGTTGATCCGGATATTATTCCTACGAGCAGAAGCAATGACCTGCAACAAAGAACAAAGATGAATCCTTTGGTCCTTGAAATGGTTAGTGAAAATGCTATGCTTATGATGCATGATGTCATGATGTTATTCTCAATCACAAACATGTGGCACACTGTAACACCCATAAATTTTCCCTCTTAATTTATTACCTTAACTGGCTTTATGTCTCGCACTACATCTTCATTTTCCACTAAGTCCTAATATTACAATCATGCATTTCATTGGCTCATATGGCATGGGATCAATGCCCTTTGAAGAACCAGATTATTATATTGGTTTATGGTTTCTACTTCACTAGGGGTTGTGTTATGGATCATGGAAGTAGGGTTTCACACCCTATATATATATATATATATATATATATATATATATATATATTTATATATATATATATATATATATATTTATCACATGAATTCCAGGTCTTGATTATGTGGCCATCAACATCATCCTCTTTCCACTTATTTAAGGATTATTGCCCCGATTAAGTGGTCTTAGAGGATTTCATTTGAGAAGAATATTCATCTCAAGGAGAATTTGGGGTTCACATTTGAGGTTGAGATTGAACACATTCCCCCAACTGAGGACCTTTGTGTTAGAGTTTGATTTGGGCTTATTTTGTGGAGATATTCATTCGTGTCTAGCATTTTTCAAGTGAAGAAAGGAGTAAGGTTCAAGTCCTCAGGAATTTATTGTGTGTAAGGATTTAGTTCAAGACGGGGATGGAGGATGTGTTAGAGATTCTTGGGGCTCAAGTCATCTATCTTAATTCAAATCCGAAACCACAAATTATCCATAGTCATTTTTCTTCATACCAATGTCGTGTGTTTCTCTTCTTAAAAGCCTACTACATATTTTTTTTTATACCCATCTTTTAAGCCCAATATCTAACCAACCAAATCCTCATTCCATTATTTCAAGTCCATTTTAAAAACATTATTATCCATTTCCAAAACTATTTCTTAACACTCATTTTCATCAAATTCCTCATATGTACGTAGCCATATCTCAAACCAAATTCATTTTTCATTACAATCAAATAAATACATCCATTTAATTATCCAAATCCATTTTTTGGTCCAATTCATTTTACATGTCCATACTATAATCCATAAACCATTTTTGTTTAATCCAAAATCCCCTTTGTTTATTTAAGCCTAAGCCCGTTTAAATTCATAACCTTTCACAAAATTCTGAATTAATTCATTTTCAAGGCCCATCAAGAGAGTGAATATATTTGTAAAATCTTGGTCTAAGTTTGAAAAGAGAACTACAAGATTGAGTCATTGAAGCTCATAATTCAAGTTACAAGCCAAGATTATCATGTGAAATCAACCTAAGGTATATTGAGATTTGGTTTTATGAAAAATTAACTCAAGAATTATTGTGATTCGATCTCATGGATACGGATACAATTCCAATTCATAGTAAGCCCATTATATTTTAGTTCCAAAGTCCAACAAAATTTGGCATGAAGATTACAAAAAAAAAGGGATGCTAGGAAAACTTATGGTGAATTCTAGGATTGAACTCCAATAATAAAACTTCATAAAAAGGGTCATCGAGCATTTCTGGGAGGGAATCATGGCTTATGGAGATCCCACAAATAAAACCATTTATACAAGTCAAAACGAAAAGCAGAAGACAAAGAAAAAAACGCTTAGAAAGGCATATCAGAAAACTCACAGCTAGGAAACTCAGAAAAATTCATTAAATATTCATCCAAAAGAGTACGATTACAAAGCCATAACAAGATCCTAACAGAAAAAATCTGAAGAAAAGAGAGAGTTCAACAAAGTTCTAATGTAAAACTCAAGGAAAAAAGAAAGAAAAAACTTCTGGAAAGATCTCCATCATTCGACAACTTCATATTCATCCTGCTGCATAAGCCTTCGTCACTCTAATACTCTTCTCACTCAAAAAATTCAGTGAGATCATCATCCTCATCAGGACCTGCAAGCCTCTTAAAAATCCAGCAATCCTGCATCTTCACATAGACACAAGAGATATGATGTTCAACTATAAAAAAGAAGAATTCAGTTGTAACAAAGAAAAGTGATAAAAAAGGAGAAATATGTCAAAGGCTTCAAAGACAGTTGCATTCCTAACCGATTATATAACCAATCCATAATAGAATTTTACCTGAGAAATCACCAAGAAGTCCTCAATGCATCTCCTATAAAGTTGGAACCTTGCTGCAATTGAAAGGGGAATTTCGTTCTCTCATCTTCACTCTCCCTCATTTTCTCTTCCCCACTGAACCTTCCCTCACTTGCATTCATTCATCACTTTTCTTCAATCTTCTTCAGCTTCCACTCCATCTTCTTCAATCACCATCACAACCAGAATCTACAATCATCAAATCCTGAATCTGCATCATCAATTAGCTCAATCAAAAATCCAGAAACACAGAGCAAAAATACAAGGATAACTCCAAGAGAAACAAAACAATAATTTCAGAAGATGGAAAAGAAATTAAAAGGAGAATCGTAATTGTGAACATACCATGAATCGAAAAGCATCGTCGAAGATTGGTGTAACGCAGCAACAACCACAAACCGCATCATCATCTTCTAACAGAATAACAAGGTCAAGAACAACATAGAACTTCTGAAGGATCTCAGTCAATCTGCCTCCATCAAATCAACCAGCTCTCATCACCTCTCCACCGAACTTGATCTCGCCAATAATCTTCAAATTGAACCTACATCATTCATGGACTGAGACTTCAATCATTTCATCAACAAGCCTCTATTATCATCAAATCAGCTTTGCTGCAGAAAAGTTCAAGAACATCAATCTAAATTTGAGGCTTCTTGCAGAACCCTGCAACAACATAATATTGGCGTAGGTCCTCAATCGGTACGGAATAGAAGAATACACAACAAAAAGTCAAAAGGTATACCTGAACGGTTGCGTATCGTGCATAACCCAAGAACAACAGAACTGTCTTCATTCTAGCGTCTTCATCGGCCAATCGGATTCATCGTCGATGTCGCCACAATTTCGCAACAAAAGTGTCATCTTCAACATAATCAATTCATAAGGTACGATTGTGCATCCTCCATGAACGAATTAGCCACGCTACTAGTTTGTCTTCTTTGATTTCATTGGTGTTGCGCGATTGCAATCTCGAAGTAGGCTAGGGTTGAGTTTTCGTCTGAAGAGGGTTGAGGTGCGGCTTGGCTGGTCTTCCTCGCCGGTAAGGGTACGGCGGCGATTTCATGGAGAAGAAAAGTGGTGGTGGGGAGGAGAAATGAATTGGGGAGGTGGCGGCGAAGATGGGGATTAGGGTTTTTTCGGCCCTCTTTTGTTCATATAGGGTTCTTTGGCTTTTTTATAAGTTTCCATCTGATGATTAATGTTATAATATTATTGAATATTAAAAAGAATTAAAAGCATGGAACAACCATTAAAGGGCTATTAATCTGTAGTTATGATTTCCAAGAATAAGATTAGGATGAGATTATTTTAAATTCTGGCCAAACCGGCGGTGACACTTGTCATCGTCCGGTAGGCTCCTCCCGCGGTTGATTCGGTGCATATCGTTCACCATAGTTGCCATGAACCTTTCAGTTTTAATCGTTAGATGAGAATACCTTAGGACAAACTGTGATCATACACCCTAGAGTAAGTCACCAAATGTTGACTGATCCTCACCATGTGTCGCTCCCAAAGATTTGCATCCCGGTACAAGCGCGAACGGTCGGCGAAGGGAACAGTGAGAGCACACAGCCGTGAACTCACTGGAGAATGAATAGAGTCGCCAGCTAGGCATTTTTATCCCGGAGGAAAGGTAATGCTGCATAGACCTAGAAAGATATGGATAAGACGGTTTGCGAACCAGAGAGACTGAGAAAGGGGGTTGGTTACAACCTGGGAAGGTATTAGCACCCAGATTGTCCGTCGTACTCGACGGGATCCACGCTTAAAAGATTTGTGTTTTAAAGGGGTAGTGTCAGTGCAATTTGTGCATGAATGAGCTGGAAAAGGATGTACAGGTGTCAGTGTAAAGTGTATAAGTGATATGAAGTATAAAAGTGTCAGTGTAAGGAAAAGAGTATGCTCAAGATCATGAGGCTTAAGAGAATGAAACTGAAAGGAGGGGGAATATACAGAGACTTTTGTTCGATAACCGTTAAGTTATGCCTACGTATCCTCTCGTGCAATGAGGAAGTCAGAACACCGTAGTTCGACCCAAAGAGACTGAAAAATGAATTGATTTGTGAACTGCTTGCTTGTCTATGCTCAAGTGTATGACCTGTCTGGCTCAGGTGCTAACTGTCTTGCATTAGACGGAAGAAGCGAGTTCTCGATTGTGATTGAGTGTGATGAGAAAAGAATCCCGAAGGAGACGATTATTGTTTGTTTTTGTGTTTTCAGTCTTTTATTGCTTTTGGATTTTGTCATAAGTTAATGAGCTTAAGCCTAAACCAATGGATTTAGTAAACTCATCACATCTTCCCTCTGATCAGGGGTAATGAGAATTACCTTAAGTGTGAAGTCAGATTCTCACACTTAATCACCTTTGGTGTAGGATTAAGATCATTAACCTACTTGTGATTATTTAGATGTTTTTGTGATTTTGTTTAGTGTTGAGTAATGAGGTTAAGCCATAATCATGGATTAAACAGACTCATTACACCATCCTAAAAGAAGGATGATAGATGAGAATGTTTAAGCTGAGGAAAACTCCTCAACTTAATCCATGATTAGGGATTAAACCCATGACAAAACAAGCCTTTGATTAAGTGGATTTTAGATTAATGATGATGATGAAGTGTTTTTTATGATTTGTAAGACAACTTGAGGGGGACTTGTCCATTAACCCTAGGGTTAGTCCTTCTTAACCACTTAAGGAAGAATTAGAACCCTAATGCAAGGCCCAAGTTACAAGTGTGATGTCTTGATGATTATTAGATGAATTGGTTAAGAGATTTAAACACCTTAAGGGTTTAATACTTAGGATTAAAGTTATACACTCCATCCTAAAAGAAGGATGCATGCATAAGCTTAATCACAAAGTCTTAAAGCCTTTAGGGTTTAGTCCCTGATTATGAGGTGAGAAAAGAGGACTCAAAGAGAGACACAAAGGTAAAACTATGGGGGGAACTAATCAAAACCCTAATTCATTGTCATGCTTGGATGATCCTAAGGTTTGTGAGGTTTTCAAGAACAATCTTCAAAGGCCACCAGGAAGCAGATGAACAGGATCAAGAGAAGCAAAGTGACTTGCTTCATTCAAGAAGTCAAGTCACTTGAAGAAAGAAAGTAGGAGGAAGAAGAATGAGCAAGCTCAAACTCAAACACAAATAGAAATGCAGCAATGGATGCAAGAGAGATGAAAAGAAAAGTTATGAGAAGTGAAGGCAAATTCACTTCCCAAGTTTACTTACCACCTGAAATGTTAGAAAGAAATGCAATGCAATGCAAGATGAGATGAAATGATATGATGCAAAGCAAGACCAGAAGCATGTTGATGATGATTATGATGTTATGAGATGCTGCAAACATGAGGCAAAGCAATGGGGATGTTCATACAAGCTTATGAATGCATATGATGCAAGTTAAGGAGCATGAACAAGCATGAAATGTTATGAAGCATACAAGACAAATGACATGGCAAATATGCAATGCAATGATCAAACATGCTTTCTACATGTCTTAAGATGTCAAATGAATCATAAACATGCACAAAATGCAAAGACAAGTCATGTTATGCAAGAGAATGCAAGAAGGATGCAAGAGAAAGCCCAAATTAGGGTTCATGAATCAAACATCAAACACAAACCCAAAACAGAAGCAAACCTCATGATAAAAAATGGAAAATGGCACCCAAAGAAACCCTAGGCCTATGATGAACCACTGCCCAAAGGGGAGCTCTCAACTCTCAACCAATCTCAAGATATGAATTTTACAAGATATTAGGGTTTTTTAGGGTTCTTAACAAAACAAATGCCAAACAATTTGAAAATGCAAGAACAATTCATGGCCTTTTTATCCTAGGAACTACATGCAAAACAAAAGACAATGCAAGAAGAATCAATGTCTCAACCTTCACCAATTGGCAGAAATGAATTTTTGAATCCATGATCAAAATAATGCATAAAAAATGATTTAATTCAATGAAAAATTCTTAAAATGCATCAAGATCAAAAAAGAAATTTGGTTTGAAGGTTGGACAATGTTTCTAAATGTCTTAGAACATTTCATGAATTTTTTTGTAATTTTTAAATACCTAAAAGTATTTTTAATTAATTAATTCTCATTAATCAATTAAAAATAATCTTTTAAATATTTAAAAATACTTTTTTAATGATAAAAATAAAATAAAAAATGTTTTTGGGTCTTAAAAATTAATAAAACTTTAAAGAAAAAGTTTCATAATTTTTAAGAATTTTTTGCTACTTTAAAATAATTATGCAATTTAATTGAAAGAAAAATGAATAAAATTAAATAAAATAAAAAGTAAACAGAATGGAAGGATGAGATTGATTCTGGGCTCAAAGGGTTTGACTGGGCGCGCATCTGGACGGCCCAGATTCAAACCTCCCTAATTCTAATTAATTAATTATTAATCCATAATTAAACCTTAATGAAATGATCTGAACCACTCATATGCGCGCGGGAAACACAATCCAAGGGCTCAAATTCAAACCTTGCCCTAATTAATTACACTTAGCCCTAATCACTTTCAGGCTGCCGGAGAAGACTTCCGGTCGTCTTCTCCGGCCAGCTCTCACCTGAGAAACCTCAAACTTCCTAAAAACGCATCAAAAATGAAAAATAGAAACTGGGAAATGATCCTTACACTCTCACGAATCAAACCCCTCTCTCAAAACAAATTTATTTTTCCTAAATGAGCTGAATCGAAGAAAAAGAAAACTAGGTCACGCAAGCTTCAGACACAAATTAAATGCTCATTTCGAAACCATTTTCAAAACCAATGGTACCAGAATGATCAGCAAGACATGAAGAACAAGTTTGTAACAAGAAAAATGATTTCTGGAAAAATTATTTTCGAGCTACCTGAGATTTGGAGCTTTCAACTTGAGGACTTTCTGGCCACTTTTCCTTGTGCAAACCACTCCACTTGATCCCCCAAAGATGTTTGAGTGCTCAAAATGAGTTTGTGCTGGCTGGATAATGAGTTTCGAAAGCTTCTGCTCAAGCTTGATCAGAAATGTCAATGGAGGTTCTGGAGGTTTCAGGCCATGGTGAGTGATTGTTTGAGGTCCTGAGGATGAATGGAGAAGGTCTGGAGTGTTTGTTTGTGTGTTTGCAAGCTGTGGTAAGAGTTTCGAAGGAACTTGCAGCTTGGGGTGTGAAATGGTTATGGAGTGTTCTTGCTATTACAGGCTTTGGTTCTTGGTGCTGGATGATCTATGAAGTGTGGTGAGATGATTGATGAAGATAGTTTGAGTGTTTGGTGGCTGTGCAAGCAGATTCGAAGGAACTTGCAAAATGGAAGGTTTTGGTGTATGTGGTGAATGAGGTGGTTTCAGCCTTGCTCCTTCTTATGTTTTGCTTGCAAATTGTCCACATGACTCTCTCTCATTGGTCAGTTGATTTGACATGCCCTTTATTGATTGGGATGTTTACTTTTGCAAAATGTCAACTTGGTTGTAAGAGAGGCATGGGCTTGGTTCTAGGCTAGCATAAGTACATGGACTGGCGCAGCATGGCATGGAGAGAAGCTAGGGCTGGTTCAGCATCCAAGAAATCAAGTGGGTGAGATGTGATGATAGTTTTTGCAAGTTGCTTGCTTTATGGTTCACATGGAAAAATCTTGTTGCATAAGCCATGAAACATGAGGCACCTTGGTTCAAATCTGACTTTTAGAAGTTACATGATCATGTTAAGTGCATTAGAAGCCCATATGGTGACTGAATTGGCCTTGGAAGGAGAATTTGCAATTTTTGCCTTTGGTGCATAACTTGAAAATCAATGATTTTTGCTAACTTTGCCACACCATAACTTTTGATTCAAAAATAATTTGATCATGTTCTTGTACTTTTTGAAAAGGGAAAGATGAGATCTACAACTTTCATGACCAAAGTTTTTCCATTTGAAGCCTTTTTGGATCAAGAATCAAGGCTTGAAAAATGACCTAAAATGATGCATTCTTGAAAAGTCAACTATGCCCAAAAAGTCAACATTTGCAAAAACCCTAAATTCTTGATTTTTATGAACTTACATCTTCTTCCATGATCAAATAAAGATCATATACACTCAAAATGATGAAGATCACCCATTGGTTGGGTCATTGGGGGCCTCAGATACCCTGATTTTGCACTGACTTGTCTGAAAAGTCAACTCTTGATCAGATGACTTCCCCATGGAATTTCTTCATGAAAAATGATATGCATACTCCCTATACCATATAGAGATTAATGGAAACAAGAATGACCAAAAAATTTGGAGTTATGGCCTCTGAAACCAAAACCCTAATTTTCAGTCAGCTGTGCAGTTCATCCTGGCTCTGCATCCACTCAAACCCTAGTTCTTGTGATTCCTCTGCAATTTTGACTTTGAGGAGATGGAATATGATGTAAGAACACACATGGACCACTTTGAATTGATTGGTGGCCTTTGGAATGGCTCAAGATGCTTTGGGATTGCTCAGATCACAAACCCTAGGTGCAAATGCCTTGAAAGCTATGCAGTGAATCAAAAATGAGATATGAGATGATATGTTTGTGCTTATGCATATGAGAATGATCACAAGCCATGGTGCGAATGGGTGAGGGCAAATTTGGGGTGTTTACACCATGTTCCCTCAAGATCCTGCGTTGATGGGCCTTTAGAATTCCCTATTTGAACCCCCCCTTTATTTTCTATCTTTTTTAAATTTATGTTTTTTATACCTTTCAATTTAATTCTATAAAAAATAGTAAAAGACATAATAAAATTCTACAAAAATTATAGGAGGTTTATAACTCATTTTAGAACTTTTCTACATTTTTACTTTATGAATTTTGTCATTTTTCAATTTAATTTCGATTTTCCATTTAATTGGTTTTAGATTGAATTCTTTCATGAACACATAATTTTGTACATTTTATTTCTCCCACTTCCTGTATGATTTTTGGTCCATTATGTTTTCTATGAATAGAGGACTTATAATATAACCTGGAATAAATTTTGGTATATTTTTTAGGCCATTTTATCCGCTGTTTTGGTAGTGTTGTTTGTGTAAAATTATGATTGAATCTTAGATAGATTTAAGTGACCATTTGACATAGTTAGACTTTGAATTTTTAGGAGATTTTTTAACACAATATTATAGTAAGGTTAGGGACCCTAGGCAATCAATTTCACATTTTTTCCAGGACTTTTACTATTTTTTTAGTGTATTGATTTCATTCAATCTTTCCATTGTAAATCCATTTAATTTATCTTGGGATTTTATGGTGCATTAGGACATAGATTAATTAGGCTTGATCTTAGAATATTAGAAGGCCTTAGTGTGTGTTAGCTACTGGTTTTAGAATGGTGATATCATGAAAAATCCTTTAGTTTTAGGACTTAGGCTTAGAAACCGTTCAAGTGCGTTTCCGTGAAACGATTAGCCATTATTTCAATTTTATACTTTATATGCTTTGGAAATTCTTGCAACTTTTTGTTATCTTAATTCATTTTCGACATATTGTTGCATATGCATCTTCATTTTATTTACTAACATCTTCTTTTTATGCAAGGTATTTCTCGAGGATTCGCTTATGGACTTGGATTATTTTTTATTATGCCTCGATTATATTTTTGTGGTTTGTACTTTGTGATGTAATAGCTTAGAACTCTTATGCTTGTATAGTTCCTATAATTAGGGTAGAAAAGATAAAACGAATTGATAGAAAACCAAATCTCAAAAAGTAAAATAAAGAAGTACTCGATCCAACGTCGAGTAAATTTTCAAATAAAGTTTCATGTGACTTTAGGATTCCTCGATTACCATCGTTCCACTCCATTACACCAAAAGCAAGCCTTGTATGTTGCACACCATAAGTCGTGCGTCTCAGCACCACGCAACCGACCCACCCGATCCATCGTTTCATTTCATTTATGATTTACGCGCATTATCACCAACCATGATCTAGGAGGACCTCGTTCCATTACTTTGTTCATACTCGTTTTTTTTTCTTTATGATTTGTATCCAATTAGGTAGTATTTCTCTCAAGTTCCACTAACCGTAGGATCTCATTTTAATACAACTACTTAGGGTTCGAGTCATAGTCTCCCTTTAGTTTTTTCCTTTCTCCACTTGAGTCTCAGTTCTCATCTTAAAGAAAAATCAAAATACTTAATAAAGGAAAATGTATACAATGCGCCACGAGCCTTAAGCTATACGAGAAATGACTAGTGAAGGTCTCCTTCACTCTTCTAGGATACTTTACAAACGTTCCATTGGGGGCAACCTTGGAAATTATTCGCTCTTGTAACATAGTCTTTAATGTTATACATACGATAAACACAAACTCAAAACACTTCTTCTAAAAGACAATAAACCAAGACAACGCGTCTTCTCTTCTCATCTCATACTCTTTGCGGATGAATGCGACTTGCCTCGACAGTTCAAACAGCGATACAATAAACACCCTCGAGTCAGAGCCGGTAACACCTGAGCTAGAGCTATGGCAACGTCATCCTAAAAAACATAAACAAGTTTCCGACTTAGTTAGACGAACTATGGCGACTCTGATCCTTATTTTCCCGATGAGCTACGTAGGCAGTGGGGTAGGGCCCATTTGACTACATTCTTTATTTTCCCTACATTTTCCCCCTTCATTCCATTTTCCTTTCTAATTCCATTTCTCATTTCAGTACAAGTTCCAGTTAGCATTCTTTTCATTCAACAACATCATATTTCTCACCCTTTGAAACAGACTTACAAGCGTGGATACTGCCGGGTACGGCGGATGAATTGGGGTTCTAATACCTTCCCAATTCGTAACCGACTTCCGGACCCAGATCTTTGGTTCACAAGGCCTCGTCCTTTTCCTACTTCCTCAGGTTTGTTCAACATTACCTTTCCCGTTCCTTCGGGATAAAAAAGTCTGGCTGGCGACTCTACCTTTTCCGCGCCACCTTCACATTTGTACTAGGTTGAAAATCCTGGGAGCGACAGTTGGTGACTCTGCTGGGGATCGAACCCAGAATCTCTAGTTTCCCCTTTGAGAGTCAATCCTAGCGCTTGTCTGTTTCTATTTTCTTTGGGTGTTTATTCGTTTGTTGTTGTGCTTTAGTTTAGCTTTACTGTTTTGTTTACAGTTTATCGCATTACTTTACAACTTTATTTACAGCTTTCTGCACTTTACTTTACTGTTGCATATACTGGCATATACTGAACTGGCTGTTCTGGTTTTCCTTGGCGGGATGGGATTATTGTGAGATAAGCCAAATACCCGGCTTGAGTATACACATAGGTGTCGCTCCCAAAGATTTGCATCCCGGTACAAGCGCGAACGGTCGGCGAAAAGAATGAGAACACACAGGAGTGAACTCAAGAAAAGAAAAGAGTCGCCAGCTAGGCATTTTTATCCCGGAGGAAAGGCAATGCTGCATAGACCTAGAAATATATGGATAAGACGGTTGCGAACCAGAGAGACTGAGAAAGGGGGTTGGTTACAACCTGGGAAGGTATTAGCACCCAGATTGTCCGCCGTACTCGACGGGATCCACGCTTGAAAGATTTGTGTTTTAAAGGGGTAGTGTCAGTGCAATTTGTGTATCAAGGCTGGAAAGAATGCAAGTGTCAGTGTATAGTGTATAAGTGATATGAAGTATGAAAGTGTCAGTGTAAGAACAAGAGTGAAATGCTCAACATCATGAGGCTAAAAGAATAAAGCTGGAAAGAGGGGGAATATACAGAGACTTTTGTTCGATAACTGTTAAGTTATGCCTACGTATCCTCTCGTGCAATGAGGAAGTCAGAACACCGTAGTTCGACCCAAAGAGACTGAAAGATGAATTGACTGATGAACTGCTTGCTTGTCTATGCTCAAGTGTAAGTCCTGTCTGGCTCAGGTGCAAACTGTCTTACATTAGACGGAAGAAGCGAGTTCTCGTTTATGAGTGAAGATGATGAGAAAAGAATCCCGGAGGAGACGATTATTGTTTGTTTTTGTGTTTTCAATCTTTTATTACTTTTGGATTTGTCATAAGTTGATGAGCTTAAGCCTAAACCAATGGGTTACTAAACTCATCACATCCTCCCTCTGATTAGGGGTAATGAGGATACCTTAAGTGTGAAGTCAGTATCTCACACTTAATCACCATAATGTAGGATTAAGATCATTAACCTACTTGTGATTATTTAGATGTTTTTGTTGTTTTTGTTTAGTGTTAAGTAATGAGACTAAGCCATAATCAGGGATTAAACAGACTCATTACACCATCCTAATAGAAGGATAACAGATGAGAATGTTTAAGCTGAAGAAGACTCCTCAACTTAATCCATGATTAGGGATTAACCTCATGACAAAACAAAGCCTTTATTAGATGGATTTTAGTTAATGATAAGATGAAGAAGTGAGTTTTATGGTTGGTAAGACAACTTGAGGGGGACTTGTCCATTAACACTAGGGTTAGTCCTTCTTAACCAATTAAGGAAGAATTAGAACCCTAATGCAAGGCCCAAGTTACAAGCTTGATGTCTTGATGATTATTAAGTGATTTGATTAAAGGATTTAAACACATTAAGGGTTTAACACTTAGGATTAAAGTTATACACTCCATCTTAATAGAAGGATGCAGACACAAGCTTAATCACAAAGCCTTAAAGCCTTTAGGGTTTAGTCCCTGATTATGAGGTGAGGAGGGAAGACTCAAAGAGACACAAAGGTAAAAGCTAAGTGGGGGACTAATCAAACCCTAATTATTATCATGCTTGGTCATTCCTAGGGTTTGTGAGGTTTTGAGAAAGAAATCTTCAAGGAACCACCAAGGAAAGAAGCAGATGAAAGGAGCAAAGAGAAGCAAAACAACTTGCTTCACTTAAGAAGTCAAGTTGCTTGAAGAAAGAAAGTAAGATGAACAAGAATGAGCAAGCTCAATCCAATACACATACAAAAATGCAGCAATGATGCATAAGAGAGATGAAAAGAGATTATGAGAAGTGAAGGCAAATTCACTTCTCAAAACAACTTACCACCTGAAAAGTTAGTGAAAGAAATGAAATGCAATGCAAATGAGATGAAATGTGATGATGCAAACCAAAACCAGAAGCATGAGTATGATGAAACTGATGCTAAGAGATGATGCAAACATGAGACAAGGCATTAGAATGATCATACAAACATATGGATGCAAGAGAAGCATGTTTTGAACCATGGATGTACATGAAAAGTTATGGAATGCAAATGACATACAACATGGCAAATGAAAGATGAAATGATCAAACATGATTCTAATATGTTCTAAGATGTATTATGAATCAAATGAATGCATAAAATGTCATGGCAAGTCATGGTATGCAAGCAAATGGAAGATGGATGCAAAGGAAGGCACAAATTAGGGTTTATGAACAACATGCATCAAAAAAATTCAAAACCAGAAGCAAACATCATGATAAAAAATTGAAAATGCAATCAAAGGAACCCTAAACCTATACAAACTCACTGCCCAAAGGAGGGGATCCAACTCCTAACCTATTGAAAGTTATGAATTTCCTAAGATTGCTAGGGTTTTAAGATACCCTGACAAGAAAAATGCCAAACAAATGGGAAATGCAAGATCAATTCATGCCAATTTAATCCTATAAACTACATGTTATGCAAGATGCAATGCAAAAAGAATCATTGTCCAACTCTCAATGGTTAGGCAGAAATGAATTTTTGAAGTTTGTCACAAAATATTGCCTCAAAATGAATTTAATTCCATTGAAAATGATCAAAAGGCAACAAGAACAAAAAATAAATTTGGTTTGAGAGTTGGGCAATGTTTCTAAATGTTTTTGAATGTTACATGAATTGTTTTGTGATTTTTAAATGCCTAAAAGTATTTTTAATTAATTAATTTTCATTAATTAATTAAAAATAAACTTTTAAATGATTTAAAAATAAATTTTAATGCAAAAAATAAAAATAAAAATATTTTTGTGTTCTGAAAATTAATTGAACCTTTGACAAAAAATTTCAGAATTTTTAAAGATGTTTTGCTATTTTAAATAATTCGTTGAAATTAAATATGAAACAAATAAAATTAAAATGAATTTAATGAGAAAATGAGAAAGTATGCAAATCCAAGGGTTGTGGTTCAAACTGGGACGCGCGGGAATTGACTTAGCGCGCATCTGGACGGCTCACATTCAAACTACGCTAATTAAGTCATTAACCCTAATCTGAACCCTAAACATTTTCAGGTGACCGGAACAGTGTTCCGGTCATCTTCTCCGGCAAGGTGTTCATGCTATCTCACTCCCTACGCATCAAAACTTCACCAAAATCTCCAGATTTCATCCTTAAACATCATTAAACCTAAACCCCACCCCAAAAACCATTTATTTTCACTGAATCATGAGAATCAAAGCAAAACTCATTTCACGGGCAAAGTTTCAGAACAAGCATACATGGCCATTTCTCACTCATTTTCAAAAATAAAAGGTTCAGTGCATTCAGGGAAGCATGTAGATCATTTTAGAAACAAGAGATAAGAGTTCTGGAAAAATGAATTTCCATGGCTACCTGAATCGAAGCTTTCAACCCAAGAGCTTCTGGACCAGTTCCTTGCTTCCAATCAACTCCAATGAACCTCCTGAGAAGCTTGCAATGCTTGGTTGGAGTTTAAAATGGCTGGTTTGTGAGATTGCTTGAGTTCTGTTCAAAGAGGGGCAGAAATCGTATCTGGCTTATGTGAGGTTTCAGGGATGAGTGAGGGCATGGAAATGATCAGGGGAGTGTGCTGAGATGTTTTGTGAAGTTTGTTTGAATGTTTGATGCTTGTGGAGAATGTTTCGAATGGTTTTGCATATGAGGCATAAACTTGGAACTATGGCCATGAGAGAGCTTCAGCATGAATGGTTGTGTGTTATGGCTTGCCTTTGGTCCACTTATCACTCATGGATAGGTCTGTGGAGTTGGTGTGCCCTATTGTGATTGGTATGGGTCTTTTGCCAAAAAGTCAAGCTTTGTGTAAGAGAGGTATGGGCTCATGGCTAGCCAAGGACAAGAGGGGTGTCCTGTGCAGCAAGAAGTGTGGAGAGCCCTAGGATCAATTCTGAAGTCAGCAAGCAAGTGGATTAGGGTTTGAGTGAGGTTTTGCAACTTGGTTCATCTTTGGCCCTTTTGAAGTTTCTTGATCCACAAGTCACAAAAATGAGCAAACCCTTGATGCAATCTGACTTTTAGACATTGGTTCATGTTTGTATGAAGATTAGAAGTCCATTTGATAGCACAATTTTCCTTGGCAAGTGATTTTGCAACTTTGCCTCTTTGGTAGAAAACTTGAAATTATGTGATTTTTCCCAACTTTGACAAGCCATAACTTTTGATCCAAAATGAATTAGGACAAGTTCTTGTACTTTTTGAAAAAGGAATGATCCATTCTACAACTTTCATGACCAAAGTTTTCCCATTTGAAGCATTTTTGAATCAAAAAGCAAGGGTTGAAAAAGTTTCCCAAAATGGCAAGTTTCCATTACAAGTCATTTTCCCAAAAAGTCAACTTTCCAAATGGCTTGAAATTCTTCAATCTTGTGAACTTATAACATCTTCTATGATCAAATAAAGATCATACATAATCAAAATGATGATGAACACCCTTTGGTTGGGTCATTGAGGGCCTCAGATGCCCTGATTTTGCACTGACTTGCTCAAAAAGTCAACTCTTGATCAGATGCCTTCCCCATTGAATTTCTTCATGAAAATTGATATGCATGATCCCTATGCCATATAGAGACCAATAGAAACAAGAATGACCAAACAATTTGGAGTTATGGCCTTTGAAACCAAAACCCTAATTTTAGGTCATCTGTGCAGTTAAACCTGGCTCTGCTTCCCTGCCAATCTCAGTTCTTGTGATTTTTTGACATTATTGACTTTGAGAGGATATAATATGATGCTTGAACATACATGGACCCCTTTGAAGTGATGGATGACCTTTGGAGTGGCTCAAAAGCTCAGGGATGGCTCAGATCACAAACCCTAGATGCAGATGACTTTGAAGCAATGCAGTGAAGCAAATATACAATATGAGATGATGTGATTGAACTTATGCATATGAAAAGACCACAAGCCATGGTGTGAATGGGTGAGGGCAAATTTGGGGTGTTTACAGCTGCCCCTATTCAATCATGAGTTAGCTGTGTAGAATGTAAGCAACATCTTAACAGGCGAACAAGATAACTTGTGGTTGAATACCAAAGACAGTCCAAAATTTGTACTCACAGAATGAAGAAGAAAAGGGATATAGATTGTAAAGGAAAATAAAGTATATTATAAAGTGTGGGCGACGGAGGACGACTGTCGAGCAGAGGACGACTGCTGGGGAAAGAGCAATGACGGGGACGGCCGACATGCTGGGGAAAATGCGGGAAATAAAGCAAAGACGGGGACGGTCGACTAGCTGGGGATATGAGAGATTATGATGGGGACGGCCATCATGTAAATCTATAAGATTCTCTGGGGATTATAGGTAAAAATAAATGATGAGGTACGGTCATCAGGTTCATAAAGTAATGTAAACAACGATGGGGACGACCATCGGGCTAAACTGATGAAGGACGGTCATCAGGAAAAGGAAAAGGGACCACGACGGGGACGGCCATCGGGTTAAAGAATAAATGAAATAATGATGAGGGACGGTCATCAAAGGTGAAGGACGATCACCTAGCAGGGGACGGCTGCTCTGATGGGGATAAGATGAGGGACGGTCATCTAAGGTGATGGACGATCACCTGGCAGGGTACGGCTGCCGAAAGTATCGCGACATAGGACGAATGCCGGATAAAAGGTCGACGATGGGGACGGCCATCGGATGAGCATGATGAAGGAAGATCATCAAGAGGTGAAGGACGATCACCTAGTAGGGGACGGCTGCTCTCAAAGTTTATCATGACATAGGACGAATGTCAGATAACAAGATCAACGATGGGGACGGCCGTCAGATAAAATGATGAAGGATGGTCATCAAAAGGTGAAGGACGATCACCTAGCAGGGGACGGCTGCTAAAAATCACGACATAGGACGAATGTCGGATAGAAAAGGGGTTCTAATGAATAGAGACTCCGCTGGGGAAAGGATGAGGGACGGTCATCCAAAGGTGAAGGACGATCACCTGGCAGGGTACGGCTGCCGGAAGTATCATGACATAGGACGAATGTCAGATAGAAAAAGGTTGCTTTGCTGGCGACCTACTGGGGAATAGTAAACACGGACGAGTGTTTACATCCAAGAAATAAAAGGTATAAGTGTTTTGACGTTGTGTATAGATTAAAGATGCGGGCGAGCATCCCTAAGACCGTGATACGGACGAGCGTCAGTAGAAACAAACGCTGACGCATGTTCAGAGATGATGATACAGACGAGTACCAACTGGTTAACAAAGAACACGGACGAGTGTTGAATCTGAGGGGACTCTTCTGGGGAATAGTAGACACAGACGAGTGTCTAAATTCAAGAAGACATGAGTGTTTGACACGTGTATGGATTAAAGATGCAGACGAGCATCCTTAAGACTATGATACGGACGAGTATCAGTTAGAAACAAACGCTTGACGCATGTTCTGAGATGATGATACGGACGAGTATCAACTGGTTAACAAAGAACACGGACAAGTGTTGACTCCGAGGGGATTTGGGTGATATATACAAGATACGGACGAGTATCTGTATGAGTAAAATAGGAGTAATAAGTATGAGTGAAACACCGACAAGTGTTCAACTTGCTGGGGAGGGTGACACGGACGAGTGTCAGAGAAGGTGTATTATAAACAAGTATATGGTTAGGTTTCCATGCTGGGGAAGGTGACACGGACGGGTGTCAGGGAATCTGTATGGATGTAAGTATCTATGAGTGCAAAGGGGACGCTTTGGCTTCCTACTGGGGATATGACACGGACGGGTGCCAAGAAGTATCTGTAACATGTAAGTGTCTGTTGCAAAGAATGCTCGGGCGACTTTACTGGGGGAATGATGACACGGACGAGTGCCAAAAGGAGGGTGCATTTGTATTTATGAGTGTAAGGCCAGTGCTTTTGGCTCTCTGGTGGGGAATTTGGATAGTTTTTCTGTATATCTTTGATGAATTGTCGAAATTTACAAGTGTTTGATTCAGACCATGGCTTATGATTATGCAATATGTTTGATTTTTGCCGTAATTCTCCGTATTAGACGGAATGCTACGCTTTGTGGGGAGAATATGATGCGAATGCCATGATTATGCAAAGGTACCGATCCGGGATCCGGGTCCTGTTGCTGCGAAGCTCTTCGGCTGATCTGCTTGAAGTGAACATCCCAGCTGGGGATGAGATCATTGGTATATCTGACATATGGGACTCTGCTCGGGGATATAGGTCACTGGTAGACCTATCTTAGTAATAAAGGACCCAACTGGGGTTTGCAGAAGCTTTCTTCACTCTGTTGTGAGATCTTCAAACGTTGCTCTTCTGGATAGAGGCTGAAGCTCTGTGGGGAGATGGTTCCCTGTCCTTGCATTTAGCTGAGGAGGAATGATGACTGGCAACTCGGCTGGGGAAGAAGAAAGACCATGGGAAGGTCTTCCTGGAGATTTCTTGTAGGGGTCCTGCTGAGGATGATACTTGACAACTCAGTTGGGGGAAACCATCTCTGGTGCTAGGACTGAGTAGTCAATGGTTTTCCAGCTTGCTGGGATGAAGCTTTCAAGCCCCCATGATGTGCTTTCAGTACCTGCAGTCCTGAAAAGACATGGAAACGCACAAGTAATCTCGAGGTATCCCTTACAGGATTCCATCGTAGGAGTTTAGACACCCCCAGGAGTAAGTATATTTCCTGTAAGCACGTACTTTTTTAGAAGAGAGACATTTGTATTCATGCAATCAGTAACCTAAAGACATCGGACATTTTTGCAAGTGAAGATAAAATGTACGAAACGAAACATGACTGAAAATCTGATTTTATTAATTCGTGTGCCCTGAATTGGCAAGATACAGTCAAAGAAACAAATCCCCTAAAATGAGGAGATTGTTACAAATTGAGAAAATAAAAGGTATTGGCAATGTTGATGACGCTTCGAGGAGCTTCCCTATGGCTATGACTTGTATGACATTTGACGCTCTTCTCGTCTTGCTTTCTGAAGAAGGATGATTCTGACCGATGCTTGAACCTTTCGAAGCTTACCAAGTTGTAAGTGATACAGATGAATTCAGAATACATTTGTTCGCTTATTCCCTTATTTTGTATGGATCGCCCTTTCGGGTTTTCAATCCATCGGGATACCCATTTTTTCCTGAGTTGTCCAATGCGGCTTTTCAACTCAGCGGGTGTACATTTTTATTTATTTCCCTTATTTTTGCCCGAGTCTTTTATTCTGTTTTTGACTCGCCGGGATGCCCTATTTTTGCCTGGATTTACATTCTGTTTTTTTTTGTCCAGCGGGTCATTTCATGCGAAGTATTTTTTAACTGCATCTGAATTCACAGGGGACAGGAAGTCTTCACCATCCATAGTACTGAGCATGAGTGCTCCACCGGAGAAAACTTTCTTTACTACGAATGGTCCTTCATAGTTCGGAGTCCACTTTCCCCTGTGGTCTGTATGAGGAGGGAGGAGCCTTTTCAGCACAAGATCTCCTACTTGGTATTCTCGGAGCCTGACTTTCTGATCGAAGGCTTTCTTCATTCTTTTCTGATACAACTGCCCATGACAGAATGCAGCCAATCTCTTCTCTTCAATCAGACTCAGTTGTTCATATCGGGATTGGACCCACTCTGCTTCGTTCAGCTTAACATCCATTAATACCCGCAAGGAGGGTAATTCAACTTCAACAGGTAGGACTGCCTCCATACCATAAACAAGCTGATACGGTGTTGCCCCAGTGGATGTTCTGATTGACGTACGGTACCCATGCAAGGCAAATGGTAGCATTTCATGCCAGTCTTTGTAGGTAACTACCATCTTCTGCACAATCTTCTTGATATTCTTATTTGCTGCCTCAACAACGCCATTCATCTTTGGCCTGTAAGGAGAAGAATTGTGGTGTTGGATCTTGAAGTCCCGGCACAGTTCTGCCATCATTTTGTTGTTTAAGTTGGAACCATTATCAGTAATGATTCGCTCGGGAACTCCGTATCGACAGATGATATCTCTCTTCAGAAATCGGGCTACCACTTGCCTTGTAACATTTGCATAGGAAGCTGCTTCGACCCACTTGGTGAAATAGTCAATGGCAACCAGGATGAATCTGTGGCCATTTGAAGCAGTCGGTTCAATCTTGCCAATCATGTCAATGCCCCACATGGCAAAGGGCCAGGGTGAAGACATTACATTCAAAGGATTCGGAGGCACATGTACTTTATCCGCATAGATCTGGCATTTATGACATTTTTTGGCATAAGCACAACAGTCTGCATCCATTGTGATCCAGTAATAGCCTGATCTTAGAAACTTTTTGGCCATGGCATGCCCCCCTGCATGGGTACCAAAGGATCCTTCGTGCACCTCGTGCATCAACAATTCTGCTTCTGTCTTATCAACGCATCTGAGAAGTACCATATCAAAGTTTCTCTTGTACAGGGAACCATCAGTATTCAGGAAGAAACTACCAGCTAGCCTTCTTAATGTCTTCTTATCATTGGAAGATGCCCCAGGTGGGTATGACTGATCCTCCAAGAAGCATTTGATGTCGTGGAACCAAGGCTTATCATCTTTGGCAACATCTGCTGCAAATACATACGTTGGTCTGTCGAGTCTGGATACTGAGATCCGAGGTATAAAGTTGGCAGTTTGAACTTTGATCATGGATGAAATGGTAGCAAGAGCATCTGCAAACTGATTCTCATCTCGAGGGATATACTCAAGCTTGACTGTTGTGAAAAAAGTCAACAACCTTCTTGTATAATCCCGGTAAGGTATCAGATGATCCTGGTGGGTGTACCATTTGCCGTTGGTTTGATTGATTACCAGAGCTGAATCTCTGAATACCGTTAAAGTCTTGATCCTGAGGTCAATGGCTTCCTCAAGACCCATAATACAAGCTTCGTATTCAGCTTCGTTGTTAGTGCAGTTTAAAGTGAGTTTTGCTGAGAAAGGCAGGTGAACTCCTTTAGGTGTAATGAATACTGCACCAACACCACGACCATTCATATTAACAGCCCCGTAAAACATCATAGTCCATTCTTCTTATGGGTCAGGCCCTTCAGTGTGAATAAGCTCTTCATGATCTTTTGCTTTTATGAACACGATGTCTTCATCAGGGAAGTCAAATCTCATAGGCTGGTAATCATCAATGGGTTGCTCAGCAAGATAATCAGACAATACACTGCCCTTGATGGCTTTCTGAGATGTGTACTGGATGTCATATTCTGTGAGGATCATTTGCCATCTTGCAACCCGTCCGGTAAGTGCTGGCTTCAAAAATGTACTTAACTGGATCCATCTTTGAGATTAATAAGGTAGTGTGGGTCAACATATACTGTCTTAGTCGGCGAGCAGCCCACGCTAAAGCACAACAAGTTTTCTCGAGCAGTGAATAACGTTGTTCACAGTCGGTAAACTTTTTGCTCAGGTAGTATATTGCATACTCTTTTCGACCAGACTCGTCACGCTGGCCCAACACACACCCCATTGACTCTTCTAATACTGTCAAGTACATGATCAGAGGTCTTCCTTCAACTGGAGGCATAAGGATTGGAGGCTCTTGCAGGTACTCCTTGATTTTGTCAAAAGCCCTCTGGCAGTCTTCGTTCCACCTGACCGTTTGTTCTTTTCTTAACAGCTTGAACAAAGGTTCACAAGTTGCTGTAAGGTGAGATATGAACCGTGAAATGTAGTTCAATCTACCTAGGAAACCTCAAACTTCTTTTTCCGTCTTCGGTGCAGGCATTTCTTGAATGGCTTTGACTTTATCAGGGTCAACTTCAATCCCTTTCTCACTCACAATAAATCCCAGCAGCTTACCAGACCGTACCCCGAATGTACACTTGTTGGGGTTAAGCTTCAGTTGGTACTTCCTCAGACGCTTGAATAACTTCAACAGATTTACCAGGTGGTCTTCTTCTATGAGGGACTTGGAAATCATGTCATCCACATAACATTCGATTTCTTTGTGGATCATGTCGTGGAATAATGTTACCATAGCCCGTTGATAAGTGGCACCAGCATTCTTCAGTCCGAATGGCATCACCTTATAACAGAATGTGCCCCAGGGTGTGATGAAAGTTGTCTTCTCCATGTCTTCAGGTGACATCTTGATCTGATTGTATCCTGAGAATCCATCCATGAAGGAGAATATCGAGAACTGAGCCGTATTATCGACCAATACATCAATGTGAGGTAAAGGGAAATCATCTTTCGGGTTGGCTCTGTTCAGATCCCGGTAATCCACGCACATCCTTACTTTGCCGTCTTTCTTAGGCACAGGTACAATATTAGCAACCCACGGCGGATAGCTAGTCACAACAAGGAAACCGGTGTCCCACTGCTTTTGTACCTCTTATTTTATCTTCATTGCCATATCTGGGCGAGTACGGCGCAACTTCTGTTTTACCGGTGGGAAATCTTCTCTTAAACGCAGCTTGTGCATAACAATATCGGTGTCCAACCCTGGCATATCCTGATAAGACCAAGCAAACACATCCACATATTCACGAAGCAGGTCAATCAGTTGCTTTTTCACTGAGTCTTGTAAGCAGGCCCCGATCTTAACTTCTTTCACATCTTCATCCGTACCAAGATTAATTGTTTCGACCTTCTCCTGATGAGGAGTGATAACCTTCTCCTCTTGCCTTAACAACCTGGCTAGCTCTTCAGGAAGCTCATAATCTTCTTCAACCCCTTCATCAGCTTGATTGATTGGATTGTCAAAGTCATACGAAGCCATAGCTGTGCTGTTGTCGGTGCAGTCTGAAAGGCACTCTCTGCAAGGGTTTAGATTGTTTATTTTAGTGATCAATTTTAATCTTGTTTAGAAAAAGTGAAATGAGGTTATCATTTTGGAAAACATTGCCATTTTATTTTTGTACAAAAAGAAAAAAAGAAAAACAGTGAGCGGAAAAGACTCATTTGCAAAAGATGTCCGATATTCATTGATTGATCTGTTTGCACAAAACTACAAGATGGCCCGATTACAAAATGAGTCTTGACATCTTGGGCAAGATGCAAGACTTGATGCATGCTTAAAATATACAGGAAATAATAATTACTCTGCAGGAGTAACCCTTATAATTTCCTGGGAAGACCAGTTTGAGATACGGCTCCCCGGAATCCTTGGACGTATCCAGCTCTCCAGGTTGCGCTCATCTTCCGGCTCATCTTCCAAGTTGTTTACTGCATCCGGGGTGAGCATCCCCCCACTGACAAAGTTGGGCTTCTTAGCAGCCTCTGATTGATCTTGCTGAGTTGGTTTGTAACCCAACCCAAATATGTCTTCCTTCTTCTCCACAGGCAACAGCTTGCCCCAGCCTTGGGCAGTCCCCTCTTCAACAACCTTCCTGGCTTGCTGATAAGATGTCATGGAGGTCCCTAGTACAGCAGATGCTTCATTTATGTTCAGGGCCTCAAACCCCTGGCTCATGGTTTCATGGATTTCTCCATCCATCTCAATATATTTGTACGTAGCCAGATGGCTAACAAAGATATCTTCTTCACCACAGATGGTGATGATCTGGCCTTCCCACTCGAATTTCAGCTTCTTGTGAAGGGTAGACGTAACTGCGCCAGCGGCATGGATCCAAGGTCTACCCAACAAACACCTGTAGGCCGGCTGAATGTCCATCACATAGAAGGTAATTTTGAAGGTCTGCGGGCCAATCATCACAGGCAGATCAATCTCCCCTAGCACTGATCTTTTAGAGCCATCAAATGCTCTTACCACCAAATTACTCGGACGTAATGCCAAGCCATCGTACTCCAGCTTCACTAAGGCTTTCTTTGGTAGAACATTGAGTGAAGACCCAGTGTCTACCAATACATGGGATAGAACAACACCCTTGCATTCTAGAGTGATGTGTAAAGCCTTGTTGTGGTTACGTCCCTCAGTTGTTAAATCAGTGTTGGTAAAGTCCAGTCCATGACTGGTGTTGACATTTGCTACCACGGTTTCCAGCTGATTAACAGTGATCTCTTCTGGCACGTATGATGCGTGCAAGACTTTTAGTAATGCATTCCTGTGAGCTTCAGAACACATCAGCAGGGATAATATGGAGATCTTTGAGGGAGTTTGGTGAAGCTGATCCACCACCTTGTAATCACTTCTCTTTATAATCCTCATAAACTCGTCTACATCTTGATCAAAGATGTCTTCTGAGTTTCTTTGATAGCTGGTTCTTCAACTACCACACTCTTTCCTTTTGCTTTAGCAGTAGCTTCTGCTTCGGCATTAGGTCTTTGCAATTGTGAGGCGAAAAGGCGTCCGCTTCTGGTGAAGCCTCCGCCTCCCCCAACATTATCAATCTGTGGAGAAGAGGTTGAAGAGTCCAAAGTGATTTTCTCCCCGTTGCAGTAGAGGTCAGAGCCATCATGCCAAGGGATGGCATTACTGCTTTCATATGGAACGGGTCCAGGCACCGTGATGGTAACTGGACGGACTGCTGCAGAGGAGGGTACTGAAACGGTGTGCGGATCGTAGTAAATGGTGACCGGTGATCTGGCAGGAGGTGTCACCATTTGTTGTTGAAGGTTATTGTTTGGAGGAACATATGCTGGATCATAGTAAATGGTGACTGCTAAGATATCTTCATCAATTTCTGCTGGTGTTGTAGAAGATTCTGCTGAATAGATGGGTGCTGATGTTGTAGAAGAGATGGTTGTTGACATCTGATTTGTTGAAGTGATGGACGGAGCCATTGTTGATGATATTGATGAATTGGTTGGAATGATTGTTGTTGCAGTTGTAGAAGAGTCAGGAATTGTTGTCAAAGGGATTGCTGGATTTGCAGGTGTTGATGTTGTGATCTGAAGTATACCACTTTTGATAAGACCATCTATGCCGCTTCTCAAATTATCACACCCGTTGACCGAAACGTTGCAATAACCACAACCGAGCTCACACCTGGGGAACATCTGGCATTCTAGGAGCTGAGCTTTAATTTCTACCAGAGGTGTCCGAATCTGCCCAACACTGGTGATTAAGAAAGATGGCTTGTCTTCCTCAATGGCATTAATTCTTGGTCCTCCATGATTGGGCATGGGATTCTTGTTGACATTTGGCGGGGGTGAAAAGTTGAGGGCTTTAGAATCCACCAAATCTTGTACCTTCATTTGTAAGGCCCTTCATTTCTCAGTATTGTGGCCAGGTGCATTGGAGTGGAAAGCACATCTGGCGTTGACGTCATAATTTCTTGGCAGATTGGAAGGATCTGGTGGTGCCAATGTCCTTAGTTCAACCAGGTTGAGTTTCAGGAGTTGTGGCAATAAAGCGGCATAAGGCATAGGGATAGGGTCAATCACCCTATTTGCCTGTGATGGTCTTTGCTGAAAGGGTCTTTGCTGTTGATTTCTGTTGTTGTTGTTGTAGGTTCTTTGTGGCGGATACTGAACATGCTGTTGATAATGTGGTTGTTGTTGTTGTTGATATGTTGATTGCTGAGGAATCGGAGTTGGAATAGTGACAGCTGCCACTGACCTATGAACATACTGAGGTCTGCCCCTGTTGGCATAAATGGCATTTGCCTCACTGGTTCTTCTAGGTCCCACAAAAGGCTTCCTGGGATTACTTGACGAGCTTGCACCATTATCAGAAATTTTACCCATTTTCAGAAGGCTTTCAATTCTTTCTCCAGCTATGACTACGTTAGCGAAGCTGGTGGAAGAAAAGGCAGCTAGCCTATTGTCGCTCCCGGGATTTTCATCCTAGTACAAACGCGAAAGTGGCGCGGAAAGGTTAGAGTCGCCAGCCAGACATTTTTATCCCGAATGAATGGGAAAGGTAATTTTGCACAAACCTGAAGAAGAAGGAAAGGACAAGGCCTTGCGAACCAAAGAGACTGAGTTCGGGAGTCGGTTACGACCTAGGAAGGTATTAGCACCCAGATCGTCCGCCGTACCCGACGGGATCCACGCTTGCAAAAGAAACTATTTCAAAGGGTGAGGGTATGAAAGTTGCAGCAAAGAAATGAAGATGAAAAGAAACTGGAACTGGAATAGAAAATGAGAATAAAAGGGGAAATGTAGGGAAAATAAAGAATGTGCTCGAACGGGCCCTACCCCGCTGCCTACGTACCTCATCGGGATAATGAGGATCAGAGTCGCCGTAGTTCCCCTAACTAGGGGTAACAAAGGGAAATTGCTTGTGAATTAAGGCTTGAACTGCCTATGCCATTGCTCAGGTGTTGCAGACTCGGACGACGAGTGCGTAACCGTCTTGCAAAGTGACAAGTAGGAGCAAGTTCGCGTACGGAGCGAATGAGGTGAGAAAAGAATTCCCGAAGGAAAGACGCTTATTGTTTGTTTGGTGTTTTTTAGAAACTTTTATAAGTGAAAGTTTGCATAGGTAAGTGTACCTAAGTCTTACTCAATGGGATGTGTACATCTCACATCATCCCGAAATGGAATGCGCAAGAGGCACACCTATCTATGGAGGAAATCCCCAAAGCTAGTCCCACAAGTGAAGGCTCAAGCACACTAACCTATTATCATTATTAAGTGTTTTTCTAGTTTTTTAGTTAAGAAGTGTTTTTTGGCTTTTCTTTGTAAGGTACTCATGCTAAGACCTATCCACCACGAGTGATGACTCACACCTCGCCCCGAAATGGAACGCATGTGAGCATCTCATAGCAAAGTCTCATGTCACATGAAAGTACTCGACCTTTATTAAATGAATTAGAATTATGTTTGAAGATGAGAATAGAGAGAGCACCAAAGGATCTCAAAGGAAAAATTCTAAAGGGGGACTAAAATAATCCTAAGTGTTAACATGCATGGATGTCCTAAGGGTTAATGAGGTTTCTATCCTAATGAAGAAGAGAAGAAGAAGATAGAAGAAGGGATAAGAAAGGCCTAGGCCCAACAAAAGAGGGTTAGTCCACATAAACATAAAGGGAAGAGATAAGAATTAGAGATGTGGAACTCAATTCCCACATCTCGTACTTACCATAGCCCCTGCAAGGTTAGCATGCACAAATGAATACAAGCACAAAGTTCAAAACCAGAATCAAAATGGTATAAAGAAGAAACTAATAGTCCAGCAAGATGAAGAGAGAAGTCACACAATATCAAACAATATCAAAGTAAAAGCTATGGAACCAAAAAAATGGAATTTAAGCACTTAAAGAAACAAATGATTTGAATATGAAGCAAACTCAAAAAAATTAGAAGAACCAAGACCTATCCTAGGACCAGGACGGTACCCATACCCTAGAGGAACCCCAAATGAGAAGAAAAAGCTGGCACAAGTGCCCTTCTAAGCTTATAAGAGATCTAACAATCCAAAAGAAGCAAAATGGGACAAGGTGAGAATAAAAATCCACAAATAATCAACCAGCCATCTAAAAATTCTACAACTGAACCCAAATGATCTTAAAACACAATATATCAATTTGCCAAAAGGACTTGCAAAAATTCAGAAAGGAACTAGGTTAAATGGATGTATAAACACAAGCTAGGACAGAAAACTTACATCACAAGATACCAGATCAAAACTCAAGAAATAAATTTCTAAAAATTCTGAGAAAAATCACATGAAAACTAGAAGATCTTAGGAACACAATGCAAAAAGAATGGGATCAAAAATCCAAATATTGAAGTCTATAGAAAATAAACAAGACAGACTGGTCAAGAAATGAAGCAAATGAAGCTATGTACATTGGTGATTTAATTCTGGCACGCTAATTAACGAAAAAAATAAAATAAAAATATGACAAAATTTTAGAGACACAAAGGAACATCTATGATTTATTTGGGAATTTTTAGATGAATATTCTATTTTATACGAATTAAAACCAAACTGAAATAAAAGAGAAATTAAGTTGAGAAAGAAAGCAAAAGAAATAGAAAAAAAAAGGTACATGCAGTAAGTTTTTAAATGGAAATGGCTGGGCCTGAAAAGCAGTGGGTGCGAAAATCAACCTGGCATGGGCCCAGGTCTGAACACACAAACAACTTTTTTCTTATTCTCTAAACATTGATCATTATAATAATTAATCTTTTATTAGATTCCTAACTATTATACTAACTAATCTCAACTAATAAAAATCTTCTTATTTTCTACCATCATTATTCTAATTAATCTCAACTAATTGAAATCTTTTTATTTTCTAAACACATTCTAACCAATTCTGTCATATTTCTAACACTTCTAACAAATTATTTCTAAACAATTCTAACAAATTATTTCTAAACAACTCTAACAAATTATTATCCTAATTAACCTTTTTTCTATTTCCTAACAATCCATTAACTAAACATTATTCAACTAATTAATTCTTTATATTCCTTAAACAATATTCTAAACATTAAACAATTAATCTAGTATATTTCCTAAACAGTATTCTAAACAGCTTTTTCTAAACAATTTCCTAACAGCTTTTTTATTACTATATCTTTATATTTTTCTAACAGTTTTCTATTACTATATCTTTATATTTTTCTAACAGTTTTTTATTACTATATCTTTATATTTTTCTAACAGTTTTTTATTACTATATCTTTATATTTTTCTAACAGTTTTTTTTTATTACTATATTTTTTATATTTTTCTAAACTATTATTTAAACTAAACATATTAATCCTAAAACAATATTATATTTTCTAAACTATATTTCTAAAACAATTATCTAACAATTACCAACTAAACTCCATTCTATTTTTAATGAATTAACATAGAATTGAATAAAAAAAACAAAAGAAAAAGAGTTTAAAAATGAAAAAAAGAAAGGAGGTGTGAAAAGTGATGTTGTTCAGCTGAAAAAAGAATGGGCCAGAATAAAGGAGGTGCCATTAGTGGGTCTAAGCAAGGCCCAGCCGAAATTAAAATAAATTCCAAAAAGTAAAGCAGTTTTTTTCATTTTTATATTTATGAACAAAATAACATGTGACCCTTATCAATAGGTCAGCTTTCATTTAAGTGAAGAAACATATTAAAATAATAATAATAAATCTCATGAAACCACAGACCAACCAGGAGGAGACGCGTCATCGTCTCCTCCCTCCCCATGCATGAAGAAGACGCATGCACAGCAACAACAGCAATGGAAAACGCAGCAAAGCAACAAACTTCCTTCCAATTTCACCTTATCATAACTCTCTCAAATCTTAACGAAAATCGAAACTGTAAACATCAAAATTCAACTACGAAATGAGATCTACACGACCGGCACAAAAAATAATTGAAACCACGGCCTAAACATGGAGAAATATGGCAATGAAGTAACACCACCACGCACGGTTTCGATCGCCGCCGCGAACAAAATTCCGGAAACTTATAAAACGCATATCCTCATGAAGCATAGATCATAAAGATCACAAATATGCCAGTAACTTTCACAAACAAGCATCACAGAAAACGAATCGATTGAAACAAGTTCAAGCATTCAAACTAAAATCTATAACTTAAGACATGTGCAAGCTTCATTCTACTTCCATTAACTTATATCAACCATATGCAAACCAGAAACAACCAAAAGTTGAGGTCAATTCGAACCGAAACAGATCTGAAATCAAACCTGAGATTGATCTTTCTTAAAAAATTACTAAGAAAACCAGAGGTGTTGAGAGCTTCTTTGAATCTTCTAGGAGCCAAATAAAGGCCTGCCAAGCAAAGATAGCACGAAATATGGAGGATCCGAAGGAGATGTTGAATCTTCAGCTTGCTCAAAGCTCCAAGATCCTCGCTATGGAAGTATTGTGAGATTCAATCCGAAAATGCAGATCTTGAGGATGAAGAATGAGATGATAATTTGATCTAGATGCTTCTTTTTTCTGTTATTCGGTTAAGCTTTCAAAGGAGAGAGAGAGGAGAGAAAGATTGAAGAATGTGACGTGTGAAAAAAATGAAGTTAGAGAGAGTGAGGTCCTCTTTGTGTGATTGTTTTTATAGTGATAAGAGGTAAGGTGAGAGAAAGTGAGTGCATGAGAGAAATATGAGGTGTGTGTGGCATGCAAAATATGAAGACTGAATGCAATGAAGGAGGCTGTGCGTTGTGGTGTGAGAGAGAGAAAATGAGCTGGCTCATGTGAGGGAAATAAAAGAAGAAAAATGTGAAGTGAGTAGAAATGTGAAGTGGAAAAAGAACCTGAGAGTGTGAGTGGCAGCATGTGGCATGAAATTGAGAGAGAATTTTCGAAAAAAGGAGAGAAAAAATAAATAAATAATAATAGTGTGCTTTTTATATGGGAGTTATGTGTGAAGGAAAAAAGAAAAAGTATGAAAACGTGAGGTGAGGTAATATTATGATCAGTAAGTGAGAAAAATGAATGAAAAAGAAACGTGAACATGAATGAAGTGGTGCCATGTAGCACGTGAAAATCCTTGCCTCACGTTTCTATTACTCCTTCCCTTGGTGTGATACACATGAATGAAAGTGAGGAAAAGCATGGACTCAAAGCCAGTGTATGTGACAAGCATGGAATGGATGGTCCTAAAAGGCTGATCTTCTTCTCATATATTTCGTGCATCATTGCCACATGCCATTATTTTTAAATTACTTAAATATTTTGTCACACCCCCTAATACATTGGTCTTATTAAAAAAGGTTGTGAACAAAATAACATGTCCACCACAAAAACTCTAAAATGCTCCAAACTTCAAAAAATCGTAACTTGAGTTCTAAAAATGCTATGAAAGTGTTCTACGACTTTTCGGAAAGGGAAAATCATGCTCTACAACTTTCGTGTTCACCGGAAAATTATTCGGAGCTTTCTCGCACATGAAATAATAGCCTGAAGTTTAGGATCGCATAATTTCTAAAAATAGAAATTTCCAATTTTGATAACCTTTTGCATACTTCCGACTTTTGACATTTAAGCTCAAATGACATACTCTCTGCCATAATATGACCTCAAAGAAAAGATAATCCTGACCAAAACTTCTGAAATTGTCATGTTGACTTTTCTGACTGTGCAGTTGACTTTCCTGCTTCGCCTTCAAGTAATTAGACCGAATCTTGACTTCTTCAGAGAATTTTTTTTCCAACTTCATACATAAACCATGCAGACCAAATGAGATCCTTTGCCCACAAGAATGGTCAAAATTAAGAGGATAGGAGGATCAGGCCCACAACCCTAATCAGGATTTCCCTCACACAGGAGAAAAGTTGTATTCTTGAACTCGTGAACGCCATGTAGATTCCCCATGGGATTTGGACAAGTCCGCTGGGCCTCTTGTTAGAGCTTATAATACCTCAAATCCACTCACAGATGATCATATGCCTAATGCTAGGTCATGAGAATGTTATGCTTCATTTTTCCATGATATGATGCTGAGGAAATGATATGAGTATGCTGAATATGATATGAGATGATGCTTAAAATGACGAGGGCAAATTTGGGGTGTTACAGCTGCCCCTATTCAATCATCTGTTAATCTGAAAAGGACGATAGTACGGGCTATCGACCATTCAAGATGAACTGTGATTGAATACCAAGAAGACCTGAAATTTGCACTCTGACGAGGAATGCAACACCGGGAAATAAACCCGACCAAATGATGCTTTGGTGACGGAAGGGAAGACAAAGCAGACGAGCTTCTTCCAAGTTGAACTGATATCTGGAATAAGAACAAGTTGACAGACGAGTCTTCAAACAATCCTGTGACGCCAGGAGCTGGACATACAAGTCCTCAACATACTTCGATAACAATAACTAAGACAGACGAGTCTTCAAACAATCCTGTGACGCCAGGAGCTGGACATACGAGTCCTCAGAACAATGCATATAGCATGAGACAGACGAGTCTCCTTCGGATTTACCTGTTACGCCAGGACCGGTAATGCACTTAAGTCTGTGGGATAGACATGCAATCAAGGTAGACGAACCTTCTTCATATATTATCCGCGGATATATGGTATAAGACAGACGAGTCTTCTGAGAAAACCTGTTACGCCAGGTGCTGCAACCATAATTGGTGCTTGAGACAGACGAGCCTCCTTCGGATTTACCTGTTACGCCAGGACCGGTAACTATTTCGACATTTAATTCCCACTGTCAGGATTCGAAACCTCTTCAATACAGACGAGTATTGGATGATCATCAAGATAACACAGACGAGTGTTATAGGTCAATGATACAGACGAGTATCAGACGATGATCTGAGAAACACAGACGAGTGTCTCAGGCAATGATACAGACGAGTATCAGCCACTGGTATAGAAGAATACCAGAAATTCAAACACAGACGAGCATTTGAAGTAGCAATACAGAAATACCAGGGTAAACAACAAATCCTCACATATAGGTGTAAGCTAGCACAGACGAGTGCTGGGGATGATACAGACGAGTATCCAAGCAAAGCAAACGAGCTTCAGAACACAAACGACTTCTGGGGGGTAAAAGCAGACGAGCTTCAAACAAACACAGACGAGTGTTGAACAGTTGCAGACGAGCAACAATAGAGAACACATATCAAGGCACAGACGAGTGCAGCGAATGATCCAATACCAAACACAGACGAGTGCTGAACAGTTGCAGACGAGCAACAATAGAGAACACATATCAAGGCACAGACGAGTGCAGCGAATGATCCAATACCAAACACAGACGAGTGCTGGGAGGTTGCAGACGAGCAACAACAAATATCATCTCAGAACACAGACGAGTGTTGGGGAGTTGCAGATGAGCAACTATTATAACCAAACACAGACGAGTGCTGGAAATTGCGGACGAGCAATAATAAAGGTATTGCAACACAGACGAGTGTTGAGAATCTACAGCAAAATAATATCTCAAAGCACAGACGAGTGCTGGAATTTGCAGACGAGCAATAACAGAGGTATCGCAACACAGACGAGCGTTGAGAATCTACAGCAAAATAATATCTCAAAGCACAGGCGAGTGCTGGAATTTGCAGATGAGAAATCACAGAGGTATCGCAACACAGACGAGCGTTTGAAATTGCAGACAAGCTAACTCGAAGTAATCAAGAGCCACTGCTGGAGAAAGCAAACGGGCAATACCACAGAGCTAACACAGACAAGTGTTGAAAGATGCAGACGAGCAGCCATAAAGCAGTGATATGTCCTTGCTGGGGAAAACTTTGCTTAGGGATAAATCATACGAGTGTTGAAGATTGCAGACGAGCAACAAACAAATGCCTGATCGGCGACAAGAGACACACTTCTGCAGGGGAAGACAAGTCAAAAGGTCTGGATACCCACTCTGACTGAGGTGACGAATACCTGGCTGTATCATCAAATGCTCAAAAGTACGACAACTTGGCTGAGAAATATTTCACGGACGGAGGTGAAAATCAAATATGAACTCTGTGGGGACAAATCATCTTCAGACTTGGCTGGGGAAACTTCTCGGGCAAATACTCTGGCTGGGGAGAGCATCTGACGATTTAAGACTCTGAGGGGATATCAGGCTTTCAGGTACCTGATAGGCAAGAATTCTTGCTGGGGATAGAATACTGTCAATTCCATCTCTGATGATGTCAGGCTTTCAGGCACCTGCTGGATATACTCCACTGGGGAAGAATGGACTGCTACTTCACTAGGGAAGAAGAACCTGCTTGGGCTGCCGCCAAGACTTAGCTGGATAAAATCTCTGTCAGAGATGCCAGGCTTCAGATACCTGTTGGAGAAGAAATCTCTGCTTGGGGAAATACTCTACTGGGGAAGAGTACATTGCTTGAGAGAATGTGACGCCATCCTGCAACCTGCAACAACAGAAAACACACGTGTGTCCCGAGGATTTGCATGGAATGATCAGTTCATCCATCATCACCCGACACTCAAAGAGAGTTACAGTTTCCCCTGCATGTCAGTTTTCTTTTCAAGATTATCACCATGTTTAGATGCAATGCTATTTTTGCCAAAAATTCAGGACATTTTGCAAACAAAAATAAACACACACAACTTTTTAACTGAATATTATTTTATTGAATGGCCTCTGAATAGGCAAAGATTTTACATCAGGAAGCAACCACCTGGAAAGAGGTAGCCACTATAAAAATTGAGAAAAGAAACTATCCTAATGGCAATGTACATGGCATTCCAAGGAGTTCCATTTCTGCTATGACCTGCACGTCTTCAAGACTCTCCATTCTGTTTCGGCCTTCTGAGAGGACGAGGGAACTGTTTCCTATCCTTCTGATATTGTCAAACCGTACGAAACGATGACGTGGTTCAGATAACTTGGATCACAGTTGTTCGCTTATTCCCTTATTTTGCGTGGATCGCCCTCTCGGGTTTTCAATCCACCGGGATACCCTTTTTTGCCTGAGCTGTCCAATGTGGCTTTTCAACTCAGCGGGTGTACATTTTTTATATTTATTTCCCTAATTTTTGCCCGAGCTTTTTATTCTGTTTTTTAGCTCGTCGGGATGCCCTTTTCTTGCCTGGACTTACATTCTATTTTTGTGTCCAGCGGGTCTCTTTATGCGAAGTATTTTTTAACTGCGTCCGCGTTAACAGGGGATGGGAAGTCATCTCCATCCATAGTGGTGAGCATCAGCGCTCCTCCTGAGAAGACCTTCTTCACTATGAATGGTCCTTCGTAGTTTGGGGTCCACTTGCCCCTGTTATCTGAACCTGGAGGAACGATTCTCTTCAATACAAGCTCTCCCACTTGATACTCTCGGGTACGTACTCGTTGGTCGAATGCCCGCTTCATTCTCCTCTGATAAAGCTGACCATGACAGATAGCCGCTAATCTCTTTTCCTCAATTAGACATAGCTGATTGTAACGATCACGCACCCATTCAGCCTCATCCAGTTTGACATCCATCATCACGCGCAGTGAAGGAATCTCTACTTCAACAGGCAGGACTGCTTCCATACCATACACCAGAGAGAAGGGAGTTGCCCCTGTTGACGTCCTGACCGACGTTCGGTACCCATGCAAAGCAAACGGTAACATCTCATGCCAATCCTTGTAGGTGACAACCATTTTCTGCACAATCTTCTTGATATTCTTGTTAGCTGCCTCTACCGCACCATTCATCTTTGGTCGGTAAGGAGAAGAATTATGATGTTGTATTTTGAAGTCCCGACATAAGTCTACCATCATCTTGTTGTTGAGATTAGAACCATTATCGGTAATGATCCTTTCGGGTACTCCATATCTGCATATGATATCTCTTTTCAGAAATCTTGCCACCACTTGACGAGTGACATTGGCATAAGACGCTGCTTCTACCCACTTGGTAAAGTAATCAATCGCGACCAGGATGAAGCGATGCCCATTCGAAGCAGTTGGCTCGATCTTCCCGATCATGTCAATGCCCCACATAGAGAAAGGCCAAGGAGATGACATGACGTTGAGCGGGTTAGGAGGAACATGCACTTTATCTGCATATATTTGGCACTTGTGGCATTTACGAGCGAATGAACAACAGTCTGCATCCATTGTCATCCAGTAATACCCTGATCTCAGCAGTTTCTTTGCCATAGCATGCCCTCCTGCATGGGTACCAAAAGATCCTTCATGGACTTCCTGCATCAACAGGCTTGCTTCGTGTCTATCCACGCATCTGAGCAAAACCATGTCGAAGTTCCTCTTGTACAAAACCCCGTCTGTGTTCAAGAAGAAACTAGCAGCAAGTCGCCTCAAAGTCTTTTTGTCTTTGGAAGATGCCCCTGTTGGGTACTCTTGCTTCTCCAGGAATAACTTGATATCAAAATACCAAGGTTTCTCGTCAGACACGGCGTCTACAGAGAAAGCATAAGCTGGAGAGTCAAGCCTGGAGATGTCAATTCTGGGCACAAAGTTCCAACACATAACTTTAATCGACGAAGAGAGAGTGGCCAAAGCATCGGCAAATTGATTTTCGTCGCGTGGTATGTATTTGATTTCAACTGTCGTGAAGAATGTCAACAGTTTCCTAGCATAATCCCTGTACGGAACTAGATGTTCTTGATGTGTATACCACTTGCCGGTAATTTGGTTAATGACGAGAGCTGAATCTCCGAATATATCGAGGTTCTTAATCCGAAGATCAATTGCCTCCTCTATTCCCATTATACACGCCTCGTATTCCGCTTCATTGTTGGTGCAGCCAAAAGTAATTCTGGCAGCGAAGGGTAAGTGGACACCTTCAGGATTAATGAGTACGGCACCAACTCCACGACCATTGATATTGACTGCCCCATCAAACATCAACTTCCATTTGGATTCAGGGTCAGGCCCCTCCTCTGGAAGTGGTTCCTCATAATCGTTTGTTTTGAGGTACATGATGTCCTCATCAGGGAAATCAAATCTCATCGGCTGATAGTCATCCTCAAGAGGTTGCTGAGCAAGGTATTCCGACAATACACTTCCTTTGATGGCTTTCTGAGAAGTGTACTGGATGTCGTATTCAGTTAAAATCATCTGCCATCTAGAAACCCTTCCGGTCAATGCTGGCTTCTCAAAGATATACTTGACAGGGTCCATCTTGGAAATGAGAAGTGTAGTGTGGGTCAACATGTACTGCCTCAGTCGGCGAGCAGCCCATACCAAAGCGCAGCAAGTTTTCTCGAGCAGTGAGTATCGGGATTCACAGTCGGTAAACTTTTTGCTAAGGTAATAAATGGCGTACTCTTTTCGACCAGACTCGTCATGTTGGCCGAGCACACACCCCATCGACCCTTCTAGCACGGTCAAGTACATGATTAATGGTCTCCCCTCCACCGGAGGCATCAGAATTGGAGGCTCCTGCAAATATTCCTTTATTTTGTCGAAAGCTCTTTGACAATCATCATTCCACCTGACTGTCTGCTCTTTTCTTAGCAGTTTGAATATCGGTTCGCACGTGGCAGTTAGATGAGATATGAACCGAGAAATATAGTTCAATCTACCTAAGAACCCGCGCACTTCTTTTTCTGTCTTTGGTGCAGGCATATCTTGAATAGCTTTCACTTTAGCAGGATCTACCTCAATTCCTCTTTGACTTACAATGAAACCCAGCAATTTTCCGGAACGCACTCCAAAAGTGCACTTGTTCGGATTCAACCTCAGCTTATACTTGATCAATCTATCAAACAACTTCTTCAAATTAATCAAATGCTCCTCTTCGTCTTTGGACTTTGCAATCATATCATCCACATAACATTCGATCTCCTTGTGGATCATGTCATGGAACAACGTGACCATCGCCCGTTGATAAGTTGCCCCTGCGTTCTTCAGACCGAAGGGCATGACCTTATAGCAGAATGTTCCCCACGGGGTAATGAACGTTGTCTTCTCCATGTCTTCCGGCGCCATTTTTATCTGATTATAACCGGAGAATCCATCCATGAAGGAGAACACCGAGAATTGAGCAGTATTGTCGACCAACACGTCAATGTGTGGTAACGGAAAATCATCCTTTGGGCTTGCTCTGTTCAAATCTCGATAGTCAACGCACATCCGGACCTTTCCGTCCTTCTTAGGTACTGGTACGATGTTAGCTACCCAAGGTGGGTAACTAGTCACGGCAAGGAACCCGGCATCCCACTGCTTCTGTACCTCCTCTTTGATCTTCATCGCCATATCCGGGCGAGTTCTTCTCAATTTTTGCTTTACAGGAGGACAGTCTTCTCTCAGGGGTAGCTTATGCATCACGATGTCAGTATCCAACCCTGGCATATCTTGATATGACCAAGCAAAGATATCCACATACTCTCTCAGCATACTGATCATCTCTTGTTTGACGTCGGCCTGCAGATTGGCCCCTATCTTGATTTCTTTCTTTGCATCTTCACTGCCAATGTTGATGGTCTCAATCTCTTCTTGATGAGGCTGAATAATCCGTTCCTCCTGTTTCAACAATCTGACCAACTCTTCAGGGAGGTCACAATCTTCCTCAACCCCTTCATCAGCTTGGTAGACTGGATTATCAAAGTCATGCATAGTCATAGCAGGAATGTTATCCGTGGAATCCGGATGATCAGCACTGCACAAACGATGTGCTTATTCAGAATCTGCTTATTTTGAAAAGAGACGCTAACACAAAGCAAAAAATGAAAAAAACACATTGCCATTTTTATATATTGTTTTTGTGAAAAAGTTTAAAAACAAAGACAGAGAACACAGTTTATCTGAAAATGTCCTTTTATTTCATAGCAAAATAACAATGCGATACAAAACATGGTGGCCCAATACAATGGATCCAAGCATCTTGGGCAGAATGCTGGACTTGACAATGCAGTATGCTAATAAAAGGAAACAAACAATTACTTTGAGAGCCAGGTAACTTGAACGATGTCTTCAGCAGACCAGTTTCCTAGCTCCTCGCCGGGTGCACACGGGCGGATCCAATTGTTGTCCCAGTCTTTGTCACTGTCCCCGTCTTGGCTTGCCATACAGATTTGATCGCGGTCTAGCAACCCAGCACTCGTGAATGAGATAGCCTTACCACTCTGAGTAGACCCTCCAGGTTGATACCCTAAGCCAAATTTGTCATCCTTCTTTTCCAGCTCCAATAGCTTGCCCCAGCCCTGAGCATTGCCTGATTGGACGACCTCCTTTGCTTCCTGGTAAGAATGAATTGACGTGCCTTCGTTGTTTTTCTTCACCGGAGTCAAGATACTGACATCTGCCTCAAAAGCTTGGCACAAAGTTTCGTGAATTTCTCCGTCCATTTCCACATATTTAAATGTTGACAGATGGCTGACGAATATATCTTCTTCTCCACAAACCGTGATAACCTGACCGTCCACCACATACTTAAGCTTCTGGTGCAGAGTTGAGGTGACGGCTCCAGCTGCATGTATCCACGGTCTGCCCAACAAGCAACTATACGCAGGCTGGATATCCATGACATAGAAGACACTCTTGAAGACTTGAGAGCCTATCTTAACAGGCAACTCAACCTCTCCGAAAACTGATCTTCTTGAACCATCGAAAGCTTTAACCACCAGATCACTCGGCGTCAGGACAATCCCATCAATGTCAAGCTTCATCAACGCCTTTTTAGGAAGCACGTTCAAAGAAGAGCCTGTGTCTACAAGAACATGAGACAACACAGCGCCCTTGCATTCCATCGTGATATGCAGTGCTTTATTGTGATTTCTTCCCTCCGAAGTGAGATCTCTGTCAATGAAGCCCAAGCCATGGCTAGCATTGACACTTCCAACAACAGCTTCGAGTTGATTGACAGTGATCTCTTGAGGAACGTAAGCCATTTGAAGTACTTTCAGCAAGGCTTCTCGGTGCGCGGGTGAGCACATCAACAGTGACAAGATAGAAATCTTTGAAGGCGTCTGATTTAGTTGATCAACCACCTTATAGTCACTCCTTTTGATGATCCTCATGAACTCCTCTACCTCCTTTTCAAACGTCCCCTGCCCAGCCACAGGAGTAGTTGACTCGTCAATCGCAGTCTGCTTTCCTTTGTCTTTAGACGAAGCTTCGGCCTCAGGATCCTTTCTCAGTGCAGGGGGAGCAAATAAACGGCCACTTCGAGTAAAACCTCCAACACCTCCCACATTTTCAATAGCCAAGTCAACAACAGGTCTACTCTCCATCTTCTGTCCCGCCACATAGACATCGGAACCATAATGCCATGGAATAGCCCTATCATTGGTATATGGTACCGGCCCAGGTACAGTTATAGTCACGGGACTAATCTGAGGAGCGTAAATGGTAATCGGCTCTTGTCGGACGGGCATGTCAGCTTCATCGTAAAAGATAGTAATGGTTGACACATCATCAGCCTCTTCATTACTAATCTTGCTAAATTGCAAAGACCCATCATCGACTAACCCTTGCAAACCCATCTTCAATTTCTCGCAACCATTCCCAGCACTTATACAATCTTCGCAATCGAGACAGCAACCAGGAAATACTTGACCCTTCAACAGTCTCTCTTTCACCACCCTCAAAGGTGTCTTGACTTCATCAATACTTAGCACCAAACTCAACTTGTCACCACCCTCAACAGCATTGACTCTTGCCCCGCCATGATTAGGCATAGGGTTCGAGTTAACATTAGGTGGTGGCGCAAAGTTGATTGCCTTGGAATCTACGAGATCTTGAACTTTGTGATGCAGCGCCCTGCACTTCTCGGTTGAGTGCCCGGGTGCTCCTGAATGAAAAGCGCATCACGCGTTGACATCATAACCAGCTGGAAGCTCTCCAGGAGGTGGTGGTGCCAAAGTCCTCAATTGAATAAGGTTCAAGTCTAGTAGTCTCGGCAACAAGGCAGCATATGTCATCGGAATAGCTTCAATCACCCTGTTAGCTGGGCGAGTCTGCCTCGGCTGGTACGGTCTTTGCTGGTAGTTGGTTCGAGGTTGTTGTTGTTGTTGATGTTGTTGTGGTAGAGGTAGCATCTGTTGTACGGGAGCTGTAGGAATGGTGACAGCAGCCATATGTTCATAAAGCCTTCTATAACCATGACCCTGGCTTCGGCCAAATACAGCATTAGTCTCGCCTTCTCGCCTCCTTGGAGGTCCGCTAAAAGCTTTCCTCGCTCCATTTGAGCTACTAGCACCTGGGTCTTGTATCTTCCCCATTTTCAACAGCGTTTCAACCCTTTCCCCTGCAATGACAATATCGTTGAACTTTGTAGCAGAACTTGACGCTAGTCTTTCAAGAAATACCCCCTGGAGTGTGCCCATAAACATATCGGCCATTTCATTCTCTAACAAGGGTGGTTGCACCCTAGCAGCTAGCTGACGCCACCTCTGGGCGTATTCTTTGAAGCCTTCCTTTGCTGTCTGAGCCATATGTTGCAACTGCGTGCGATTCGGAGCCATATCCATGTTATATTGGTACTGCTTCACGAAGGCCTCAGCGAGATCTTTCCAGCTCTTGACATTGACCCTGCTGAGTTTCATGTACCACTCAAGGGAAGCTCCCACCAGGCTGTCCTGGAAGTAATACATCCACAATTTCTCATCGTCTGTATGCGCGGCAATTCTCCCCACATATGATTGCAGATGGGTTTTTGGGCAAGCAGTGCCGTTATACTTCTCGAAAGTTGGAACCTTGAACTTGTACGGAATCCTGACTCCAGGAACCAAGCCCAAGTCTGTTATATCGAATCCCAAAGAACTCTGGGACTGAATAGCCTTGATTTGCTCGGCCATCTCTTCAAATCTCTTGTTCATTTCTACCCCTTGACCCTCGGCTTCATCAAGTAAAGTAAACTGATCCTCATGGTTGTCCATCTGAAGGTGATGCAACCCGTCGTTGTTTATATTCACTCCTGGTTGTGTAACTGGAGTTCCGCCCTGACGTGCGCCCGCACCGGTGTGATTATCAACATTAGCAGCAGCAGCAGCATTCCGGTTCTGATTTTCAACCATCTCTCGCAGCCGCTCTTGATTCTGCCCCATGCCGGCCATTAGCGTCATGAAATTGTCCATCCTCTGCCTTAGATCTGCCAAATCTGCCTGCATTTGATCCATGGCTCGCTCTCTGTTAGTCTTGGTTGGGTATCTATGCACTGTTGGTTGATCTCGAACTTTTCGAGGAGCTATAGTGCCTGTAACACAAAACACGTTAGTAACCGAGACACTACCTGCAAAACAACAAACAGGTTATATGGATGCAATGCAGTTGTTTATGTTTCCAATCACAGGTCATTTTATGCCCCGGTTCCGGTATTTAGCAGAGAAAACCAGATGGGCACTGATCCTCGACTTTCAGAAACCTTTGCGGGAAACCACATTCAAACCATAATAGCAAGAAAACCAAGAAATGGTGAGAAACATCATAACATAGATCAGCCCATTAGGCACAATAAAACAGAATTCCCCACAAGGTACGAGTTCTTACAGAGGATAAACAAACAGCTAGGACTCCTACAACATGCCTGTAGGTAATCCAAATACAAAGAAAACAAACTAAGAAGCACAACCACCGCCTGAGGATCCTGAAACTCCATCATCAGTCCTGACCTTCTTGACTCCTGCCATCAAATTGAGGTCTTCAATCTCTTTGAGTGCTGCTTCGAGGGCTTGTTGACTGTCTGCGAGCTGTTGGGTCTTCTCTCTGCGAATCCTGTGGGCCTGCTCCACCTCTTCTTTTTTGTAAGCCATCTGAAATTCAAAGAACTCTTCTTTTTCTTTATATTGCTTCAACTCTTGCTCTCTTTGTCCCTTCAACCAGACAATAGACTGACGAGCATCTCTGAGGGTCTTTGACCTCTTCTTGCGCTCCCCTTCTCTTTGGGCTTCCATCATCCCCAACCTGCGGAAATGCGCTTCTTTTCCTGCAAAGTCCTTCTCCTTAGCCTCCAAAGTCGTCTGTATCTTCAGCAACTTCTCCTCAGCTTCCTTCTTGGCCCTGTTAGCTTGGTGATACAAGCTTACCATTTCAGTATTTTCAACTCTAACCGCATGTAGCTGGGCTTCCAACTTCTTGAATTCCTCTAAAGGCACAGTATTAATGGACTCAGCAACTGGGGGAACTGGTGCTGAAAATGGTAACAAAACTCTTCTGACTCTATCTTTCAACCAAGCTTCGTACTCTGGGAATGTCTGATTGTTGCACTTCCCAAAACTAGCTATTCCTTCTCCTTTGATGCTCTTCCAAGCTCCCGCAACCTTCCTCACTAAGGGCATATTATCTTTCACTAAGAAGTAGAAAATAGGGGTCAGCTTCAAATCTTCAGGCACATCTCTCAAAGCGTATCCTAATTGTCTTCTTAACAAGATTGGATTGTAATTAATCCCTCCAGTTATTCCCAACAAAGGCACACTATGATAACTCCCGCAGCTGGTGATAAAACGTGCCCCTTGCAGCCTTTGAGTGAACCATCTAACATCCTTGGCCAACAACTTTTCCAGCTTCTGAGCCCATATCAGACTATGGTCACTAAACACTCCCGTACTAGGCAAATGCCTCATGAACCACATGTGAAATAACGGAGCACAGCAACGGACCAAACCTCCCCTCTTCTTCTCAGTCTTGTAATGAACCGAGTAATACAAATCCCCGAGTAAGGTAGGCACAGGATTCTTCAGCAAAAAGAGATGTATGGCGTTTATATCTATGAACTTCTCCATATCAGCAAACAAGATGATGCCATATATAGAAAGAGCCAAGATAGCACAGACAGCATCCCATTCCTCTTCAACAGCCAATTCTTCCGCCTTCTTTACCAGAACCTCCAAAGAAAACCCAGACACACCTCCTTTAATAATTGTCAAAGACTTCACAGTAGAAGGGCTCAAATAAAGAGCCTCAGCAATAGCCTCAGGTGCAGGCCTACCCATCTCAGAATTGAAAGGAATCTGATCTCGAACCGGCACACCCAGGATCAAAGCATACTCCTCCAGCATAGGACCCAACTGGAAATCAGGAAAGGTGAAGCAACGGAGTTGAGGATCATAATACTGAAGCAATGTATGAATGGCACTCCTCTCTGAAGAATCTAACTCTATCACCACATCAAGAATACTCCCGTAAGCTTTTCTGAATCTCTCTACCTGGTTAGGTGTAATCAGCTTTACCATCTTTTTCAACAAGCCAACCTTGATATCAAAGAACTTGAAATGAATATTCTGCTTGCGAGGATCTTCCATCTTTGGAGAGAATACCGGAACCGGAAGCAGAGATATGAACCTGTGAATGAAAACAAAAAACAATGATTAATGATGCAATGATGCAATGCAGATGCAAATGCAAGGACATATGGTCATCTGAGACTGTCTGGAGCCTGGCCACTGACAAAGTCCCTCTGAATAACTGACAACCCAAAAGTCCACTGAGTCACACTCTTTGATAATCACAACCCTCTGAAGAGAATCTCTGGACCACAGTATCAAGAATACCAGAACCAGAAAACCAGAACTCCGGAACCAAAGTAACTGTATCATAACATGGACTGCACTGATAACAAGGGTATGATGAGGTCAAGGGTTCCTGCAAACCTGTAAACCCATCCCCAATCTCACGGGTGTGCTCCGGGTCAAACATCATGGACTCTCAAAGCCGAATAGCAATAATACTTTCACCATTTCCGAGAAATGGCTCATGACCAAATCAGGGAATCGGTTAGGCATTATGTACTACGCAGGGAGGCCTCAGCTGAGTCCGGGAAAAACAAGCATCCCTTATAGGTTCCCAGCTTCAAGCGCTGAAATCGAGAAACAATAGTACATTCAGCCCGCAGGATACAGTACTAATGTCATACGACCAGATGCTTTGACTGAGTTCCTATAAGAGAACCAGGCCATCCTATGCGAGTCCCCAGTGGACCCTCGGGTGCAAATGGGTTTGCCACAAAATGTGGTCTGCCACTGCCACCAATGGAGAGGGTTGTTTCCACAAAGGTTCTCAGTGATCGGTCCCCAGATGCTCATAACTATCAAGGTCCTATCCCGAAGTGGAGGAAATCCCCACACAAGATATTTCCAAGACAGTCGCAATCTGGGCGTGAAACACATCGCCACTCATCATGCCACATGCGAGTACAATATGTCCACTCTAATCCTAGGGTGCACTCAAGCCGGGTACTTGGCTTATCTCTCAGAAACAATATCACCCATCCCACCAAACAGAAAACCAGTCCAGACAGTCCAGTATGATATAAATGATGCGGAAAATAAATACTGAAAACTGTAAATAAAGCTGTAAATAAAGCAGTAAACAAACAACAATACAATACAACAAGCCACATCAAACAAACATCACCCAATGAAACAGCAACACACAAGCGCTAGGAGAGACTCTCAGGGGAACCAGAGATCATCTGGTGTGCAGTCGCCAGCTGTCGCTCCCGGGATTTTCATCCTAGTACAAACGCGAAAGTGGCGCGGAAAGGTTAGAGTCGCCAGCCAGACATTTTTATCCCGAATGAATGGGAAAGGTAATGTTGCACAAACCTGAAGAAGAAGGAAAGGACAAGGCCTTGCGAACCAAAGAGACTGAGTTCGGGAGTCGGTTACGACCTGGGAAGGTATTAGCACCCAGATCGTCCGCCGTACCCGACGGGATCCACGCTTGCAAAAGAAACTATTTCAAAGGGTGAGGGTATGAAAGTTGCAGCAAAGAAATGAAGATGAAAAGAAACTGGAACTGGAAAAGAAAATGAGAATAAAAGGGGAAATGTAGGGAAAATAAAGAATGTGCTCGAACGGGCCCTACCCCGCTGCCTACGTACCTCATCGGGATAATGAGGATCAGAGTCGCCGTAGTTCCCCTAACTAGGGGTAACAAAGGGAAATTGCTTGTGAATTAAGGCTTGAACTGCCTATGTCATTGCTCAGGTGTTGCAGACTCGGACGACGAGTGCGTAACCGTCTTGCAAAGTGACAAGTAGGAGCAAGTTCGCGTACGGAGCGAATGAGGTGAGAAAAGAATTCCCGAAGGAAAGACGCTTATTGTTTGTTTGGTGTTTTTTAGAAACTTTTATAAGTGAAAGTTTGCATAGGTAAGTGTACCTAAGTCTTACTCAATGGGATGTGTACATCTCACATCATCCCGAAATGGAATGCGCAAGAGGCACACCTATCTATGGAGGAAATCCCCAAAGCTAGTCCCACAAGTGAAGGCTCAAGCACACTAACCTATTATCATTATTAAGTGTTTTTCTAGTTTTTTAGTTAAGAAGTGTTTTTTGGCTTTTCTTTGTAAGGTACTCATGCTAAGACCTATCCACCACGAGTGATGACTCACACCTCGCCCCGAAATGGAACGCATGTGAGCATCTCATAGCAAAGTCTCATGTCACATGAAAGTACTCGACCTTTATTAAATGAATTAGAATTATGTTTGAAGATGAGAATAGAGAGAGCACCAAAGGATCTCAAAGGAAAAATTCTAAAGGGGGACTAAAATAATCCTAAGTGTTAACATGCATGGATGTCCTAAGGGTTAATGAGGTTTCTATCCTAATGAAGAAGAGAAGAAGAAGATAGAAGAAGGGATGAGAAAGGCCTAGGCCCAACAAAAGAGGGTTAGTCCACATAAACATAAAGGGAAGAGATAAGAATTAGAGATGTGGAACTCAATTCCCACATCTCGTACTTACCATAGCCCCTGCAAGGTTAGCATGCACAAATGAATACAAGCACAAAGTTCAAAACCAGAATCAAAATGGTATAAAGAAGAAACTAATAGTCCAGCAAGATGAAGAGAGAAGTCACACAATATCAAACAATATCAAAGTAAAAGCTATGGAACCAAAAAAATGGAATTTAAGCACTTAAAGAAACAAATGATTTGAATATGAAGCAAACTCAAAAAAATTAGAAGAACCAAGACCTATCCTAGGACCAGAACGGTACCCATACCCTAGAGGAACCCCAAATGAGAAGAAAAAGCTGGCACAAGTGCCCTTCTAAGCTTATAAGAGATCTAACAATCCAAAAGAAGCAAAATGGGACAAGGTGAGAATAAAAATCCACAAATAATCAATCAGCCATCTAAAAATTCTACAACTGAACCCAAATGATCTTAAAACACAATATATCAATTTGCCAAAAGGACTTGCAAAAATTCAGAAAGGAACTAGGTTAAATGGATGTATAAACACAAGCTAGGACAGAAAACTTACATCACAAGATACCAGATCAAAACTCAAGAAATAAATTTCTAAAAATTCTGAGAAAAATCACATGAAAACTAGAAGATCTTAGGAACACAATGCAAAAAGAATGGGATCAAAAATCCAAATATTGAAGTCTATAGAAAATAAACAAGACAGACTGGTCAAGAAATGAAGCAAATGAAGCTATGTACATTGGTGATTTAATTCTGGCACGCTAATTAACGAAAAAAATAAAATAAAAATATGACAAAATTTTAGAGACACAAAGGAACATCTATGATTTATTTGGGAATTTTTAGATGAATATTCTATTTTATACGAATTAAAACCAAACTAAAATAAAAGAGAAATTAAGTTGAGAAAGAAAGCAAAAGAAATAGAAAAAAAAGGTACATGCAGTAAGTTTTTAAATGGAAATGGCTGGGCCTGAAAAGCAGTGGGGTGCGAAAATCAACCTGGCATGGGCCCAGGTCTGAACACACAAACAACTTTTTTCTTATTCTCTAAACATTGATCATTATAATAATTAATCTTTTATTAGATTCCTAACAATTATACTAACTAATCTCAACTAATAAAAATCTTCTTATTTTCTACCATCATTATTCTAATTAATCTCAACTAATTGAAATCTTTTTATTTTCTTAACACATTCTAACCAATTCTGTCATATTTCTAACACTTCTAACAAATTATTTCTAAACAATTCTAACAAATTATTTCTAAACAACCTTTTTTCTATTTCCTAACAATCCATTAACTAAACATTATTCAACTAATTAATTCTTTATATTCCTTAAACAATATTCTAAACATTAAACAATTAATCTAGTATATTTCCTAAACAGTATTCTAAACAGCTTTTTCTAAACAATTTCCTAACAGCTTTTTTATTACTATATCTTTATATTTTTCTAACAGTTTTCTATTACTATATCTTTATATTTTTCTAACAGTTTTTTATTACTATATCTTTATATTTTTCTAACAGTTTTTTATATCTTTATATTTTTCTAACAGTTTTTTTTTATTACTATATTTTTTATATTTTTCTAAACTATTATTTAAACTAAACATATTAATCCTAAAACAATATTATATTTTCTAAACTATATTTCTAAAACAATTATCTAACAATTACCAACTAAACTCCATTCTATTTTTAATGAATTAACATAGAATTGAATAAAAAAAACAAAAGAAAAAGAGTTTAAAAATGAAAAAAAGAAAGGAGGTGTGAAAAGTGATGTTGTTCAGCTGAAAAAAGAATGGGCCAGAATAAAGGAGGTGCCATTAGTGGGTCTAAGCAAGGCCCAACCGAAATTAAAATAAATTCCAAAAAGTAAAGCAGTTTTTTTCATTTTTATATTTATGAACAAAATAACATGTGACCCTTATCAATAGGTCAGCTTTCATTTAAGTGAAGAAACATATTAAAATAATAATAATAAATCTCATGAAACCACAGACCAACCAGGAGGAGACACGTCATCGTCTCCTCCCTCCCCATGCATGAAGAAGACGCATGTACAGCAACAACATCAATGGAAAACGCAGCAAAGCAACAAACTTCCTTCCAATTTCACCTTATCATAACTCTCTCAAATCTTAACGAAAATCGAAACTGTAAACATCAAAATTCAACTACGAAATGAGATCTACACGACCGGCACAAAAAATAATTGAAACCACGGCCTAAACATGGAGAAATATGGCAATGAAGTAACACCACCACGCACGGTTTCGATCGCCGCCGCGAACAAAATTCCGGAAACTTATAAAACGCATATCCTCATGAAGCATAGATCATAAAGATCACAAATATGCCAGTAACTTTCACAAACAAGCATCACAGGAAACGAATCGATTGAAACAAGTTCAAGCATTCAAACTAAAATCTATAACTTAAGACATGTGCAAGCTTCATTCTACTTCCATTAACTTATATCAACCATATGCAAACCAGAAACAACCAAAAGTTGAGGTCAATTCGAACCGAAACAGATCTGAAATCAAACCTGAGATTGATCTTTCTGAAAAAATTACTAAGAAAACCAGAGGTGTTGAGAGCTTCTTTGAATCTTCTAGGAGCCAAATAAAGGCCTGCCAAGCAAAGATAGCACGAAATATGGAGGATCCGAAGGAGATGTTGAATCTTCAGCTTGCTCAAAGCTCCAAGATCCTCGCTATGGAAGTATTGTGAGATTCAATCCGAAAATGCAGATCTTGAGGATGAAGAATGAGATGATAATTTGATCTAGATGCTTCTTTTTTCTGTTATTCGGTTAAGCTTTCAAAGGAGAGAGAGAGGAGAGAAAGATTGAAGAATGTGACGTGTGAAAAAAATGAAGTTAGAGAGAGTGAGGTCCTCTTTGTGTGATTGTTTTTATAGTGATAAGAGGTAAGGTGAGAGAAAGTGAGTGCATGAGAGAAATATGAGGTGTGTGTGGCATGCAAAATATGAAGACTGAATGCAATGAAGGAGGCTGTGCGTTGTGGTGTGAGAGAGAGAAAATGAGCTGGCTCATGTGAGGGAAATAAAAGAAGAAAAATGTGAAGTGAGTAGAAATGTGAAGTGGAAAAAGAACCTGAGAGTGTGAGTGGCAGCATGTGGCATGAAATTGAGAGAGAATTTTCGAAAAAAGGAGAGAAAAAATAAATAAATAATAATAGTGTGCTTTTTATATGGGAGTTATGTGTGAAGGAAAAAAGAAAAAGTATGAAAACGTGAGGTGAGGTAATATTATGATCAGTAAGTGAGAAAAATGAATGAAAAAGAAACGTGAACATGAATGAAGTGGTGCCATGTAGCACGTGAAAATCCTTGCCTCACGTTTCTATTACTCCTTCCCTTGGTGTGATACACATGAATGAAAGTGAGGAAAAGCATGGACTCAAAGCCAGTGTATGTGACAAGCATGGAATGGATGGTCCTAAAAGGCTGATCTTCTTCTCATATATTTCGTGCATCATTGCCACATGCCATTATTTTTAAATTACTTAAATATTTTGTCACACCCCCTAATACATTGGTCTTATTAAAAAAGGTTGTGAACAAAATAACATGTCCACCACAAAAACTCTAAAATGCTCCAAACTTCAAAAAATCGTAACTTGAGTTCTAAAAATGCTATGAAAGTGTTCTACGACTTTTCGGAAAGGGAAAATCATGCTCTACAACTTTCGTGTTCACCGGAAAATTATTCGGAGCTTTCTCGCACATGAAATAATAGCCTGAAGTTTAGGATCGCATAATTTCTAAAAATAGAAATTTCCAATTTTGATAACCTTTTGCATACTTCCGACTTTTGACATTTAAGCTCAAATGACATACTCTCTGCCATAATATGACCTCAAAGAAAAGATAATCCTGACCAAAACTTCTGAAATTGTCATGTTGACTTTTCTGACTGTGCAGTTGACTTTCCTGCTTCGCCTTCAAGTAATTAGACCGAATCTTGACTTCTTCAGAGAATTTTTTTTCCAACTTCATACATAAACCATGCAGACCAAATGAGATCCTTTGCCCACAAGAATGGTCAAAATTAAGAGGATAGGAGGATCAGGCCCACAACCCTAATCAGGATTTCCCTCACACAGGAGAAAAGTTGTATTCTTGAACTCGTGAACGCCATGTAGATTCCCCATGGGATTTGGACAAGTCCGCTGGGCCTCTTGTTAGAGCTTATAATACCTCAAATCCACTCACAGATGATCATATGCCTAATGCTAGGTCATGAGAATGTTATGCTTCATTTTTCCATGATATGATGCTGAGGAAATGATATGAGTATGCTGAATATGATATGAGATGATGCTTAAAATGACGAGGGCAAATTTGGGGTGTTACAGCTGCCCCTATTCAATCATCTGTTAATCTGAAAAGGACGATAGTACGGGCTATCGACCATTCAAGATGAACTGTGATTGAATACCAAGAAGACCTGAAATTTGCACTCTGACGAGGAATGCAACACCGGGAAATAAACCCGACCAAATGATGCTTTGGTGACGGAAGGGAAGACAAAGCAGACGAGCTTCTTCCAAGTTGAACTGATATCTGGAATAAGAACAAGTTGACAGACGAGTCTTCAAACAATCCTGTGACGCCAGGAGCTGGACATACAAGTCCTCAACATACTTCGATAACAATAACTAAGACAGACGAGTCTTCAAACAATCCTGTGACGCCAGGAGCTGGACATACGAGTCCTTAGAACAATGCATATAGCATGAGACAGACGAGTCTCCTTCGGATTTACCTGTTACGCCAGGACCGGTAATGCACTTAAGTCTGTGGGATAGACATGCAATCAAGGTAGACGAACCTTCTTCATATATTATCCGCGGATATATGGTATAAGACAGACGAGTCTTCTGAGCAAACCTGTTACGCCAGGTGCTGCAACCATAATTGGTGCTTGAGACAGACGAGCCTCCTTCGGATTTACCTGTTACGCCAGGACCGGTAACTATTTCGACATTTAATTCCCACTGTCAGGATTCGAAACCTCTTCAATACAGACGAGTATTGGATGATCATCAAGATAACACAGACGAGTGTTATAGGTCAATGATACAGACGAGTATCAGACGATGATCTGAGAAACACAGACGAGTGTCTCAGGCAATGATACAGACGAGTATCAGCCACTGGTATAGAAGAATACCAGAAATTCAAACACAGACGAGCATTTGAAGTAGCAATACAGAAATACCAGGGTAAACAACAAATCCTCACATATAGGTGTAAGCTAGCACAGACGAGTGCTGGGGATGATACAGACGAGTATCCAAGCAAAGCAAACGAGCTTCAGAACACAAACGACTTCTGGGGGGTAAAAGCAGACGAGCTTCAAACAAACACAGACGAGTGTTGAACAGTTGCAGACGAGCAACAATAGAGAACACATATCAAGGCACAGACGAGTGCAGCGAATGATCCAATACCAAACACAGACGAGTGCTGAACAGTTGCAGACGAGCAACAATAGAGAACACATATCAAGGCACAGACGAGTGCAGCGAATGATCCAATACCAAACACAGACGAGTGCTGGGAGGTTGCAGACGAGCAACAACAAATATCATCTCAGAACACAGACGAGTGTTGGGGAGTTGCAGATGAGCAACTATTATAACCAAACACAGACGAGTGCTGGAAATTGCGGACGAGCAATAATAAAGGTATTGCAACACAGACGAGTGTTGAGAATCTACAGCAAAATAATATCTCAAAGCACAGACGAGTGCTGGAATTTGCAGACGAGCAATAACAGAGGTATCGCAACACAGACGAGCGTTGAGAATCTACAGCAAAATAATATCTCAAAGCACAGGCGAGTGCTGGAATTTGCAGATGAGAAATCACAGAGGTATCGCAACACAGACGAGCGTTTGAAATTGCAGACAAGCTAACTCGAAGTAATCAAGAGCCACTGCTGGAGAAAGCAAACGGGCAATACCACAGAGCTAACACAGACAAGTGTTGAAAGATGCAGACGAGCAGCCATAAAGCAGTGATATGTCCTTGCTGGGGAAAACATTGCTTAGGGATGAATCATACGAGTGTTGAAGATTGCAGACGAGCAACAAACAAATGCCTGATCGGCGACAAGAGACACACTTCTGCAGGGGAAGACAAGTCAAAAGGTCTGGATACCCACTCTGACTGAGGTGACGAATACCTGGCTGTATCATCAAATGCTCAAAAGTACGACAACTTGGCTGAGAAATATTTCACGGACGGAGGTGAAAATCAAATATGAACTCTGTGGGGACAAATCATCTTCAGACTTGGCTGGGGAAACTTCTCGGGCAAATACTCTGGCTGGGGAGAGCATCTGACGATTTAAGACTCTGAGGGGATATCAGGCTTTTAGGTACCTGATAGGCAAGAATTCTTGCTGGGGATAGAATACTGTCAATTCCATCTCTGATGATGTCAGGCTTTCAGGCACCTGCTGGATATACTCCACTGGGGAAGAATGGACTGCTACTTCACTAGGGAAGAAGAACCTGCTTGGGCTGCCGCCAAGACTTAGCTGGATAAAATCTCTGTCAGAGATGCCAGGCTTCAGATACCTGTTGGAGAAGAAATCTCTGCTTGGGGAAATACTCTACTGGGGAAGAGTACATTGCTTGAGAGAATGTGACGCCATCCTGCAACCTGCAACAACAGAAAACACACGTGTGTCCCGAGGATTTGCATGGAATGATCAGTTCATCCATCATCACCCGACACTCAAAGAGAGTTACAGTTTCCCCTGCATGTCAGTTTTCTTTTCAAGATTATCACCATGTTTAGATGTAATGCTATTTTTGCCAAAAATTCAGGACATTTTGCAAACAAAAATAAACACACACAACTTTTTAACTGAATATTATTTTATTGAATGGCCTCTGAATAGGCAAAGATTTTACATCAGGAAGCAACCACCTGGAAAGAGGTAGCCACTATAAAAATTGAGAAAAGAAACTATCCTAATGGCAATGTACATGGCATTCCAAGGAGTTCCATTTCTGCTATGACCTGCACGTCTTCAAGACTCTCCATTCTGTTTCGGCCTTCTGAGAGGACGAGGGAACTGTTTCCTATCCTTCTGATATTGTCAAACCGTACGAAACGATGACGTGGTTCAGATAACTTGGATCACAGTTGTTCGCTTATTCCCTTATTTTGCGTGGATCGCCCTCTCGGGTTTTCAATCCACCGGGATACCCTTTTTTGCCTGAGCTGTCCAATGTGGCTTTTCAACTCAGCGGGTGTACATTTTTTATATTTATTTCCCTAATTTTTGCCCGAGCTTTTTATTCTGTTTTTTAGCTCGTCGGGATGCCCTTTTCTTGCCTGGACTTACATTCTATTTTTGTGTCCAGCGGGTCTCTTTATGCGAAGTATTTTTTAACTGCGTCCGCGTTAACAGGGGATGGGAAGTCATCTCCATCCATAGTGGTGAGCATCAGCGCTCCTCCTGAGAAGACCTTCTTCACTATGAATGGTCCTTCGTAGTTTGGGGTCCACTTGCCCCTGTTATCTGAACCTGGAGGAACGATTCTCTTCAATACAAGCTCTCCCACTTGATACTCTCGGGTACGTACTCGTTGGTCGAATGCCCGCTTCATTCTCCTCTGATAAAGCTGACCATGACAGATAGCCGCTAATCTCTTTTCCTCAATTAGACATAGCTGATTGTAACGATCACGCACCCATTCAGCCTCATCCAGTTTGACATCCATCATCACGCGCAGTGAAGGAATCTCTACTTCAACAGGCAGGACTGCTTCCATACCATACACCAGAGAGAAGGGAGTTGCCCCTGTTGACGTCCTGACCGACGTTCGGTACCCATGCAAAGCAAACGGTAACATCTCATGCCAATCCTTGTAGGTGACAACCATTTTCTGCACAATCTTCTTGATATTCTTGTTAGCTGCCTCTACCGCACCATTCATCTTTGGTCGGTAAGGAGAAGAATTATGATGTTGTATTTTGAAGTCCCGACATAAGTCTACCATCATCTTGTTGTTGAGATTAGAACCATTATCGGTAATGATCCTTTCGGGTACTCCATATCTGCATATGATATCTCTTTTCAGAAATCTTGCCACCACTTGACGAGTGACATTGGCATAAGACGCTGCTTCTACCCACTTGGTAAAGTAATCAATCGCGACCAGGATGAAGCGATGCCCATTCGAAGCAGTTGGCTCGATCTTCCCGATCATGTCAATGCCCCACATAGAGAAAGGCCAAGGAGATGACATGACGTTGAGCGGGTTAGGAGGAACATGCACTTTATCTGCATATATTTGGCACTTGTGGCATTTACGAGCGAATGAACAACAGTCTGCATCCATTGTCATCCAGTAATACCCTGATCTCAGCAGTTTCTTTGCCATAGCATGCCCTCCTGCATGGGTACCAAAAGATCCTTCATGGACTTCCTGCATCAACAGGCTTGCTTCGTGTCTATCCACGCATCTGAGCAAAACCATGTCGAAGTTCCTCTTGTACAAAACCCCGTCTGTGTTCAAGAAGAAACTAGCAGCAAGTCGCCTCAAAGTCTTTTTGTCTTTGGAAGATGCCCCTGTTGGGTACTCTTGCTTCTCCAGGAATAACTTGATATCAAAATACCAAGGTTTCTCGTCAGACACGGCGTCTACAGAGAAAGCATAAGCTGGAGAGTCAAGCCTGGAGATGTCAATTCTGGGCACAAAGTTCCAACACATAACTTTAATCGACGAAGAGAGAGTGGCCAAAGCATCGGCAAATTGATTTTCGTCGCGTGGTATGTATTTGATTTCAACTGTCGTGAAGAATGTCAACAGTTTCCTAGCATAATCCCTGTACGGAACTAGATGTTCTTGATGTGTATACCACTTGCCGGTAATTTGGTTAATGACGAGAGCTGAATCTCCGAATATATCGAGGTTCTTAATCCGAAGATCAATTGCCTCCTCTATTCCCATTATACACGCCTCGTATTCCGCTTCATTGTTGGTGCAGCCAAAAGTAATTCTGGCAGCGAAGGGTAAGTGGACACCTTCAGGATTAATGAGTACGGCACCAACTCCACGACCATTGATATTGACTGCCCCATCAAACATCAACTTCCATTTGGATTCAGGGTCAGGCCCCTCCTCTGGAAGTGGTTCCTCATAATCGTTTGTTTTGAGGTACATGATGTCCTCATCAGGGAAATCAAATCTCATCGGCTGATAGTCATCCTCAAGAGGTTGCTGAGCAAGGTATTTCGACAATACACTTCCTTTGATGGCTTTCTGAGAAGTGTACTGGATGTCGTATTCAGTTAAAATCATCTGCCATCTAGCAACCCTTCCGGTCAATGCTGGCTTCTCAAAGATATACTTGACAGGGTCCATCTTGGAAATGAGAAGTGTAGTGTGGGTCAACATGTACTGCCTCAGTCGGCGAGCAGCCCATACCAAAGCGCAGCAAGTTTTCTCGAGCAGTGAGTATCGGGATTCACAGTCGGAAACTTTTTGCTAAGGTAATAAATGGCGTACTCTTTTCGACCAGACTCGTCATGTTGGCCGAGCACACACCCCATCGACCCTTCTAGCACGGTCAAGTACATGATTAATGGTCTCCCCTCCACCGGAGGCATCAGAATTGGAGGCTCCTGCAAATATTCCTTTATTTTGTCGAAAGCTCTTTGACAATCATCATTCCACCTGACTGTCTGCTCTTTTCTTAGCAGTTTGAATATCGGTTCGCACGTGGCAGTTAGATGAGATATGAACCGAGAAATATAGTTCAATCTACCTAAGAACCCGCGCACTTCTTTTTCTGTCTTTGGTGCAGGCATATCTTGAATAGCTTTCACTTTAGCAGGATCTACCTCAATTCCTCTTTGACTTACAATGAAACCCAACAATTTTCCGGAACGCACTCCAAAAGTGCACTTGTTCGGATTCAACCTCAGCTTATACTTGATCAATCTATCAAACAACTTCTTCAAATTAATCAAATGCTCCTCTTCGTCTTTGGACTTTGCAATCATATCATCCACATAACATTCGATCTCCTTGTGGATCATGTCATGGAACAACGTGACCATCGCCCGTTGATAAGTTGCCCCTGCGTTCTTCAGACCGAAGGGCATGACCTTATAGCAGAATGTTCCCCACGGGGTAATGAACGTTGTCTTCTCCATGTCTTCCGGCGCCATTTTTATCTGATTATAACCGGAGAATCCATCCATGAAGGAGAACACCGAGAATTGAGCAGTATTGTCGACCAACACGTCAATGTGTGGTAACGGAAAATCATCCTTTGGGCTTGCTCTGTTCAAATCTCGATAGTCAACGCACATCCGGACCTTTCCGTCCTTCTTAGGTACTGGTACGATGTTAGCTACCCAAGGTGGGTAACTAGTCACGGCAAGGAACCCGGCATCCCACTGCTTCTGTACCTCCTCTTTGATCTTCATCGCCATATCCGGGCGAGTTCTTCTCAATTTTTGCTTTACAGGAGGACAGTCTTCTCTCAGGGGTAGCTTATGCATCACGATGTCAGTATCCAACCCTGGCATATCTTGATATGACCAAGAAAAGATATCCACATACTCTCTCAGCATACTGATCATCTCTTGTTTGACGTCGGCCTGCAGATTGGCCCCTATCTTGATTTCTTTCTTTGCATCTTCACTGCCAATGTTGATGGTCTCAATCTCTTCTTGATGAGGCTGAATAACCCGTTCCTCCTGTTTCAACAATCTGACCAACTCTTCAGGGAGGTCACAATCTTCCTCAACCCCTTCATCAGCTTGGTAGACTGGATTATCAAAGTCATGCATAGTCATAGCAGGAATGTTATCCGTGGAATCCGGATGATCAGCACTGCACAAACGATGTGCTTATTCAGAATCTGCTTATTTTGAAAAGAGACGCTAACACAAAGCAAAAAATGAAAAAAACACATTGCCATTTTTATATATTGTTTTTGTGAAAAAGTTTAAAAACAAAGACAGAGAACACAGTTTATCTGAAAATGTCCTTTTATTTCATAGCAAAATAACAATGCGATACAAAACATGGTGGCCCAATACAATGGATCCAAGCATCTTGGGCAGAATGCTGGACTTGACAATGCAGTATGCTAATAAAAGGAAACAAACAATTACTTTGAGAGCCAGGTAACTTGAACGATGTCTTCAGCAGACCAGTTTCCTAGCTCCTCGCCGGGTGCACACGGGCGGATCCAATTGTTGTCCCAGTCTTTGTCACTGTCCCCGTCTTGGCTTGCCATACAGATTTGATCGCGGTCTAGCAACCCAGCACTCGTGAATGAGATAGCCTTACCACTCTGAGTAGACCCTCCAGGTTGATACCCTAAGCCAAATTTGTCATCCTTCTTTTCCAGCTCCAATAGCTTGCCCCAGCCCTGAGCATTGCCTGATTGGACGACCTCCTTTGCTTCCTGGTAAGAATGAATTGACGTGCCTTCGTTGTTTTTCTTCACCGGAGTCAAGATACTGACATCTGCCTCAAAAGCTTGGCACAAAGTTTCGTGAATTTCTCCGTCCATTTCCACATATTTAAATGTTGACAGATGGCTGACGAATATATCTTCTTCTCCACAAACCGTGATAACCTGACCGTCCACCACATACTTAAGCTTCTGGTGCAGAGTTGAGGTGACGGCTCCAGCTGCATGTATCCACGGTCTGCCCAACAAGCAACTATACGCAGGCTGGATATCCATGACATAGAAGACACTCTTGAAGACTTGAGAGCCTATCTTAACAGGCAACTCAACCTCTCCGAAAACTGATCTTCTTGAACCATCGAAAGCTTTAACCACCAGATCACTCGGCGTCAGGACAATCCCATCAATGTCAAGCTTCATCAACGCCTTTTTAGGAAGCACGTTCAAAGAAGAGCCTGTGTCTACAAGAACATGAGACAACACAGCGCCCTTGCATTCCATCGTGATATGCAGTGCTTTATTGTGATTTCTTCCCTCCGAAGTGAGATCTCTGTCAATGAAGCCCAAGCCATGGCTAGCATTGACACTTCCAACAACAGCTTCGAGTTGATTGACAGTGATCTCTTGAGGAACGTAAGCCATTTGAAGTACTTTCAGCAAGGCTTCTCGGTGCGCGGGTGAGCACATCAACAGTGACAAGATAGAAATCTTTGAAGGCGTCTGATTTAGTTGATCAACCACCTTATAGTCACTCCTTTTGATGATCCTCATGAACTCCTCTACCTCCTTTTCAAACGTCCCCTGCCCAGCCACAGGAGTAGTTGACTCGTCAATCGCAGTCTGCTTTCCTTTGTCTTTAGACGAAGCTTCGGCCTCAGGATCCTTTCTCAGTGCAGGGGGAGCAAATAAACGGCCACTTCGAGTAAAACCTCCAACACCTCCCACATTTTCAATAGCCAAGTCAGCAACAGGTCTACTCTCCATCTTCTGTCCCGCCACATAGACATCGGAACCATAATGCCATGGAATAGCCCTATCATTGGTATATGGTACCGGCCCAGGTACAGTTATAGTCACGGGACTAATCTGAGGAGCGTAAATGGTAATCGGCTCTTGTCGGACGGGCATGTCAGCTTCATCGTAAAAGATAGTAATGGTTGACACATCATCAGCCTCTTCATTACTAATCTTGCTAAATTGCAAAGACCCATCATCGACTAACCCTTGCAAACCCATCTTCAATTTCTCGCAGCCATTCCCAGCACTTATACAATCTTCGCAATCGAGACAGCAACCAGGAAATACTTGACCCTTCAACAGTCTCTCTTTCACCACCCTCAAAGGTGTCTTGACTTCATCAATACTTAGCACCAAACTCAACTTGTCACCACCCTCAACAGCATTGACTCTTGCCCCGCCATGATTAGGCATAGGGTTCGAGTTAACATTAGGTGGTGGCGCAAAGTTGATTGCCTTGGAATCTACGAGATCTTGAACTTTGTGATGCAGCGCCCTGCACTTCTCGGTTGAGTGCCCGGGTGCTCCTGAATGAAAAAAGCATCGCGCGTTGACATCATAACCAGCTGGAAGCTCTCCAGAAGGTGGTGGTGCCAAAGTCCTCAATTGAATAAGGTTCAAGTCTAGTAGTCTCGGCAACAAGGCAGCATATGTCATCGGAATAGCTTCAATCACCCTGTTAGCTGGGCGAGTCTGCCTCGGCTGGTACGGTCTTTGCTGGTAGTTGGTTCGAGGTTGTTGTTGTTGATGTTGTTGTGGTGGAGGTAGCATCTGTTGTACGGGAGCTGTAGGAATGGTGACAGCAGCCATATGTTCATAAAGCCTTCTATAACCATGACCCTGGCTTCGTCCAAATACAGCATTAGTCTCGCCTTCTCGCCTCCTTGGAGGTCCGCTAAAAGCTTTCCTCGCTCCATTTGAGCTACTAGCACCTGGGTCTTGTATCTTCCCCATTTTCAACAGCGTTTCAACCCTTTCCCCTGCAATGACAATATCGTTGAACTTTGTAGCAGAACTTGACGCCAGTCTTTCAAGAAATACCCCCTGGAGTGTGCCCATAAACATATCGGCCATTTCATTCTCTAACAAGGGTGGTTGCACCCTAGCAGCTAGCTGACGCCACCTCTGGGCGTATTCTTTGAAGCCTTCCTTTGCTGTCTGAGCCATATGTTGCAACTGCGTGCGATTCGGAGCCATATCCATGTTATATTGGTACTGCTTCACGAAGGCCTCAGCGAGATCTTTCCAGCTCTTGACATTGACCCTGCTGAGTTTCATGTACCACTCAAGGGAAGCTCCCACCAGGCTGTCCTGGAAGTAATACATCCACAATTTCTCATCGTCTGTATGCGCGGCAATTCTCCCCACATATGATTGCAGATGGGTTTTTGGGCAAGCAGTGCCGTTATACTTCTCGAAAGTTGGAACCTTGAACTTGTACGGAATCCTGACTCCAGGAACCAAGCCCAAGTCTGTTATATCGAATCCCAAAGAACTCTGGGACTGAATAGCCTTGATTTGCTCGGCCATCTCTTCAAATCTCTTGTTCATTTCTACCCCTTGACCCTCGGCTTCATCAAGTAAAGTAAACTGATCCTCATGGTTGTCCATCTGAAGGTGATGCAACCCGTCGTTGTTTATATTCACTCCTGGTTGTGTAACTGGAGTTCCGCCCTGACGTGCGCCCGCACCGGTGTGATTATCAACATTAGCAGCAGCAGCAGCATTCTGGTTCTGATTTTCAACCATCTCTCGCAGCCGCTCTTGATTCTGCCCCATGCCGGCCATTAACGTCATGAAATTGTCCATCCTCTGCCTTAGATCTGCCAAATCTGCCTGCATTTGATCCATGGCTCGCTCTCTGTTAGTCTTGGTTGGGTATCTATGCACTGTTGGTTGATCTCGAACTTTTCGAGGAGCTATAGTGCCTGTAACACAAAACACGTTAGTAACCGAGACACTACCTGCAAAACAACAAACAGGTTATATGGATGCAATGCAGTTGTTTATGTTTCCAATCACAGGTCATTTTATGCCCCGGTTCCGGTATTTAGCAGAGAAAACCAGATGGGCACTGATCCTCGACTTTCAGAAACCTTTGCGGGAAACCACATTCAAACCATAATAGCAAGAAAACCAAGAAATGGTGAGAAACATCATAACATAGATCAGCCCATTAGGCACAATAAAACAGAATTCCCCACAAGGTACGAGTTCTTACAGAGGATAAACAAACAGCTAGGACTCCTACAACATGCCTGTAGGTAATCCAAATACAAAGAAAACAAACTAAGAAGCACAACCACCGCCTGAGGATCCTGAAACTCCATCATCAGTCCTGACCTTCTTGACTCCTGCCATCAAATTGAGGTCTTCAATCTCTTTGAGTGCTGCTTCGAGGGCTTGTTGACTGTCTGCGAGCTGTTGGGTCTTCTCTCTGCGAATCCTGTGGGCCTGCTCCACCTCTTCTTTTTTGTAAGCCATCTGAAATTCAAAGAACTCTTCTTTTTCTTTATATTGCTTCAACTCTTGCTCTCTTTGTCCCTTCAACCAGACAATAGACTGACGAGCATCTCTGAGGGTCTTTGACCTCTTCTTGCGCTCCACTTCTCTTTGGGCTTCCATCATCCCCAACCTGCGGAAATGCGCTTCTTTTCCTGCAAAGTCCTTCTCCTTAGCCTCCAAAGTCGTCTGTATCTTCAGCAACTTCTCCTCAGCTTCCTTCTTGGCCCTGTTAGCTTGGTGATACAAGCTTACCATTTCAGTATTTTCAACTCTAACCGCATGTAGCTGGGCTTCCAACTTCTTGAATTCCTCTAAAGGCACAGTATTAATGGACTCAGCAACTGGGGGAACTGGTGCTGAAAATGGTAACAAAACTCTTCTGACTCTATCTTTCAACCAAGCTTCGTACTCTGGGAATGTCTGATTGTTGCACTTCCCAAAACTAGCTATTCCTTCTCCTTTGATGCTCTTCCAAGCTCCCGCAACCTTCCTCACTAAGGGCATATTATCTTTCACTGAGAAGTAGAAAATAGGGGTCAGCTTCAAATCTTCAGGCACATCTCTCAAAGCGTATCCTAATTGTCTTCTTAACAAGATTGGATTGTAATTAATCCCTCCAGTTATTCCCAACAAAGGCACACTATGATAACTCCCGCAGCTGGTGATAAAACGTGCCCCTTGCAGCCTTTGAGTGAACCATCTAACATCCTTGGCCAACAACTTTTCCAGCTTCTGAGCCCATATCAGACTATGGTCACTAAACACTCCCGTACTAGGCAAATGCCTCATGAACCACATGTGAAATAACGGAGCACAGCAACGGACCAAACCTCCCCTCTTCTTCTCAGTCTTGTAGTGAACCGAGTAATACAAATCCCCGAGTAAGGTAGGCACAGGATTCTTCAGCAAAAAGAGATGTATGGCGTTTATATCTATGAACTTCTCCATATCAGCAAACAAGATGATGCCATATATAGAAAGAGCCAAGATAGCACAGACAGCATCCCATTCCTCTTCAACAGCCAATTCTTCCGCCTTCTTTACCAGAACCTCCAAAGAAAACCCAGACACACCTCCTTTAATAATTGTCAAAGACTTCACAGTAGAAGGGCTCAAATAAAGAGCCTCAGCAATAGCCTCAGGTGCAGGCCTACCCATCTCAGAATTGAAAGGAATCTGATCTCGAACCGGCACACCCAGGATCAAAGCATACTCCTCCAGCATAGGACCCAACTGGAAATCAGGAAAGGTGAAGCAACGGAGTTGAGGATCATAATACTGAAGCAATGTATGAATGGCACTCCTCTCTGAAGAATCTAACTCTATCACCACATCAAGAATACTCCCGTAAGCTTTTCTGAATCTCTCTACCTGGTTAGGTGTAATCAGCTTTACCATCTTTTTCAACAAGCCAACCTTGATATCAAAGAACTTGAAATGAATATTCTGCTTGCGAGGATCTTCCATCTTTGGAGAGAATACCGGAACCGGAAGCAGAGATATGAACCTGTGAATGAAAACAAAAAACAATGATTAATGATGCAATGATGCAATGCAGATGAAAATGCAAGGACATATGGTCATCTGAGACTGTCTGGAGCCTGGCCACTGACAAAGTCCCTCTGAATAACTGACAACCCAAAAGTCCACTGAGTCACACTCTTTGATAATCACAACCCTCTGAAGAGAATCTCTGGACCACAGTATCAAGAATACCAGAACCAGAAAACCAGAACTCCGGAACCAAAGTAACTGTATCATAACATGGACTGCACTGATAACAAGGGTATGATGAGGTCAAGGGTTCCTGCAAACCTGTAAACCCATCCCCAATCTCACGGGTGTGCTCCGGGTCAAACATCATGGACTCTCAAAGCCGAATAGCAATAATACTTTCACCATTTCCGAGAAATGGCTCATGACCAAATCAGGGAATCGGTTAGGCATTATGTACTACGCAGGGAGGCCTCAGCTGAGTCCGGGAAAAACAAGCATCCCTTATAGGTTCCCAGCTTCAAGCGCTGAAATCGAGAAACAATAGTACATTCAGCCCGCAGGATACAGTACTAATGTCATACGACCAGATGCTTTGACTGAGTTCCTATAAGAGAACCAGGCCATCCTATGCGAGTCCCCAGTGGACCCTCGGGTGCAAATGGGTTTGCCACAAAATGTGGTCTGCCACTGCCACCACTGGAGAGGGTTGTTTCCACAAAGGTTCTCAGTGATCGGTCCCCAGATGCACATAACTATCAAGGTCCTATCCCGAAGTGGAGGAAATCCCCACACAAGATATTTCCAAGACAGTCGCAATCTGGGCGTGAAACACATCGCCACTCATCATGCCACATGCGAGTACAATATGTCCACTCTAATCCTAGGGTGCACTCAAGCCGGGTACTTGGCTTATCTCTCAGAAACAATATCACCCATCCCACCAAACAGAAAACCAGTCCAGACAGTCCAGTATGATATAAATGATGCGGAAAATAAATACTGAAAACTGTAAATAAAGCTGTAAATAAAGCAGTAAACAAACAACAATACAATACAACAAGCCACATCAAACAAACATCACCCAATGAAACAGCAACACACAAGCGCTAGGAGAGACTCTCAAGGGAACCAGAGATCATCTGGTGTGCAGTCCCCAGCAGAGTCGCCAGCTGTCGCTCCCGGGATTTTCATCCTAGTACAAACGCGAAAGTGGCGCGGAAAGGTTAGAGTCGCCAGCCAGACATTTTTATCCCGAATGAATGGGAAAGGTAATGTTGCACAAACCTGAAGAAGAAGGAAAGGACAAGGCCTTGCGAACCAAAGAGACTGAGTTCGGGAGTCGGTTACGACCTGGGAAGGTATTAGCACCCAGATCGTCCGCCGTACCCGACGGGATCCACGCTTGCAAAAGAAACTATTTCAAAGGGTGAGGGTATGAAAGTTGCAGCAAAGAAATGAAGATGAAAAGAAACTGGAACTGGAAAAGAAAATGAGAATAAAAGGGGAAATGTAGGGAAAATAAAGAATGTGCTCGAACGGGCCCTACCCCGCTGCCTACGTACCTCATCGGGATAATGAGGATCAGAGTCGCCGTAGTTCCCCTAACTAGGGGTAACAAAGGGAAATTGCTTGTGAATTAAGGCTTGAACTGCCTATGCCATTGCTCAGGTGTTGCAGACTCGGACGACGAGTGCGTAACCGTCTTGCAAAGTGACAAGTAGGAGCAAGTTCGCGTACGGAGCGAATGAGGTGAGAAAAGAATTCCCGAAGGAAAGACGCTTATTGTTTGTTTGGTGTTTTTTAGAAACTTTTATAAGTGAAAGTTTGCATAGGTAAGTGTACCTAAGTCTTACTCAATGGGATGTGTACATCTCACATCATCCCGAAATGGAATGCGCAAGAGGCACACCTATCTATGGAGGAAATCCCCAAAGCTAGTCCCACAAGTGAAGGCTCAAGCACACTAACCTATTATCATTATTAAGTGTTTTTCTAGTTTTTTAGTTAAGAAGTGTTTTTTGGCTTTTCTTTGTAAGGTACTCATGCTAAGACCTATCCACCACGAGTGATGACTCACACCTCGCCCCGAAATGGAACGCATGTGAGCATCTCATAGCAAAGTCTCATGTCACATGAAAGTACTCGACCTTTATTAAATGAATTAGAATTATGTTTGAAGATGAGAATAGAGAGAGCACCAAAGGATCTCAAAGGAAAAATTCTAAAGGGGGACTAAAATAATCCTAAGTGTTAACATGCATGGATGTCCTAAGGGTTAATGAGGTTTCTATCCTAATGAAGAAGAGAAGAAGAAGATAGAAGAAGGGATGAGAAAGGCCTAGGCCCAACAAAAGAGGGTTAGTCCACATAAACATAAAGGGAAGAGATAAGAATTAGAGATGTGGAACTCAATTCCCACATCTCGTACTTACCATAGCCCCTGCAAGGTTAGCATGCACAAATGAATACAAGCACAAAGTTCAAAACCAGAATCAAAATGGTATAAAGAAGAAACTAATAGTCCAGCAAGATGAAGAGAGAAGTCACACAATATCAAACAATATCAAAGTAAAAGCTATGGAACCAAAAAAATGGAATTTAAGCACTTAAAGAAACAAATGATTTGAATATGAAGCAAACTCAAAAAAATTAGAAGAACCAAGACCTATCCTAGGACCAGAACGGTACCCATACCCTAGAGGAACCCCAAATGAGAAGAAAAAGCTGGCACAAGTGCCCTTCTAAGCTTATAAGAGATCTAACAATCCAAAAGAAGCAAAATGGGACAAGGTGAGAATAAAAATCCACAAATAATCAATCAGCCATCTAAAAATTCTACAACTGAACCCAAATGATCTTAAAACACAATATATCAATTTGCCAAAAGGACTTGCAAAAATTCAGAAAGGAACTAGGTTAAATGGATGTATAAACACAAGCTAGGACAGAAAACTTACATCACAAGATACCAGATCAAAACTCAAGAAATAAATTTCTAAAAATTCTGAGAAAAATCACATGAAAACTAGAAGATCTTAGGAACACAATGCAAAAAGAATGGGATCAAAAATCCAAATATTGAAGTCTATAGAAAATAAACAAGACAGACTGGTCAAGAAATGAAGCAAATGAAGCTATGTACATTGGTGATTTAATTCTGGCACGCTAATTAACGAAAAAAATAAAATAAAAATATGAAAAAATTTTAGAGACACAAAGGAACATCTATGATTTATTTGGGAATTTTTAGATGAATATTCTATTTTATACGAATTAAAACCAAACTGAAATAAAAGAGAAATTAAGTTGAGAAAGAAAGCAAAAGAAATAGAAAAAAAAGGTACATGCAGTAAGTTTTTAAATGGAAATGGCTGGGCCTGAAAAGCAGTGGAGTGCGAAAATCAACCTGGCATGGGCCCAGGTCTGAACACACAAACAACTTTTTTCTTATTCTCTAAACATTGATCATTATAATAATTAATCTTTTATTAGATTCCTAACAATTATACTAACTAATCTCAACTAATAAAAATCTTCTTATTTTCTACCATCATTATTCTAATTAATCTCAACTAATTGAAATCTTTTTATTTTCTAAACACATTCTAACCAATTCTGTCATATTTCTAACACTTCTAACAAATTATTTCTAAACAATTCTAACAAATTATTTCTAAACAACTCTAACAAATTATTATCCTAATTAACCTTTTTTCTATTTCCTAACAATCCATTAACTAAACATTATTCAACTAATTAATTCTTTATATTCCTTAAACAATATTCTAAACATTAAACAATTAATCTAGTATATTTCCTAAACAGTATTCTAAACAGCTTTTTCTAAACAATTTCCTAACAACTTTTTTATTACTATATCTTTATATTTTTCTAACAGTTTTCTATTACTATATCTTTATATTTTTCTAACAGTTTTTTATTACTATATCTTTATATTTTTCTAACAGTTTTTTATTACTATATCTTTATACTTTTCTAACAGTTTTTTTTTATTACTATATTTTTAATATTTTTCTAAACTATTATTTAAACTAAACATATTAATCCTAAAACAATATTATATTTTCTAAACTATATTTCTAAAACAATTATCTAACAATTACCAACTAAACTCCATTCTATTTTTAATGAATTAACATAGAATTGAATAAAAAAAACAAAAGAAAAAGAGTTTAAAAATGAAAAAAAGAAAGGAGGTGTGAAAAGTGATGTTGTTCAGCTGAAAAAAGAATGGGCCAGAATAAAGGAGGTGCCATTAGTGGGTCTAAGCAAGGCCCAACCGAAATTAAAATAAATTCCAAAAAGTAAAGCAGTTTTTTTCATTTTTATATTTATGAACAAAATAACATGTGACCCTTATCAATAGGTCAGCTTTCATTTAAGTGAAGAAACATATTAAAATAATAATAATAAATCTCATGAAACCACAGACCAACCAGGAGGAGACACGTCATCGTCTCCTCCCTCCCCATGCATGAAGAAGACGCATGCACAGCAACAACAGCAATGGAAAACGCAGCAAAGCAACAAACTTCCTTCCAATTTCACCTTATCATAACTCTCTCAAATCTTAACGAAAATCGAAACTGTAAACATCAAAATTCAACTACGAAATGAGATCTACACGACCGGCACAAAAAATAATTGAAACCACGGCCTAAACATGGAGAAATATGGCAATGAAGTAACACCACCACGCACGGTTTCGATCGCCGCCGCGAACAAAATTCCGGAAACTTATAAAACGCATATCCTCATGAAGCATAGATCATAAAGATCACAAATATGCCAGTAACTTTCACAAACAAGCATCACAGAAAACGAATCGATTGAAACAAGTTCAAGCATTCAAACTAAAATCTATAACTTAAGACATGTGCAAGCTTCATTCTACTTCCATTAACTTATATCAACCATATGCAAACCAGAAACAACCAAAAGTTGAGGTCAATTCGAACCGAAACAGATCTGAAATCAAACCTGAGATTGATCTTTCTGAAAAAATTACTAAGAAAACCAGAGGTGTTGAGAGCTTCTTTGAATCTTCTAGGAGCCAAATAAAGGCCTGCCAAGCAAAGATAGCACGAAATATGGAGGATCCGAAGGAGATGTTGAATCTTCAGCTTGCTCAAAGCTCCAAGATCCTCGCTATGGAAGTATTGTGAGATTCAATCCGAAAATGCAGATCTTGAGGATGAAGAATGAGATGATAATTTGATCTAGATGCTTCTTTTTTCTGTTATTCGGTTAAGCTTTCAAAGGAGAGAGAGAGGAGAGAAAGATTGAAGAATGTGACGTGTGAAAAAAATGAAGTTAGAGAGAGTGAGGTCCTCTTTGTGTGATTGTTTTTATAGTGATAAGAGGTAAGGTGAGAGAAAGTGAGTGCATGAGAGAAATATGAGGTGTGTGTGGCATGCAAAATATGAAGACTGAATGCAATGAAGGAGGCTGTGCGTTGTGGTGTGAGAGAGAGAAAATGAGCTGGCTCATGTGAGGGAAATAAAAGAAGAAAAATGTGAAGTGAGTAGAAATGTGAAGTGGAAAAAGAACCTGAGAGTGTGAGTGGCAGCATGTGGCATGAAATTGAGAGAGAATTTTCGAAAAAAGGAGAGAAAAAATAAATAAATAATAATAGTGTGCTTTTTATATGGGAGTTATGTGTGAAGGAAAAAAGAAAAAGTATGAAAACGTGAGGTGAGGTAATATTATGATCAGTAAGTGAGAAAAATGAATGAAAAAGAAACGTGAACATGAATGAAGTGGTGCCATGTAGCACGTGAAAATCCTTGCCTCACGTTTCTATTACTCCTTCCCTTGGTGTGATACACATGAATGAAAGTGAGGAAAAGCATGGACTCAAAGCCAGTGTATGTGACAAGCATGGAATGGATGGTCCTAAAAGGCTGATCTTCTTCTCATATATTTCGTGCATCATTGCCACATGCCATTATTTTTAAATTACTTAAATATTTTGTCACACCCCCTAATACATTGGTCTTATTAAAAAAGGTTGTGAACAAAATAACATGTCCACCACAAAAACTCTAAAATGCTCCAAACTTCAAAAAATCGTAACTTGAGTTCTAAAAATGCTATGAAAGTGTTCTACGACTTTTCGGAAAGGGAAAATCATGCTCTACAACTTTCGTGTTCACCGGAAAATTATTCGGAGCTTTCTCGCACATGAAATAATAGCCTGAAGTTTAGGATCGCATAATTTCTAAAAATAGAAATTTCCAATTTTGATAACCTTTTGCATACTTCCGACTTTTGACATTTAAGCTCAAATGACATACTCTCTGCCATAATATGACCTCAAAGAAAAGATAATCCTGACCAAAACTTCTGAAATTGTCATGTTGACTTTTCTGACTGTGCAGTTGACTTTCTTGCTTCGCCTTCAAGTAATTAGACCGAATCTTGACTTCTTCAGAGAATTTTTTTTCCAACTTCATACATAAACCATGCAGACCAAATGAGATCCTTTGCCCACAAGAATGGTCAAAATTAAGAGGATAGGAGGATCAGGCCCACAACCCTAATCAGGATTTCCCTCACACAGGAGAAAAGTTGTATTCTTGAACTCGTGAACGCCATGTAGATTCCCCATGGGATTTGGACAAGTCCGCTGGGCCTCTTGTTAGAGCTTATAATACCTCAAATCCACTCACAGATGATCATATGCCTAATGCTAGGTCATGAGAATGTTATGCTTCATTTTTCCATGATATGATGCTGAGGAAATGATATGAGTATGCTGAATATGATATGAGATGATGCTTAAAATGACGAGGGCAAATTTGGGGTGTTACACCTATCAATATATGTTCCTTGCATAGTGTTCATGAACATGTCGGCCATTTCTCTTTCCGACATGGGTGGTTGGACAACAGCAGCAAGTTGTCTCCACCTCTGGGCATATTCCCTGAAGCTCTCTCTGGAGGATTGAGACATTCCCATCAAAAGGGTTCTGTTAGGAGCCATGTCCAGATTGTATTGGTACTGCCTGATGAAGGCCTCAGCTAGGTCCTTCCAGCATCTGATAGTAGCTCTGGTCAAGTGAGAGTACCACTCCCTTGAATCTCCAGTTAAGCTATCTTCAAAGTAAAACATCCACAGTTTCTCATCCATGGTGTATGCTTTAAGTCTCCCCAGAAAGGACTGTAGGTGAGTTCGTGGACAGGAAGTTCCGTTGTACTTCTCGAAGCACGGGGGTTTAAACTTGTGGGGAATTCTTACCCCATCCACCAACCCCATATCCATGACATCAAAGCCTAGGGAATTTTGAGACTCCAGAGATCTCAACTTCTCAGCAATTTCATCAAGCCTCCTATCATAAACTTCATCCCCAGCTCCCATCACAGTAAACTGCTCTTCCTGGGGGTCTTCTTGTAAGACTCTTCCTCCAGTAGTATTTCCTTGCACAATACCCGGGATGTTGACTTCCGGATGTAGTTGAGGCCCATATACTGGTGGGTTGATATGAGGCTGACCCCTCTCATTGTTACTTGTTCCTCCAGTTCCCAGGGGAGGTTCTTCTGGGGTTTGTCTTTCTACCAATGCCCTCAATCTTTCTTGACTTTGAGCCAATCCATTCATTACTTCCATGAACTGGGTCATTTGATTTCTCATCTCCATCCTTTCGTTAACCATCTGGGTCCTGACCTCTGTCAGCTCTTGCTGTACTTGATCCATCTGGATACCAGGAAGGTTGTTGCGAGTAGGATATCTGTACGGACGGTTGAGAGGGAACACCCGACGGCGAGCAATAATTCCTGAACCATAACAGAGTTAGTAATAAACAAGATAAAAACCTACAAAACAAAACAAAGGTTAGCATGCAATGCAGTATGCTTATTTGTTTCCAAGGTATCCGGCTTGGTACTTGGTTTTGACCTTTCCAGACCCGGAGGAAGATGCTTTGATGTTGCTTGAGAGAGAGAGACTTAATAAAACAAACTGGCAAATACATTACAAATGGTGGATAATACATAGTTTGTTTTTACAACATATGCCCCTGAAGGGTCAAAATACAACATAAAAGAAAAGTACATCAAATGGAAATAGCAACAAGCAAAGTAGTCAAACATCTAAACCAAACTCATCCTTCTTAATCTCCTTCAAAAGTGCTTCATTGACAGGACCAGTTGGATGCTCTATAATGTTTCTGATGAGAAGGTTTCTGGTGGCAATAGCAGTGGTCAGCTTCTTGTGCCTGTCTTGGTCCTTCGATCTCTTCACACAAGCCCTAAGATTCAGTTCTTAAATCTCCTTCTGGGCTGCTAGCAGAGCCTCCTGTTGCCTCTTCTCATTGGCTTCCAACTGCTCAATTCTAGCCTGAGTTCTCTTATCTTCTTGAGTGCGAGCTTCAGTGATCCTGACCCACCTAGCTTGACTTTCTTTCAGATAGAGATCAGTCCTATCCTTCTGAAACTGGGCCTCTTTACAGGCATTCTTCAATATCTGTTCTCCTGCTCTTGATTTCTTGATGTAGTCTTCTGCTTTCTCAATCTTGGCTAGATGTTCCACTTTAAGCTTCTCCAACCTCTCAATGTCTAGACGACCATCACTCCTCTCCCAGAGGGTCTTCTTCAGAGCTTGAGACAGATTCTCATTCCTCTCCTTTAGCTTCTCAAATTCCTCCAGGCTGACAGTGGCTGGAGGTGGTACTGTGGATGGTCCAGGTGCATCCTCAATGGTAAAGGGCATCCCAGAAATCTGAGCCCTAGCATGAAACCATTCATAATACTGAGCTGAAGCCACATTATTGCATCTCCCAAGAATGGCCATCCCTTTGGTCTGGATGTTGTCCCAAGCCCAGGATGCTTGTCTGACAATAGCTAGATTAGGCTTTATCTCACAATACAGGGTTTCAGCCAAGTCTTGCACTCTAGGAGGGTGAACCAAAGCATAGCCCAATTGTCTCTTGAACAGCAAAGGATTGTAATTGATGCAACCCTTCACTCCTACTAGAGGTACATTGGGGAACTGCCCACAGCTAGTAATTATGTCCCTGCCTTTGGTGTTCTGAGTGCACCATCTGATGTCATCTGAAGTTAAAGCAATAAGCCTCCTGGCCCAATTCTTCTGTTGGTGAGGGTTCAGGAAGGCATCAGTCTTGGGTAAGTGTTTGAGCAACCAGGTATGAAATAAAGGAGCACAGCATCTCACCAACCTCCCTCTCTGCTTCTCATTCCTTTGGTGAACAGAATAATAGAAGTCCCCCAGCAATGTGGGCATTGGGTTCCTCAAAAGGAAGAGATGAATAGCATTCTTGCTGATAAACTTGGGCTCATCTGCAAAAAGTATAACCCCATATATACTGAGGGCTAACAATGCACAAACTGCCTTCCATTCTTCCAAGGAGGCCTTCAGGATGGCCAGAGAAGTTAGAAAATCCAAGTGTAGGCCAAGGATTCCAGCCTTTGTAGTCATGTTCTGCTCAATCACAATAGATTCCAGGTGCAATGCTTTTGCCACTTCTTCATTGCTGGGAGAAGCCATCTCTGGGTTGAAGGGGATACCACCCCTGACAGGTACTCCAATCAAAGATGAGAACTCCTCCAGCAAAGGCCCTAGCTGAAAGTTCTGGAAAGTGAAGCATCTCAAAGGAGGATCATAGAACTGTAGGCAAGTGTGAATCAAACTCCTCTGAGAAGGGTCCAAGTCCATAACCATATCAAGGATGCCTCCATGATGTTCTCTGAATAATGGGATATGGTTTGGAGTGATAAGTGCCTGGACCTGCCTGATGCCAGTCAGCACAGGCTCAAAGAAATGGTATGAAATGTTGCTCTTCTTGGGTGCCATGAATGCTGATGAAGAGCTCAGAACAGATGCTGATGATGAAGGCTGATACTGGAGATGAGCCACTGATAGGGTGAGGATGATGATGGAGGTAGCTGAAGCAGGCAACTGATGAAGGGAGCTGAAGCAGATAACTGGTGAACAGGGGTCTATGCAGATGAAGGGGTCAAAACCAAGCCAAATGTAATATGGATACCCTGAAAGACAAATAAGCAAATGTTAAATGATGCAATGATGATGTATGCAAATGATATGCAAGGGTTTGTGATCAAGTTGGATCTGATTACTGCCTTGATATAAGTCCATGTATGTCTAAGAAGTCCAGATGGAGGTTCAAAAGTCCAGTAACCAAGGTGGGGGACTCAAATAAAGAGTCACATGTCCAGGGTTAAATCACAAGAACTGTCCAAAGTGAAGCATTCTTAAACACAATAGGTAACAGGGTATGATGTGGCCAAGGGTTCCTGCAAACCTGTAAACAGCCCAACCCCCTCACAGGTGATGTTCTAAAACAAGGATCCTCAGACTTGGATCAGTTATGAAAAGTGTAAACACTTCTAACCCGGAGGTACAGTGTTTACAATAACCATAAAAGATCCTCCTCTAATTCACCTCAGTTTCTGAAGGTCATAGTAAAGGTCATCCAGACTTAGCAGGCTTCCCAGATAGCCCTAGCACTACAGGAGATCTGTAGCACAGAGTTCTCAAGAAGAAACCCATATCTGAACCGTGTTTCATATTCCCGCACCAGACCGAAATGGAATGGGAAAGAACATGAACCACTCTAGCCTAGGTGTCACTCAGGTCCCAGGTATAGGACCTTAAACTCTCAATAGAACCCCACCCACTAAAGCAAAAAACCAGATCCAGCCAGATGACAATATGACAGTATGATATATAAAGCTGTAAAGAAAGCAATAAATAACTGTGCATAAAGCAAGAAACAAAGCAACTATATAAACACAATCAGCATATAACACCCCAGTAAACACAAATCAAACAAGCGTTAGGAGGAACCCACAAAAAGAACCTGAAGCCCTGGTTACAGGATAAGAGTCCCCAGCAGAGTCGCCAAGCTGTCGCTCCCAAAGATTTGCATCCCGGTACAAGCGTGAACGGTCGGCGAAAAGAATGAGAACACACAGGAGTGAACTCAAGAAAAGAAAAGAGTCGCCAGCTAGGCATTTTTATCCCGGAGGAAAGGCAATGCTGCATAGACCTAGAAAGATATGGATAAGACGGTTGCGAACCAGAGAGACTGAGAAAGGGGGTTGGTTACAACCTGGGAAGGTATTAGCACCCAGATTGTCCGCCGTACTCGACGGGATCCACGCTTGAAAGATTTGTGTTTTAAAGGGGTAGTGTCAGTGCAATTTGTGTACTTGAGGTATGAGCAATGGTGTAGCTGGCTCATTGGCTTGTCCATGCGCAGCTGACTTCAAGGATGTCCAAAAAATCAATCTTGAGGCAATTCAGCAAGTGGGAGCAAAGTTATGTGGTGTTTTGCAATTATGTGAAGTCTTGGCCCCTTTGAGAATTCTTGATGTTCAAGGCAAGAAATCTTGCAATTATTTGGGCAATTATGATCTTAAGGCAATGCACTATGATGTTATGATGCATAGAAGTGTATTAGAAGTCACAAAATGGCTTGGCAAGTGGTTTTGCAAAAATCCCTCTTTGGTGTATTCTTGAAAATTATAGGATTTTTTCCAACTTTGAAAGGCCATAACTTGAGTTCCATAATGAATTAGAACTTGTTCTTGTACTTTTTGAAAAGGTAATGATCCAATCTACAACTTTCATGACCAACAATTTTTCATTTGAAGCATTTTTGGTTGAGAAAGAGGAGGTTGAAAAACTTTCCCAAAATGGAAAGTTTACATTACAAGTCATTTCCATTTTTGGCAACTTTTTCTTTAGCTCAATATTCTTCAATTTTGTGAACTTCCAAGCACTTAAATGATCAAATAAAGATCATATAACTTTAATTTGATGAAAAATCCACTTTGGTTCCATTGTTGGGGGTCTCAGATGCCCTGATTTTGCTCTGACTTGCTCAAGAAGTTACCCAGTGAACAGATGACTTCCACGATGAATTTCTTCATCAAACTTGGTACACATGATCCTTATAACATATTGAGACCATTAGAAACAAGAATGACCAAAACATTTGGAGTTATGGCCTATGAAACCAAAACCCTAATTTCAGGTCATCTGTGTAGTTAAACCCTAGCTCTGCTTCCATGCTTTGCAAGTTCTTGTGATTAGTTGACTTCCTTGACCTTTGGAGGATATAATATGATGATGTAATATACATGGACCCTCTTGAGATGATTGAAGACCTTGGGAGTGGCTCAGATGGATCCTTGGACTGCTCAGATCACAAACCCTAGATGCAGATGAACTTGAACTAATTCAGTGAAGCAAAATGCAATATGAAATGGTATGATTAAACTTATGCAAAGTTGAAAGATCACAAGCCATGGTGTGAACTTAGTGAGGGCAAATTTGGAGTGTTTACAACACCTAATGGAAACGTTTGATAAAAAAACCTAAATGTAACCCTGGGGAAGGCCAATTAGCATTCCTACTTAGGAATTGCACTGGTATAGCTGAGGATTTGACTTCTATGAGCGGTCACAAATCCTATGTTATAAATGTATGTTCATGTATGCATGCGATGTTATGTTATATATTCATGATTATTTACTAGAGTGTATTGACATAATTAATGCATGACAATGATTTGAATTTCTCCATGAGTTCCCCAGATAAACTGTTTTTTGAAATAGTTTCTTTTGATCAAGCCTTGTAGTAGTTTATCCCAGATTGATTGTGCTTCAGAGGGTATTACCTTGATTGATTGAGTTTGTAAGGATTAAAAAGGAACTTATATCCCACCTTGCATTGATATGACCTTGAGATGAACTGCCCCAATATTTGAGTCTTGGAAAAGTATACCCCAAATTGATTAACCTTTGGAATAATCAATTTCACCATGTTGTTAAGGTGTCCTGCCCCAGTATGGAATTTTTGAATGGTCTTCCCTTTGTCATGGAGATATTGTCTGAAGAGGGACTTGGATCCCACCATAATGTGATATGACTATTATATGAATTTCCCACCATATTTATATCTTGAAAAGTGTGTCCCATTATTTGAATCCTTGAAAGGCATGTCCCGTTGTTTGAATCCTTGAAAGGTATACATTTGATCCTTGAGGTCTAGAGGAATTGCATGAAAGGGACTTGGGTCCCACAATGCTACAATATGACCTTTATATGACTTGCCCCAGTATTTGAATATTGAATAGTATGTCCCTGAATATATGACTTCTGGAGTGATTGTCCTCACTGCACCCTTGAGTTGGTATGCCCCAATATGAGCCTCTTGAAAATATATACCCCTTATCATTAGAGTCATGGAATTTTTTTCTTGACATAGGTGCGTCAAATCATAAAATATTTTGCCCCTAGTGTCGCTCCCGAGATTTTCATCCTAGTACAAACGCGAAAGTGGCGAGGAAAAGGTAGAGTCGCCAGCCATGCATTTTTATCCCGAAGGAATGGGAAAGGTAATGTTGCACAAACCTGAGGAAGAAGGAAAGGACAAGGTCCTGCGAACCAAAGATCTGGGTTCGGGAGTCGGTTACGACCTGGGAAGGTATTAGCACCCCAGATCGTCCGTCGTACCCGACGGGATCCACGCTTGCTTGTTTGTTTCAAAGGGTGAGAAGAATATAACTGCTACTGAACAAATAAACTGCTAACAAGAATGAGAATGAGAAATGAGAATGGGAATTGGAAAAAGAGAATGAAAAGAAAGAACGGGGAAAATGTAGGGAAAATAAAGAATGTTCTCGAATGGGCCCTACCCCGCTGCCTACGTACCTCATCGAGAAAATGAGGATCAGAGTCGACGTAGTTCGCCTAACTAAGGCGGGAACTATTTGCTTGTGTTTTTTATGTTGGAACTGCGTATGTCTATGCTCAGGTGTTACAGGCTCGTCTGGTACGAGTGTGTTTACTGTCTTGCATGTGAGTCCGCGTTTAGAGTGAAGGAGGTGAGAAAAGAAGTTCCCGCAGGATAGTCGCTTATTTTTTGTTTTTGTATTTTATGAGAAATGTTTTGAATTTTTTTGTGAACATTCTCATACTAAGACCTATCCATCTTGGTAAATACTTACACCTCGCCCCGAAACAGGACGCGTATAAGTACTCCGCAACAAAGTCTCGTGTCGTACAAGAACGTTCGATTTTTCTTAAGTGTTTTATTGCTTTTCTTTATGAGATGAGAAAGAAAGACTCAAATTACAAAAGGCAAAATCTAAGGGACTAAGACTCAATCCTAATTTTGTTTATTTATTCACAAGTGGTCCTAATGGTTTGTGAGGTTTCTAAACCTAATGAAGGAAGGAACTAGAAACTACTAGAATTCAACTTGCTCCCTAAGGAAGTTAAGTTGATTCTAAAACAAAGGGGAGGCCTATACAAGTGAAAAAATTCCAATAACATGGCAAGGCATTAAAATGGACATAAGAAATAAATTCTTAAATGAACATTTAAAGGTATAAAGCCAAAAAGTAAGCCTAAACTAATTCTAAGTTCATTTATTATGAATTCTAAGCCTAAGTCCTACAACTAAGGGAGTTATCTAATATTGCCATTCTAAAAATCAGAAATTAAACTAGGCTAAGTCATTGTTAAATCCTAGGATTAAATCTAAGTAAACTAGTTCTTAAAGGATCTTAATATTCTAACCTAAACTAATTGAATTTTACATGTAAAACTAGCCTAAAGATTAATACACTAAAAATATTAAAAGTCCTGGAAAAATTATGGAATTAATTCTATAGGGTCCTAGAACTAACTATTACATTGTGCTAAAAAATATCCTAAAAATTCAGAAGTTAACTATGTCTAAAAATCACTTAATTCTACTTAAGGATTAACTATCATTTTCTATGGATTAAGCTACCAAAACAGGGGATAAAATGGCCTAAAATTTCTACCAAAATTATTCTAGGTCCTATTATGAGTCCTCTAACCATGGCAAAAATAATGGGTTAAAAATCCTACTGGAAGGGGACAAAATAAAATGAACAAAATCATGTACAGTTAAAAGAAATTCAATAAAAGCTAATTAAAAGGAAAATCAGAATTAAATCGAAAATAATCGAAATTCAGAAAATAAAAGTGTCAAAAAATTCTAAAATGAGCTATTAAGCTACTGGAATTTTTGTGGAAATTTATGATGGATTTTCCTATTTTTTATGGATTTATTTCTAACCTATACTAAACAAAAAATTAAAAGGAAAAGGGTGCATTAAAGTGGTGAATCGAGATTACTTACTTGGTTGAAGTGTCGATTCTTCACACAAAAGATATCCAAAAACTTCATCCAAGGTCTTGTAGTCTCCCATAAGCAAAATAAATGCTTATCATCCATATTCACTTTGTGAAGTTTTGCCATAGTCGAAATCGATCCATTATCGATAAAAAAAAAACTCATAAACACCTTAATCCAAAAATTAGTTCACAAGAATGATTGAAATTAATGCCAAAAAAATCTTAATAAGAAAAATTAACAAGAAATTGGATTAAGATATTAATCCACCAAAAATTAGATAACAAGAAAATTCATTAAGAAATATATATACATAAAAATTTCTTTAAAAAATAAGAAATAAGAACAAAAGAGGGTGTAGAAGGAACATAGTGGTGCTGATAGTAATTTAATGGCCTGCAGGCCCAGTCCAAAATCCAAACCCCCAGGGTGGGGTGTGAGTCTGAATTTGATGGTGTAGATAGCATTTCAATGGGTTTTCAGCCCAACATCAAACTAAGCCCGCAGGGGTGGTGTATTTGGTGAAAACCGGGTGTGAATAACAGACCCATGGAGGAGAATGCTAAGCCCAATCCATGTTTCATGAGAAACCCTAAAATCAGATAACACCGTCTTCAACTTAACAACAACAAGCAACATTGTCTTCTTCGGCGAGTCACGGCACTACTCCCTCGACTTCTCAAACCTCTGTCAACGATCCACCGTCTTTTTCTTTGTTGAAGCTTCACCGTCAACCCTTCCAATGTCAACGTCACATCTCCGCTGATGCACTTCTTCTTCTGTCGTCGCACCATCTTCTCACAGTTTTCGATTCTGATCGTTGCCGTCTTCTTAGAAGAAATAACAAGCAAACTTCTACGTACATATAGCCGGAGCAAATCACCTTCTTCAGACGTCACCGACTCACTCCCTCGTCTGTTTCACAATCACACGAACCCCCACTCTTCTTCGTGATCCACATCAAAACAACGTGGGCTCGATCGCGCCCCGGCTTTTCCGTTGTCGGTGTCATCATCTTCTCCGGATCGCTATCTCATTCCGCTGTGAAATATCTGCTTCGTCCTCATTCAACAACGCAAATGAGACGAAATATGCGAAAACAAGGCTTCGAAGCTTGCGTGAGTCTGATTCAGGTATGAGCTTGAAGTTTTAATTTCACGTCTTTTCCGAATCTTTTCTTCGTTCTTCTTCGTCTTCTGCATGTAACGCAATCTTGCGGATAATGTGACTTATTATCTCGAATCTGTGATGAGTGATATTGAATCTTGCAAGGTTGTTATTGATGTTGTTGGGATTTGCGATTGTCGTTGATGTTGATTTTGTGTTCCCGATGAATCTCGCAGGTTGAAGATGATATTGGTGATGCCATATATGAAGAGTTGTTGCCACAATCGATTGTTCCTTGCAAGAGATTGAATTTAAAAAGCTGAAAAAATATGGGAGCCATTGAAGGAGTCACGAAGTTTCTTGTTGGAGTTCTTAATCGCTTCTGCAGGTTGAAGCTCGGAGATCAAAATCACCACTAAATTGTTGATGCTTGAATCCTGTTACTAGTGTATGTTTCTGTTTGACTCTGAATCTTGATGCAAGATTTGCATTGAATCGGTGATGATGAAGTATTGTTGAAGACGGAAGGAGATGAAGGCTATGGAGAATATTGGTTATGGCATCATTTTGCGGAAAATGATTGGAAGAGATGTTGGTTGCAGATTGTTGAAGGTTGAAGCTGAGGGATTGAGAAGTTGGAAGAAGAGTGATTATTGGATTGAGGATTCAAGGGAGATTGAAGGAAAAGAAGTTTGTTGATTGATGAAGATTCTTGGCCAAGTGTGATTGATGAAGATTCTTAGTCTCCTCTCTTTACTGAGTTTTCTGTTTTTCCTTATAGTTAGAGATCTGTTCTGAATTTTTTCTGTAACCGACCTCTTCTTTTTTTTGAAACTGTTTTTCTGGTTTTTTCTGCCATCAGTGAGCATTCGGTTATGAATTTTATTTTGATTTTGTTGTTAGAAAAAATCCCTGCTGAATTTTATGATGTGTCTTAACAATGGAAGTCTTTTTTTGTTATTATTCTTATTCCCTTAATATTAAGAATGTAAAATAAAATAATAAACATAAAAAGGGCTAATGGGCCTAGCAAGTAAGTGATATGAGCCCAAATGAGAATTTGATAGTAACCAGAAAAATAGTCAATGAGTTTTAAACTCGACATAAAGGAATATGGATAATATGCGTTCTTGGAATACGGTTGTTAATTGGCTATAAAAGTGGACAAATGAAATCAGTATAGAACTGAGTATAAAACCGGACGCTTATTGGAGCTAGACTCTTGGATATTAGATTAAACAAATGGGCCTTGAAAAGGATCCAAAGTGGAGGTTAAAATTGAATTGCTTAACATGGATAATGAACTAAAACAGAGTTTATGGGCTTAATTTGGATAGTGGACAAAAAGTGAATATTAGCATGGAAACAGATTATTGAAACCCAAGTAATCCTTGCGACCAATCTCAACACGTTTTATCCAACTTAAACCCCCAATCTAATTCAAACTCGAGTCTTCAATGAATCATCGATCTTCAGTCAACCTTCAAATCCAAGCCCCATTGACCTGTATTACCAACAACGAACCATAAAGAGGACCACAGTGCCCTGATTATCATAAGAATCCGCAACTTGATCCCTCGCACCATAAACCAACATTCATTTGTCATGAAAACCCTAATAAGCTATGCATGTACTATGACCTTCAATAAATTGCGTCTCAAGTGATAATGGAATCCCTTGACCGACAAAACCACTTATGAACACATTTCGCAAGGAAACTTTGTCGAGTATCACTTAATTAGGTAAATAAACCCTAACTCGTGATTTAAACGTCAAACATAAGTCATTTGCGAACCACCGTTTATAGCGAAACTCACTTATGATTTTAATGAAACCCTAACACCTGTGATGCACAATACTAAGAAGCATTCTTGAGTGTAGTAGTCAAATAAATCACCTCTGAATAGGAAGAGTTATATCACCAGAAGATGCTTTGATCCCATGCCTTATGAGCCCATGAAATGCACGATTATGATGTTATGACCTAATGGAGAAATGCAGATGAATGCGAAGCGAAAAGCCAGTTGAGGTAATAAATACGAGGGCAAATTTTGAGGTATTACACCTAGTGAGTTGGATATTCATATGATGTGCCCCTAGGATCATAAGGATTTGCCCCTTAATTAGAATAATTCCTTGGTAATTTTCCCCTAGTCAGAAAGGTCTTGAATCGACATGCCCTTGATTAAATCCTTGTTGATATTCCTTTAATGCTAAGTATTGATTTGCCCATAAAATTATTCCCTTTGAAAAGTAATTAAAAGACCATGTTCATGCAAGTTTTTGAAATCGAAAATAGGTGTGGAAACAAGTATGATGATACATGGCCATGAGGTTGGCACACATCAAGATGAGAAAATAATGGTTTAACAAACCTTCGGATTCTGAGTCAGTTTAACAATGACTTTTCCGAGTATTCTTTTATAATTCCCCTAGCTTCAATTATCACTTTTGTATGTTATAATGTGGTCTGGTTCACGCTTTATGAAACAAAAGATATAAGGCTCAAAATTTGAAATTTAACCATCCCCGTTCTCCTTGATGTTCTCCATTCCTAAATCTAATCAACCCAACAAATGCGTTCATCCTGCAAGAGAATTTCTTTAGTCATAGTGACAAAGGTTTAACCCCTTGATGAGATATTTGAAATGGAAATCACCCACTTCCATTTATAAGATTGTTCAATCTTTTCCTTTTTCTTTGCTTTTAATCCTTTATTTTTATTGTATGGACCAATTCTTTTGAATTTGTGGTCCATCGAGATACCTTAATTTTTGCCTAAGTCCAAGCTAACTTTTTTTTAGTTTTTTTTCTTGACTTAGCGAGCTTTTTCCTTTTTTTTAATAATCCTTGAGTGATTTTTCCTTTGATTCTGAAAGTTGTGAATGCCATGTTACCCTTGATTGCTTCCTCAATGAGGAAGAAGACATCGTGAGCTTTATTGCTTCATTGCTTCCTCGACATTCGATGATGTATGCAAGGAAGAAGATGATCTTAAACCATTATATGTGTGATTGTATGTATCAACTCCCCCACATTAGGACTCATTGTTGAATTAATTAAAATCTATCCTCCCCTGGTTAAGATTAAGGTTATTTTTTTAATAGAAAAAAACTGACTTCTGGCTCGAGGGGTTTGACTACGCATTATCTCCTTATTTCTCCAGTGTTTAGGGAGTGAAATAATGTCTTACATCACCAGTTAGGTCTTACTATTAAAGCATACATCAGCAAATTTGTTTGTTTTAAAATTACCTCATTCTCCTCCTAAGTTTGTCAATAGGTGAGAAGATAAATGAAAATATGTTGATTATTTTTTTTAAATAAGAAAGAGAGTGTAAACGAATGGATGAATTCCAAAAACATGCATGCTTGTTTTATTAAAATTGTTTCTCAAAAAGTACAACTTTCAATTCAAACAATACTCAGTAAAAATGAAATTACAACTGGAAATGATAAAGTCCTTTGATCCTAGGGATGCGCTTCATTGTTGATCCATTGTATTTGAGGGATGCTCCTTAATGTTCTTCCACTTATGAAGGTAAGGGATGACTTTTCACCACTGGACTCCTCCTTTGAAAGTCAATTTCTTGTTGTCGATCAGGTCTTGGACTTTGTATTCATCACTTGTAGGATCTAAATAGGGTCGAGTAATTGCATTTTTCTAAGGCATCTTTAAGTAAGTCATGATACATTGGCATAAAATCAAGTTCCTTTCCAAGCTTCCTTTGTTGTGATTGATGAGGAGTGTGAAGTTGTTGCATCTGAGTAAACCTGTGACTAGCATTGTGAAAGGTTACCCTATATTTTCAATGGTAATTTCCCCTCTTGAGTTCTTCCATAGCTTCTTGAGAATTCCTTTGAGTTTGATTTGTGAGTATGGGGAGACTTCTTAGCTCTTAATGGTGGATATGCCAATGTATGTGTATGCATGCAAATGCATGAGGTATGTAAAAAAAATTGTCATAATCTTAAACATTTGTTAGCTATAAGCAGCACAAAGAATAAACAGTAACCCAAAATGCTTTTATTAATCCTTAAAAAATAAGTGCCAAGGGTCAAAGCCATATTCATTACATACTAAATCAAACAAGGGACATAGCCATTTATTCATATTTTTTAAAAAGAAAATCAACGGAAGAAAAACTCTTTTTCCTTAACTTTGCCCTTTTTTAAATAAAAAAATGTGTAAGATCCTTTATAAAAAATGCATAAATTTCATGAATGATGACATGATGATAATGATGACAATGATGATTTTTCCAGTTTTTGGTGGGGTAACCTGCAAGCATGACCTAGCTTGGGTGAGTCCCTATATTCGGATAGTTCTAGATGTTTACTACCCAATCCCCTCACATGTAGGATATAAAATTTTGATAAGCCATAGAGTTTAGGATTATATCCTTGTATTACCATGAGAAAGAGCAAGTCTTCCTACGGTAATCCTTCAGGATAAGTCCCACTTAGGCAAGAACCTAGTAATGACCCCTTTGGGGGTGAATACACAAGATTATCAACAGGTAGGGTTTCTAGGTTTCCGGAGTCACAGATCAACTGCCAAGTCATCATCCTCCGTCAATGGCTAGCCTTATCAAGGAGATACCCATTGGAGGATCTATTCCGAGTGCGGACTCCATGCATTGATGAGATGTAAACCCCATCAAAGACACTTTCGTTCCACATCCTAATTCTAGGGTTTTCTCAAGCTTTGGTTTTAGCTTCACACAAATAATATCCCAACCAATGCATTGTAAACATAATATCCATGATGATAATGAAAATAATAAAAATAATAACAAGATAATAAAAATAAATAAAATAAGAATAAAAAAATAAACCAAACAAAAATATCCCACAAACCAAAAAAAACCCTAGAATCCTAGAATTAGGATTGACTTTCAAACTGTCCCCAGCAGAGTCGCTAGCTGTCGCGACCGGCTTAAAATTTAAGAGTCTTCATCACATTTTTGGGTAAAAATAGTGATAAACCTAAATTCCTATGGTAGAGACCTTCGGTTTGGAAGTCGGTTAAGTGGAAGGAAGGTGTTAGGCACCCCTCACTTCTATTACTCAATAGGATCCTTTTTAAGATTCTAAGTTATTTTTGTTTGTATAAGATAATTATTTATTTTTACAAATAAAAAAACATAATTAAACCCTAATTTTACTCGCTAAGGTTTGTACAAATCATATGCCTACGTACCTTCAGTTTGAAGGATCAGAGCACCGTAGTTCAATTCCCCTACCCCTAACCCTAATCCTAGTGTTTCTAACTACCCCTTACTAAATTTATTAAAACTCCGATTTTAAACCCCTATTAATAGTATTATAATAAAAACTAATTTTAACCCTTTTTAAAAGTTATTATGAAAACCCTGGTTATTATTACAAAACCCCGCATTTGAAACCCCTTAAATAAAACCCCAAAATATTTTTATAAACCCCAAAACCCTACATTAAGACCTCATATATTATAAAACACCAAAAATGGATTTAGAACCCAAAAAATATATATTATGATTTAATCCCCGAATATTATTTAAAATAACATTATCCCCAAATAATTTAAACCCCAAGTAATATAAAAACATTTTTATAGAAAAAAAATCCAGAAATACCCCTTTCTATATTAAAAAAAATAACATTATACCATAATTATAAAAATAATTAACCAAATAATTATCATATGAAAAAACCCAATAATATTAAAACCCTAGATATTCTCCAAAATAAAATTTAATTATAATTCATAATCCCAATAAAAATACTTTAATTATTTATCTAAACCCTAATTAATTAATTGCTTAATTAAGTATTTAATTAATTTATTAATAAATCCTAAAATATATAAGAAATAATAAAACAATATTAATAATTTTAATCCCATTTGCCATAATTATAAATCATAATCCCTACTTTATATCCCTAAGAATTTATCCCTTGTTTCTAATTTATTATAACATAAACAAATCCAAGTTTACTAAAAATATAAATAAATCATTATTTGTTAATTATAAAATAAATTAAATAATAATAAACCTCAAATTTATTATAATAAACCCTAAAATATAAATCAAAGCCAAGTTTATATAATAAACTCAACCTTATTATAATAATCCAAAAATATAATTAAAATTCCACATTTATAAATAAATCCCAAAAAATTATAATAACCCCAAAATATAATTAAAATAGCACATTTATAAATAAATACCAAAAAATTATAATAACCCCAAAATTATGAATTAACTCAAACTTATTATAACCCTAAAATATGAATTAAACCCAAAATTATATTAATTAACCCAAAATTATATTCAAACCTTAAATATATAAAACCCCATATTTACATGAATTCCAAGATAATTATTAAAACCTTTTTGTTATTCAAACCTTAAATTGATAAAACCCCAGATTTACATGAATTCCAAGATAATTATTAAAATATTTTTGTTATTCAAACCTTAAATTGATAAAACCCTAGGGTTCGTTAAGAACCCTAACCCCAAATTTTTCAAAATTTTAAACCCAAACACAAATCAAACAAAAATAATAATCAAAGGTTTAAAGATAAATTATTACCTCCCTTGCAATGACCGTATTTAGTTGTTGCTTTCCTCCCTCTTATTTCTCGCGTTCTTCGCGTCTCCCTCCTATTCTCGCGTTCTTTGCGTATCTCTTTTCAACCGATTTAAGCTGTTGATTTCCTCCCTCCTATTCCTCGCAGTGACCGTATTAAGTTGTTATTTTCCTCCCTCTTATTCCTAGTGTTCTTCGTGTATCCCATTTATACCGATTTAAGCTACTGCTTTCCTTTCTCCTATTCTTGTGTTCTTCGCGTATCCCTTTTCTTTTGAGCTTCCTCCTATTCCCCATGTTCTTCGTTGATGATGGAGGTTAGGATTTAGTTATTATTGTTCTTCAATGTGAAGAACAACAATTCACTACTAGAAAAAAGACATTTGGTTAAATGATTTTACATCATACTTCAATTTATATGATGTGAAAAATATTTGGCAAATGATTTTACATCATACTTTAATTTATATGATGTGAAAAATATTTGGCAAATGATTTTACATCATATTTCATAACAATATGAAATGAAAAATATTTGATTTAGGGATTTTATATCAGGCATTTATTTCCACTGATGTAAAAAATAACGCGGTGGCAGTTTAGTAAATAATTTAAAAAAATTGTTATAACGGTTTTTTACAATGGGTATAAATATAAATTGATGTAAAAATTATGGCCATTTAAAAAATAATTAAAAATTTTGGTAAATTAAGAACACGGTGGCAGTATTGTAAATAATAAAATATTTTGTTCTAACAGTTTTTTACATCAGGTAAGCATATCAACCGATGTAAAAAATTGAAACTTTATTTGGGCTTTATATCGGTCCAGGCCTTAACCGATTTGAAAACAATTTGATTTTGGGCCTTTACATCGGTCCCAAATATCCACCAATGTAAAAACCATCACGAAAATTTCATCAAAATCCTAAAACTAAAACACATGCGAGGCCGCCCATTTGTTATTCTTCTTTCTCGTCTTTCATTTGCTCGGAGAAGAAGATATTTTCGTATCCCCTCCGTCATCAGCACCATCACAATACAAAGTGATTTTCGTATCCCCGTTGTCATCAGCACCATCACAATACAACGGCCAACTCGGTGCCGACTTTAATCGTCATCTGGTTTTGGTTAGTTTTCTTTGCTTTTTCCATGTGGTACTGTTTGTATGTGTATGTGTTCAAGAAAAAAAAACGAAAACGAACAAAAATAAGGGGAACGAAAACGAACGACAATAATGAGGAGCTTTGATGGTATGGAGGTTTGAGTTGTGGTTGACAGTGCTCTGCGTGCGACTGCAGGTGGGGGAGTTCGTCGGAGGGCTCGCTATGATGCTAATGACTGCGTCAGAGATTGAATAGCATGACTGTGAATTTGTGATTGGATTTTCTTTCTCTACTTTTCTCACTTGTTTTTTCTAAGTTGATTTGTGGTTGCAGTATTTTAGTTTTTCAATTTTCTACTCACTGATGTTTATCTCAAATACTCAAGGAACATGAGTTTAATTTTGGATATTGTTTGATGAAAGTGTTATGACAGAAAAAAATGATTTAGATGTTGGTTAGATTGTGATTGGAATTTTGGTTGATGATGAAGGTTCATATATTTTTGATGTAAAGGTTTAGACTTATTGGTGATGAGTTTGGATTGAAATTTGAATATGGTTATGGATTTGAGTTAATAATGAAAAAGTGTGGTGAAGTGAGAAGATGATACTAAATCATGTTTTATTTTATTTTATTGTATTGGTGGTTTTTTTTCAATTATTCCACTAATTTCTATTAACAATCAAAATGAAGTATTTAAAATGTTGTGAAATTATTCCACTATACCTTGTAAACAAAATATACCTTTGTCAATGTGGTATTAGTTATTTATATGTATCAATTAGAGATATATTATATATTTTTTCATTTAAAATTTGTTTTTATAAGGAAAATATATAGTTCTTTTTTTAGTAGTTTAAAATTGGTTTCTGTTTTTTTTTCAGTTTTAAATTAAGTTTTGTTGGTTGAATTCACATGTACTATAGTTTATTGTTAAACTACGTTATCTTTGGTGTGTGTTGTGATATAACAAAATGGGTACTATTAAGATGGAATCTTAATTAGTTTGTTGATATTGTGTTTCTTGCAGAATTTATGTGTCAACGAGAACTTTTGCACCGTCACTCTTTTCGCTCAACCGCGAGTCATCCGGCCACACGACTTACAGGTTCTTTTTTCATTCTTTATAACTTCTCACTTCTTCTTTTATATACATGCCACATGTTTGCACGTAGAGACTTTTGCATTCTCTCTAATGTCCAAGAGAGGGACTATTGTAGGTGTCTCAATGATTTAACTATGTATGCATTAATTTCGGAACATAGGTATGAATCGTAGTTGGATGAGAGCTAATCGATTAAGTGTCGAGTACGAACATGGAGTGAAGGAATTTCTACAATTTGCTTAAAGTAATGCTAAAAAAAATCTTCCTCCACCTAAAAGTAATGATGAAAAAAGTCTTGATGTGCTTTTTCTCTATCCATGTGTTTGTTATGCAAATCACAAACCAGAACTTAATAAGAAAGCAATCATGGATCATCTAATTTGTCATGGGATTTGTCAAAGTTATACACAATGGATATGGCACGATGAGGTAGTAGAAAAGTAAAATCTGTCCCAAAAAGATAATGTTAGTGTAGAAATGGATGATCGTCTGGAAGACATGATACGTGATATTGGACATGATTCGTTTAAGAAGGCACATGTGTATGATACTTTATGCAGTGACTGTAACATCCTAATTTTCCCATTTTAGAAAATAACGATTTAATAAGAAAAAACAGAGTTTAAAGAAAATAGAATGCCACATCAACGTTAATAATCAGCAAAAACTCTTTTATTAAAACAACGGAAAATATTACTTCATTCATCTTACGGCAATTTGCCAAACATCAAGAATATTTCCATAACACCACTTGATGTACAAGGTTTTCAACAAAAATAAGATACGTAACAAATAATGATAATAAGTAAACATCAAAAATCCCCAAGTCCCGTGTTACGTATCAGAGCGACTCTAAGACTCGGCCGAGCATCACAGACTTCTCGCACTACTCAGGTACCTGTGTATCTGTACTCCCCAAGGAGCACAGACACCACCAAACAACAAAAGGGGTGAGAAATACATTCAATAACTAACGGTGAATAAATCATGTTAAAGGGTAGTATCTCACTAAATCAATATAAATAACACATATCCACAACAATAATCCTCAACATAACAACATGATTCAACAATGTCAATATGCAATGTGACCCAACAAAGACACAATGCATGCGGTACTGACTCACCATGGTTCATTCAATCGAACTCGATTCCTAAAGGAATCCGGATATACCATATACACCCATCCGACAATGATTTATCTCCAACATACAGATATTTTGCATACGTCCATCCGGCAATGAATCATCCCACCAATAATCAACAATAATTTCATGAATGCATGATGAAGAATATGCACACAACACAGGTATAATAATCATTATACCTCTTCACGATCCATCTGATCACATAAGACATAATACATGGCAACCTATGCATACACCATGTGTATAATAAATATTACACATTAAATCGATCCTTCAGATCACACCAAAAATACATAGAACACAACTACAACAATAGTTAATCATAGTAACAATCCTCTTTATCACCTGTAAGTATCATACTTACCGCAATACCCATTAGTATTACCACACCCGTTCAGACAGATAAGCATGCATGCATATAACTCACAAAATGTCCACCAATTCTAAATTACTCAACCATCTAATTAATTCACCAATAATTCACCAATTCACTACTACTGTCACAAGTAACACCCATCATGCAAAATAATTCGACCCGACTCACAAGGCACTAGTTCTTAGCTCACTAGTTGCTAATTATTCCCAAAAACCTCTCACTTAATTATTTTCATTACTAGTCTTATGTTCAGCTGTTACTGGCATTCATTTTAACCTCTCAGAGTAGGAATTGAAAAAGAAAATAGGAAACAGGCACTAAAACAACTAAAATCTTCCTCCAGCCACATGTGACGAGCGTCACGTACATGAGCCGGCCGTCACCACCTATTATACGAATGAGACAGTCGTCATGAACTCTAGACGGTCGTCACAACTTCAGACAACCGTCACAACTTCAGACGGTCGTCTCACAGATCAAATTTGCTCCCTCTTCCATCGTTTATGTAACTTCTTACGATTCCATCCCCTTATAATTTATCAGATTTAGGATTTTTTTTCTACACCAATTTTACACTCTTAATTATGTCTTTCTTTTATTCAAATTACTGAATTCAATTTCATTACCTTCCTGTATTAGGTTCACATACAGCAACAACAACATTTTGTATCATGTATTCATTCAACAACATAACTACACCAGTATATCACCTATAACTCACAGAATTAAACCAACATAATTGCAAATTCTTAGCATCAAACATACACTCAATTATTCATCACAGATTCATCAAAACAACAGAAAAATCCTATGAGGGAAGGGTACCCTCACTACCCGTTCATGATAATACACCCATATTGAAATATATTCTCCCCCTTACCTTGAAATTGTTCAGAAAAATCCTGCGAAATTGATTCTCTCCAAATCCCCTAGCAACCGTTCTCCTCTTGCTCTTGTTTACCCTCATTTGATCTTACGTGCAATTTCTCTCCTTTTTTGCTAATCTCCCCACTAATTCCACTTAAAACTCATTCTTCCTTATTTTCCTCCACTAACTACTTAGTCTTCCTTATTTATCTCTCTCTATCTCTCTCTCACCCAATCACCAATTAAATCATGCTTTAATTAATATTAATATTAGGAATATAATAATAATAATAATAATAATGGTTTCCGTCACATATTTAATTAAATAAATATTCAACTATTATTATGATTAAATAATTACTAAAATAATCCATTTAGTCTTAGTCCCCACACAACCAATCTCTACACTTTTGGTCACACACCCCTACTACCTTAAAGTCTCCCTCTTAATTAAGGTTATTATCCTTTACTATGGTATGTAATTACAACGAATACACCCCAAAACACATAATCAATTACGTCAATTCCTAATTAATTCACAAATAATAATCAAAATAAAAACGGAGTCTTACAGTGACAAGGATAAACCTCTGTACTCGGGATGCACAAATTTTACACGTTTGTCAGCCGTGTTAAAATTGTTTAATTTGAAGGCAAATAATGGGTGGAGTGACAAAAGTTTTACCGAATTGCTTGAATTGTTGACACAGATGCTTCCAGAAGGTAACGTAATGCCAAATCGTTATTACGAGGCGAAAAATATATTATGTCTGATGGGTTTAGAGTATGAAAAGATACATGCATGTCCTAATGATTGCATATTATACAAAAAAAAATTATGTAAACTATAATCATTGTCCGAAGTGGTATGGTACCTACCAATAATTTCAAGGTTCAAGAGACTATTCGCTAATGCAAATGAAGCAAAGAATCTTAGATGACATGCCGAAGAAAGAAAATGTGATGGACAAATTCGCCATGTAGCTGATTCTTTGCAGTGGAAGAAAATAGATTCTCTGTTTTCAAATTTTGGTAAAGAGTCGAGAAACCTTAGACTTGGACTTTCTATTGATTGAATGAATCTGTTTGGTAATATAAGTACTAATCATACTTCTTAGCCTGTTCTCCTGATGATTTACAACCTATATCCTAGGTTGTGCATGAAGCGTAAATATATTACATTATCGATGATGATTTCCCACAACACTCTTAAATCATCAATCAGAGGACTTAGATAAACATCTATGTCATTTCCTGGTTGTTTTGGGCCCAAATTCATCATCGATAACATAATATATTTACGCTTCATGCATGTCGTACCTCGAAAAATACGATCCTAAAACAAACAACAGAGTCGCCACCTAATTCTATTTATTCTAACTAGAGAAAATGGAGATATAGACACAACCTAAATGGGATAAGAAATGGTCAACGAAACCACTAATCTAAGTTCGGGAGTCAGTTACGCAAAGGGGAGGTATTAGGCACCCCTCACGTCCGTTGTACTCAACGGGAACCTCTTAGTCTAGTTTGCGCTTTAAATGTTAACTTGTATTATTGTCTTCTCTTAATGATTAAAGTTACTAAGATTGCTTATTAAAGGGAAAAGAAAATTATTATTTGTTATGGGGAAAGGTTAAGTTTTTTATTATTGTGCTCGTGAAGGATTAAAATCCCCGTGCCTACGTATTCCCTTGTGCAATGGGAAAGTCATAGCTTCGTAGTTCGTGCAACTACGATTTGTGTTTTTTATTGAACGATTGTTTGAAAATACTTTCTACTACTAAGCGTTGGCTTATCTGCTCGTGGTGGGAGGCTGAAGCGCTAGCTTGTTTGTGAGATAGAAAGATTTAAACGACGTTCGTTTTGAAAAAGATGTTTGATCTTTATTAAAGTGTTTTAAACGAAAGGGCGAATGAACCACAACGCGTGGGGCTAGCCCATGAGTGATTTCATTCAAGAACACGTGGAGTGCTAGACTCCAGAGTTCAGTTACTCGTTGATTAATTATCAAATGATTTGCATTGGTTGGTAAGTTTTAAATTGTATTTGAAAGAAAGAGACAAGTCGTCATCTTTAAGGGAGATATCTCGCCTAATCCACCACAAACATTTGAGGGAGAAAAAATCGAAAGAAGCTTTAAACTTGGATACAAGGATCGACAAGCAATGCCACATTCTTTCTTTGAGAAATGAAATCTGAAGAAGCTTTAAACTTGGATATGAGTATCGACAAGCAATGCTACGTTCTTCCTTTGAGAAATGAAATCGGAAGAAGCTTTAAACTTGGATATGAGTATCGACAAGCAATGCCACGTTCTTCCTTTGAGAATGATTGTTTGTAAGATTTGATTTGTGTTTATGGAGATAGAAGAGATATTTTTCCTATGGGGATGAACCATGTCTAATCCTTTAAGGTTGTTGAATTGTTTTGAATACGAAAGAGTGAATGAATTACAACTCGAAGGTTGGCCTCAAGAGTAATTCAGTTCAAGCACCTGAGGAATGCTAGATTCCTGAGTTCAGTTCTTCGTATAGTTTATTTAAAAGTTTCCGTGTTTTAGGAACGAGAGGGTGAATAAACCACATCGCGTGGGGCTAGCCCAGGAGTGATTTAATTCAAGAGCATGCGGAGTGCTAGACTTCGGAGTTCAGTTACTCGTTATTTGATTTGAATTAATACGCGATTGCTTTGAAAACGAAAGAGCGAATGAATTACAAATCGGGGGCTAGCCCTAACAGTAATTCAATTCAAAAATCTGAGGAATGTTGGATTCCTGAGTTTAGTTCTTATGTTAATTAATTATGACGCGTTAGGTCGTGCAGACGGCGATCACATAGTGACCGACTTACGTGTGTGCAAATGTAGGCGCGATGAATATTTTAATTGATTAAATGGAGTGGATTCTAATCATGATTCCTAAATGTGTTCCTAATAATACTAAATCGTAAAATAAAGGCAAAAAAAATAAATTGTGTTCAAAAATAAACGGGAAAGGGATACATGATAATTTACATAAGATTTGCGATGAAATAAAGGGTATCGTTGTACTTTGCCCAAGAGGAAGCGTGTGTGCAGTGTACGAATATATCGGAACCGTTAGAATTTAATATGGTGTAAAAGTGCGAGAAAAGTAAATAAAATAAATAAATAGACTAAATAAAGTGGAATATATTGTAAAAATATAATAAATAAAATAAAATAAAATAAAATAAAATAACTAAATGAATGGCCTTATATCGGTCACGATTAATCGGAAACGATTTATCGTGACTTTGTTATATCATCGGCCCAAATAAAAATAAAAACGGAATTGAAAAGTAAAGACACATCTCTTTGAATTTTTAGTTTATCAACAACTAAACAAAATTACAACTAAACTTAAAAACTAAATTTAAATAACTTACTACACAATAATATTTTTTATATTTCTAAGTGTTAATCACATATATACTTTACTTCTAACATTAACAAATAAATTAAACAAAACTACATTTTGAAATAAAGAAACTAAAGTCAATTTAATAACTTAAACTAATAAGGAATTTTTTAAATAATTTAAATAGATAACAAACTAAAATATATATAAAAAAAATGATGAATGATACTCACAAACTTCAAAGCTAGCAAAGGTTGAGTTTGTTGTGTAGAAGAAAGTGAATGTGTTTTGATGGAGGTTGTTGTTGTGGTGAAGATGGTGAATGTTTATGGATATTGTGTAAGTAAAAAAAAGAATTTTGACTTTGAAAAATATGTAATGAATGTGCTAGATTTTGAGAATTTTAAGGGTGATCTTGTTAGTCTCAAATGAGAGAAAGATAGATCTTATTTATAGTGTGAATGAGGTAGGAGTGTTGATGTGGCAATCCATGTGACTTTATGAGAAAAAAATTTGGTCATTGATAAATTCAAGTTGGCAATCCATGTGAAGTGTGAGAATGATTATTGGTCATTGATAAGTCCAAGTTGACAATCCATGTGAAGTGTAAGAATAATTATTGGTCATTGATAATTCTAAGTTGGCAATCCATGTGAAGTGTTTGTACTACATTGTAGTGGACCCACTCATCATTTTTTCTTTTTTGAACATGAAGAAAAAACAAAGAAAAGTAGTAATAATAATAATAAATAATATTAATAAAACTAATAATAATAATAATAAGAAAAGATAATAACAATATAACTAATAATAATAATAAAGATGATAATAATAATAATAAATTGAAAATGGTTATTAAAAAAAAAAGAAATTATATTGAATTAAATAAATTGAAGTTAAAATAAATCAAAGATAAACTAAATAAATTGAAATTAATATTAAACTAAATTTAATATAAAATTTAATTAAAATATAAATTAAAATCAAAATTAAACTAAGATCAATTCTAAATAAACTAAAATAATTATCTAAATAGAAATCATAAAAATAAAAAAAATATGGTATGGAATGATAAAAATCAGTTAAAAATGCATGATTGATGAATAATGGATTAAAATGCAAAAATGATCGATTTTCGATATATTGACGAAAACGTGTCAAATGAACAAAAAATTTAGAAAAAGTCTGGTCAAAATTTAGGGTATGACAATGCACAACCTAGGAGATAGGTTGTAAATCATCAGGAGAAAAGGCCAAAAAGTATGATTAGTACTTAGATTACCAAACGGATTCATTCCATCAGTAGAAAGTCCAAATCTAAAGTGTCGCTCCCGATAAATGGGACAGGCCCAAAATAAAGGTACAGACGCGAACGGTCGGCGAAAAGAACAATGAGAACACACAGCCGTGAACTCACTGGAGATGAATAGAGTCGCCAGCTAGGCATTTTTATCCCAGAGGAAAGGCAATGCTGCATAGACCTAGAAAGATATGGATAAGACGGTCGCGAACCAGAGAGACTGAGAAAGGGGGTTGGTTACAACCTGGGAAGGTATTAGCACCCAGATTGTCCGCCGTACTCGACGGGATCCACGCTTAAAAGATTTGTGTTTTAAAGGGGTAGTGTCAGTGCAATTTGTGTATAAAGAGCTGGAAAAGGATGTACAGGTGTCAGTGTGAAAGAATGTGAAGTGTGATATATACAGTGTCAGTGTAAGAACAGGAGTATAAAGCTCAAGATCATGAGGCTAAAAGAATAAAGCTGGAAGAGGGGGAATATACAGAGACTTTTGTTCGATAACTGTTAAGTTATGCCTACGTATCCTCTCGTGCAATGAGGAAGTCAGAACACCGTAGTTCGACCCAAAGAGACTGAAAGATGAATTGACTGATGAACTGCTTACTAATCTATGCTCAAGTGTATGATCTGTCTGGCACAGATGCAAACTGTCTTGCATTAGACGGAAGAAGCAAGTTCTCGTTTATGAGTGAGTGTGATGAGAAAAGAATCCCGAAGGAGACAATTATTGCTTGTTTTTGTATTTTCAGTCTTTTATTGCTTTTGAGAGTTTGTCATAAGTTAATGAGCCTAAGCCTAAACCAATGGATTTAGCAAACTCATCACATCTTCCCTCTGATTAGGGGTAATGAGAATACCTTAAGTGTGAAGTCAGATTCTCACACTTAATCACCTTTGATGTAGGGTTAAGATCATTAACCTACTTGTGATTATTTAGATGTTTTTGGTGTTTTTGTTTAGTGTTGAGTAATGAGGTTAAGCCATAATCAAGGATTAAACAGACTCATTATACCATCCTAATAGAAGGATAATAGATGAGAATGTTTAAGCTGAGGAAAGCTCCTCAACTTAATCCATGATTAGGGATTAAACTCATGACAAAACAAGCCTTTGATTAAGTGGATTTTATTCAATGGTGAGATGATGAAGTGATTTTTATGGTTTGTAAGACAACTTGAGGGGGACTTGTCCATTAACACTAGGGTTAGTCCTTCTTAACCAATTAAGGAAGAATTAGAACCCTAATGCAAGGCCCAAGTTACAAGTGTGATGTCTTGATGATTATTATGTGAATTGATTAAGGGATGTAAACACATTAAGGGTTTAACACTTAGGATTAAAGTTATACACTCCATCCTAAGAGAAGGATGCAGGCATAAGCTTAATCACAAAGCCTTAAAGCCTTTAGGGTTTAGTCCCTGATTATGAGATGAGAAGAGAAGACTCAAAGAGAGACACAAAGGTAAAACTAAGAGGGGAGACTAATCAAAACCCTAATCATTATCATGCTTGGTTGTTCCTAAGGTTTGTGAGGTTAACAAGAGAAATCTTCAGAGGAACCACCAGGAAGCAGATGAAAGGAGCAAGGAGAAGCAAAGTAACTTGCTTCATTCAAGAAGTCAAGTCACTTGAAGAAAGAAAGTGGGAAGAAGAAGAATGAGCAAGCTCAAACTCAAACACATATAAAAATGCAGCATGGATGCAAGAGGGATGAAAAGAAAAGTTATGAGAAGTGAAGGCAAATTCACTTCTCAAAGTCACTTACCACCTGAAAGGTTAGGAAAGAAATGCAATGCAATGCATAATGGGATGAGATGACATGATGAGAAGCAAAACCAGAAGCATGTATGAGAGGTTAATGATGCTATGAGATGCTACAAGCATGGGACAACTCATGGAGATGATCATACAAGCTTATGGATGCAAATGGGGCAAGTTAAGAAACATGGACATACATGAAAAGTTATGAAGTGCACATGGCATACAACATGGCAAATACATGATACAATGATCAAACATGCTTTCAATATGTCTTATGATGTCAAATGAATCAAATGGATGCTTGAAATGTCATGGCAAGTCATGTTATGCAAGAGAATGCAAGATGTATGCAAATGGAAGCTCAAATTAGGGTTTATGAACAATACATCAAACAAAAATCAAAATCAGAAGCAAACCCTAAGATAAAAAATTGAAAATGCCACTCAAAGGACCCCTAATCCTATACTAAACCAATGCCCAAAGGAGAGGTCTCAACTCTTAACCAAGCTCAAGATATGATTTTTACAAGTTTATTAGGGTTTTTAGGGTTTCCAAACAAAAGAAATGTCAAACAAATTGAAAATGAAAGATCAAATCATGGCCATTTAATCTCAAAAACTACATGCTAAACACAATGCAATGCAAGAAGAATCAATGTCCAACTCTTCATGGATAGGCAGAAATGATTTTTTGAACTTTGGATCAAATTAATGCATAAAAATGATTTTAATTCAATGAAAAATTCTCAAAATGCATCAAGATCAAAAAAGAAATTTGGTTTGAAGGTTGGACAATGTTTCTAAATGTCTTAGAACATTTCATGAATTTTTTTGGTGATTTTTAAATACCTAAAAGTATTTTTAATAAATTAATTTTCATTAATCTATTAAAAATAAACTTTTAAATATTTTAAAATACTTTTTAAATGCTAAAAATAAAAATAAAAATATTTTTGTGTCTTAAAAATTAATAAAACTCTTGAGAAAAAGTTTCATAATTTTTAGACAATTTTTGCTATTTTAAATAAATTATGCAAATTAAATGAAAAAGAAATGAAAATAAATTGAAATAAACTGAAGTAATCAGAAGGAGAGGCTGAGATTGAGTCTGGATTCAAAAGTGTTGACCACGCGCGCTATCCAAGGGCTGTGGTTGGTTCTGATTAAATTAATTTAATTAAGATTAATTAAACTAAATAAAATGGATTAGGGCTAATTGAGTGAATCCAGGCCACACATGCGCGCGGGAGGTCAACTGGTCAAAGCAATCCAACGTACCAGATTCAAATGAAATTAATTACAGGGATTAAACCCTAATGATTTTCAGGTGGCCGGAGAAGACCTCCGGTCGTCTTCTCCGGTGGGAACCCCACCTGAAAATCCCTAAAATCCACCAAACGCAACCTAAATGAAATCTAAACACACAGAAATGATTCCCACACTCCCCTGAATCAAAACCCTAAGCTAGAAATCATTTCTTTTTCCCCAAACTCATGAATCGAACGAAACATTCTTTTAGGTCACAGAGTTTCAGAAAGCAATTAAATTCTCATTTCATCACCATTTTCAAAACTAAAAGCATCAGAACAATCAGTGAAGCATGGAGAACAAGTTTAGAACTTAAAAATCCATTTCTGGAGAAAAAGTTCTTGAGCTACCTGAGTTTCGAAGCTTTCACTCTGGTAACTTTCAGACCTCCCCTCCTTGTGAAATCCACTCCTTATGACCTCTTGATGATGCTTGAATGCTTGGGAGAAATTTATGCTGGCTAGATGAAGAGTTTGAACAGCTTCTGCTCAAGCTCAGTTGAAAATGGTGATGGTGATCCAAGCTGTTTCAGGCCAATGTGAGTGGTTCTTTGTGATCAGGGTGATGTTTTGAGAAGGTTTGTGGTGTTTGTTTGAGTGTTTATGGCCTGTGGAAGATGTTTCGAAGGAAACTGCAGGTTGGGGTGAAAATGGAGAAACAATGTTCTTGCTGGATTCAGGCTTGGTTCTTTGTTGGTTTCTACTCAATGAGGCAAGGTGAGATGATTAGTGAAACTTGTTTGAATGTTTGTGAGCTGGGCAGAGAGATTCGAAGAGAAATGCAAATAGGGTGAGTTTTGTGTATGCTGTGCTCTTGTGTGTTTCAGCCTTGCTTGAGGTGTGTTATGTCCAGCATTTGCCTTGCATAAAGAACTCCCATTGGTCAGATGATGTGACCTGGCCTGCTGTGATTGGGATGTTTACTTTTGCAAAAAGTCCACTTTGTTGTAAGAGAGGCATGGCTTGAGTTATAGCTTGGTATAAGAGGCATGGGCTGCGCAGCAAGATGAGGTGAGAGGCTAGGGCTGGTTCAAAGGCCAATGCAGCAAGTGGTAAGAAGCATCATGATGGTTTTGCAACTTGGTTACTTTTGAAACTTCATGAAAATGCCTTGTTATACAAACCATGAACATGAGAAACTTTGGTTCAAATCTGACTTTTAGGTCACATGGAATGTTTGTGCATTGGTTTGAAGTGAACTAGAGGTTACAATTTGCTTTGGTTCATGATTTTGCAAATTTTCCATTTGAGGCATGTCTTGAAAATTAGTGATTTTTGCCAACTTTGTCACACCATAACTTTTGATCCAAAATGAATTAGGTCATGTTCTTGTACTTTTTGAAAAGGGAAAAATGTGTTCTACAACTTTCATGACCAAAGTTTTTTCATTTGAAACATTTTTGGATCAAAAATCAAGGCTTGAAAAATGACCTAAAATGACATATTCTTTGAAAAGTCAACCATGCCCTAAAAAGTCAACTTTTGCAAAAACTTCAAATTCTTGATTTTTGTGAACTTCAACCCTCTTCCATGATCAAATAAAGATCATATACACTCAAAATGATGAAGATCAACCCTTGGTTGGGTCATTGGGGGCCTCAGATGCCCTGATTTTGCACTGACTTGTCCAGAAAGTCAACTCTTGATCAGATGACTTCCCCATGGAATTTCTTCATGAAAATTGATATGCATACTCCCTATACCATATAGAGACCAATGGAAACAAGAATGACCAAAAAATTTGGAGTTATGGCCTCTGAAACCAAAACCCTAATTTTAGGTCAACTGTGCAGTCAAACTGGCTCTGCTTCTATACCAATCCCAATTCTTGTGATTCTTGGCATTTTTGGCTTTGAGAGGGTATAATATGATGTTTGAACACACATGGACCCCTTTGAAGTGATTGATGGCCTTTGGAGTGGCTCAAGAAGCTCTTGGATTTCTCAGATCACAAACCCTAGATGCAGATGACTTAGAATCTAGTGAATCAAAAATGTGATATGAGATGGTATGATTGTGTTTATGCATATGAAATGATCACAAGCCATGGTGTGAATGGGTGAGGGCAAATTTGGGGTGTTTACAGCTGCCCCTATTCAAACATGAGTTAGCTGTGCAGGATGTAAGCAACGGCTTAACAGGCAAACAAGATAACTTGTGGTTGAATACCAAAGACAGTCCAAAATTTGCACTCACAAAATGAAGAAGAAAAGGGATATAGATTGTAAAAGAAAATAAAGTATATTGTATAGTGTGGGCGACAGAGGACGACCGTCGAGCAGAGGACGACTGCTGGGTAAATAGCAATGACGGGGACGGCCGACATGCTGGGAAAAGTGTGGGAAATAAAGCAATGACGGGGACGGCCGACATGCCAGGGATAAAAGGTAAAGCCAAGACGGGGACGGCCGACTAGCTGGAAAAATAAGAAATTATGACGGGGACGGTCATCAAGATAAAGTCGTAAGATTCTCTGGGAATTAATGAAACATGACGGGGACGGCCATCAAGTTCATAAAGTAAAGTAACCGACGATGGGGACGACCATCGGGCTAAACTGAAAGGAAAAGGGACCACGACGGGGACGGCCATCGGGTTAAAGAATAAATGAAATAAACAGATGATGAGGTACGGTCATCAAAGGTGAAGGACGATCACCTAGCAGGGGACGGCTGCTCTGTCGGGTTAAGATGAGGGACGGTCATCTTAGGTGGAGGACGACCACCTGGCAGGGTACGGCTGCCGAAAATATCGCGACATAGGATGAATGCCGGATAAAAAAGGTCAACGATGGGGATGGCCATCGGACGAGCATGATGGAGGACGACCATCAAGAGGTGGAGGACGACCACCTAGCAGGGGACGGCTGCTCTCGAGGTTTGTCATGACATAGGACGAATGTCAGATAACCAAAGTCAACAATGGGGATGGCCATTGGATAAAATGATGAAGGACGACCACCTAGCAGGGGACGGCTGCTAAAAATCAACGATGGGGACGGCCATCGGATGAGCATGATGGAGGACGACCATCAAGAGGTGGAGGACGACCACCTAGCAGGGTACGGCTACTCTCAGGGTTATCATAACACAGGACGAGTGTTAGATAAGAAGGAAAATTTGCTTTGTTGGCAATCTACTGGGGATAGTAAACACGGACGAGCGTTTACATCCAAGAAACAAAAGGTATAAGTGTTTAGATGTTAGTGTATAGATTAAAGATGCGGACGAGCATCCTTAGGACTACGATACGGACGAGTATCGGGTAGAAACAAATACTGACACATGTTCAGAGATGATGATACGGACGAGTATCAACGGGTTAACAACGAACACGGACGAGTGTTGAATCTGAAAGAATTCTCCTGGGGAATAGTAGACACAGACGAGTATCTATATTCAAGAAGACACAAGTGTTTGACACAGTGTATGGATTAAAGATGCGGACGAGCACCCCTAAGACTATGATACAGATGGGTATCATGTAGAAACAAACGCTTGACGCATGTTCTGAGATGATGGTACGGACGAGTACCAACTGGTTAACAAAGAACATGGACCAAAATTGAATCTGTGGGGATATAAATGGTGCATATGAGATACGGACGAGTATCTGTATAAGTGTAACATGAGTAGTGAGTATGAGTATTGTATAGATGAGTACTTTAACTGCTGGGGAGAGTGACACGGACGAGTGTCAAGAGGGAAAAGTATAATAATATCAACAAGTATATGAGTTGTAAAAGTATAGGCGACTGCGCTGGGGATACGACACGGACGGGTGTCGAGAAAATATAGATATACAAGTATAGGTGAGTGCAAAGATGATGTCTTTGGCTTTCTGCTGAGGGTATGACACGGACGGGTGTCAGGAAGTGTCCGTAATACGGGTGATTTTGTTTGTAAAGAGTATTCAAGTGACTCTACTGGGGAGTGATGGCACGGACGGGTGTCAAAAAGGAGTATATACCAGTGTTTGTGATTTGTGAGGCAACTGTTTTTTTGCTGGGGACCCTGGTGGGGATTTTTGTGTATTGTATTCTGCATCCTGATAAATAGTTTATTATTCACAAGTGTTTGATTCACAACATGACTTATGATTATGCTATGTATTTGATTTTTGCCGTAATGCTCCGTATTAGACGGAATGCTACGCTTTGTGGGTGAATATGATGCGAATGCCATGATTATGCGAGGGTACAGATCCGGGATTCGGATCCCGTTGCTGTGAAGATCTCTGGTCGATCTATTTGGAGTGAACATCCCAGCTGGGGATGAGATCATTGGTAGATCTGATGAAATGTATTTGCTTGGGGATATAAGTCACTGATTGACATATCCTTGTAACATGGGACCCAGCTGGGGTTTGTAGAAGCTTTATGTACTCTGTTGTGACTCCTTCATGCGTTGCTCTTCTGGATAGAGGCTAATGATTCTGTGGGGGGTGATTCCCTGACTTCGTATTCTGCTGAGGAAGAATGACTGGCAACTCGGCTGGGGAAAGTTGTTGGCAACTCAGCTGGGGGAAGTCATCGGTGGCAACTCAGCTGGGGAGAAAGCACCTTAGGTGCCAAGAGTGAGTATTGATTTGTCAGCTTGCTGAGGTGAAGCTTGCATGCCCCAAGTTGTGTTCTGGATACCTGCAATCCTACAAAGACAAGGAAACGCACAAATGGTCCCGAGGTATCCTTTACTGGATTCCGTCATAGGAGTTTAAACACTCTTGAGAGTAAGTATATTCCCTGTAAGCATGTGTTTTTATTATTTTTAGAGAAAAACATCTGTACTTATGCAATCAGTTTTTAGAGACATCAGACACTCTTTGCAAATAAAAATGTACAAGACGAAACATGACTGAAAAATCTGATTTTATTAATTCAAATGCCCTGAATTGGCGAGATACAGTCAGGAAACATATCTCCTAAAATGAGAAGACTGTTACAAATTGAGAAACAAAGTGTTGGCGATGTTGACGACGCTTTCAAAGGAGCTTCCTCTTCTGCTATGACTCGTATGACTTTTGACGTTCTTCTCGTCTTGCTTTCTGAAGAAGGCTGATTCTGATTGAGGATCGACTCTTTCGAAGCTTTCCAAGTTGTAGGCGATACAGACGAATTCAGAATGCAGTTGTTCGCTTGTTCCCTTATTTTGCATGGACCGCCCTTTCGGGTTTTCAATCCATCAGGATACCCTTTTTTGCCTGAGCTGTCCAATGCGGCTTTTCAACTCAGCGGGTGTACATTTTTTGTTTATTTTCCCTTACTTTTGCCCGAGTCTTTTATTCTGTTTTTTTGACTCGCCGGGATGCCCTATTTTTGCCTGGACTTACATTCTGTGTTTTTTTTTGTGTCCAGCGGGTCTTTTTATGCGAAGTATTTTTTAACTGCGTCTGAATTCACAGGGGACGGGAAATCTTCACCATCCATGGTGCTGAGCATCAGTGCTCCACCAGAGAAAACTTTCTTCACCACAAATGGTCCTTCATAATTCGGAGTCCACTTGCCCCTGTGGTCTGTATGAGGAGGGAGGATTCTCTTCAGCACAAGATCTCCTACTTGGTACCCTCGGTGCCTGACTTTCTGATCGAAGGCTTTCTTCATTCTCTTCTGATATAACTGCCCATGACAGATTGCAGCCAATCTCTTCTCTTCGATCAGACTCAGTTGTTCGTATCGGGCCCGAACCCATTCTGCTTCACTCAGTTTAACATCCATTAGTACCCACAGAGAGGGTAATTCAACTTCAACAGGTAGGACTGCTTCCATACCATACACAAGCTGATACGGTGTTGCCCCGGTGGATGTTCTGATTGACGTGCGGTACCCATGCAAGGCAAACGGTAGCATTTCATGCCAGTCTTTGTAAGTGACTACCATCTTCTGCACAATCTTCTTGATATTTTTATTTGTTGCCTCAACAGCGCCGTTCATCTTTGGCCTGTAAGGAGAAGAATTGTGGTGTTGGATCTTGAAGTCTCGGCATAGCTCTGCCATCATTTTGTTGTTTAGATTGGAACCATTATCAGTAATGATTCGCTCGGGCACTCCATATCGACAGATGATATCTCTCTTCAGAAATCGGGCTACCACTTGTCTTGTAACATTTGCGTATGAAGCTGCTTCAACCCACTTGGTGAAATAATCAATGGCGACCAGGATGAATCTGTGGCCATTTGAAGCAGTTGGCTCAATCTTGCCAATCATATCAATGCCCCACATAGCGAAGGGCCATGGTGAAGACATGATGTTCAAAGGATTGGGAGGCACATGCACCTTATCTGCGTAGATCTGGCATTTATGGCATTTTCTGGCGTAGGCACAACAGTCTGCATCCATTGTGATCCAGTAATAACCTGATCTTAGCAATTTCTTAGCCATGGCATGCCCTCCGGCATGGGTACCAAAAGATCCTTCGTGCACTTCATGCATCAACAAATCTGCTTCCGTCTTGTCAACACATCTGAGGAGTACCATATCAAAGTTCCTTTTGTATAAAGACCCATCAGTGTTCAGAAAGAAACTACCAGCAAGCCTTCTCAAAGTCTTCTTATCATTGGAAGATGCCCCAGGTGGGTATGTTTGATCCTCCAAGAAGCTTTTGATGTCATGGAACCAAGGCTTATCATCTTTGACAACTTCTGCTGCGAACACATATGCTGGTCTATCAAGTCTGGACACTGATATTTGAGGTACAAAGTTAGCAGCTTGAACTTTGATCATGGACGAAATGGTAGCAAGAGCATCTGCAAACTGATTCTCGTCCCGAGGGATATACTCAAGCTTGACTGTTGTGAAGAAAGTCAATAACCTCCTTGTATAATCCCTGTAAGGTATCAGATGATCCTGGTGGGTGTACCATTTTCCGTTGGTTTGATTAACTACCAGAGCTGAATCTCCGAATACGGTCAACGTCTTGATCCTGAGGTCAATGGCCTCCTCAAGACCCATAATGCAAGCTTTGTATTCAGCTTCGTTGTTAGTGCAGTTGAAAGTGAGTTTTTCCGAGAAGGGCATGTGAACTCCTTTGGGTGTAATGAGTACTGCACCAACACCACGACCATTCATGTTAACAGCCCCGTCAAACATCATAGTCCATTCTTCTTCCGGGTCAGGCCTTTCAGTGTGAATAGGCTCTTCACGATCTTTTGATTTTATGAACATGATGTCTTCATCAGGGAAGTCAAACCTCATAGGCTGGTAGTCATCAATGGGTTGCTCAGCAAGATATTCAAATAGTACACTGCCCTTGATGGCTTTCTGAGATGTGTACTGTATGTCGTATTCTGTGAGAATCATTTGCCATCTTGCAACCCGTCCGGTAAGAGCTGGCTTCTCGAAAATGTACTTAACTGGGTCCATCTTTGAGATTAATAGAGTAGTGTGGGTCAACATATATTGTCTCAGTCGGCGAGCAGCCCCCGCTAAAGCACAGCAAGTTTTCTCGAGCAGTGAATAACGTTGTTCACAGTCGGTAAACTTTTTGCTCAGGTAGTATATTGCATACTCTTTTCGACCAGACTCGTCATGCTGGCCCAGCACACACCCCATCGACTCTTCTAATACTGTCAAGTACATTATCAGAGGTCTTCCTTCAACTGGAGGCATAAGGATCGGAGGTTCTTGCAGATACTCTTTGATCTTGTCAAAAGCCCTTTGGCAGTCTTCATTCCACCTGACCGTCTGTTCTTTTCTTAACAGCTTGAACAAGGGTTCACAGGTTGCTGTAAGGTGAGATATGAACCGTGAAATGTAGTTCAATCGACCTAAGAACCCTCGAACTTCTTTCTCTATTTTCGGTGCAGGCATCTCTTGAATGGCTTTGACTTTATCAGGGTCAACTTCAATCCCTTTCTCGCTTACAATAAAGCCCAGCAGCTTACCGGATCGCACCCCGAATGTGCACTTGTTGGGGTTCAGCTTTAGTTGGTATTTCCTCAGACGCTTGAATAACTTCAGCAGATTTACCAGGTGGTCTTCCTCTGTAAGGGACTTGGCGATCATGTCATCCACATAACACTCGATTTCTTTATGGATCATATCATGGAATAATGTCACCATAGCCCGTTGATATGTTGCACCAGCATTCTTCAGTCCGAATGGCATCACTTTGTAACAGAACGTGCCCCAAGGTGTGATGAATGTTGTCTTCTCTATGTCTTCAGGTGACATCTTGATCTGATTGTATCCTGAAAATCCGTCCATGAAGGAGAATACCGAGAACTGAGCCGTGTTATCCACCAATACGTCAATGTGAGGTAATGGGAAATCATCTTTCGGGCTGGCTCTGTTTAGGTCCCGGTAATCAACACACATTCTTACTTTGTCGTCTTTCTTAGGCACAGGTACTATATTAGCACCCCACGGTGGATAGCTAGTCACAGCAAGGAACCCGGCGTCCCACTGCTTTTGTACCTCTTCTTTGATTTTCATTGCCATGTCTGGGCGAGTACGGCGCAGTTTCTGTTTAACCGGTGGGCATTCTTCTCTCAAAGGCAGCTTGTGCACAACAATGTCGGTGTCCAACCCTGGCATATCTTGATAAGACCAAGCAAACACGTCCACATATTCTTGAAGCAGATCAATCAGTTGTCTCTTCACTGAGTCTTGCAGGCAGGCCCCGATTTTAACCTCTTTCACGTCTTCAACTGTACCAAGATTAATCACTTCAACCTCCTCCTGGTGAGGAGTAATAACCTTTTCCTCTTGTCTCAACAACCTGGCTAGCTCTTCAGGAAGCTCATACTCTTCTTCAACCCCTTCATCAGCTCGATTGATTGGATTGTCAAAGTCATACGAAGTCATAGCCGTGCTGTTGTCGGTGCTGTCTGGAAGGCACTCTCTGCAAGGGTTCAGTTTGTTCATTTTAGTGATTGATTTTAATCTTGCTTTAGAAAAGTGAAATAAAGTTATCATTTTGAAAACATCGCCATTTATTTTTTGTACAAAAAGAAAAATGGAAAAATAGTGAACGGAAAAGAAAAAAGACTCATTTGCAAAAAGATGTCTGATATTCATTGATTAATCTTGTTTGCACAAAAAGTACAGATGGCCCGATTACAAAATGAGTCTTGTCATCTTGGGCAAGATGCAAGACTTTGATGCATGCTTATAAAAATACAGGAAATAATAATTACTCTGCATGAGTAACTCTTATAATTTCCTGGGAAGACCAGTTTGAGATACTGCTCCCCGGGATCTTTGGACGAATCCAATTCTCCAGATTGCGCTCCTCTTCCGGCTCGTCTTCCAAATTGTTGATAGCATCAGGGGTAAGCATCCCCCCACTGACAAAACCAGGCTTCTCAGCAGCCTCCACTTGATTTTGTTGAGTTGGTCTGTAACCCAACCCAAATTTGTCTTTCTTTTCCTCCACAGATAAAACCTTGCCCCAGCCTTGGGCAGTTCCTTCTTCAACAACCTTTCGGGCTTGTTGATAAGATGACATGGAGATTCCAGATACAGCAGATGCTTCATTGACATTCAAGGCCTCAAATCCTTGGCTCATTGTTTCATGGATCTCCCCGTCCATCTCAATATACTTATAAGTAGCCAAATGGCTAACAAATATGTCCTCCTCCCCACAGATAGTAACAACTTGGCCTTCCCACTCAAATTTTAACTTCTGGTGAAGGGTAGACGTTACTGCGCCAGCGGCGTGAATCCAAGGTCTACCCAACAAACAGCTGTAGGCAGGCTGAATGTCCATCACATAGAAGATCGTTGTAAAGGTTTGTGGGCCAATTGTCACAGGCAGCTCAATCTCTCCCAGTACCGATCTCTTAGAACCATCAAAGGCTCTTACTACCAGGTTGCTGGGACGCAATGCTAATCCTTCATATTCTAGCTTCACCAGGGCCTTCTTTGGTAAGACATTAAGGGATGACCCTGTGTCTACCAACACATGGGAAAGGACTGCTTCTTTACATTCCATGGTGATGTGCAAATCTTTGTTATGGCTGCGGCCTTCCGTTGTCAAGTCAGTATTGGTGAACCCTAGCCCATTGCTAGCAGTAACATTTCCAACCACGGTTTCCAGCTGATTGACAGTGATCTCTTCAGCCACGTAAGTTGCGTGCAAAACTTTGAGTAGTGCATTCCGATGGGCTTCGGAGCACATAAGCAATGATAAGATAGAGATCTTGGATGGCGTCTGGTGAAGCTGATCCACTATTTTGTAATCACTCTTTTTGATGATTCTCATAAACTCATCAACTTCTTGATCGAATGGTGTTTTCAAAGCTTCCTTAACAGCTTGATCTTCCTGCACCGGACTCTTTCCTTTTGCCTTGGCAGCAGCTTCTGCTTCGGCAGTAGGTCTTTGCATTTGTGGAGCAAAGAGACGTCCGCTTCGAGTGAAGCCTCCGCCTCCTCCCACATTGTCTATTTGTGGTACAGGTGTTGATGTATCAAGAGTGATTCTTTGTCCCTCGCAGTATATGTCGGAGCCGTAGTGCCAAGGGATGGCCCTACTACTTTCATAAGGTACTGGTCCAGGCACTGTGACAGTGACCGGACTGATGGCAGCTGTAGAGGGAACTGTGATAGTTTGTGGATCGTAATAAATTGTGACTGGTGCTCTAATGGGAGCAGCACTTTCTGAATTGTAGGCAGAGTTGTTTTCAGGATCATAAAATATTGTGACGGTAGAGACATCTTCATGATTGGTTGCTGGAGTTGTAGGAGACATTGTCGGAAGGATGGATGTTGTCGTTGTAGGAGATTCAAAATGGAGCGATGCTGAAGTTGTAGCAGGAAACATTGTTGATAACTGATCAGTTGAGAAGACAGATGAAGTACTAGTTGATGAAGCCGAAGAATTGTCGGGAACAATGGTTGTTGTAGTTGTAGGAGCTACTGGAACTGTTGCTGTTGAGATTGCTGGATTTGTTGGAAATGACGTGGTGATCTGAAGCTGGCCACTCTGAATAAGGCCATCTATACCATTCCTCAGGTTATCGCACCCATTTACTGAGATATTGCAGTAAGCACACCCTAACTCACACCCCGGGAACATGTTACATTCGAGGAGCTGAGCCTTAATTTCTACCAACGGCGTCCGGATCTGACCCACACTGGTTATTAAATAAGACGGCTTGTCTTCTTCAATAGCGTTAATTCTGGGACCACCGTGGTTTGGCAGAGGATTTTTGTTGACATTGGGTGGTGGTGCGAAATTCAGAGCCTTAGAGTCTACCAGGTCTTGTACCTTCATGTGCAAAGCCCTGCACTTTTCTGTACTATGGCCAGGTGCGTTTGAATGGAAGGCACACCTAGCATTGGAGTCATAATTCCTGGGTAAACTGTTGGGATCTGGAGGTACCAACGTCCTTAGCTCAACTAGGTTGAGTTTCAGGAGTTGTGGCAGCAATGTAGCATATGGCATAGGGATCGGATCGATTACCCTGTTGGCTTGAGATGGCCTTTGCTGGAATGGCCTTTGCTGATTATTGTTGTTGGTGTTGCTGTTGTTGTAATTTCTTGGAGGATACTGATTTTGTTGATGGTACTGAGGTTGTTGCTGATAGTTTTGCTGTGGAGGTTGATAAGCTGGTTGTGGATGAGCTGGAGCGGGGATGGTGACTGCTGCCACAGATCTATGAACATATTGGGGCCTACCCCTGTTGGTGTGGATGGCATTAGTCTCACCAGTCCTTCTTGGGCCTGTAAAAGGCTTTCTTGCATTACTGGATGAACTTGCACCATTGTCTGAGATCTTACCCATCTTCAATAGGCTTTCAATTCTCTCCCCGGCTATGACTACATCTGCAAAGCTGGTAGATGAGAAGGCAGCTAGCCTATCAATGTAAGTCCCCTGAAGGGTGTTCATGAACATATCCGCCATCTCCCTTTCTGACATAGGTGGCTGGACAGCAGCAGCAAGCTGTCTCCACCTTTGTGCATATTCTCTGAAGCTCTCTCTAGATGACTGTGACATTCCCATCAGGAGGGTCCTGTTGGGTGCCATATCTAGATTATACTGATACTGTCTGATGAAGGCCTCTGCCAGGTCCTTCCAGCATCTAATAGTTGCTCTTGTCAGATGGGAATACCATTCCCTCGAAGCTCCAGTCAAGCTATCCTCAAAGTAGAACATCCACAGCTTCTCGTCCATGGTATAAGCTTTTAACCTCCCGAGAAAAGATTGTAGGTGAGTTCGGGGACAGGAAGTCCCATTATACTTTTCAAAGCATGGAGGCTTAAACTTGTGGGGAATCCTGACCCCGTCTACCAAGCCCATATCCATAACATCAAAACCCAAAGAGTTTTGAGACTCTAAGGATCTTAACTTCTCAGCTCTCTCATCCAACCTTCTATCATAAGCCTCTTCCCCGACTCCCATTACTGTGAACTGGTCTTCTTGAGGATCTTCTTGCAGTACCCTCCCGGCTGTAGCAGGCCCTTGTATGTTGACAGGAATGTTGGCCTCTGGATGGAGGTGGGGACCAAAGACTGGGGGATTAGCATGTGGTTGGACTCTTTCATTGTTGCTAGTCCCAGCAGTCCCTGGCTGATGCTCTTCCTGATTCCTCCCTTCTACCAGCGCCCTGAGCCTCTCCTGGCTTTGAGCCATGTTGTTTATTACCTCCATGAATTGTGTCATTTGAGTTCTCATTTCCAACCTCTCGTTGGTCATCTGGTTTCTGACCTCAGTAAGGTCCTGCTGCATCTGATCCATCTGTATGCCCGGAAGATTGTTTCGGGTGGGGTATCTGTGTGGCCTGTTGAGTGGAAACCCTCGTCGTCGAGCAATAATTCCTGAACATCACAACAGAGTTAGCAACAACAAAACAAAAAACCTACAAAACAAACAAAGGGTTAGCATGCAATGCAGTTATGCTTATTTGTCCTCAAGGTATCCTGGCTTGGCATTCAGTTTTGACCCTTCCAAACCCTTGAAGATGCTGTTGATGTTGCTTTTGAAGTAAACTCAGATGAAGCAAACCAACACAAATGTATATTACAGAAAGTAAAATAATACAACTTGTTCTTTTTACAACACAAGCCCACTAGGGGGTCAAAATACATCATAAGAAAATAAAAGTACATAGAATGAAAGCAACAAGAAACAAATGGTCAAACACCAAGACCAAACTCATCCTCCCGAACTTCCTTGAGAAGTGCTTCGGTCACAGGATCAGCCGGACGCTCCGTAAGGTTCCTGATAAGGAGGTTCCTGGTAGTAACAGCTGCAGTTAGCTTCTTGTGCTGACTTTGGTCTTTAGACCTCTTCACCCCAGCTCTGATATCTCCCTCTGGGCTGCTGCCAGGGCTTCTTGTTGCTCTTTTGTACTAGCTTCCATCTGCTCTATCTTGTCTTGGACCCTCTTGTCCTCCAGAGTACGAGCCTCGGTGATCCTGACCCACCTAGCCTGACTCTCCTTCAGATACAAGTCTGTCCTAGCTTTCTGGAACTGAGCTTCCTTGCAAGCATTCTTCAGGATTTGCTCTCCAGCCCTAGACTTTTTAATGTAGTCTTCAGCTTTCTCAATTCTAGCCAAGTGCTCTTTCTTCAGCTTCTCCAATCTTTCAATATCCAATCTCCCATCACTCCTCTCATAGAGGGTCTTCTGTAGGGCCTGAGTCAGCTTCTCATTTCTTTCTTTCAACTTCTCAAACTCCTCTAAGCTGACAGTTGCTGGAGGTGGTGTTGTAGAAGGCCCAGGCATATCTTCTATAGTAAAGGGCATCCCAGAGAATTGAGCCCTGGCATGGGACCAATCATAGTATTGTGCTGATGCCACATTGTTACACTTCCCCAAGATGGTTACCCCTTTAGTCTGCACATTGTCCCAGGCCCAGGCTGCCTGCCTAACAATAGCCAGATTAATCTTGTTCTCACAATAAAGAGTCTCAACCAAGTCCTGTGCCTTAGGAGTGTGGACCAGTGCATAGCCCAGTTGTCTTTTGAACAGCAGAGGGTTGTAATTAATACTACCCTTAACTCCTATTAGGGGCACATTGGGAAAATGCCCACAGCTGGTGATGATATCCCTGCCTTTTGTGCTTTGAGTGCACCATCTGATATCAGATGAAGCCAGAGTAGTAAGTCTTCCAGCCCAGTTTTTTTGTTGATGAGGGTTTAAAAATGCATCTGTCCTGGGCAAATGCTTGAGAAGCCAAGTATGGAACAAAGGAGCACAACACCTCACTAATCTTCCCCTCTGTTTTTCATTCCTCTGATGCACTGAATAGTAGAGATCTCCCAATAAAGTTGGCACTGGGTTCCTTAGAATGAACAGATGGATTGCATTCTTACTAATGAATCGAGGCTCATCTGCAAATAGTACAATCCCATATATGCTCAAGGCCAATAAAGCACAGACTGCTTTCCACTCCCCCAGGGAGGCCTTCAGACTAGCTTGAGAAATTAGGAAATCCAGATGAAAACTAGAGATCCCAGCCTTAGAAGTCATATGCTGCCCAGTCAGGACTGGTTCCAAATGCAATGCCTTTGCTACCTCTTCATTGCTTGGGAAAGCCATCTCAGGGTTGAAAGGGACTTCTCTCCTGATAGGTATACCAACTAATGATGAGTATTCTTCCAATAAGGGGCCCAGCTGAAAGTCCTGAAAAGTGAAACATCTCAGTGGGGGATCATAAAACTGAAGGCAGGTGTGGATCAGGCTTCTCTGTGAGGGGTCCAGATCCATAACCATATCAAGTATATCTCCATGATGTTCCCTGAACAGTGGTATATGGTCTGGAGTGACCAGAGTCTGAATCCTCCTGATGTCAGCTAAATCTGGTTGAAGAAGTGGTAGGTGATGTTGCTTTTCTTAGGAGCCATGATGTTGAGACTGAGTAGAGACAAGTGCTGATGATGATACTGAAGAATGGGCCACTGATTGGCTGGTGCTGATGACTGAAGCAGATAGCTGATAGCTGAAGCAGGTGCTGATGAAGACAGGTCAATACTGAAGATGGGGTCAAAACCAAAACCAAATGAATATGGATACCCTGAAACACAAATAAGCAAATGTCAATATGATGCAATGAGTATGTATGCAAATGATATGTAAGGGTTTGTGACCGAGCTGGATCTGATCAAGCGCTCTGATATAAGTCCATGTGTGTAAGAAATCCAGATGGAGTTCTATAAGTCCAGTAACCAAGGTGGGGGGCTCAAATAAAGAGCCACATGTCCAGGGTTTAGAATCACAAGAACTGTTCCAAGGTGTAGTACTCTTAATCAAACCAAAGTAACAGGGTATTCTGAGGTCAAGGTACCTGCAAACCTGTAAACAGCCCAACCCCCTCACAGGTGGTGTTCTAAAACAAGGATCCTCAGACTTGGATCAGTTATGAGAAGTGTAAACACTTCTAACCCGGAGGTACAGTGTTTACAATAACCACAAAAGTTCCTCCTCTAATTCACCTCAGTTTCTGAAGGTCAATACTAAAAGGTCATCCAGACTTAGCAGGCTTCCCAGATAGCCCTAGCATTGCAGGAAATCTGCAACACAGAGTTCTCAAGAAGAAGCCCATATCTGAACCGTGTTTCATATTCCCGCACCAGACCGAGATGGAATGGGAAAGAATATGATTCACTCTAGCCTAGGTGTCACTCAGGTCCCAGGTGTAGGACCTTAACTCTCAATGAATCACCCACCCACCAAAGCAAACAACAGATCCAGCCAGCAGTATGACAGTATGATATATGAAAAACTGTAAAGAAAGCAATAAACAAAGTTGTACAGAAAGCAGTAAATAAAGCAAATATACAAACACAAATAAGCACATAACACCCCAGTAAACACAAATCAAACAAGCGCTAGGAGGAACCCACAAAAAAGAACCAGAAGCCCTGGTTACAGTATAAGGGTCCCTAGCAGAGTTGCCAAGCTGTCGCTCCCGATAAATGGGACAGGCCCAAAATAAAGGTACAGACGCGAACGGTCGGCGAAAAGAACAATGAGAACACACAGCCGTGAACTCACTGGAGATGAATAGAGTCGCCAGCTAGGCATTTTTATCCCGGAGGAAAGGCAATGCTGCATAGACCTAGAAAGATATGGATAAGACGGTCGCGAATCAGAGAGATTGAGAAAGGGGGTTGGTTACAACCTGGGAAGGTATTAGCACCCAGATTGTCCGCCGTACTCGACGGGATCCACGCTTAAAAGATTTGTGTTTTAAAGGGGTAGTGTCAGTGCAATTTGTGTATAAAGAGCTGGAAAAGGATGTACAGGTGTCAGTGTGAAAGAATGTGAAGTGTGATATATACAGTGTCAGTGTAAGAACAGGAGTATAAAGCTCAAGATCATGAGGCTAAAAGAATAAAGCTGGAAGAGGGGGAATATACAGAGACTTTTGTTCGATAACTGTTAAGTTATGCCTACGTATCCTCTCGTGCAATGAGGAAGTCAGAACACCGTAGTTCGACCCAAAGAGACTGAAAGATGAATTGACTGATGAACTGCTTACTAATCTATGCTCAAGTGTATGATCTGTCTGGCACAGATGCAAACTGTCTTGCATTAGACGGAAGAAGCAAGTTCTCGTTTATGAGTGAGTGTGATGAGAAAAGAATCCCGAAGGAGACGATTATTGCTTGTTTTTGTATTTTCAGTCTTTTATTGCTTTTGAGAGTTTGTCATAAGTTAATGAGCCTAAGCCTAAACCAATGGATTTAGCAAACTCATCACATCTTCCCTCTGATTAGGGGTAATGAGAATACCTTAAGTGTGAAGTCAGATTCTCACACTTAATCACCTTTGATGTAGGGTTAAGATCATTAACCTACTTGTGATTATTTAGATGTTTTTGGTGTTTTTGTTTAGTGTTGAGTAATGAGGTTAAGCCATAATCAAGGATTAAACAGACTCATTATACCATCCTAATAGAAGGATAATAGATGAGAATGTTTAAGCTGAGGAAAGCTCCTCAACTTAATCCATGATTAGGGATTAAACTCATGACAAAACAAGCCTTTGATTAAGTGGATTTTATTCAATGGTGAGATGATGAAGTGATTTTTATGGTTTGTAAGACAACTTGAGGGGGACTTGTCCATTAACACTAGGGTTAGTCCTTCTTAACCAATTAAGGAAGAATTAGAACCCTAATGCAAGGCCCAAGTTACAAGTGTGATGTCTTGATGATTATTATGTGAATTGATTAAGGGATGTAAACACATTAAGGGTTTAACACTTAGGATTAAAGTTATACACTCCATCCTAAGAGAAGGATGCAGGCATAAGCTTAATCACAAAGCCTTAAAGCCTTTAGGGTTTAGTCCCTGATTATGAGATGAGAAGAGAAGACTCAAAGAGAGACACAAAGGTAAAACTAAGAGGGGAGACTAATCAAAACCCTAATCATTATCATGCTTGGTTGTTCCTAAGGTTTGTGAGGTTAACAAGAGAAATCTTCAGAGGAACCACCAGGAAGCAGATGAAAGGAGCAAGGAGAAGCAAAGTAACTTGCTTCATTCAAGAAGTCAAGTCACTTGAAGAAAGAAAGTGGGAAGAAGAAGAATGAGCAAGCTCAAACTCAAACACATATAAAAATGCAGCATGGATGCAAGAGGGATGAAAAGAAAAGTTATGAGAAGTGAAGGCAAATTCACTTCTCAAAGTCACTTACCACCTGAAAGGTTAGGAAAGAAATGCAATGCAATGCATAATGGGATGAGATGACATGATGAGAAGCAAAACCAGAAGCATGTATGAGAGGTTAATGATTCTATGAGATGCTACAAGCATGGGACAACTCATGGAGATGATCATACAAGCTTATGGATGCAAATGGGGCAAGTTAAGAAACATGGACATACATGAAAAGTTATGAAGTGCACATGGCATACAACATGGCAAATACATGATACAATGATCAAACATGCTTTCAATATGTCTTATGATGTCAAATGAATCAAATGGATGCTTGAAATGTCATGGCAAGTCATGTTATGCAAGAGAATGCAAGATGTATGCAAATGGAAGCTCAAATTAGGGTTTATGAACAATACATCAAACAAAAATCAAAATCAGAAGCAAACCCTAAGATAAAAAATTGAAAATGCCACTCAAAGGACCCCTAATCCTATACTAAACCAATGCCCAAAGGAGAGGTCTCAACTCTTAACCAAGCTCAAGATATGATTTTTACAAGTTTATTAGGGTTTTTAGGGTTTCCAAACAAAAGAAATGTCAAACAAATTGAAAATGAAAGATCAAATCATGGCCATTTAATCTCAAAAACTACATGCTAAACACAATGCAATGCAAGAAGAATCAATGTCCAACTCTTCATGGATAGGCAGAAATGATTTTTTGAACTTTGGATCAAATTAATGCATAAAAATGATTTTAATTCAATGAAAAATTCTCAAAATGCATCAAGATCAAAAAAGAAATTTGGTTTGAAGGTTGGACAATGTTTCTAAATGTCTTAGAACATTTCATGAATTTTTTTGGTGATTTTTAAATACCTAAAAGTATTTTTAATAAATTAATTTTCATTAATCTATTAAAAATAAACTTTTAAATATTTTAAAATACTTTTTAAATGCTAAAAATAAAAATAAAAATATTTTTGTGTCTTAAAAATTAATAAAACTCTTGAGAAAAAGTTTCATAATTTTTAGACAATTTTTGCTATTTTAAATAAATTATGCAAATTAAATGAAAAAGAAATGAAAATAAATTGAAATAAACTGAAGTAATCAGAAGGAGAGGCTGAGATTGAGTCTGGATTCAAAAGTGTTGACCACGCGCGCTATCCAAGGGCTGTGGTTGGTTCTGATTAAATTAATTTAATTAAGATTAATTAAACTAAATAAAATGGATTAGGGCTAATTGAGTGAATTCAGGCCACACATGCGCGCGGGAGGTCAACTGGTCAAAGCAATCCAACGTACCAGATTCAAATGAAATTAATTACAGGGATTAAACCCTAATGATTTTCAGGTGGCCGGAGAAGACCTCCGGTCGTCTTCTCCGGTGGGAACCCCACCTGAAAATCCCCAAAATCCACCAAACGCAACCTAAATGAAATCTAAACACACAGAAATGATTCCCACACTCCCCTGAATCAAAACCCTAAGCTAGAAATCATTTCTTTTTCCCCAAACTCATGAATCGAACGAAACATTCTTTTAGGTCACAGAGTTTCAGAAAGCAATTAAATTCTCATTTCATCACCATTTTCAAAACTAAAAGCATCAGAACAATCAGTGAAGCATGGAGAACAAGTTTAGAACTTAAAAATCCATTTCTGGAGAAAAAGTTCTTGAGCTACCTGAGTTTCGAAGCTTTCACTCTGGTAACTTTCAGACCTCCCCTCCTTGTGAAATCCACTCCTTATGACCTCTTGATGATGCTTGAATGCTTGGGAGAAATTTATGCTGGCTAGATGAAGAGTTTGAACAGCTTCTGCTCAAGCTCAGTTGAAAATGGTGATGGTGATCCAAGCTGTTTCAGGCCAATGTGAGTGGTTCTTTGTGATCAGGGTGATGTTTTGAGAAGGTTTGTGGTGTTTGTTTGAGTGTTTATGGCCTGTGGAAGATGTTTCGAAGGAAACTGCAGGTTGGGGTGAAAATGGAGAAACAATGTTCTTGCTGGATTCAGGCTTGGTTCTTTGTTGGTTTCTACTCAATGAGGCAAGGTGAGATGATTAGTGAAACTTGTTTGAATGTTTGTGAGCTGGGCAGAGAGATTCGAAGAGAAATGCAAATAGGGTGAGTTTTGTGTATGCTGTGCTCTTGTGTGTTTCAGCCTTGCTTGAGGTGTGTTATGGCCAGCATTTGCCTTGCATAAAGAACTCCCATTGGTCAGATGATGTGACCTGGTCTGCTGTGATTGGGATGTTTACTTTTGCAAAAAGTCCACTTTGTTGTAAGAGAGGCATGGCTTGAGTTATAGCTTGGTACAAGAGGCATGGGCTGCGCAGCAAGATGAGGTGAGAGGCTAGGGCTGGTTCAAAGGCCAATGCAGCAAGTGGTAAGAAGCATCATGATGGTTTTGCAACTTGGTTACTTTTGAAACTTCATGAAAATGCCTTGTTATACAAACCATGAACATGAGAAACTTTGGTTCAAATCTGACTTTTAGGTCACATGGAATGTTTGTGCATTGGTTTGAAGTGAACTAGAGGTTACAATTTGCCTTGGTTCATGATTTTGCAAATTTTCCATTTGAGGCATGTCTTGAAAATTAGTGATTTTTGCCAACTTTGTCACACCATAACTTTTGATCCAAAATGAATTAGGTCATGTTCTTGTACTTTTTGAAAAGGGAAAAATGTGTTCTACAACTTTCATGACCAAAGTTTTTTCATTTGAAACATTTTTGGATCAAAAATCAAGGCTTGAAAAATGACCTAAAATGACATATTCTTTGAAAAGTCAACCATGCCCTAAAAAGTCAACTTTTGCAAAAACTTCAAATTCTTTATTTTTGTGAACTTCAACCCTCTTCCATGATCAAATAAAGATCATATACACTCAAAATGATGAAGATCAACCCTTGGTTGGGTCATTGGGGGCCTCAGATGCCCTGATTTTGCACTGACTTGTCCAGAAAGTCAACTCTTGATCAGATGACTTCCCCATGGAATTTCTTCATGAAAATTGATATGCATACTCCCTATACCATATAGAGACCAATGGAAACAAGAATGACCAAAAAATTTGGAGTTATGGCCTCTGAAACCAAAACCCTAATTTTAGGTCAACTGTGCAGTCAAACTGGCTCTGCTTCTATACCAATCCCAATTCTTGTGATTCTTGGCATTTTTGGCTTTGAGAGGGTATAATATGATGTTTGAACACAAATGGACCCCTTTGAAGTGATTGATGGCCTCTTTGGAGTGGCTCAAGAAGCTCTTGGATTGCTCAGATCACAAACCCTAGATGCAGATGACTTAGAATCTAGTGAATCAAAAATGTGATATGAGATGGTATGATTGTGTTTATGCATATGAAATGATCACAAGCCATGGTGTGAATGGGTGAGGGAAAATTTGGGGTGTTTACATAAAGTTTCTCGACTCTTTGCCAAAATTTGGAAACATAGAATCTATTTTCTTCCACTGCAAAGAATCAGCTACATGGCGAATTTGTCCATCACATTTTCTTTCTTCGGCATGCCATCTAAGATTATTTGCGTCATTTGCATTTGCGAATAGTCTATTGAACCTTGAAATTATTGGTAGGTACCATAACACTTTCGCGGGAGGACCCTTTTTGACCACCTTATCATCACTAGAATCACCATCTTTCTTTTTGTAGCGTGACACCTTGCACTTCGGACAATGATTATAGTTTATATACTTCTTTCTATATAATATGCAATAATTAGGACATGCATGTATCTTTTCATACTCCAACCCCATCAGACACAATATCTTTTTCGCCTCGTAATAATGATTTGGCATTACGTTACCTTTTGGAAGCATCTGTGTCAAAAATTCAAGCAATTTGGTAAAACTTTTATTAGTCCACCCATTAATTTCCTTCAAATTAAACAATTTTAACACGGCTGACAAACGTGTAAAATTTGTGCATCCCGGGTACAAAGGTTTATCCTTGTCACTGCATAAAGTATCATACGCATATGCCTTCTTAAACGAATCTTGTCTAATATCGCGCATCATGTCTTCCAGACGATCATCCATTTCTACACTAAAATTATCTTTTTGGGACACATTTGACATTTCTACTACCTCACCGTGCCATATCCATTGTGTATAACTTTGACAAATCTCATGACAAATTTATGATCCATGATTGCTTTCTTATTAAGTTTTGGTTCGTGATTTGCACAACGAACACATGGACAGAGAAAAAGCGCATCAAGACTTTTTTCATCATTACTTTTAGGAGGAGGAAGATTTTTTTTAGCATTACTTTCAGAAAACTGTAGAAATTCCTTCACTCCATGTTCGTACTCGGCACTTAATCGATTAGCTCTCATCCAACTACGATTCATACCTATGTTCCGAAATTAATACATACAAAGTTAAATCATTGAGACGCCTACAATAGTCCCTCTCTTGGACATTAGAGAGAATGCAAAAGTCTCTACGTGCAAACATGTGGCATGCATATAAGAAGTGAGAAGTTATAAAGAATGAAAAGAGAACCTGCAATGTCGTGTGGCCGGATGACTCGCGGTTGAGCGAAAAGAGCGACGATGCAGAAGTTCTCATCGACACACAAATTCTGCAAGAAACACAATATGAACAAACTAATTAAGATTCCATCTTAATATAATACTCATTTTTTATATCACAACACATACCAAAGATAATGTAGTTTAACAATAAATTATAATACATGTGAATTCAACCAACAACACTTAATTTAAAACTGGAAAAAACAGAAACTAATTTTAAACTACTAAAAAAACAACTATATTTTTCCTTATAAAAACAAATTCTAAATGAAAAAATATATAATATCTCACTAATTGATACATGTAAATAACTAATAGTATTTATAATATTTAATTAATACTAATGATTAAGGAGTATAAAAAGTCTTACTAGTTGTAAAACAAGAATAAGTTAACGAAAGTTTTTTTCTTGAACATATACACACACAAACTGTACCACATAGACAAAGGTATATTTTGTTTACAAGGTATAGTAGAATAATTTCACAATATTTTAAATACTTCATTTAAATTGTTAATAGAAATTAGAGGAATAATTGAAAAAAACCACCAATACAGTAAAATAAAATAAAACATGATTTAGTGTCATCTTCTCACTTCACCGCACTTTTTCATTATTAACTCAAATACATAACCATATTCAAATTTCAATCCAAACTCATCACAAATAAGTCTAAACATTTACATCAAAAGATATGAACCTTCATCATCAACCAAAATTTATATCACAACATAACCAACATCTAAATCATTTTTTTAGTCATAACACTTTCATCAAACAATATTCCAAATTAAACTCATGTTCACTTGAGTATTTGAGATAAACATCAGTGAGTAGAAAATTGAAAAATTAAAATACTACAACCACAAATCGACATAGAAAAAACAAGTGAGAGAAGTGGAGAAAGAAAATCCAATCACAAATTCACAGTCATGCTATTCAATCTCTGACGCAGTCATCAGCATCATCGCGAGCCCTCCGACGAACTCTTGCACCTGCAGTCACGCGCAGAGCACTGTCAACCACCAATCAGACCTCACGCCATCAAAGTTCCTCATTGTCGTCGTTCATTTTTGTTCCCCTTGTTTTCGTTCGTTTTCGTTGTTTTTCTTGAACACATACACACAAACAGTACCACATGGAAAAAGCAAAGAAAACTAACCAAAACCAGATGATGATTGAAGCCGACTCCGAGTTGGTCGTTGTATTGTGATGGTGCAGATGACGGTGGGGATATGGAAATCACTTTGTATTGTGATGGTGCTGATGACGGCGGGGATACCAAAATCTCTTCTTCTTTGTGCAAATGAAAGACGAGAAAGAAGAACAACAAATGGGCGGTCACGCATGTGTTTTAGTTTTAGGGTTTTGATGAAATTTTCGTGATGGTTTTTACATCGGTGGATATTTGGGACCGATGTAAAGGCCCAAAATCAAATTGTTTTCAAATCGGTTAAGGCCTTGACCGATGTAAATCCCAACTAAAGTTTCAATTTTTTACATCGGTTGATATGCTTACCTGATGTAAAAACTGTTAGAACAATATGTTTTATTATTTACGATACTGCCACCGTGTCCTTAATTTATCAAAAAATTTAATTATTTTTAAATGGCCATACTTTTTACACCGGTTTATATCCATATCCGTGTCGCTCCCACCAAATGACACCTCAGGGGTCAGAAGGGGTACAGACGCGAACGGTCGGCGAAGGAGGAAGGGAACACACAGGGGTGAACTCAGGAGAAAAGAAAAGAGTCGCCAGCTAGGCATTTTTATCCCGAAGGAAAGGTAATGCTGCATAGACCTAGAAAAGAGATGGATAAGACGGTTGCGAACCAGAGAGACTGAGAAAGGGGTTGGTTACAACCTGGGAAGGTATTAGCACCCAGATTGTCCGCCGTACTCGACGGGATCCACGCTTAAAAGATTTGTGTTTTAAAGGGGTAGTGTCAGTGCAATCTGTGTATAAAAGAGCTGGAAAAGGATGTACAGGTGTCAGTGTAAGAGAAGTGAAGTGTATAAGTGAAGTGTCAGTGTAAGAACAAGAATGAAATGCTCAAGATCATGAGGCTAAAAGAATAAAACTGGAAAGAGGGGGAATACACAGAGACTTTTGTTTGATAACTGTTAAGTTATGCCTACGTATCCTCTCGTGCAATGAGGAAGTCAGAACACCGTAGTTCGACCCAAAGAGACTGAAGGATGAATTGACTGATGAACTGCTTACTTGCCTATGCTCAAGTGTATGACCTGTCTGGCTCAGGTGCAAACTGTCTTGCATTAGACGGAAGAAGCGAGCTCTCGTTTATGAATGAAGATGATGAGAAAAGAATCCCGGAGGAGACGATTATTGTTTGTTTTTGGTGTTTTCAATCTTTTATTGCTTTTTGGAGTTTGTCATAAGAAAATGAGCTTAAGCCTAAACCAAGGGTTAGCAAACTCATCACATACTCCCTCTGATTAGGGGTAATGAGAATACCTTAAGTATGAAGTAAGCACCTCACACTTAATCTCCATGATGTAGGATTAAGATCATCAACCTACTTGTAATTATTTAGATGTTTTTGTTGTTTTTGTTTAGTGTTAAGTAATGAGCTTAAGCCATAATCAGGGATTAAACAGACTCATTACACCATCCTAATAGAAGGATAATAGATGAGAATGTTTAAGTTGAGGAAAGCTCCTCAACTTAATCCATGATTAGGGATTAACCTCATGACAAAACAAAGCCTTTATTAGATGGATTTTAGTTAATGATAAGATGAAGAAATGATTTTTATGGTTTGTAAGACAACTTGAGGGGGACTTGTCCATTAACACTAGGGTTAGTCCTTCTTAACCAATTAAGGAAGAATTAGAACCCTAATGCAAGGCCCAAGTTACAAGCTTGATGTCTTGATGATTATTAAGTGAATTGATTAAAGGATTTAAACACATTAAGGGTTTAACACTTAGGATTAAAGTTATACACTCCATCCTAATAGAAGGATGCAGGCATAAGCTTAATCACAAAGCCTTAAAACCTTTAGGGTTTAGTCCTTGATTATGAGATGAGAAGAGAAGACTCAAAGAGACACAAAGGTAAAAGATAAGTGGGGGACTAATCAACCCTAATTTTTATCATGCTTGGTCATTCCTAGGGTTTGTGGGGTTTAAGAAAGAAATCTTCAAGGGACCACCAAGGAGAGAAACAGAGGAGAGGAGCAACGAGAAGCAAAACAACTTGCTTCACTTAAGAAGACAAGTTGCTTGAAGAAAGAAAAGTAAGATGAACAAGAATGAGCAAGCTCAATCCAAACACATACAAAATGCAGCAAGGGAAGTGAAAGAGAGATGAAAATAGATTGTGAGAAGTGAAGGCAAATTCACTTCTCAATACAACTTACCACCTGAAAAGTTAGTAAAGAAATGAAAATGCAATGCAAAATGAGATGCAATGCCATGATGCAAACCAAAACCAGAAGCATAAGTATGATGTTAATGATGCTAAGAGATGATGCAAACATTAGGCAAGGCATTAGAATGATCATACAAACATATGGATGCAAGAGAAGCATGTTTTGAACCATGGATGTTCATGAAAAGTTATGGAATGCAAAAGACACATAACATGGCAAATGAAAGATGCAATGATCAAACATGATTCTAATATGTCTTAAGATGTATCATGAATCAAATGGATGCACAAAATGTCATGGCAAGTCATGGTATGCAAGCAAATGGAAGATGGATGCAAAGGAAGGCAAAAATTAGGGTTTATATGCAACATACAAAGCAAAAATCCAAAACCAGAAGCAAATGACATGATAAAAATTTTAAAATGCAATCAAAGGGACCCTAGACCTATACAAACTCACTGCCCAAAGGAGGGGATCCAACTCTTAACCTATTGAAAGTTATGAATTTTCTAAGATTGCTAGGGTTTTAAGGTACCTTGTCATGAAAAATACAAAACAAATTGGAAATGCAAGATCAATTAAAACCAATTTTATCCTATAAACTACATGCTATACAAGATGCAATGCAAAAAGAATCATTGTCCAACTCTTAAAGGTTAGACATAAATGAATATTTGAAGTTTGACACAAAATATTGCCTCAAAATGAATTTAATTCCATTGAAAATGATCAAAAGGCATCAAGAACAAAAAATAAATTTGGTTTGAGAGTTGGACAATGTTTCTAAATGTATCTAAATGCTATGTGAATTTTTTTGTGATTTTTAAATACCTAAAAGTATTTTTAATTAATTAATTTTCATTAAATAATTAAAAATAAACTATTAAATGATTTAAAAATAATTTTTAATGCAAAAAATAAAATAAAAATCATTTTCTGAATGAGAAAAATATTTGAAACAAAAATGCAAAAGGAAATATTTTTAGGATTTTTCTAACTATTTTAAAATAAATATGAAAGTTAAATGAATAAAAATAAAATAAAAATGAAATTAAATGGAAAGTATGCAAGATCTAAGGCTGAGATTCAAATTGGACACGCGGGAATTGACTGGCGCGCGTTTGAGTGGCTGGGATTGATTCTGGGAAATTCAATTTTTAATCCTAATTAATTAAAGTTAATGACTGGATTAGGGCTAAATCAAAGGATATGGGTCGTTCACAGCGCGCGGGAAGATGGATCCAAAGGCTAGCATTCAAACTCAGCTAAACCCTAACCCTAATTTAATCACTTTCAGATGACCGGAACAGTGGTTCCGGTCATCTTCTCCAGCGAGACGAAAGATGGAACTCTCTCCCTAGGCCATTTCTGGAGCTCTAAAGCTCCAGATCAAACCTTCTAACCTCCCTGAATCCAAACCCCACCTCAAAACAAATTTCTATGACTTACAAAACAAGATTCGAATCAAAACTTGCAAAACGACAAAAGTTTCAGACAACCAGTACACACTCAAATCTTAACCATTTCAAAAAGTAAGAACATTTGGATGATCAGCAAGACATAAGGAACAATCTAGGAACTTAAATTTTCATTTCTGGAAAAAAAGTTCATGAGGTACCTGAGCTTGAGCTTTCTCAGTTTGCAACTCTCTGGCCAGCTCTTTGCTTCCAATCACCTCCAATGATCCCCTTGAGAAGTTTGCAAGGCTTGATTGGAGTTAAAAATGGCTGGTTTGTAAGATTGAGCAAGTTCTGTTCAGTGAAGTGAGGAGATCGTGTTTGGTTTGTGTGAGGTTTTGGGCTGTTTCAATGGTTGGTTTGTGATCAGTGGAACATGTTGAGATTAATGGTGAAGTTTGTTTTTGTGTTTGAAGGTTGTGTTGTGTGATTCGAAGCAAAATGCATATGAGGCATAAACTTGGGACTATGGCTTTTGGAGAGCTTCAGCATGAGTTGTGTGGTGTGTTGTGATGTATTTGGTCCACTTATCAATCTTGGGTAGGTCAGAAGAGTGGTTGTGCCCTATTGTGATTGGTATGGGTCTTTTGAAAAAAAGTCAAGCTTTGTGTAAGAGAGGTATGGGCTCATGGCTAGCCAAGGACAAGAGGGGTGTCCTGCGCAGCAAGAAGTGAGGAGAACCATAGGATCAATTTTGAAGTCAGCCAGCTCATGGATTAGGGTTTGAGTGAGGTTTTGCAACTTTGATCAACTTTGGCCCTTTTGAAATTTCTTGATCCACAAGTCATGAAAATGAGTGAACTTTTGATGCAATCTGACTTTTAGACATTGGTTCATGTTTGTGTGAAGATTAGAAGTCCATTTGAGGTCTCAATTTGCCTTGGCAAGGGATTTTGCAATTTTGCCTCTTTGGTAGAAAACTTGAAATTATGTGACTTTTCCCAATTTTGACAAGCCATAACTTTTGATCCAAAATGAATTAGGACAAGTTCTTGTACTTTTTGAAAAGGGAATGATCCATTCTACAACTTTCATGACCAAAGTTTCCTCATTTGAAGCATTTTTGAATCAAAAAGCAAGGGTTGAAAAAGTTTCCCAAAATGGCAAGTTTCCATTACAGGTCATTTTCCCAAAAAGTCAACTTTGCAAATGGCTTGAAATTCTTCAATTTTGTGAACTTCCAACATCTTCTATGATCAAATAAAGATCATACATAATCAAAATGATGAAGAACACCCTTTGGTTGGGTCATTGGGGGCCTCAGATGCCCTGATTTTGCACTGACTTGCTCAAAAAGTCAACTCTTGATCAGATGCCTTCCCCATGGAATTTCTTCATGAAAATTGATATGCATGATCCTTATACCATATAGAGACCAATAGAAACAATAATGACCAAAAAAATTGGATTTATGGCCTTTGAAACCAAAACCCTAATTCTAGGTCATCTGTGTAGTTAAACCTGGCTCTGCTTCCATGCCATCCTCAGTTCTTGTGATTTTTTGACATTCTTGACTTTGAGAGGATATGATATGATGCTTGAACACACATGGACCCCTTTGAAATGATTGATTACCTTTGGAGTGGCTCAAATGGCTCTTGGATTGCTCAGATCACAAACCCTAGATGCATATGACTTTGAAGCAATGCAGTGAAGCAAATATGCAATATGAGATGCCATGATTGAACTTATGCACATGGAAAGATCACAAGCCATGGTGTGAATGGGTGAGGGCAAATTTTGGGTGCTTACAATCCGATGTAAAAAAATCGTTATAACAAATTTTTTAATTATTTACGAAACTGCCACCGCATTATTTTTTACATCAGGAGAAATAAATGTCTGATGCAAAATCCCTAAATCAAATATTTTTAATTTCATATTGTTATGAAATATGACATAAAATCATTTGACAAATATTTTTCACATCATATAAATTGAAGTCTGATGTCAAATCATTTAACTAAATCTCTTTTTTCTAGCAGTAAAATCCAATAAAATATCAAAAATCAGTCTAAAAGAGTCATACTTTAACTTTTTAGACAGACAAAAATCACAGGTCAAAATTTAGGGTATGACAGATCATACGTAGATTTTCTCTTATAGCACATTTGATCAAACCAATACAATTGATGTGTTTGTCGCTCCCGAAGATTCGCATCCCGGTACAAGCGCGAACGGTCGGTGAAAGGAGAAATGAAATGAACTGAAATGAACTTTGTGTTTAAAGGGGTAGTGTCAGTGCTATCTGTGTGCAAAAAGCTGGAAAAGAATATACAGGTGTCAGTGCAAGAAAGTGAAGTGTGGTGCTCAGAAATGAGGCTTAAAAGAATAATGCTGGAAGAGGGGGGAAGAGACAGAGACTTTTGTTCAATAACAGTTAAGTTATGCCTACGTATCCTCTCGTGCAATGAGGAAGTCATAACATCGTAGTTCGACTCAAAGAGACTGAAAGATGAATTGACTGCTGAACTGCTTTCTTGTCTATGCTCAAGTGTATGACTTGTCTGGCTTAGGTGCAAACTGTCTTGCATTAGACGAAAGAAGCAAGTTCTCGTTTGTGAGTGAAAATGATGAGAAAAGAATCCCGAAGGACACGATTATTGTTTGTTTTTGGGTTTTAAATCTTTTATTGCCCTTTTGTGTTTGTCATAAGATAATGAGCTTACGCCTAAACCAAAGGTTAGTAAACTCATCATATCCTCCCTTTGATTAGGGATAATGAGAATACCTTAAGTATGAAGTAAGCACCTCAAACTTAATTACCATGATGTAGGATTAAGATCATTAACCTACTTGTGATTATTTAGATGATTTTGGAGTTTTCGTTTAGTGTTAAGTAATGAGTTTAAGCCATAATCAAGGATTTAATGGACCCATTACACCATCCTAATAGAAGGATAATAGATGAGAACATTTAAGCTGAGGAAGATACCTCAACTTAATCCATGATTAGGGATTAACCTCATGACAAAACAAACCTTTATTAAAGTGGATTTTAGTTAATGGTAAGATCAAGAAGTGAATTTTTTGGTTTGTAAGACAACTAGAGGGGGACTTGTCCATTAACACTAGGGTTAGTCCTTAACCAATTAAGGAAGAATTAGAACCCTAATGCAAGGCCCAAGTTACAAGCTATTGTCTTAGTGATTATTAAGATGGATTGATTAAGAGGTTTAAACACATTAAGGGTTTAACACTTAGGATTAAATTTATACACTCCATCCTAAGAGAAGGATGCAGGCATAACCTTAATCACAAACCCTTAAAACCTTAAAGGTTTAGTCTCTGATTATGAGATGAGAAGAGGGACTCAAAGAAGACACAAAGGTAAAACTAAAGGGGGTACTAATCAAAACCCTAATTATTATCATGCTTGGGTGTTCCTAGGGTTTGTAAGGCTTGCAAGAGATCTTCAGAGAAGCCACCAATGGAAGAAGCAGATGAAAGGAGGAGAAGCAGAAGAAACAAGTTAACTTACTTCACTGAAGAAGATAAGTTACTTGAAGAAAGAAAGTGAAGGATGAACATGAATGAGCAAGCTCACTCTAAAGCAAAAGCAAAAATGCAGCAATGATGCATAAAAGAAAGAGAAGAGAAATGAGAAGTGAAGGCAAATTCACTTCTCAAAGTACTTACCACCTGAAATGGTTAGCATAAAGAAAGGAATGAAATGAAAATGAAATGTATGCAAAGATGCAAACCAAAACAAGAATCATAAACATGATGTGAATGATGCTATGACATGATGCAAAAGCATACCAAGTGTTATGAATGTTCATACAAGAGATGAGAATGCAAATGAAGCATGTAAGAAGCATGAAAGTTCATGAAAGTTTATGAAATGAAATGAATGCATATCATGGCAAATGGATGAAGAAATGATCAAGCATGATTCTAATGTGTCCTATGATGTCTTATAAGTCATGTGAATGTATGAAATGTCATGGCAAGTTCATGTATGGATGCATATGCAAGATGAATGCAAATGAACATGAGAAATTGGGGTTTTAATACAACATGAGATGCAAAAGTCAAAAACAGAAGCAAAACATAAGATAAAAAATTGAAAATGAGCTCAAAGGAACCCTAACCCCATATGATTTCACATCCCAAAGGAGGAGACCTAACTCTTAAACTAAAGGAAGTTTTGAATTTTCTAAGTTATCTAGGGTTTTAAGGTACCTTAAGAGGAAAAATGAAAATCAAATAAAAAATGCAAGATAAACTTGTGACAAAAATATGCTAGACACTACATGTTATATGAAGATCAATGCAAAAAGAATCAATGTCATACCATTCATGGTTAGGCAGAAAAGAATTCTTGAAGTTAGGGTTCAAAAATAGGATTTTTATGAACCCTAAAATAAAGAAAAATGTGAAGATTGATTCAAAACCAAAAATAAATTTGTATGAATGGTTTGACAATGTTTCTAAATGTCCTAAGATGCAATGTGAAGTTTTTTGGAATTTTTGGAAACCTAAATGATATTTTAATTAATTAATTTCCATTAATTAATCAAAATAAACATTTAAATATTTTTAAAATGATTTTTTAATGCAAAAAATAAAAATAAAAATGTTCTCTGGTTGAGAAAAATATTCGAAATGAAAATGCAAAAGGAAAATATTTTTGGAATTTTCTAACTATTTTAAATAAAATATGCAAAACAAATAAGAAAAAATGAAATAAAAATGTTAATTAATGAAGGTATGCTGATCCAAAGGCTGGAATTCAAATCTAAGGGGGAAAGTGTTGACCAGCGCCATATCTAAGGGCCACAATTCACTCTGGGTTAATTTTATTTAAATAATTAATTAATCATAATTAAATGGAAATTAGGGTTTTAATGGTGAATCTGAGCCATCCAAACACGCGGGGAACAAAGATCCTACGGCCATAATTCAAACTAGCCCTAATTACTGATTATGCCCTAATCACACTCGGGCGGCCGGAGAAGACCTCCGGTCGTCTTCTCCGGCGAGACCCCTCCCCTGAATCCCTTAAAACTCCACAAAAACATGCCAAACTCTCCATAAATGATCACTAAGCAACATTAAACAAGAATCAAGCCACAAAATTCATTTATTTCGCATCAAACAAGAGAATTAAACCAAATAAGTTCCACGGGCAAAATTTCAGAAGCTTCATACTCACTCATTTTTCAACCATTTTCATAAATAAATACATCAGTGTGACCAGCAAAACATATAGAATCACATTGCAACAAAAGAAATGAGTTCTGGAAAAATGTTTTTGGATGGTTACCTGAGCTTGAACTTTGCAACTTTGAGCTTTCTGGACCTCTTCCTTGTGCAAACTCACTCCCCTTGACCTCCTGATGAAGCTGCAATGCTTGAAAAGCTTTGAGAGTGGCTGGTTTGAGTGGTAGCAACTCAATTGGTCAAGAATCGTGTTTCAGGTTATGGATGCTTTTAGGCTTGTTTGATGGTTGCTTTGTGTTCTATAGATGATTTTGAGATGAATGGTGAAATTTGTTTGGAGTTTGAGTGGCTGAGTAGTGAGTTTCGAAGGCTTTTGCAAAGTGGAGTGATTTTGGGAATGTTGAGTTCTTGGAGCTCTTGGCTTGTGTGTGTTATGAAAATGAATCCTTGAAGCATGCTTGTAAAGTCCTGATAGGCCAGAGAGTGGGTGGTGGCTGCATTTGATTGGTATGGGCTTCTTGCAAAAAAGTCAACAAAGTTTGTCCTTGAGGTATGGGCTGGTTTAGAGGTGGTACAAGGGCATGTCTGGTTCAGCAAGGATCAAGGAGGTCCATGGAATGCATCTTGTGGCAATTCAGCAAGTTTGTGAGAAGTTATGTGCTCTTTTACAAATTTCATGAAGTTTGGCCCTTTTGAGGCCAATTCTGACTTTTAGGCAATGCATTATGTTGGTATGACACATAGAAGTGTGTTTGAAGTCACAAAATAGCTTGGCAAGTGGTTTTGCAAAAAATCCTCTTTTGTGCATTCTTGAAAATTATGTGATTTTTGCCAACTTTGATAAGCCATAACTTGAGTTCCATAATGAATTAGAACTTGTTCTTGTACTTTTAGAAAAGGGAATGATCCAATCTACAACTTTCATGACCAACAGTTTTTCATTTGAAGCATTTTTGGTTGAGAAAGAGGAGGTTGAAATACTTTTCCAAAATGGAAAGTTTACATTACAAGTCATTTCCATTTTTGGCAACTTTTGGTTTAGCTCACTTTTATTCAATTTTGTGAACTTACAAGCACTTCAATGATCAAATAAAGATCATATAACTTCAATTTGATGAAAAATCCACTTTGGTTCCATGTTGGGGGCCTCAGATGCCCTGATTTTGCTCTGACTTGCTCAATAAGTTACCCAGTGAACATATGACTTCCACAATGAATTTCTTCATCAAACTTGGTACACATGATCCTTATATCATATTGAGACCATTAGAAACAAGAATGACCAAAAAACTTGGAGTTATGGCCTCTGAAACCAAAACCCTAATTTCAGGTCATCTGTGAAGTGAAACCCTGGCTCTGCTTCCATGCTTTCCATGTTCTTGTGATTTTTTGACTTCCTTGATCTTTGAGGGATATAAAATGATGATAGAACATACATGGACCCTCTTGGAATGATTGATGGCCTTTGGAGTGGCTCAGATGAATCCTGGATTGCTCAGATCACAAACCATAGATGCAGATGAACTTGAACTATGCAGATGAAACAAAAATGCAATATGGGATGGTATGTTTAAACTCATGCAAAGATGAAATATCACAAGTCATGGTGTGAACTTAGTGAGGGCAAATTTGAGGTGTTTACAGTGTCTATTTTTAATAAAATATCAATGGTAAAATGAGACAAGCCATCCTATACCAATCTATGTGAAGTTTAAAATTTGAAAATATAAATTACACATTATTAAAAAATGAATATTGTCATTTTTCAGTGAAAAATGTGAGAATCTTTTTTTTTTGACAAATTAATCCTTAAGTTATTTTTTTCTTTAACAAATTATAAAATGGTCCTTTTAAGTTACTTTTGTTTTAACAAATTGACCCTTAAGTTTTTTCATGTAACAACTTGATCTCTTAAATTATGAAATATGTTAAATTATGATCTTTATTTTAGTGCAACTTTATGTATTTTGAATGATTGATTTAATCAAAGATTCAAGTGTATTGATTTAATCAAAGATTCAGGAAAAGAATAATAGTGCACACTTGAATCTTTGATTAAATCAATCATTCAAAATACTTAAAGTTACACTTAAATATATAAAGTAACATTCAAAATAAAGATCATAAATCAACACGTTTGTTATAACTTACAAAACTAGTTATTATAAATAAAAAAACTAAAGGACCAACATGTTACAAAAGAATAATTTAAAAGATCTCTGATGTAATTTTATTTAAAATATTTGAATTTGTAATAGTTGAATAAAATAAAACAGTGATAAATATATAATAAAATAAATAATAATAATAATAATAATAATAATAATAATAATAATAATAATAATAATAATAATAATAATAATAATATTGATATAGCATGAAACTTGACTATATAATTTTTTTCTTGAAAGAGTTTGAAAAACTGAAAATTTTAAGTAAAAATGTTAATGTGTATTTTTAATATCATTTTAATTATTTAAAATTTTCTTCTTCTGAATTTTAAAAAAAAAAACAATTTAAATACGATAAATTGGAGTGGGTGAAATTTTGAACTTAGAAATCATTGCATGTGGGCTTTGACATTCAGTAAATAGTTATAGGGATACCCTGCCATAGGGGTAATCCATCACATGCCAAAAAGAAACTTCCAAATAAGTCACAGATCAAAAGTGTTTTTCTTCTGTCTTATACGACAATTTGTAGTGATAGCTTATAGTAGTACTATTTTATCTACATTAATTTATTACTATGTTTTGAAATTCACGAACCTTATAATAGAATGAAACCAAATGGATAAGACAATCTATAACTGGTTGAGATCTTGCGTTAATCAAGGATTATTATTCATCGTAATGACTAATATATTGATAATTTCACTTATCTAAGTTAGTCAACTTATGCTTTTTGCTAGCTTCCAAGTTCAATCTTTAACCTTCTATGTCTCATCCTTTCGTTCTGTTTTGTAGCTATAATATTCCTTTCCTTCTACTGTTTTTATTATTATAAAGAGGTAGTAAATGTTTGAGAGAGAAAGATTACATCGACATTAACCGATAAAGTCAAATCTCCGATAAATCACTCTCTTATAAGTGAATAATAAAAGTTGAGTATATGAATCAAAATTACACATAATTTCATAGTGATTATTAATTCTACTTCTAACTAAATCATATTCTCGATAAATTTTTAGTACACACTAGTTACCGTAAAAGAGATACTATACTCATACTAAATTGATTTTGAATATATAAGTATTTATGATGGGGTAAGGTAATTCAAATGATCCATACAGTTCAACGGTTGATCGCTCCACAAGTGCACATATCTATCGAAGTAATATAAAAGATTCTCGAATCACAGAGACCAATATCAAACTATTGTAATATATCGTTGCGGTGTAAAGCTAAGGCTAAAGATTGTCACGGATAAAAACGATAAAGAAATAACTAAAATAAAAGGGTTTAAAACAAATAAGGGAAAATTAGACCGTAGAATGATTTTTGTGGTTCTTAAGGAGTCTATAGGTTCCGGGGCTGAAAAGGATGTTAAAGTTGTTCTGAAGGAAATACCAATCTAAAGGCTCAATCTCACACTCTCATGCTATTGACCAAGCCACGCCTGATGACCCCAAGATTTTGCTCTCGCTCGCTCGGTAATTAAAAGACGCTCTTTGAAAATGAGTAAGACTAAAAAGAATACCTAAAGCGCTCTCGATGTGTTTAGGATCCAGTGTTTTGTGCCAATTATCTGACACATACATCAAACATTCGCTCTGTTGGACTCGTCTTAGTGCATTTCTCACTGTCGTGACTAAATGTTGTTAAGCAGCCTCTCGCTGTCGTGACTAGTCTATCTAAGGTTAACTTAGACAACAAAACCAGAATTTCAAACATACAAACAATGTAGGTTATCCCACGGAGTCCCGTCGAGACGACGGTCCTCAAACTACGGGCTCAAGACAATTTAACTAGACATGTAATTAAACATAAACAAATTTAAACATGATAAGCATAATTAAGGACAACGTGCTTGAACAATTATAGATTGCGAAAACAATAATAATAAAACAATAAAACAAAGAACCTGTAAATTCAGGGAAATAAACAGAGACTTAAATAAACTAAACTGGAAACGAATAAAATGGCAGGATTGTATTGATTCTTCAATAATACAACAGTACAAGGAAAATAAGAGTACAAAGTTGCAGCAATTTCTCAATGTGAGTAATTGCTGCTTTGAAACAGAGAATATATGCTTAATTCTAAATGTGATTCGGCAGCGCTTCCGTGCAAATTCCCGGATGATAAATGCAACCCTAGAAGTCTCTATTAATAGACAATTTTGGCTCCAAGAGGTCTGGAACAATTTGAATTCGAAATGAAGCAAACTGCCATAACAACTGCTGAAAAATTGCTCCCGTGCATAATGGCGATCACCGTTTGCAAATGACGAATGTCATTTGTTCAAATCCAATTTTCCCTCATTTTTGGGGTAATGGCGAACGCCATTCCTCAAGGCAAAGCAAATGGCGAATGCCATTTGGCTAGAGGAGGAATAATCATCATTTTACTGCACTTTCTTCACTCTTTAGCTCAGATTTTGCTCCTTTTTTCACACTTGCCGATTAAACACATGTCAGGACAAAACAAAGAGAAACATAAGCAAATAGAAAATAAAACAGTAAAGACTCGATAAATTTACAATAAAAAATACGCAAAATGAACCGAAATAAATTATACAAAATCGAGTTATCAAACTCCCCCACACTTAGACTTTTGCTTGTCCTCATGCAAACTCCCCACTAGGTAAACAATTAAGTGTATCGTTCGACTCTTAGGCACGACAAAACCAAATGGTAAGATACTCAAATGCTAGTCTAATTTTAAGTGGATAGGTACTAAATAGTGAAACTAAGGATACCGTAATGACACAAATCCACCTAAAGCAGACAAAGATTTCCCTCCTATGCAACATCAGCCTGAATCATGACATTATACTTCGACCTATTGTTAACTATTCTATTTCACTTCTTTTTCATTCTTGCGCAATCACATTAAGCATGTTATCCTTTTGCTTACATGGTAATCGAATTTGTTAGTGTTTGATCTCTTATTCACAAAATTTGTCTTTTCTTTTTCTTTTTGCTTTTTTTTTCTTGCTTACGAATTTCAAGATTCTACTCCTTTAGGATAAATGGTCGGGTGAGTACCACCTAACTTAGTAAGAATAGGTCTTTGATTCGCATATTTCTATGAAAACACATAAACACAACTTTAAGATCAACACATATTTGCATCAGTTTGTTACTTAGTTCGCATCTAAGGATGGTATTGACTGCTAAGATAAACTAATCAAGAAGCTACATAGAACTTTATAACATGGTCTTAGCATAATGCCTATCTAAACTAACATCACATAATTGGAGACTCTAGGGTGTAAAAATGGTATCGATCTTTTCAAAAATTTCCCAAGTCCGGCCTAACATAGCCTAGGAAAAATAAAGTAACTTATTTGGTGTCATGCCACAAATCAGAATGATTTTTTTTAAATGGGGCCAAGTTTCAGGGGATTTTCAAACAATGAAAAAGTAAAGTAAAAATTTGACTTAATTAGCGCATATAACTCAATAAAAACCCAAACTGAAAGAAAACTAACTAGAAAGCGGTAAAATGAAAGTGGTAAAGTTCCTCCCCCACACTTAAACCAAACATTGTCCTCAATGTTTTGATAAAAGGTGGAAAAAGGAATTATAGAACCTGTATGAATGTCATTGCATGCCCAATCCTCTCTGATCCTCTCTTATTGTCCATTTCTTTGCTGGCCACTTTTGCTTCGGAGGTGGGCGCTTTGAGATACCTTCATTTGTTGAATTTTTTCCTTTTCCAAAACATCTCATAATGCTTCCCATTTCCGGAGGAAGTACCTGCAAAAGTGTTAGAAAAATACAGTGTGGTATCGGTGTTATCACCAGCAGCGACATTCACATGAATGTCCGTGGGCACCTAGAAGAAGCTGAGACGAGACAAGCAATACATTTCTTTATTCCTTGCAAACACAAACAATAAAAGTAAAACATTAAATTAAAAGTTTGTGGGGTGCCTCCCACGCAGGGCTTTGTTTAACGTTGATAGCTCGACGACTAATAATTTTTGGTTTCCATGGCCACTTATCAAGCCATCTCACATATCTCTCACCTTTTCTTTTCTTCCATTTGTGGGGTGGTTCATTCTTTTGAATTTGTGGTGGTGGTTCTGGATTTATCCTAAGTATTAGTTTTCAAGTTTCGGCTTAGTTATTTCATCCACCATCTCAAAGTCTAACCTTACCATCTTAACAGTAATGATTTCCCTAGTTTCATGCTCCTCTAATTTTCTCTTTTTATGTTGGATTTCAAACAAGGGTACATTGGTGCAGCTATTTTCCAATACATCCACATTTGTTTTGGATTAGAAGTCTACAAATCTATGCGGGAAAGGAATCAGTGGGGTATATGGATGAGGAACAACAATATGTACTTTCTTCTCTACCTCTTCGACGACCTCCTTTTTGGATGGTGTCAGGAGATTTTTCTCAATCTCTACTCCTTTTTCATCATAACTCCCCTCAATCTTATTGTCACTCTCATCAATCTCATTATCATTTTCCTTAGGATTTTCAATTTCTCTTTCACTATTGGTTGTTACAACATTCGCATGTCTCTCGGGGGAGGGTCCTATAGGTGTTTGTGCAATCAGATAGATTTGAGTCTCTAATGCCTCATTGTGAGTCGAAAGGGACTCGACCATAATGTTCATCCACCTAAAGGTTTCATAGCTTTGGAGATGTTAGTTTCTAAACTCTTCATTCTGGATAGTTTGTGTCTCTACAAAACGCTCCACCGTAGATTCAAGCCTAAAATTAGTTGTTGTTTCAATGAAATCCTCCATTAATTTTTCGAGGTTGGAATTATAGGATTCTTGCGGTTCCTCAAAGTATTGGGAGTAGTGATTTAGGTGAGAATGAGTTAGTGTCACGTTGAAATCCTCCATTAGTATTTTGAGGTTGGATAGGGATTCTTGTGATTCCTCGAAATTCTGGGACTGTTGATTGTAGAAAAAATTTGGGTGCGGTTCCTCAAAATTTTGGGAGTGATAATTGTAGAGAAAATTTGGGTGCGATTCCTCAAAATACTGTGAGTGATAATCATAGAGAAAGTTTGGGTGATACATAATAATAATTATTATTATTATTTTAAACGAGAGTTCCTTAGTCTATACGATGCAACAACGAAATAACAATATTGAATGTTGGTCCCCGGCAACGGCGCCAAAAACTTAATCGCTCCGCAAGTGCACGGATCTATCGAAGTAATATAAGAGATTGTCGAACCATAGAGACCAATGTCAAAATATTGTAATTTATCGTTGTGGTGCAAAGTTAAGGCTAGAGATTGTCATGGATAAAAACGATAGAGAAATAACTAAAATAAAAGGGTTTAAAACAAATAAGGGAAAATGAGACCGTAGAATGATTTTCGTGGTTCTTAAGGACTCTATAGGTTTCGGGGCTGAAAATGATGTTAGTTGTTTTAAAGGAAGTACCAATCTAAAGGTCTAATCTCACACTCTCGCGCTATTGACCAAGCCCTGCCTGATGACCCCAAGATTTTGCTCTCGTTCGCTCGCTAATTAAAATACGCTCTTTGAAAATGGGTAAGACTAAAAAGAATACCTAAAACACTATCGTTGTGTTTAGGATCCAGTGTTATGTGCCTACTATCTGACGCATACCTCAAATTTTCGCTCTGTTGGACTCGTCTTAGTGCATTTCTCACTGTCGTGACTAAATGCTGTAAAACAACCTCTCGACGTCGTGACTAGTCTACCTAAGGTTAAATTAGACAACAAAACTAGAATTTCAAACATACAAATAATGTAGGTTATCCTACGGAGTCCCTTTGAGACAATGATCCTCAAACTACGGGCTCAAGATAATTTAACTAGACATGTAATTAAACATAAACAAACTAATAATGATAAACATAATTAAGGACAACATGCTTGAACAATTATAGATTGCAAAAACAATAATAATAAAGCAATAAAACAAAGAACTTGTAAATTTGGGGAAATAAATAAAGACTTGAATAAAATGAACTGGAAACGAATAAAATGGCAGGATTGTATTGATTCTTCAATAATACAACGGTACAAGGAAAATAAGAGTACAAAGTGGCAGCAATTCCTTAATGTGAGTAATTGTTGCTTTGAAACTGAGAATATATGCTTAATTCTAAATGCGATTCGGCAGTGCTTTCGCGCAAATTCCCGGATGATAAATGCAGCCCTAGATGTCTCTATTTATAGAAAATTTTGGCTCCAAGAGGTCTGGAACAATTTGAATTCAAAATGAAGCAAAACTGCCATAACTGCTGCTGAAAAATTGCTCTCGCGCATAATGGCGATCACCGTTTGCAAATGACGAACGCCATTTGTTCAAATCCAATTTCCCCTCCTTTTTGGGGTAATAACGAACGCCATTCCCAAGGCAAAGCATATGGTGGACGCCATTTGGCTAGAGGAGGCAGAATCATCATTTTTCTGCACTTTCTTCACTCTTTAGCTCATATTTCGCTCCTTTTTCCATACTTGCCGATTAAACATATGTCAAGACAAAACAAAGAGAAACATAAACAAATAGCAAATAAAACAGTAAAGACTCGATAAATTTACAATAAAAAATGTGCGAAATGAACCGAAATAAACTATACCAAATCGAGTTATCAACGGTTAGCGAGGTTTAATCTAAGTAGGGGTAGCAAAATGAATGAATTGAATGTATATGAATTGGATTATTAATAGACGGATCAAAACAGTCCATTAATTCATTAATAATTCACTAAAACTTCTTACACAATATCAAATTCAATCCATTCATTAATAAAATAATTTATCCAATTCATCCCTTAAAAGATTTTTAATGGATAAATATTCATCCATAAAAATTATTGATAGTAAAGACAACATAGATAATATACAAAGAAATTAGAAAAAAAACACTTTAATTTCATCGAATAAAATAGTAGATTATCAATTATATAATATAAAAAATATATAAAAATTTAAATTTTTTAATTTGTACATTGAAAGAAAATGTTTCTTGGATTTTTTTGTTATCACTAAAAAAAACTAATATAATTTTTTTAAAATTACAATTTACAAGACTCTTAATTTATAATGTTATTCACATTGTTCGTAAAGCAAATACTCTTTAAATCCAAGTCTCTTGTAAACTTTTTTATGATAAATAAAAAAACTACTTTATTTCTATGTTACAAATATTAAGAATAATTCATCTTTCAGTTTTAATTTCATTAAATTTCTTGATTTGGGTGACTAATCTAACCAAGTTCTACTACTTAAAACTTTTTCATGATTAAAAAAAAACTACTTTAGTTCAAAATTGATTTAGGGTGAGTTTGTTTCCGCAAAAGCTACAAAGAGTAGCTTTTCAAAATCACGGTGCATGACTTGTGGGACGCACGTAGGCCTGTTTTCGGTCCGAACCGGTCCGGGTAGAAGGGGGTCCGAAAATTGGACCGAAAATCCTATCGGTTCGACCGGAACCGAACCGCTACAGTGATGGTTAATTTTTTTACCCAAAACCGGTCCAGTTTTTTCGATTCATCCAGAACCGGACCGCTACAGTGATGGATAATTTTTTTATCCAAAATTTAAATTTAATTTTTTAAATGCTGAAACTTAAATTTTAATTAAAAAAAAAGCACATATCAAAATATTACATTAAAATTTTAAATTTAAACTTGTGAACCTTGTGATCAAAATATCACATATCATAATTCATAACATATTTCTAAATATTATCCCCTAAGTTAAGAAACATGTTCAAAAAACATGTTCAAAATTATCTTGTTTAAACATAAGTTAAGAAACTTATGTTTTCAATTACAACAAAATAAAATAATTACATATGATTAGCCTCAGAACAAAATCATCATTGGCTTTGCAAAGTTGCTCGCGTCGACGAAGCGGCACCCGGATCCTCACCAAAATGAAATGCTAAAGGTTCATCATGTGGTTCTTCAAGCTACATCAATCAAAACATAAGTTAAATGGCAAAACATAAACTCAATAAATATTGAACTATAATATATCATTTGCAAAAGATACTTACTATACTAGCAGTGCATCCCTTCTTAATTCCATATTTTTCTTTCACCCAATCACCCTCACAAAGTACCATCTCAACCGTCTTAGTTTTCATAGAAGCCCGTTTCGGATCAAGAATCCTTTTACCAGCACTAAAGGTTTCTTCAGAAGCAACAGTTGTAACCGGAACAGTTAGGATATCTTTTGCTAGCTTACTAAGAACAGGATATTGAGCCTCATTCCCCATCCACCATGTTAAAACATCAAACTTAGATGAAAGAGGAACCTTCAAAGGAGGCTCCTTAAGATATAATTCAAGATCAGTTTTTGAATTTGTATTACCAACAACAGTTTCTAAAAACATTTCAAAACTCCTTCTACCCAAACCAGAACTACATCCTACATCAGATACAGGTACAGTCTCATCATTTGTTCCAAAGGTATCTTGATACAATTGGAAGAGTGATTTTAAGTTGGTTGCCAACTCTTGTTCATAGGTAGTGGCTTGAGTAGAATTTGGATACAATAAGGGATATACCCATTTGATGAAGATCATTTTATACCTAATTGAACAAGGATGTGTCAACCAACTTATAATCATTAATACATAGTTGCATAAATTATTTTCAGAGTCTATTTATATAAAGTCTATTTACCTCAGATAGACTTTCATCATTGGCAACTAAAGTAAATATGTGGTAACTGAATTGGCCATAGACACAATTAAATCACATCTCAGAAAGGCTGGGCAACATAATTTAATCCAAGGCATCAATTAAGTCACACAACTCAGAATCAGAACTCATAAGATCAGTATTAGAATCAGAACTCATAAGGTCAATACCAAAATTAAAACTCAGAAGCAGAGGCCTCAGACAGATTGGCAGTCATCATTGGCAGGTAACATAGCAAAACCTCTTTATCAGCAATCATCAGAATAAGAAGCACTTATCAGAAGCAACATAGCTAAACCTCAGATTTTAAAACCTCAGATTTTAACCATCATCATTGGCATCATTACATAATTATTCCATAATCAATCATCATTGGCAACATTACAGAATTAATCCATAATCCATATCAGAAATAAATTTCAGTTTCTTTGTACATTACACAAATAATCCAAAATAAATTTCAGAAGGTAAAACCTCAGATTTTAACAATCATCATTGGCATCATTATAGAATTATTCCATAATCAATCATCATTGTCAACATTACAGAATTAATCCATAATTAATACCAGAAATAAATTTCAGTTTCTCTGTACATTACACAAATAATCCAAAATAAATTTCAGAAGGTAAAACCTCAGATTTTAACAATCATCATTGGCATCAATACAAAATTATTCCATAATCAATCATCATTGGCAATATTACAGAATTAATCCATAATTAATATCAGAAATAAATTTCAGTTTCTTTGTACATTACACAAATAATCCAAAATAAATTTCAGAAGATAAAACCTCCGATTTTAACAATCATCATTGGCATCAATACAAAATTATTCCATAATCAATCATCATTGGCAACATTACAGAATTAATCCATAATTAATATTAGAAATAAATTTCAGTTTCTTTGTACATTACACAAATAATCCAAAATAAATTTCAGAAGGTAAAACCTCAGATTTTAACAATCATCATTGGCATCATTACAGAATTATTCCATAATCAATCATCATTGGTAACATACCAAGCAGAATAGTTGCTACCTATGTGTATAATGCATGGCAACTTAAATAACTATCTACTTGTAAGTTGTACATACCTTGGATCCAGGACTGCCCCAATTGATATCAGTGTGTTAGACTCTGACCAATACTTTTCATACTTCATCTTCATCTCATTAGCAAGGGCCTGCAGCTGAGGATTAGCTGAGATGGATGAGGGATCATCAAGTAAAACCTTAACCCTGTAAAGCTCAGCCAAAAACAAGTTAGCAGTAGGGTAAGAGGTGCCACTGATAATGGATGTCACATCAGCAAAAACCTCCAAGAACTTGCAAATATCACGAACATCTTCCCAATCATTCAAATCAGGCAAAAAATGCAAAAATGCACCATTTTCTTCAGCATATCTGGGTCAGACTTCTCTGTAGTGATATGCAGTGGACAACATCAACCAAGTTGAGTTCCACCTTGTCTTAGTATCTAACACTTGCATTCTGCCATCAAGTTGCAACTCATCCACAATTTTTTTGAATGCCTTGCATCTAGTTTCAGAATTCAGCAAGTACTTCACCCCACTCCTAATCTTATCAACAGCCACCTTAATCATATCTAGACCATCTTGAACCAATAAATTTAATATGTGTGCACAACATCTCACATGAAAAAGTTTACCATCCAATGGAAGATTTCTCCTACCAGAATAATCTCTTTTCAATCTAGCAATACAATTATCATTGGCACTAGCATTGTCAACTGAAATTGAAACCACTTTATCCCTTATGCCCCAATCATCCATCACCTCTATCAATTCCCTACACAAAACCTCACCAGAATGTGGTGGTGGCACATTCTTAAAAGATAAAACTCTTTTGTGAAGCTGCCATTTTGTATCAATGAAATGACCAATAACAGTCATATAACCAATTTTTTGTTCACCAGACCACCAAAGGTCAGTGGTAAGACTTATCATGTTAACCAAAGACATACTATTTTTCATATTAACTCTTTCAGTCTCATAAAATGTCTCACAGTCAAACTTAACCTGTTGTCTAGTAATCTTTTTGTACCATGGATATATTTCTTTAAGAAACTCATTAAAGATAACACCATCCATAACAGAAAAGGAAAATTCATGACCTAAAATCATATGAGCTGCTACCTCTCTAACCCTCGCATGATTATATGTCCAAGTTGCCAAACTTGGGGTACTATCTACACCTATATTTAACCTAGACTGCACAACCCCTTTGTAAGTGTTACCTCTCAACCTCAACTTCCTTTGAATGCAATTCTCTAAATGATTTTTACCATTTGAAGTACTTTTCCATTTAGAACCATAAGTGTAAAGCTTACCGCACCATTTGCATTTCCATTTCTTTGCACCATCTGGCATCTCAACAAGCAACATCTCAGTATGAACAGCTGATTTCTTGGGACGAGGGGCTTTACCATAGGCATTAACCTGACTTTGAGAACTCTGATTTGGGTCAACTTGAGTTGTTGGCTCATCAGCAGTAGTGGTGTTTTGAGATGTAATATCATTTTGCATAGTGGATGTATATTGAGTGGTTACATTTGTTGGAACTGGACCTGGAGCTTCCAAGTCAATCATCTCACCAATCTCTATATTACCTCCATCCATTGTCTCCTCTCCCCCGGCAAGCAACATATCAATGTCAATCAGATCATCCATACTTTGAGGAGTCAGTGAAGAATCTTGATAAGACATGACACAAAAAAAAATATCAATCAAACAATAATGAAATACTAAACAAATTCAAAACTGAGCCAACATTGAGATTTGAGACATGCAACCCCAGCAACAAATATTACAACACGAACTCTTTAATTAAAACATTATTTTAGGTCAAAACTCAAAATCAACTTATGTTGAAGCCTTTAAACAAAATATCTCAAGGTCAAAACCAGAAACCCTTCAATCAAAAAAACCCTAGGTCAAAACTCAAAATCAAATTATGTTGAAGCCTTTAAATAAAACATCTCTAGGTCAAAATCAGAAACCCTTCAATCAAAACATCTCTAGGTCAAAACATTTTAGGGCAAAAAAATGGTACATGCAACCTATATAACGAAATCGAACAACATAAGAAAAAATATACAGGATAGAGTTTAAAGACATTACACCGTTGTATATTGAAGCTTTCCACGATTCACAGAGTCACAAATAAAAAATCGCCACTCAAACTCAACACAATACTGAAGCAGTGATGCTAGAATGATGATCAACAGACACAATGCAAGCCCTAGGAGAGAGATACGAACGGAATGGAATCATAGTTGAGGGAGGTGAGAGTGAGACTGTGAGTGAACCATGCGAGAGAGAGAGAGAGAGAGAGAGAGAAAGATAGGGTGTCTGAAAATAGAGAGGAAAAAAATAAGAAAATTATAAAATCTTAGAATTTATACCAATAGTAACCGGGTACTCGTTGGATATTTGGATACGGTTCTTCAAGCTGGATACGGATATTATATTTATCCATTACCATACCAAAAGCCATACTGGACGGTTCTTTGGGGCGGTTCTGCCGGTCCGATTCTCGGACCGGTTCTCGGATTTAAAGACCCATGCACAGCCCTAGACGCACGTTTGGTGGCTGAAAAGCCAAAAGAAACAAATACTTAGATGCTAATCCTTCCAGCTATCACCATTGTCAGTTTTACGTCAGCGAATGAAAAATTGTATTTTCATTTATGATAAATTTCCAATATATATATATATATATATATATATATATATATATATATATATATATATATATATATATATATATATATATATATATATATATTTGTTTTTAAAATAATAAAATAAAATTTATTTTAAGAAATAAAAATATCATTTATGTTAAAATTATTTGAATTTATGACAACAAATGATTTTTATTGTTTTTTAGAAAATTGTTCCAAGAAATTTAAAATAAATAATTAAAATAATTCATTGGATCGTTAAAATATATTGAATGGATTGGATTTATTCAGGTATTTAATTGGATGGATTGTATCTAATCCATTAACAAACTTTTCATATAATGGATAAATTTAATGGATTTTTTAGGAGATTAAATAGATGGATAATTGCTTAATGGACTTAATTGCCACCCCTAAATCTAGATGACGACATTTAATTATTTCTGCGTAATAATTTATAGGTAAAAAATAATATTTCACACTTAAGAAAGTTTAAATTTTTATATCTTTTTGAAGTATTATATTTTATGAGGAAAATGTAAAAACAATTTTGATTAATTATTATTTATGAAAAGAAAAAAAAAAGAGAAATTAAATAAAATTTTATTTGTATTTAATTTTGTTTTGAAAAATATGATTTTTTTAGAAAAAGATGCTTAAATAAAATAAAATTTGATGTTGTTTTGTTTATAATTTGTTGTAAGAAAAATGAATATTTGTTTGCTTAGGAATCATTATGGAGTATATTTATGTACTACTATAAATAAATAAATTTTTTATATTTGTAAATCAATAATTTAACAAAAAAAAGTTATAATTAAATTTATTTTTTAAATTTTTTCAATAAGTAATAAATCTAATTTGTATTTAATCTAAACATATTAGTTATTTAATTAATTTAAAATGTAGTTTTTCTATAATAGAGATTAGAAAGAATAATCGAATGCACGTAATTGTAACAAAATTATAATTTTAAAATTAAAATCGAACAAATATTGGGACCTCCATCCGCCACCAGCGGGTTGAAGGCTAGGTGGAAGCTTCCTGAAGTTGAGTGGATTTGTTTAAATGTGGACGAGACGACGGGTTAGCAAGGTCGGTTGTGGTGGGCTATTGAGGGATATCAATGGGAAGTGGATTAAGGGATTCAACGCTTATATTTGCATCAGCAATAGTTTGTCTGTTGAGTTGTGGGGTGTTTTGGTGGGGCTACAAATGTCGTGGCGAGATGGTCATAAGAAGGTGTGACTGCAAGTAGATAATCAAAGGGTAGCTGTTAAATGAGGGCATTGATCTAGAAGGGGGTTGAATACGAAGGAGCGAAAAACACAAGGAAGGGGGGTTGGAATTGGGTTTATTAAAACAATGACTATAAAAGACACTTTGATTTATCCTGGTTCGTTTGAACTCAAACTACATCCAATCCACCCGCCAAGGTGATTTTGTCTCTCCCAATGAGGTTTTAATCCACTATTCAAAAACTGTGAATACAATCACTAAGACCTATAGTCAAAGTCTTCTTGAGTCTACTGACTACACTAGTCACTCAAGGAAATCACAAAGAGTTTACAAAATGGTGTAACTAATAATGCTTCAGAAAGCTATTATCACTAGGTGATAGTTTTTACAGAACTTAAGCACAAAGTAAGAAATTGATTAGAGTTTAGGTGTACCGCCCCGATTCGATTTTCCCAATTTTTGTGGAGTCTTTTATTTTATTTGTATAATAATTATTTTATTTGTGAAATTAACATGATAATGTCGCTCCCGACAAATGACACCGGGTCATGTGAAGGTACAGACGCGAACGGTCGGCGAAGGGAACAGTGAGAACACACAGCCGTGAACTCACTGGAGATGAAAAGAGTCGCCAGCTAGGCATTTTTATCCCGGAGGAAAGGCAATGCTGCATAGACCTAGAAAGAGATGGATAAGACGGTTTGCGAACCAGAGAGACTGAGAAAGGGGGTTGGTTACAACCTGGGAAGGTATTAGCACCCAGATTGTCCGCCGTACTCGACGGGATCCACGCTTAAAAGATTTGTGTTTAAAGGGGTAGTGTCAGTGTAATCTGTGTATAAAGAGCTGGAAAAGGATGTACAGGTGTCAGTGTATATGAAGTGAAGTGTATGAGTGTAGTGTCAGTGTAAGAACAAGAATGAAATGCTCAAGATCATGAGGCTTAAAAGAGTGATGCTAGAAGGAGGGGGAATATACAGAGACTTTTGTTCGATAACTGTTAAGTTATGCCTACGTATCCTCTCGTGCAATGAGGAAGTCAGAACACCGTAGTTCGACCTAAAGAGACTGAAAGATGAATTGACTTGTGAACTGCCTACTTGTCTATGCTCAAGTGTATGACCTGTCTGGCTCAGGTGCAAACTGTCTTGCATTAGACGGAAGAAGCAAGTTCTCGTTTATGAGTGAATGAGATGAGAAAAGAATCCCGGAGGAGACGATTATTGTTTGTTTTTTGAGTTTTCAGTCTTTTATTGCTTTTTGAAGTTTGTCATAAGATAATGAGCTTAAGCCTAAATCAATGGGTTAGTAAACTCATCACATCTTCCCTCTGATTAGGGGTAATGAGAATGCCTTAAGTGTGAAGTCAGATTCTCACACTTAATCACCTTTGGTGTAGGATTAAGATCATTAACCTACTTGTGATTATTTAGATGTTTTTGATGTTTTTGTTTAGTGTTAAGTAATGAGGTTAAGCCATAATCAGGGATTAAACAGACTCATTACACTATCCTAATAGAAGGATAATAGATGAGAATGTTTAAGCTGAGGAAAGCTCCTCAACTTAATCCATGATTAGGGATTAAACTCATGACAAAACAAGCCTTTGGTTAAGTGGATTTTATTTAATGATATGATGAAGAAGTGAATTTTAGGGTTTGTAAGACAACTTGAGGGGGACTTGTCCATTAACACTAGGGTTAGTCCTTCTTAACCAATTAAGGAAGAATTAGAACCCTAATGCAAGGCCCAAGTTACAAGTGTGAAGTCTTGATGATTATTAAGTGAATTGATTAAGAGATTTAAACACATTAAGGGTTTAACACTTAGGATTAAAGTTATACACTCCATCCTAAGAGAAGGATGCAGGCATAAGCTTAATCACAAAGCCTTAAAGCCTTTAGGGTTTAGTCCCTGATTATGAGATGAGAAGAGATGACTCAAAAGAGACACAAAGGTAAAACTAAAGGGGGAGACTAATCAAAACCCTAATCATTGTCATGCTTGGTTGTTCCTAAGGTTTATGAGGTTTTCAAGAGAAGTCTTCAATGGAACCAACAGGAAGCAGATGAAAGGATCAAGAGAAGCAAAGTAACTTGCTTCATTCAAGAAGTCAAGTCACTTGAAGAAAGAAAGTAAGAATAAGAGGAATGAGCAAGCTCAATCTCAAACATATAACAAAATGCAGCAAGGATGCATGAAAGAGATGAGAAGAAAGTATGAGAAGTGAAGGCAAATCCACTTCTCAAAAATCACTTACCACCTGAAAGGTTAGAAAAGAAATGCAATGCAATGCAAAATGGGATGGAATGACATGATGCTAGGCCAAACCAGAAGCATGCACATGATGATTATGATGTTATGAAGTGTTGCAAACATGAGACAAGGCATAGGGATGCTCATACAAAGTCATGGATGCAAATGATGCAGGTTAAGGAACATGAATAAACATGAAATGTCATGAAGCATACAAGACAAATGGCATGGCAAAGATGTAATGCAATGATCAATGATGTTTCATACATGTCTTAAGATGTCAAATGAATCACAAGAATGCACAAAATGCAATGGCAAGTCATGTTATGCAAGGAAATGCAAGAAGGATGCAAGAAGAAGCCCAAATTAGGGTTTATGGATCAAACATCAAACACAAACTAAAAACAGAAGCAAACCCTAAGATAAAAAATGGAAAATGGCACCCAAAGAAACCCTAGACCTATAACAAACCACTGCCCAAAGGGGAGCTCTCAACTCTCAACCAAACTCAAGTTATGAATTTTGCAAGTTATTAGGGTTTTTTAGGGTTCTTAACAAAAGAAATGCCAATCAATTAGAAAATGCAAGATCAAATCATGGCCTTTTTAACCTTGAAAACACATGTCAAATGGAAAACAATGCAAAAAGAATCAATGTCTCAACCTTCACCAATAGGCAGAAATGAATTTTTAAACTTGTGATCAAAATAATGCACAAAATATGATTTAATTCCATGAAAAATTCTTAAAATGCATCAAGATCAAAAAGAAATTTGGTTTGAAGGTTGGACAATGCTTCTAAATGTCTTAGAACATTTCATGAATTTTTTTGTAATTTTTAAATACCTAAAAGTATTTTTAATTAATTAATTTCCATTAACCAATTAAAAATAATCTTTTAAATATTTAAAAATACTTTTTAAATGATAAAAAATAAAATAAAAATGTTTTTGTGTCATAAAAATTAATAAAACCTTAAAGAAAAAGTTTCATAATTTTTATGATTTTTTAACTATTTTTAAATAAATGTACAATTTAAAAGAAAAAGAAATGAATTAAAATTAAATTAAATGGAAGTCAACAGAATGGATGGATGAGATTGACCCTGGATTTAAAAACATTGACTGCGCGCCAGAATGAGAGGCCCAGATTGCTTCTGATTAAATTAACTAAAATATGATTAATTAACCCTAACACGTGGATTAGGGTTAATCAAAGAGATCCTGGCCCTTCCCTTGCGCGCGTAGTCAACAGATTCAACGCATCCTACGGCCAATATTCAAACCAGCATTAATTATTGGATTAAACCCTAATCACACTCAGGTGGCCGGAGAAGACTTCCGGTCGTCTTCTCCGGCCAGAAGCTCACCTGAAAATCACCCAACTTCCTCAAAACGTAATATAAATGAAATCTATGAATTGGGAAACGTTCCTCTCACTCTCACGAATCAAACCCCTAACCTAAAACAAATTTATCTTTCCTAAATCATCTGAATCGAAGCAAACAATTTCTAGGGTTCGTAAGCTTCAAACACAAATTAAATTCTCAAAACACAACCATTTCAAAAACTAAAAGCATCAGGATGATCAGGAGAGCATAAAGAACAAGTTTGTAACAAGAAAAATCATTTCTGGAAAAATTAATTTCGAGCTACCTGAGATTTGCAACTTTCAATTTAGGAACTTTCAGGCCTCTTCCTTCAGTGCAAGCTGCTCCTCTTGGTCCTACAAAGGTGCTTGAATGCTCAAAATGAGTTTGTGTTGGCTGGAGAAAGAGATTCGAATGCTCCTGCTTCAGTTCAGTCAAAAATGGCAGATGAGATTCTGGCACTTTCAGGTCATGGTGATGGGGTGTTTAAGGTCCAGATGATGTGTATAGATGATCTGTGGTGTTGGTTTGTGTGTTGGAGACTTGTGGAGAGAGATTCGATAGAATCTGCAGCTTGAGGTGAATGATGGCAATGGAGTTTTCAGGCTTGTTTCAGGCTTATGCTTGGGGTGTTTCTTGTCTATGAGGTGTGGTGAGTTGAGTGATGATGAGAGTTTGAGTGTTTGAAGACTGTAGAAAGAATTTCGAAGGAACTTGCAATGAGGTGAGTTTTTGTGAATGTGATGAATGTGTGTGCTTCAGCCTTGGTTCTCATGTGTTATGGCCAGCAAACTGATTCAATAAACAATTGCAAGTGGCTGGTGGATGTGACCTGGCCTGCAGAGATAGGTGTGGCTACTTTTGCTCAAAGTCCACTTTTGTGTAAGATAGGGCATGGCTCAAGTTTAGGCAAGTACAAGTTGGGTTCTGGTGCAGCATGGTGAGTGTGAGAGGCTGGCTTGACTCAAGGATCAATGCAGCAAGTTGGTGAAAAGGTCATGAGTGTTTTGCAACTTGGTTAGCTTTATGGATTTTCATGAGAAAAGTCAAATTACATGAACCAAACCATGAGCAAACTTGATCCAAATCTGATTTTTGTGACTTAGAGGATGTTTACATAATGGTTTGACATGAATTAGAGGCTACATTTGACTTTGGTTCAAGACTTTGCAAAATTTCCTTTTTTGTGCATAACTTGAAAATCAATGATTTTTGCTAACTTTGCAATGCCATAACTTTTGATCCATGAAGAGTTTGATCATGTTCTTGTACTTTTTGAAAAGGGAAAGATGAGATCTACAACTTTCATGACCAAAGTTTATCCATTTGAAGCCTTTTTGGATCAAGAATCAAGGCTTGAAAATTGGCCTAAAATGAGGCATTCTTGAAAAGTCAACTATGCCTCAAAAAGTCAACTTTTGCAAAAACCCTAAATTCTTGATTTTATGCACTTCAACCTTCTTCCATGATCAAACAAAGATCATATACACTCAAAATGATGAAGATCACCCATTGGTTGGGTCATTGGGGGCCTCAGATGCCCTGATTTTGTACTGACTTGTCTGAAAAGTCAACCCTTGATCAGATGACTTCCCCATGGAATTTCTTCATGAAAATTGATATGCATACTCCCTATACCATATAGAGACCAATGGAAACAAGAATGACCAAAAAATTTGGGGTTATGGCCTCTGAAACCAAAACCCTAATTTTCAGTCAACTGTGTAGTTCAAGCTGGCCCTGCATCCACTCAAACCCTAGTTCTTGTGATTCCTCTGCATTTTTGACTTTGAGGAGATGAAATATGATATAAGAACACACATGGACCCCTTTGAGTTGATTGGTTGCCTTTGGAATGGCTCAAGATGCTTTGGGATTGCTCAGATCACAAACCCTAGGTGCAGATGCCTTGAAAACTATGCAGTGAATCAAAAATGAGATGTGAGATGACATGATTGTGTTTATGCATATGAGAATGATCACAAGCCATGGTGTGAATGGGTGAGGGCAAATTTGGGGTGTTTACAGCTGCCCCTATTCAAACATGAGTTAGCTGTGCAGGATGTAAGCGACGGCTTAACAGGCCAAACAAGATAACTTGTGGTTGAATACCAAAGACAGCCCAAAATTTGCACTCACAGAAATGAAGAAGAAAAGGGATATAGATTGTAAAGGAAAATAAAGTATATTGTAAAGTGTGGGCGACGGAGGACGACCGCCGAGCAGAGGACGACTGCTGGGTAAGGAGCAATGACGGGGACGGCCGACATGCTGGGGATAAAAAGTAAAGCTAAGACGGGGACGGCCGACTAGCTGGGGAAAATAAAATCATGATGGGGACGGCCATCACGATAAAGCTGTAAAATTCTCTGGGGGTTAATGAAACATGACGGGGACGGCCATCAAGTTCATAAAGGTAAAGTAACCAACGATGGGGACGGCCATCGGGTTAAAAGGAAAAGGGACCACGACGGGGACGGCCATCGGGTTAAAGAATAAATGAAATAAACAGATGATGGGGTACGGCCATCAAAGGTGAAGGACGATCACCTAGCAGGGGACGGCTGCTCTGTTGGGGATAAAAGAAATATGATGGGGACGGCCATCAGAGGTGGAGGACGACCACCTGGCAGGGTACGGCTGCCGGAAATATCAACGATGGGGACGGCCATCGGATAGAAAAGGTCAACGATGGGGACGGCCATCGGACGAGCAAGATGGAGGACGACCATCAAGAAGTGGAGGACGACCACTCAGCAGGGGACGGCTGCTCTCGAGGTTTGTCATAACACAGGACGAGTGTTAGATAACCAAAATCAACAATGGGGACGGCCATTGGATAAAGTTGATGAAGTACGATCATCAAGAGGGTGGAGGACGACCACCTAGCAGGGGACGGCTGCTAAAATCAACGATGGGGACGGCCATCGGACGAGCATGATGGAGGACGACCATCAAGAAGTGGAGGACGACCACTCAGCAGGGTACGGCTGCTCTCAAAGGTATCATAACACAGGACGAGTGTTAGATAAAAAGAAAATTTGTTGGCAATCTACTGGGGAGATAGTAAACATGGACGAGCGCTTACATCCAAGAAATAAAAGGTATAAGTGTTTGGTATTGTGTATAGATTAAAGATGCGGACGAGCACCCTTAAGACTGTGATACGGACGAGTATCATGTGGAAACAAACTGACACATGTTCAGAGATGATGATACGGACGAGTATCAACTGGTTAACAAAGAACACGGACGAGTGTTGCATCTGAAAGGATTCTTCTGGGGAATAATAGACACGGACGAGTATCTATATTCAAGAAGACAAAGGTGTTTGACACGGTGTATGGATTAAAGATGCGGACGAGCATCCTTAAGACTATGATACGGACGAGTATCATGTAGAAACAAACACTAGACGCAATGTTCTGAGATGGTGGTACGGACGAGTACCAACTGGCTAACAAAGAACAAGGACTTCTGCCGAATCTGTGGGGGGTGTGAGTGATGATGTGTACAAGATACGAGCGAGTATCTGTATAAGTGTACCATGAGTAGTGAGTATTGTACTGATGATGAGTGTTTGGTATTGCTGGGGAGAGTGACACGGACGGGTGTCAAAAGAGAAAAGTATAATATTAACAAGTGTATGGGTGATAAAGGTGTAAGTGACTGCGCTGGGGATATGACACGGACGGGTGTCAAGAAAAGTGTATATACAAGTATGTGTGAGTGCAAAGAGGGTGTCTTTGGCTTTCTGCTGGTGATTTGACACGGACGGGTGTCAAAAAGTATCTGTAATACTGGTGATCTTGTTTGTAAAGTGTATTCAGGCAACCTGCTGGGGAAAGATGACACGGACGGGCGTCAAAAGGTGTATATACTGGTGTGAGGCAAATGCTTTTGCTGGGACCCTGGTGGGGATTTTGGGGGAACTATTCTGTATTCACAAGCGTTTAATTCACAACATGACTTATGATTATGCTGTGCTTTTGATTTTTGCCGTAATGCTCCGTATTAGACGGAATGCTACGCTCCGAGGGATAGTATGATGCGAATGCTATGATTATGCAAAGAGTCGCCGATCCGGGATTAGGATCCCACAGCTGTGAAAATCTCTGGTCGATCTGCCTGAAATGGACCCCCCAGCTGGGGATGAGATCATTGGTAGATCAAATGATGCATCTGCTTGGGGATATAGGTCACTGACAGACATATCCTTATAAACGAGAAACCCAGCTGGGGTTCGTAGAAGCTTTCTTCACTCTGTTGTGACTTCTTCGTGCGTTGCTCTTCTGAATAGAGGCTGGGGACTTTGTGGGGAGATGATTCCCTGATTTCTGCATTCTGCTGAGGAAGGATGGCAACTCGGCTGGGGAATGCTGTTGATAACTCAGCTGGGGAGAGCAACAAGAGGCAACTCCGCTGGGGATAGAGCATTCTGAGTGTTAAGCTTGTTTGTTGACTTGGCAACTTTGCTGGGGAAGGCAATGGGGAGCTACTGAGCTGAGGGAATAGCATTTCAGATGCTGAGATTGAGTGCATGCTGATTCGGCAGCTCCGCTGGGGAAATGGGCACCTTCTAGTGCCATGTGGAAGATAGACCAAGTTGATCATGATTCGCCTACCTGTTGAGACGTAACCTGCATGCCCCAGGTCGCGTTCTGGATACCTGCAATCCTGCAAAGATAATGAAACGTACAAAAGGTCTCGAGGTATCCCTTACTGGATTCCGTCATAGGAGTTAAGTGCTTTCGAGAATAATCACATTCCCTGTAAGCATGTGTTTTGTTTTTAGAGAAGTCATCTGTACTTATGCCATTGTATTTTAGAGATATCAGACAACTCTTTGCAAAACGTAAATGTAAAAAGACGAAGCGTGACTGAAAATCTGATTTTATTAATCCATGTGCCCTGAATTGGCAAGATACAGTCAAAGAAACATATCTCCTGAAATGAGGAGATTGTTACAAATTGAGAAATAAAGTGCTGGCGGTGTTGACGACGCTTTGAGGAGCTTCCTCTCCTGCTATGACTCGTATGACAATGACATTCTTCTCGTCTTGCTTTCTGGAGAGAGTTGATTCTGATTGAAGCTTGATCCTTTGAAACTTACCAAGTTGTAGGTGATACAGACGAATTCAGAATGCAGTTGTTCGCTTATTCCCTTATTTTGCATGGATCGCCCTTTCGGGTTTTCAATCCATCGGGGTACCCATTTTTGCCTGAGCTGTCCAATGCGGCTTTTCAACTCAGCGGGTGTACATTTTTTATTCGCTTTCCCTTACTTTTGCCCGAGTCTTTTATTCTGTTTTTTGACTCGCCGGGATGCCCTATTTTTTGCCTGGACTTACATTCTGTTTTTATGTCCAGCGGGTCATTTTATGCGAAGTATTTTTTAACTGCATCTGAATTCACAGGGGATGGGAAATCTTCACCATCCATGGTGCCGAGCATCAGTGCCCCACCAGAGAAAACTTTCTTTACAACGAATGGTCCTTCATAATTCGGAGTCCATTTGCCCCTGTGGTCTGTACGAGGAGGGAGGATTCTTTTCAACACAAGATCTCCTACTTGGTACTCTCGGTGCCTGACTTTCTGATCGAAGGCTTTCTTCATTCTCTTCTGATATAACTGCCCGTGACAGATTGCGGCCAATCTTTTCTCTTCGATCAGACTCAGTTGTTCGTATCGGGCCCGAACCCATTCTGCTTCACTCAGTTTAACATCCATCAATACCCGTAAGGAGGGTAGTTCAACTTCAACCGGTAGGACTGCTTCCATACCATATACAAGTTGATACGGTGTTGCCCCAGTGGATGTTCTGATTGATGTGCGGTACCCATGCAAAGCAAACGGTAGCATTTCATGCCAGTCTTTGTATGTGACTACCATCTTCTGCACAATCTTCTTGATATTCTTATTCGCAGCCTCAACAGCGCCGTTCATCTTTGGCCTGTAAGGAGAAGAATTGTGATGTTGAATCTTGAAGTCCCGGCACAGCTCTGCCATCATTTTGTTGTTCAGGTTGGAACCATTATCAGTAATGATTCGCTCGGGCACTCCATATCTACAGATGATATCTCTCTTCAGAAACCTGGCTACCACTTGTCTAGTGACGTTTGCATATGAGGCTGCTTCAACCCACTTGGTGAAATAGTCAATGGCGACCAGGATGAATCTGTGGCCGTTTGAAGCAGTCGGCTCAATCTTGCCAATCATATCGATGCCCCACATGGCAAAGGGCCATGGTGAAGACATGATGTTCAGAGGATTGGGAGGCACATGCACCTTATCTGCATAGATCTGGCATTTATGGCATTTTCTGGCGTAGGCACAACAGTCTGCATCCATCGTGATCCAGTAATAGCCTGATCTTAACAACTTCTTAGCCATGGCATGCCCTCCAGCATGGGTACCAAAAGAGCCTTCATGCACTTCGTGCATCAACAAATCTGCTTCCGTCTTGTCAACACATCGGAGGAGTACCATATCAAAGTTCCTTTTGTATAAAGACCCATCAGCGTTCAGAAAGAAACTTCCAGCAAGCCTTCTCAAGGTCTTCTTATCATTGGAAGATGCCCCAGGTGGGTATGTTTGATCCTCCAAGAAGCACTTAATGTCATGGAACCAAGGCTTATCATCTTTTACAACATCTGCTGCAAATACATACGCTGGTCTATCAAGTCTAGACACTGAAATCTGAGGTACAAAGTTGGCCGTTTGAACTTTGATCATGGATGAAATGGTAGCAAGAGCATCTGCGAACTGATTCTCGTCGCGAGGGATATACTCAAGCTTGACTGTTGTGAAGAAAGTCAATAACCTTCTTGTATAGTCCCTGTAAGGTATCAGATGATCTTGGTGGGTGTACCATTTCCCGTTGGTTTGATTGATTACCAAAGCTGAATCTCCGAATACGGTCAATGTCTTGATCCTGAGGTCAATAGCTTCCTCAAGACCCATAATGCAAGCTTCGTATTCAGCTTCGTTGTTAGTGCAGTTGAAAGTGAGTTTCGCCGAGAAAGGCATGTGAACTCCTTTAGGTGTAATGAGTACTGCACCAACACCACGGCCATTCATGTTAACAGCCCCGTCAAACATCATGGTCCATTCTTCCTCTGGATCGGGCCCTTCAGTGTGAATAGGCTCTTCATGATCTTTTGATTTAATGAACATGATGTCTTCATCAGGGAAGTCAAACCTCATTGGCTGGTAATCGTCAATGGGTTGCTCAGCAAGATATTCAGACAGTACACTGCCCTTGATGGCTTTCTGAGATGTGTACTGTATGTCGTATTCTGTGAGAATCATCTGCCATCTTGCAACCCGTCCGGTAAGAGCTGGCTTCTCGAATATGTACTTGACTGGGTCCATTTTTGAGATTAACAAGGTAGTGTGGGTCAACATATACTGCCTTAGTCGGCGAGCAGCCCACGCTAAAGCACAGCAAGTTTTCTCGAGCAGTGAATAACGTTGTTCACAGTCGGTAAACTTTTTGCTTAGGTAGTATACTGCATACTCTTTTCGACCAGACTCGTCATGCTGGCCCAGCACACACCCCATTGACTCTTCTAATACTGTCAAGTACATAATCAGAGGTCTTCCTTCAACTGGAGGCATAAGGATTGGAGGTTCTTGTAAGTATTCTTTGATCTTGTCAAAAGCCTTCTGGCAATCTTCGTTCCACCTGACCGTTTGTTCCTTTCTTAACAGCTTGAACAAAGGTTCACAGGTTGCTGTAAGGTGAGATATGAACCTTGAAATGTAGTTCAATCGACCTAAGAACCCTCGAACTTCTTTCTCAGTTTTCGGTGCAGGCATTTCTTGAATGGCTTTGACTTTATCAGGGTCAACTTCAATCCCTTTCTCGCTTACAATAAAGCCCAGCAGCTTACCGGATCGCACCCCGAATGTGCACTTGTTGGGGTTCAGCTTTAGTTGGTACTTCCTCAGACGCTTGAACAATTTCAGTAGATTCACCAGGTGATCTTCCTCTGTAAGGGATTTGGCGATCATATCATCTACATAACACTCGATTTCCTTATGGATCATATCGTGGAATAATGTTACCATAGCCCGTTGATATGTGGCACCAGCATTCTTCAGTCCAAATGGCATCACTTTATAACAGAATGTGCCCCAAGGTGTAATGAATGTTGTCTTCTCCATGTCTTCAGGTGACATCTTGATCTGATTATATCCTGAAAATCCGTCCATAAAGGAGAATATCGAGAACTGAGCCGTGTTATCCACCAATACATCAATGTGAGGTAATGGGAAATCATCTTTCGGGCTGGCTCTGTTCAGATCCCGGTAATCAACACACATTCTTACTTTGCCATCTTTCTTAGGCACAGGTACTATGTTAGCAACCCACGGCGGATAGCTAGTCACAGCAAGGAACCCGGCGTCCCATTGCTTTTGTACCTCTTCCTTGATTTTCATAGCCATGTCTGGGCGAGTACGGCGCAATTTCTGTTTGACCGGTGGGCATTCTTCTCTCAAAGGCAGCTTGTGCACAACAATGTCGGTATCCAACCCTGGCATATCTTGATACGACCACGCGAACACATCAACATACTCTTGAAGCAGATCTATCAGTTGTCTCTTCACTGAGTCTTGCAAGCAGGCCCCGATTTTAACTTCTTTCACGTCTTCCGTACCAAGATTAATCACTTCAATCTCCTCCTGGTGAGGAGTAATGACCTTTTCCTCTTGTCTCAACAACCTGGCTAGCTCTTCAGGAAGCTCATATTCTTCATCAACCCCTTCATCAGCTTGATTGATTGGATTGTCGAAGTCATACGATGTCATAGCCGTGCTGTTGTCGGTGCTGTCAGGAAGGCACTCTCTGCAAGGGTTAAGTTGTTCATTTTAGTGATTGATTTTAATCTTGCTTTAGAAAAAAGTGAAATGAAGTTATCATTTTGAAAACACCGCCATTTATTTTTGTACAAAGAGAAAAATGGAAAAACAGTGAGCATAAAAGAAAAAGACTCGTTTGCAAAAAGATTGTCTGATACTTCATTAATTTAATCTTGTTTGCACAAAAGTACAGATGGCCCTGGTTACAAAATGAGTCTTGTCATCTTGGGCAAGATGCAAGACTTGGATGCATGTTATATAAAAAATACAGGAAATAATAATTACTCTGCTTGAGTAACACTTATAATTCCCTGGGAAGACCAGTTCGAGACACTGCTCCCTGGGATCTTCGGACGAATCCAATTCTCCAGATTGCGCTCATCTTCCAGCTCGTCTTCCAGACAGTTGATAGCATCGGGGGTAAGCATCCCCCCACTGACAAAACCAGGCTCTCCAGCAGCCTTTGCTTGATGTTGAGTTGGTTTGTAACCCAACCCAAATTTGTCCTTCTTCTCCTCCACAGCTAAGACCTTGCCCCAGCCTCGGGCAGTTCCTTCTTCAACAACCTTCCGGGCTTGTTGGTAAGACGACATGGAGATCCCCGACACAGCAGATGCTTCATTGACATTCAAGGCTTCAAAACCTTGGCTCATCGTTTCATGGATCTCTCCGTCCATCTCAATGTATTTATAAGTAGCCAGATGGCTAACAAAAATGTCCTCTTCTCCACAGATTGTGACAACTTGACCCTCCCACTCAAATTTTAACTTTTGGTGAAGGGTAGACGTTATTGCGCCAGCGGCGTGGATCCAGGGTCTACCCAACAAACAGCTGTAGGCGGGCTGAATGTCCATCACGTAAAAGATAGTTTTAAAGGTCTGCGGGCCAATCGTCACGGGCAGCTCAATCTCTCCCAGAACCGATCTCTTCGAGCCATCAAAAGCTCTAACCACCAGGTTGCTGGGTCTCAATGCCAGTCCATCATATTCAAGCTTCACCAGAGCCTTCTTTGGTAAGACATTCAGGGATGATCCTGTGTCCACCAGCACATGTGAAAGGACAGCTCCTTTGCATTCCATGGTTATGTGCAAGGCTTTGTTGTGATTGCGGCCATCCACTGTCAGGTCAGAATTGGTAAACCCTAGCCCATTGCTAGCAGTAACATTTCCAGCGACGGTTTCCAATTGGTTGACAGTAATCTCCTCGGGCACGTAAGCTGCGTGCAGTACTTTCAGTAGCGCATTCCGATGGGCTTCGGAGCACATAAGCAGAGAGAGGATGGAGATTTTGGATGGCGTCTGGTGAAGTTGATCCACAATTTTGTAATCACTCTTTTTGATGATCCTCATAAACTCATCAACTTCCTGATCGAATGGAGTCTTCAGGGTTTCTTTGGCAGCTGGATCTTCCTGCACCGGGCTTTTTCCTTTTGCCTTGGCAGCAGCTTCTGCTTCGGCAGTAGGTCTTTGGACTTGTGAAGCAAAGAGACGTCCGCTTCGGGTGAAGCCTCCGCCTCCGCCCACATTATCAATTTGTGGTGCAGGTGCTAATGTTTCAAGAGTGATTCTTTTTCCTTCGCAGTACACGTCAGAGCCATAGTGCCAAGGGATGGCCCTATCGCTTTCATATGGTACAGGTCCAGGCACCGTGACAGTGACTGGACTGATTGCTGCTGCTGAAGGGATTGTTATTGTTTGTGGATCATAAAAGATTGTGACTGGTGCTCTGGTGGGAGCAGCACCTTCTGAATGGTAGGCGGAGTTATTTTCTGGATCGTAGAATATGGTAACTGTGGAGACATCTTCATGATTGTTTGCTGGAGTTGCAGGAGGTACCGTTGGAAGGACTGTTGTTGTTGTTGATGGAGAGTCGAAATGGAATGAAGCTGAAGTTGTAGCAGGAGGAACTGTTGAAAACTGATCATTCGGAAGGACAGGTGAAGTACTTGTTGATGGTGCTGATGAATTGTCGGGAACAATAGTTGCTGCAGTTGTAGGAGGTTCTGAAACCGTTGTTGATGAAGTTGCTTGAGTTGCCGGAAATGATGTAGTGATCTGTAGCAGGCCACTCTTAGTAAGGCTGTCAATGCCATTCCTCAAGTCTTCACACCCATTCCAAGAAATATTGCAGTAGGGGCACCCTAGTTCACACCCCGGAAATATATTGTTTTCACGGAGTTGAGCTTTGATTTCCACCAATGGTGTCCTGATCTGATCCATACTGGTTATGAAATAAGACGGTGTGTCTTCTTCAATTGCGTTAATACGGGGACCACCATGGTGTGGCATTGGGTTTTTGTTGACATTGGGCGGAGGTGCAAAGTTCAGAGCCTTGGAGTCTACCAAGTCTTGTACCTTCATATGCAGAGCTCTGCATTTTTCTGTACTGTGACCAGGTGCGTTGGAATGAAAAGCACACCTAGCATTGGAGTCATAGTTTCTTGGTAGACTATTGGGGTCCGGAGGTGCCAACGTTCTTAGCTCAACCAAGTTGAGTTTCAGAAGTTGTGGCAGCAAGGCAGCATACGGCATTGGGATCGGGTCGATCACTCTGTTAGCTTGGGATGGCCTTTGTTGGAATGGCCTTTGTTGATTGTTGTTGCTATTGTTGTTGTTGTAGTTGTTTCTTGGAGGATATTGATTCTGATGATACTGAGGTTGTTGTTGGAAATTTTGTTGAGGAGGTTGATAGACCGGCTGAGGATGAGCTGGAGCAGGGATTGTGACTGCTGCTATTGTCCTTGGAACATATTGGGGCCTACCCCTGTTGGTGTGAATGGCATTGGTCTCGCCAGTTCTTCTCGGGCCTGCAAAAGGTTTTCTTGTACTGCTGGACGAACTTGCACCATTATCAGATATTTTGCCCATTTTCAACAGGCTTTCAATTCTCTCCCCAGCTATGACAACATCTGCGAAGCTGGTGGAAGAGAAAGCAGCCAACCTGTCAATATAGGTTCCCTGAAGAGTGTTCATAAACATGTCTGCCATTTCTCTCTCAGACATAGGGGGTTGAACAGCAGCAGCCAATTGCCTCCATCTTTGGGCGTATTCTCGGAAACTTTCCCTTGACGACTGTGACATTCCCATTAGGAGAGTCCTGTTGGGTGCCATGTCTAAGTTGTATTGATATTGTCGGATGAAGGCTTCTGCCAGGTCCTTCCAGCATCTTACAGTTGCCCTTGTCAAGTGGGAATACCATTCCCTCGACGCTCCAGTCAAGCTATCTTCAAAGTAGAACATCCAAAGTTTCTCATCCATTGTATAGGCCTTCAGCCTTCCCAGAAATGATTGCAGATGAGTCCGGGGGCATGAAGTCCCATTATACTTCTCGAAACATGGAGGCTTGAACTTGTGGGGAATCCTAACCCCGTCTACCAGCCCCATGTCCATGACGTCGAAGCCCAAAGAGTTCTGAGATTCTAGGGACCTTAACTTCTCAGCTATTTCATCCAATCTCCTATCATAAGCATCCTCTCCAGCGCCCATTACTGTAAATTGGTCCTCCTGAGGATCCTCTTGAAGTACTCTGGCTGCGGTGGCTGTTCCTTGAACGTTTGCAGGGATATTAATCTCAGGATGTAGGTGTGGACCAAACACAGGGGGATTCACATGTGGTTGCACCCTTTCATTATTACTGGTGCCTGCAGTTCCTACATGAGGCTCCTCTTGATTCTGCCTCTCCACCATGGCCCTCAGTCTCTCCTGGCTCTGAGCCATGTTGTTCATAACCTCCATGAACTGCGTCATCTGTGTTCTCATCTCCAATCTTTCATTGGCTAGCTGATTTCTGACATCAGCAAGATCTTGTTGAACTTGATCCATCTGAATTCCCGGAAGGTTGTTTCTAGTTGGATACCTGTGTGGCCTGTTGAGAGGAAATACCCGGCGACGAGCAATAATGCCTGAGATTCACAACAGAGGTTAGCAACAACAAAACAAAACCCTACAAAACAAATAAAAGATTAGCATGCAATGCAGTTATGCTTATTTGCTATCAAGGTATCCGGTTTGGTCTTCAGTTTTGACCCTTCCAGACCCTTGAATGATGATGCTGTTGAAGTTGCTTTTGATGTGAACCCCAACACAAATATATTACAAAGGTGAAATAATTTTGTTCATTTTACAACACAAACCCTCAAAGGGGCCAAAATACATCACAAAAAGCAAAAGTACATGGAAAAGGAACAACAACAAGCAAATGATCAAACTCCAAGGCCAAACTCATCCTCACGAACTTCCTTGAGAAGTGCTTCGGTCACAGGATCAGCCGGACGCTCCGTGAGACCTCTGATGAGAAGGTTTCTTGTTGCAACAGCTGCAGTCAACTTCTTGCTCTGACTTTGGTCCTTAGACCTCTTCAATCCTGCTTTGATTTTCAGCTCTGATATCTCCTCCTGGGCTGCTGCCAGGGCTTTTTCCATCTGCTCCATCTTGTCTTGAGCTCTCTTGTCTTCTAGAGTACGGGCCTCAGTGATCCGGACCCACCTGGCCTGACTCTCTTTCAAATACAAGTCTGTTCTTGCTCTTTGGAACTGGGCTTCTTTACAAGCATTCCTCAGAATCTGCTCACCAGCTTTAGACTTGTTGATATACTCCCCAGACTTCTCTATCTTGGTCAAGTGTTCCACCCTCAATTTCTCCAATCTCTCAATCTCCCTCACACCTTCACTCCTCTCCCTGAGGGTCTTCTGCAAGGCTTGAGTTAACTTCTCATTCCTTTCCTTCAGGCTTTCAAACTCCTCCAGACTGATAGTGGCAGGGGGTGGTGCTGAAGATGACTCAGGCATATCTTCTACGGTGAAAGGCATTCCAGAGAATTGGGCCCTAGCATGGGACCACTCATAATATTGGACTGACGCCACATTATTGCACTTACCCAGAATGGTAATTCCCTTAGTCTGAACATGATCCCAGGCCCAGGCAGCCTGCCTAACAACAGCCAAACTAATCTTGTTCTCACAGTAGAGGGTCTCCACCAAGTCCTGTTCCCTAGGAGCATGGACCAGCGCATAGCCTAACTGCCTCTTGAACAGCAGAGGGTTGTAATTGATACTTCCCTTAACTCCTACCAAAGGCACATTGGGGAAGTGCCCACAGCCGGTGATCATATCTTTGCCCTTGGTGCTCTGAGTACACCATCTGATATCTGCTGAAGTTAGGACAGTGAGTCTCTTAGCCCAGTTGCTTTGCTGATGAGGGTTGAGAAATGTATCTGTCCTGGGTAGATGCCTGAGGAGCCAAGCATGGAATAATGGAGCACAAATTCTTACTAATCTCCCCCTCTGCTTCTCATTTCTCTGATGGACTGAGTAATAGAGATCACCCAGTAAAGTTGGCACTGGGTTCTTCAGGATGAACAAATGGATTGCACTTTTGCTGATGAATCGAGGCTCATCTGCAAACAGCACAATTCCATATACACCTAAGGCCAACAGAGCACAAACAGCTTCCCAATCCCCCAAGGAGGCCTTCAAACTAGCTTGAGAAATCAGGAAGTCCAGATGAAATCCAAGGATCCCAGCTTTAGAGGTCAAGTGTTGTTCAATCAACAGAGGTTCCAGGTGCAAAGCTTTTGCTATCTCTCCATTGCTGGGAAAGACCATTTCAGGGTTGAAAGGGATCTCTCTCTTGATAGGCAAACCAACCAAATATGAGTATTCTTCCAAAAGAGGACCCAACTGAAAGTCTTGAAAGGTGAAACATCTCAATGGAGGATCATAAAACTGAATGCAGGTGTGGATGAGGCTCCTCTGAGAAGGGTCCAGATCCATAACCATGTCCAGTATATCTCCATAACTCTCCCTGAACAAAGGAATGTGGTCTGGAGTGATCAGGGTTTGGATCCTCCTGATGTCTGATAAGTCTGGTTGGAAGAAATGATAGGTGATGTTGCTTTTCTTTGGAGCCATGATGCTGAAGACTGAGTAGAATAAGTGTTGATGGAGATGCTGAGGAGTGAGCCACTGATAGGCTGGTGCAAGTAACTGAAGTATATGGCTGACAAGCTGAAGCAAGATGTTGGTGGAGACAGGTCAAAACTGCAGATGGGGTCAAAACCAAAACCAGACAAAGGTGGATACCCTGAAACACAAATAAGCACATGTTAATATGATGCAATGAGTATGTATGCAAATGAAATGCAAGGGTTTGTGACTGAGCTGGATCTGATTAACTGCCTTGGTATAGATCCATGTGTGTTCAAGAATTCCTGATGGAGGTCTATAAATCCAGTAACCAGGGTGGGGGACTCAAATAAAGAGCCACATGTCCAGGGTTTTAGAATCACAAGAACTATCCAACATGGTGCACTCTTAACAAAGTCAAAGTAACAGGGTATTCTGAGGTCAAGGTACCTGCAAACCTGTAAACAGCCCAACCCCCTCACAGGTGGTGATCTAGAACAAGGGTCCTCAGACTTGGATCAGTTATGAGAAGTGTAAACACTTTTAACCCGGAGGTACAGTGTTTACAATAACCATAACAATTCCTCCTCTAATTCACCTCGGTTTCTGAAGGTTAATACTAAAAGGTCATCCAGACTTAGCAGGCTTCCCAGATCCCCCTAGCATTGCAGGAAATCCGCAACACAGAGTTCTCAAGAAGAAACCCATATCTGAACCGTGTTTCATATTCCCGCACCAGACCGAAATGGAATGGGAAAGAATATGATTCACTCTATCCTAGGTGTCACTCAGGTCCCAGGTGTAGGACCTTAACTCTCAATGAAATACCCACCCACCAAAAACAAGGAAACCAGATCCAGCCAGCAACAGTGACAGTATGATATATAAATGCAGTAAAGAAAAGCAGTAAAGCAACTGTACATAAAGCAATAAACAAAAATAAATACAACCACAAACAAGCACGTAACACCCCCGTAAACACAAATCAATCAAGCGCTAGGAGGAACCCACAAAAAGAACCAGAAGCCCTGGTTGCAGTATAAGGGTCCCCAGCAGAGTCGCCAAGCTGTCGCTCCCGACAAATGACACCGGGTCATGTGAAGGTACATACGCGAACGGTCGGCGAAGGGAACAGTGAGAACACACAGCCGTGAACTCACTGGAGATGAAAAGAGTCGCCAGCTAGGCATTTTTATCCCGGAGGAAAGGCAATGCTGCATAGACCTAGAAAGAGATGGATAAGACGGTTTGCGAACCAGAGAGACTGAGAAAGGGGGTTGGTTACAACCTGGGAAGGTATTAGCACCCAGATTGTCCGCCGTACTCGACGGGATCCACGCTTAAAAGATTTGTGTTTAAAGGGGTAGTGTCAGTGTAATCTGTGTATAAAGAGCTGGAAAAGGATGTACAGGTGTCAGTGTATATGAAGTGAAGTGTATGAGTGTAGTGTCAGTGTAAGAACAAGAATGAAATGCTCAAGATCATGAGGCTTAAAAGAGTGATGCTAGAAGGAGGGGGAATATACAGAGACTTTTGTTCGATAACTGTTAAGTTATGCCTACGTATCCTCTCGTGCAATGAGGAAGTCAGAACACCGTAGTTCGACCTAAAGAGACTGAAAGATGAATTGACTTGTGAACTGACTACTTGTCTATGCTCAAGTGTATGACCTGTCTGGCTCAGGTGCAAACTGTCTTGCATTAGACGGAAGAAGCAAGTTCTCGTTTATGAGTGAATGAGATGAGAAAAGAATCCCGGAGGAGACGATTATTGTTTGTTTTTTGAGTTTTCAGTCTTTTATTGCTTTTTGAAGTTTGTCATAAGATAATGAGCTTAAGCCTAAATCAATGGGTTAGTAAACTCATCACATCTTCCCTCTGATTAGGGGTAATGAGAATGCCTTAAGTGTGAAGTCAGATTCTCACACTTAATCACCTTTGGTGTAGGATTAAGATCATTAACCTACTTGTGATTATTTAGATGTTTTTGATGTTTTTGTTTAGTGTTAAGTAATGAGGTTAAGCCATAATCAGGGATTAAACAGACTCATTACACTATCCTAATAGAAGGATAATAGATGAGAATGTTTAAGCTGAGGAAAGCTCCTCAACTTAATCCATGATTAGGGATTAAACTCATGACAAAACAAGCCTTTGGTTAAGTGGATTTTATTTAATGATATGATGAAGAAGTGAATTTTAGGGTTTGTAAGACAACTTGAGGGGGACTTGTCCATTAACACTAGGGTTAGTCCTTCTTAACCAATTAAGGAAGAATTAGAACCCTAATGCAAGGCCCAAGTTACAAGTGTGAAGTCTTGATGATTATTAAGTGAATTGATTAAGAGATTTAAACACATTAAGGGTTTAACACTTAGGATTAAAGTTATACACTCCATCCTAAGAGAAGGATGCAGGCATAAGCTTAATCACAAAGCCTTAAAGCCTTTAGGGTTTAGTCCCTGATTATGAGATGAGAAGAGATGACTCAAAAGAGACACAAAGGTAAAACTAAAGGGGGAGACTAATCAAAACCCTAATCATTGTCATGCTTGGTTGTTCCTAAGGTTTATGAGGTTTTCAAGAGAAGTCTTCAATGGAACCAACAGGAAGCAGATGAAAGGATCAAGAGAAGCAAAGTAACTTGCTTCATTCAAGAAGTCAAGTCACTTGAAGAAAGAAAGTAAGAATAAGAGGAATGAGCAAGCTCAATCTCAAACATATAACAAAATGCAGCAAGGATGCATGAAAGAGATGAGAAGAAAGTATGAGAAGTGAAGGCAAATCCACTTCTCAAAAATCACTTACCACCTGAAAGGTTAGAAAAGAAATGCAATGCAATGCAAAATGGGATGGAATGACATGATGCTAGTCCAAACCAGAAGCATGCACATGATGATTATGATGTTATGAAGTGTTGCAAACATGAGACAAGGCATAGGGATGCTCATACAAAGTCATGGATGCAAATGATGCAGGTTAAGGAACATGAATAAACATGAAATGTCATGAAGCATACAAGACAAATGGCATGGCAAAGATGTAATGCAATGATCAATGATGTTTCATACATGTCTTAAGATGTCAAATGAATCACAAGAATGCACAAAATGCAATGGCAAGTCATGTTATGCAAGGAAATGCAAGAAGGATGCAAGAAGAAGCCCAAATTAGGGTTTATGGATCAAACATCAAACACAAACTAAAAACAGAAGCAAACCCTAAGATAAAAAATGGAAAATGGCACCCAAAGAAACCCTAGACCTATAACAAACCACTGCCCAAAGGGGAGCTCTCAACTCTCAACCAAACTCAAGTTATGAATTTTGCAAGTTATTAGGGTTTTTTAGGGTTCTTAACAAAAGAAATGCCAATCAATTAGAAAATGCAAGATCAAATCATGGCCTTTTTAACCTTGAAAACACATGTCAAATGGAAAACAATGCAAAAAGAATCAATGTCTCAACCTTCACCAATAGGCAGAAATGAATTTTTAAACTTGTGATCAAAATAATGCACAAAATATGATTTAATTCCATGAAAAATTCTTAAAATGCATCAAGATCAAAAAGAAATTTGGTTTGAAGGTTGGACAATGCTTCTAAATGTCTTAGAACATTTCATGAATTTTTTTGTAATTTTTAAATACCTAAAAGTATTTTTAATTAATTAATTTCCATTAACCAATTAAAAATAATCTTTTAAATATTTAAAAATACTTTTTAAATGATAAAAAATAAAATAAAAATGTTTTTGTGTCATAAAAATTAATAAAACCTTAAAGAAAAAGTTTCATAATTTTTATGATTTTTTAACTATTTTTAAATAAATGTACAATTTAAAAGAAAAAGAAATGAATTAAAATTAAATTAAATGGAAGTCAACAGAATGGATGGATGAGATTGACCCTGGATTTAAAAACATTGACTGCGCGCCAGAATGAGAGGCCCAGATTGCTTCTGATTAAATTAACTAAAATATGATTAATTAACCCTAACACGTGGATTAGGGTTAATCAAAGAGATCCTGGCCCTTCCCTTGCGCGCGTAGTCAACAGATTCAACGCATCCTACGGCCAATATTCAAACCAGCATTAATTATTGGATTAAACCCTAATCACACTCAGGTGGCCGGAGAAGACTTCCGGTCGTCTTCTCCGGCCAGAAGCTCACCTGAAAATCACCCAACTTCCTCAAAACGTAATATAAATGAAATCTATGAATTGGGAAACGTTCCTCTCACTCTCACGAATCAAACCCCTAACCTAAAACAAATTTATCTTTCCTAAATCATCTGAATCGAAGCAAACAATTTCTAGGGTTCGTAAGCTTCAAACACAAATTAAATTCTCAAAACACAACCATTTCAAAAACTAAAAGCATCAGGATGATCAGGAGAGCATAAAGAACAAGTTTGTAACAAGAAAAATCATTTCTGGAAAAATTAATTTCGAGCTACCTGAGATTTGCAACTTTCAATTTAGGAACTTTCAGGCCTCTTCCTTCAGTGCAAGCTGCTCCTCTTGGTCCTACAAAGGTGCTTGAATGCTCAAAATGAGTTTGTGTTGGCTGGAGAAAGAGATTCGAATGCTCCTGCTTCAGTTCAGTCAAAAATGGCAGATGAGATTCTGGCACTTTCAGGTCATGGTGATGGGGTGTTTAAGGTCCAGATGATGTGTATAGATGATCTGTGGTGTTGGTTTGTGTGTTGGAGACTTGTGGAGAGAGATTCGATAGAATCTGCAGCTTGAGGTGAATGATGGCAATGGAGTTTTCAGGCTTGTTTCAGGCTTATGCTTGGGGTGTTTCTTGTCTATGAGGTGTGGTGAGTTGAGTGATGATGAGAGTTTGAGTGTTTGAAGACTGTAGAAAGAATTTCGAAGGAACTTGCAATGAGGTGAGTTTTTGTGAATGTGATGAATGTGTGTGCTTCAGCCTTGGTTCTCATGTGTTATGGCCAGCAAACTGATTCAATAAACAATTGCAAGTGGCTGGTGGATGTGACCTGGCCTGCAGAGATAGGTGTGGCTACTTTTGCTCAAAGTCCACTTTTGTGTAAGATAGGGCATGGCTCAAGTTTAGGCAAGTACAAGTTGGGTTCTGGTGCAGCATGGTGAGTGTGAGAGGCTGGCTTGACTCAAGGATCAATGCAGCAAGTTGGTGAAAAGGTCATGAGTGTTTTGCAACTTGGTTAGCTTTATGGATTTTCATGAGAAAAGTCAAATTACATGAACCAAACCATGAGCAAACTTGATCCAAATCTGATTTTTGTGACTTAGAGGATGTTTACATAATGGTTTGACATGAATTAGAGGCTACATTTGACTTTGGTTCAAGACTTTGCAAAATTTCCTTTTTTGTGCATAACTTGAAAATCAATGATTTTTGCTAACTTTGCAATGCCATAACTTTTGATCCATGAAGAGTTTGATCATGTTCTTGTACTTTTTGAAAAGGGAAAGATGAGATCTACAACTTTCATGACCAAAGTTTATCCATTTGAAGCCTTTTTGGATCAAGAATCAAGGCTTGAAAATTGGCCTAAAATGAGGCATTCTTGAAAAGTCAACTATGCCTCAAAAAGTCAACTTTTGCAAAAACCCTAAATTCTTGATTTTATGCACTTCAACCTTATTCCATGATCAAACAAAGATCATATACACTCAAAATGATGAAGATCACCCATTGGTTGGGTCATTGGGGGCCTCAGATGCCCTGATTTTGTACTGACTTGTCTGAAAAGTCAACCCTTGATCAGATGACTTCCCCATGGAATTTCTTCATGAAAATTGATATGCATACTCCCTATACCATATAGAGACCAATGGAAACAATAATGACCAAAAAATTTGGGGTTATGGCCTCTGAAACCAAAACCCTAATTTTCAGTCAACTGTGTAGTTCAAGCTGGCCCTGCATCCACTCAAACCCTAGTTCTTGTGATTCCTCTGCATTTTTGACTTTGAGGAGATGAAATATGATATAAGAACACACATGGACCCCTTTGAGTTGATTGGTTGCCTTTGGAATGGCTCAAGATGCTTTGGGATTGCTCAGATCACAAACCCTAGGTGCAGATGCCTTGAAAACTATGCAGTGAATCAAAAATGAGATGTGAGATGACATGATTGTGTTTATGCATATGAGAATGATCACAAGCCATGGTGTGAATGGGTGAGGGCAAATTTGGGGTGTTTACAGATAATAGGATATATTAATGTGAATATGTGATATGTTGGTTTGTTGTGTGATTTTACCGATTTGTGAATTTTCGGGTAAAATTGGAATTGAAGGGTATTTTAGGCATTTGTTAATTAGTGTTAAGTTAGAAATTCGTAGAATTGGTATTTTTGTGAGAAAATGATATTTGGTTGGAAAGAGTAGAAAATAGAAATAGTAAGAAAAGAGAATATAAGAGAGTGAGAAAGGGTGAAATAGAAAGTTAGAAAAGAAGAGAAAGAAAAAGGGAAGAAAGAAAAGGAAGAAAAGAGAAAAGAGGAAAACTTCGGAAAGCTTCAAGATTGCTTTTAGGAATCGATTTAATCGGGTAAGGGTGATAAACATTGTTATCTTAATCTTGTATATGATTATGTATGTGTTAGATTTTGTGGGTTTTTGATTTGGTGGAGTTTTAGAGAAAATGAAAAGTTAGGTTTTGATGAGATTGTGAGAAATTTATAGATTAATCGGTTAGAACTTGATATAATCGAAGTATGAGGATGAATACATGTTAATAATCATGTTTGCTGAGTTTTGGAAGAGTTTTGGGGGCTTTTTATAGGTTTGTTACGCAGCTGGAAATTCTGGAAATCGCAGCGGTCTTATATGTAAACTGTAGGGAATTCTGTAAGCTTTCCAAAAAGTCCACAACCGCTTAATTTCAAGTCACGAGCAAAAAGTTATGCCACTTCTCGTGACAGCTGCTCCAAGATTTCAAAAACCAGAATTTTGAGATTGATGAACATAAGTTCAATCTCTCTCCTCCTTTTCAACCAAACTCTACCATGGATTTTACTCTAACTCCAGCTTCAAAAATTACTCAGCTTAATCCAACTACACTCAAAGCGAAACAATCTAGCGACTTGATCTGTCAACTTATCATTTCCATCAAAGTAAATATTCCTTCTCAGACAATTCCCACCTAAAATATACACACTTCTCTAACCCGACCGATACGAATTCAGGAGTCCAAACTCCTGCCGGTCCACAACAACATCGTCTTCACAACCTTGCACTTTCACAACCAACCTCAACTCGAACCAAATTCTTCATACCAATAACATTCTGGGGCAAGCCTCTCCCTCACTTAATTCCAAACTAATCTCTGCAAAACAAACAAGTGCTGACAGTGTTTCACACACATATCACGAACTAGGGAAATAAACGACATTAACGACATTGGCCGGACAGACCGACCTGCTCTGATACCACTAATGTAACACCCTTCTACCCCAAAACAAAATATTTAAATAATATCAGAGTAATCATCGAGAAAGGTGTCACATTTCATCATAATTCAAAACAAACAGTGTCCTATCCTGTAACACGAGTTAATCAACATCAAGAATAACATATAGCATTTCGCAGTGGAAATTAAACTTCGAAGTTCAAAACTTCATTAGTTTACTTCATAAACATAATTTTCACCATCCTGAATTTAACATCATAAAATGGGAAAACATTTATCCAAATAATAACATAACTGGAAACAGTTTAGCAAAAGAAAACCCATCCCAGTGTTACATGACACAGAGCAGGACACATAGACCAGAACCACTTCTAAGGAACACTAAAGCACGCTCCGAGACTCATGAAACTCCTATTGCACTGCAAGCCTATTCTTTATCATCTGCAAGTTACCCACAAAAGAGGCAACATTTCCAAGCAGGCAGGGTGAGTAATCATAATATATCATAAACGTACAAGAATATAGAACATAAATAAATTGGTACAACATATCATGACATCATCAACTATACAATTCAGCAACAACAACAACACGATCATGAAATTAAGCAACACCAACATAATCATGAAATTCATCAAGAATATGCAATTCTAACATCCTGATATGCAATATGCATGTGGTACCATTTTCATCATGAGATGGATACATGACCATCAACCCTCCACAAAGGAGCACATCGTAAATCATCGAGACACTTCAATCCACACAATGAGATTGAAGCAAATAAATAGGCCGAAGCCCCATCGTGAATATTATGAAATGCAATGATGCGCTATGTTGCACCCAAAAATTTGCCCTCACCAAGACAAGACATTGTGTACTAAGGTATCCCTAGAGTTTAACAAGGTTCACAAGGTTCACAAGAGTCACAAGGTATCTCAAGAGGTTCACAAGGTTCACAATTAGTCAGAAAGTTTGACAATTCCCCCAGACAATGCATCCTCCTAAGCAATGCATCCTAAACTAGGGTTTTGACTTTCATCAGGCTAAATGTACTTCCAAGGCTTCAAGTGAGCTTCATAGCATCATATATGTCTTCAAGAATCCCTATTCAAGTTTCAAAGCTTTCCCAAAAGGTTTGCTCAGTCAGATGATCAGATAGGCTAAAATCAGTCAAAGTAGTTAAAAAGTCAAACTGAGGTCAACTGTGGTCAAACCAAAGTCAAACTTCATGATTTTTTGCCAACATCAAGTTTATGAAGTAAAATTCATCATTTGATCAAGGGTTGATCATGATTCATCAAGGAGATTTCAGATCATCAAGAATCATGAGTTTCTAAATTAGGGTTTTCACAGGAAAAGTTAACTGAACTTTGACCAGCCATAACTTTCACATGCTTCATCAAAAATTTCCATCCAAAGCTCATTTTTAAGGAAATTTAATTCTCTACAACTTTGTGTCACACAAGCCAAGCCCAAAAATGCTTCATTTGGAAGGTATGAGCTAAGACATTATAGGTCATTTTAAAAGTCAACAAAAAGTCAACGTCTTCCAAAGAGCATAACTTGAGAATGGTAAAAGATATGGACATGAGACCAAATAGGTTGTTTAGAGGACTCTCTAAGCTTTCTAAAATGTCCAAGAAAACCTTCATAGCATTAAAATTTAGGGATTTGTGCCTTTGCAAAGTTGGGAAATTTTTGAGAGGTTTATGAAGCAAATGGGATCTTAGAACCAAATTTCTCCAAATGGGCTTGCATTTTTATGACCCAAACACTACTATGACATCATGCACGAATTAAAAATCATTTATTAAAATTTTTATTCATTTTATTTTATTTATTATGATTTTATACATTAAAAATCATTTTAAATCAAACTAAAATATAAAAGTCTCAATATTTGATTTGATTTTGGTTCTAGAAATTCTTAAAGGCCATTTAAAGATGATTGAGATCATGAAAAATCAGATCAACCAAAATAGTAAGAAGATATCAAATTTTTTTCAATATTTGAAAGCATATCTTTTTCAATCTCAAGTGATCCAAAAGTCCAAAGTAGGATATGATTTTTTGACCTAATTACACTCACTACATATACATGAAGAGATCACAATGCAAAGGGACGATTTTGGCTGCCTCCAAGAGTAAGATCAAACTTCAAATTTTTCATAAAAAACTCATAATTCGGATTCTATTTTGCAGGTTATATCAAAGTGTTTTGAAGGTTGCAATCTCTTCCTTGATCATCCTTGATGCTATACCAATGCATTACATCATCAAAATTGCCCTCATATGCATAAACAGAACCCGTGTTCTTACACTTTTATGATTTTTTTTGTTTTCTTCTATTCGTGCCATATAAATTATGTTTGATTGATGTTTTGTGTTTACAATGAAACAAGGAACGTTTTTGGATGGTTCAATTGAAGTTTCGTTGCAGGTTGAAGATTCTGCCATGATTAGGGTTTTGAACCTCACTTTAGGGTTTTCATGTTTAAGCCATATAAATAATTTTGGAAGCCGTGGTTAAATCGTAAACCTCACAAGGATCATGTTTATGTATTTAATTTGTTAAAATTTTGCGTATTCTGAATGTTGCAAGCTTGCAGGTTTATAGTGACAATTGGACTACCGTAGCTATAAGTCCTTTAAAAACCGTAGCTAAAAGCTCCTCTCCTGAGGTTGAAGATGAAAGCTATGGCGCGAAGATTTATTTCAAAATTTCAATATAATTAATCTTGTTTTTGTTTCATTAACATTACAAGTTGTATGGTTGGTTCAGATGGTGGAGGTCACGCATGTGGGAAGCCCAAGACCTGGGTTCGAATCCCAAGTCTCTTTTTTTATATATAATTATGTTATGTTTTTTAGGTTTATATTATATTGAATGTTGCTCCTTCAAAGTCACCAACGCATGTGCATTCCAGTGGCAAGGGATATATGTGTGGAGCATGGAGGCCTGGGTTCGACCCCAGGCTCCAGTAGGTAAGCTATTTTGGTTCCTTTTTTCTAATTTTTTGTTATTTTAATATATTTTAATAATTATTATTAATTAACTAAATTTTTTTCTAAATGAATAAAAACTTAATTAGTTTATATGTAACTATAAATAGATATTTGTAAATAAGTACTAATTATTTTTCTAAATCTTATTTTATTATTTATTTTACTATAATTATATTTTGTAAATAAAAAAATTTATTTATTTTAATTAATTATTTTTAAAACCCTAATTATTTTCTAAAACCCTAATTTTTTCCACTAACCTTAAAATTTAACCTAATTTTTTCTAACCCTAAATATTTATTTTATAATAACTTTTTTTATTTTGTAATATATTAACCTTTTATTATTATTAAATCCTTTAAGTTTATACTATTTTTCTGATAATCTATAAAATTATAACTTATTTAACTTGAAATATTTCTTTAAAAATTCTAATTTTTCTTTATTACTTCATCATTTTTCTTTCTTTCTAATATTTATTTATTGCTTTGTTATTATTATTGCTCCATTTTTTTGCTTTATTATTATTATTATTATCATTATTTATTATTATTATATTGTAATTATCCCAAAGCCATGTAATAATTCTAGATTTATTTTCCATTTTATTATGAATATTTTATTGTGTGGTTAGTAAATAGAGTGTGGAAATTTACTTGTAATTAATTTAATTTAGATAATTAATTTAAAAAGATAAATATTTGAAAATAAACACTCACACACGTAAGTCGATCTTTGATCGTCATCTTGCACTTTCTAGGGTTACCTCTCATGTTGCCTATTTCTAAGGTCAAGTAAGGTGTCTTAAGCAAAGTCCCTTCATAAATATCATCAAGTCCCTTCAAATTATAAGATCAAGTCCCTTCGAGGTTGCCTACGATAAATGATCTTGTCCCTTCGAATAAAAGATGATAAGTCCATACGAATTGCTAAAGACACCTTACAGTTGCCTATATTCAGATGTCCCTATACATGTCCCTTCTCACATCCAAGGTAATGACTACCGATTCCTTAATAATAGGGATAGTCTTACCATTGAAAGAAAAATTAAGAACAGTAAAGACTTAATATAGGGTAGGTTCCTCTTAAGTACTTGCTCACCTTTTCAAAATACATTTTACACTTCACATTTCAAACAAATTTTCAAAACAAAGTCTTTATATACATCCATACGAGGATCATTATAAAGCACTTAGAAATTTTTTAATCACAAACTACACCTTTCTCAAAACAGTTTAAAGTGAGCTAAGTAACTAAGAGTCCATGGATAACCATGGATATAAAGGGTGTTAACACCTTCCCTTTATATAACCTACCCCCCGAACTCAAAATCTTTTTAAGGTCTTTCCTGTTCTTTTATGTCCTTTCCTTTTGGATAAACTAAAAGTCGGTGGCGACTCTTGCTATCCGCAACATTTAACTAAAGTCAGTTCTCCCACCGTGTTACAGAACTGGCGACTCTGCTGAGGACTCATGATAAAAGAGGGGTACCCTTAGGAATTAGATCACTCTAAATTTGTTTGCTTTGTTTGCTTTACTTTACTTGTTGGGGCTCTCATGTGTGAAAGATCCTAACCCGGATCTAGTGTACCCTAGGTAAATGGCAATAGACCAAGGAAACTGTACGGCGTATACCGATATGGTTGATCTGGTGGCCATAGTTAGTGTGACTTCTTGGTTGGTGCTTATGTTCCTTAAGTAAGTTAAGGATAATATGGGGATGCCATATGTTGTCAATACACTAACTAACTTTTAGAACCTTAGTCATCCCATCTTGGCCTTTAGAAAGTAGTGAGATAACCGGCTTTGGTGAAGACTGAAGTTGGTTGATACTCGATACTACACTCATTGAGATCCTAAACTTGGAGGGTTTTGGTTGGCAAGTAAGTTGCCTACTAAACAACCACCCTTGGGAAGGATCAGTGATATTGAGATCCCTTAGAACCCGGTTACTTTTGTAGGACAGGATGAACCAACTAAACTTCAAGGGAGGGTACTTACCTTTAAACCTCATACAAGCCTCTAAACATAGGGCTATGGTGTGACTTGTTTGTGTGTGCCACATGTTTGTGATTGAGCATAACATCATAACATCATCATGCATCATAAGCATAGCATTTTCACTAACCATTTCAAGGACCAAAGGATTCATCTTTGTTCTTTGTTGCAGGTCATGGCTTCTGCTCGTAGGAACACTATCCGGATCAACTTTGTAGGAATACCTCCTAAGCTTAAGGAATTGGTCTCTCAAGTTTCTGAAAACTCCCAATTCATCAAGAGGCATGGTCACCTATTGGATCTAGTCACTTCCGGGTTTGATGAGGACATGATGAGTGTCCTATTTCAGTTCTCTGATCCTAAACATCACTGCTTCACATTCCCCGACTATCAGTTGGTTCCTACAATGGAAGAGTTCTCTAAATTACTGGGTATACCTATCCTTGATCAAAGACCCTTTACGGGCTTAGAGAAAGAGCCTAAACCTGAAGTCATTGTTGCAGCCCTACATCTGAAGAAATCAGACACTGTCCTAGAAACAAGAAGTGGAGTTAAGGGTATCCTTGCTAAGGTATTGATGGAGAAAGCTCAAGTGTTCCTGAAGGCTATGAGTTATGATGCTTTTGAGGAGATCTTGGCCTTATTGATCTATGGCCTAGTGTTGTTCCCTAATCCAGACCAGTTCATAGACGTACATACCATCAACATATTTCTGACTCGCAATCCAGTGCCCACATTACTTGGGGACATCTTACATTCTCTCCACACTCGTACTACGAAGGCGAGAGGGACTCTGATGTGCTGCATACCTCTCTTGTCTAGGTGGTTTATTTCTCACCTTCCTTGATCAGTGATGAAGAATGAACAAGGGTACAGGTGGTCTAAAAGGATCATGTCACTTTCACATTCAGATATTCATTGGTGCTCTCGATCTATGGAGAATGTTGCTATCATTGACCATTGTGGGGAGTTCCCTAATGTGCCACTCCTTGGCATAAGAGGGGGCATTACTTACAACCCTTCTTTAGCTCTACGTCAGTTTGGTTATGCTCGGAATGATGGTCCTCATGACATGCTTATTCAGGGTATTGTGTTCGACTACGACAACGATCTGCAAGGTTACCGTCAAAGGTTCATACGAGCTTGGGGCAAGGTGAACAAGGTTGACAGCAAGACTCTGGAACCAAAGTACTTCATTCCTATGGAACCTTATCTCAGATTGGGTACGAGCACGTGCTCAGACTCTTATGATGTCATATCCTGCTATCCTGCCAGTTACCATGGAGCTTGTTGCTGAAGGAGATACTCCTTATATCATTCTTCACCCAGACATGCCCACTAACCTGGAAGAATTGCAGAAGTCTTGGATCCAACTAAAGGAACAAAGAAATACCTTTTAAGCTCAATTCAGGATTAGCCAAGAAAAAGTGTTGGAGTTGACCAAGCAACTTCACGAGGAGCGGAACCTCAACACATACCTCCATACAAAGAGGAAACGTCCATGGGAGACTTAAAACCCCAGTTTTGTACTTATTTCCCTTCATTGTAAGCCCAAGGGGAAAAATAATTTTAACATTTACTAATAAAAGTTTTTATTTCTGTTTGTTTAACAAATGTAAATTATGTGGTCCTTGAAAACATTGCATATGCATCTACATACCATATCATTGCATGACAGGTTGTCACAACAGGTTTCTCATCTTCTCGCTGTTTATTTCAGTAGAAATGGCTCTCGAACAATCTATCAAAGATCTTCAAGCTCAGAATGCTCAGTTTCAAGAAGTGATTCTGAATTTGTCCAAGGGGCAAGAAGAGTTGAAAGCATTCCTCTCTAAGGACATGAAGAAGAAGAATCCTGAGGACAACAAGGATGATCAGCTGAAACAACTACAAGCTGAGATGGCAGAAATGAGGATCCAAATGAATGACCAGGTGGCTCTTATTCAAATTTTAGCTCAGGGGAAAGAAGAGCTGAGAACCTTTGTCCACAAACTTCAAAGTAACGGAGTCAGAAATCTAATTGTCAGTCAACCTCCGTTAAAACAAGCTGACTTGGTTGAAAGGAAGATGAGGATAAAAGAAGGTAAGAGACAGGTTGCCACTGATTGTTTTTCAGTTGAAGAAGAAAGACCTGGTAAAGTTAATCCACCTCAATACAAGGAATGTAGAAGACAGTTTATCAAATTCAGCACTCCAATGATGCAAGTTCTGCAATGCTTGTTGGAGATGAAGCTAATTTCCTTGAAAAATCCTCCTCAAAATCCTAATACTTCCTCTCCTCGCTATAATCCCAAGGCAAGGTGTGGGTATCACTCCAACTGTCCCGGACATGATACTAATAGTTGTTGGACATTGAAGAAAAAGATTCAAGACCTGATTGATGAAGGAATCCTCGAGGTTACGCCAGAAGGCCAAATTGAATTCTACTATCGTCCATCAAACATCGAAGCTGCAAGACAAGTTGCCCAACGTAGCAAAAAAAAAGCCTACTGTCGCTCCCACCAAATGACACCTGGTCAGAAGGGGTACAGACGCGAACGGTCGGCGAAAGAGAAGAAGTGAAAAGAGTCGCCAGCTAAGCATTTTTATCCCGAAGGAAAGGTAATGCTGCATAAACCTGAGGAAAGATGAATAAGACGGTTGCGAACCAGAGAAACTGAGAAAGGGGGTTGGTTACAACCTGGGAAGGTATTAGCACCCATATTGTCCGTCAAACTCGATGGGATCCACGCTTGAAAGTTTGTGTTTAAAGGGGTAGTGTCAATGCTATCTGTGTGCAAAAGCTGGAAAGAATGCAAGTGTCAGTGCTGGAAGAAAGTGAAGTGAAATATGTGAAGTGTCAGTGCTGGAACAGGAGTGTAGAGCTCAGGAACATGAGGCCAAAAGAATAATGCTGGAAGAGGGGGAATATACAGAGACTTTTGTTCGATAACCGTTAAGTTATGCCTACGTATCCTCTCGTGCAATGAGGAAGTCAGAACACCGTAGTTCGACTCAAAGAGACTGAAAGATAAATTGACTGATGAACTGCTTGCTTGTCTATGCTCAAGTGTATGACCTGTCTGGCCCAGGTGCAAACTGTCTTGCATTAGACGGAAGAAGCAAGTTCTCGTGTGTGAGTGAATGAGATGAGGAAAGAATCCCGGAGGAGACGATTATTGTTTGTTTTTGAGTTTTCAATCTTTTATTGCTTCTTTGTGTTTGTTATAAGTTGATAAGCTTAAGCCTAAACCAAGGGTTAGTAAACTCATCACATCTTCCCTTTGGTTAGGGGTAATGAGAATACTTTAAGTATGAAGTAAACACCTCAAACTTAATCACCATGATGTAGGATTAAGATCATTAACCTACTTGCAATTATTTAGATGTTTTGGGAGTTTTTGTTTAGTGTTAAGTAATGAGTTTAAGCCATAATCAAGGATTTAATGGACCCATTACACCATCCTAATAGAAGGATAATAGATGAGAACATTTAAGCTGAGGAAGGCTCCTCATCTTAATCCATGATTAGGGATTAACCTCATGACAAAACAAAGCCTTTATTAAATGGATTTTAGTTAATGGTAAGATTAAGAAGTAGCTTTTATGGTTTGTAAGACAGCTTGAGGGGGACTTGTCCATTAACACTAGGGTTAGTCCTTCTTAACCAATTAAGGAAGAATTAGAACCCTAATGCAAGGCCCAAGTTACAAGCTTGATGTCTTAGTGATTATTAGATGAATTGATTAAAGGGTTTAAACATATTAAGGGTTTAACACTTAGAATTAAAGTTATACACTTCATCCTAATAGAAGGATGCAGACATAAGCTTAATCACAAAGCCTTAAAGCCTTTATGGTTTAGTCCTTGATTATGAGGTGAGAAGAGAAGACTCAAAGATGTCACAAAGGCAAAACTAAATGGGAGACTAATCAAACCCTAATTATGATCATGCTTGGTTGTTCCTAGGGTTTATGAGGCTTGCAAAAGATCTTCAGGAGAAAAGCCACCAGGAAAGAAACAGATGAAAGGAGGAGAAGCAGAAAGAAATAAGACAACTTGCTTCACCTAAGAAGACAAGTTGCCTGAAGAAAGAAAGTAAGAGATGAACATGAATGAGAAAGCTCACTCTAATATAAAGATAAAATGAAGCAATGATGCAAGAGAGATGAGAAGAGATTGTGAGAAGTTAGCAAAAGAAATGAAATGCAAAGAAAATGAGATGAAATGCCATGATGCAAGACAAAGTCAGATGCATGAACATGATGTTAATGATGCTAAGAGATGATGCAAACATATGTCAAAAGTTGTGGATGACCATACAAGGATGAGGATGCAAATGAAGCATACAAAAGACATGAAAGTTTATGAATGCACATGAAATGAAATGAAAGCAAAACATGGAAAATGGATGATTCAATGATCAAAAATGATTTCAATATGTCCTAAGGTGTCTTATATGTCATGAGGATGCACAAAATGTCATGGCAAATTCTTGAATGCAAGCATATGAGAGATGGATGCAAATGAAGGCAAGAATTAGGGTTTATGCATAACATACAACACAAAATTCAAAATCAGAAGCAAATGACATGATAAAAAATTGAAAATGGGATCAAAGGAACCCTAACCCTACACAAGTTCACTGCCCAAAGGAGGGGACCTAAGTCTTAACCTAATGGAAGTTGTGATTTTTTCAAGTCAACTAGGGTTTCAAGGCACTTCAAAAGGAAAAATGCACATTAAATTGAAAATGAAAGATAAATTCAAACTAATTTTACCCTAAAAACTACATGATATGAAGGATGTAATGCAAGAAGAACCATCATCAAACTCTTCATGGTTAGGCAGAATGAATTTTTCTAAGTTAAGACCAAAATATTTCCTTTTAATAACTTTTATTCCAATGAAAAATGTCAAAGTAGGTCAAGAACCAAAAATAAATTTGTTTGAAGAGTTGGACAATGTTTCTAAATGTATCAAAATGTAATGTGAATTTTTTGGTGATTTTTAAATACCTAAATGCATTTTTAATTAATTAATTTCCATTAACTAATTAAAAATAAACATTTAAATGATTTAAAAATAATTTTTGATGCAAAAAATAAAAATAAAAATATTTTCAGAATGAGAAAAATATTTTATGCCATGGTGCAAAAAATGAGATTTTTAAGAAATGATTTGCTATTTTTAATAAAATGATAAAGAAAATGCAATTAAAATGAATTTAAAATATGAATTAATGGAAGTAATCAAATCCAGTGGCTGAGATTCAAACAAAAAGGGGATGGAATTGACTTTGCGCGCTAATGGACGGCTCACATTCAAACTCACTAATTACGCAATTAAGACCTAATCTGAACCCTAATGATTTTCAGGTGACCGGAACAGTGTTCCGGTCATCTTCTCCGGCCATCCATTTCTTCAATCTCACTCAATACGCAACAAAAACTCATCAAACTCTCCAGAATCAACCCTTATACATCACTGAATCTAAACCCCACAACAAAAATCATTTATTTTTCATGAATCAAGAGAATCAGATCAAAACACAATTCACGGGCAAAGTTTCAAAACAACATAAAATCTTCAAAACTCAACCATTTTCAAAAATGAAAGCATCAACATGATCAGGGCAGCATGAAGAACATGTTTATAACCTAAAATCAAGCTTCTGGAAAATTTGTTCTTAAGGTTACCTGAGCTGAAGCTTTCGAAAGTGGCACTGTTTGGCTGCTTCTTTGCTTCAAAACTTCTCCAATGATCTTCCTCAAGTGTTTGTGATGCTTAGTTGGAGTTTTTGGGGCCTCAAAATGAAGGTGGCAAAAGCTCAGTTTGTGCAATGTGAAAATCATATTTCTGATTGTGGGCCTTTTAGGGCAAGGTGATGGTTGGGAAATGATCAGAGGGTTAGGGTGAGTTGTTCTGTGGAATTTGTTTTGATGTTTGAGGCTTGTGTGTTGAGTTTTGAAGAAAAATGCATAAGAGAGGATTTTCGTGAAATGCTGTGTTATGAGAGGTTTCAGCTTGTGTTGTGTGGTGTGTTGAGTTGCTTTTGGTCCATGTATCAAGTTGTGATAGGTCAGAGAGTTGTTGTGGGCTATGCTGATTGGTATGGCTTGTTTTGCAAAAAGTCATGGCTATGTGTCCTTTGAGGTATGGGCTGTCTCAGGCCTAGGACAAAGGCATGTCTACTGCAGCTTGATTCAAGGATGACCATGGAAGTGAGATTGAGGCAAATCAGCAAGTGGATTGAAACTTGTGGGGGTTTTTGCAATTTTCATGAAGTTTGGCCCTTTCTTGATTTCTTCACGCACAAGTCATGAAACTTGAGAATTCTTGGCACAAATCTGACTTTTAGGCATTTCATTGTGTTTGTATGATGATTAGAAGTCACTTTGAAGTCACAAATTGGTTTGGCAAGGGTTTTTGCAAGTTTCCCTCTTTGGTGCAAAAGTGAAAATTTCATGATTTTCCCAACTTTGCAAGGCCATAACTTTTGATCTAAAATGAATTAGAATGAGTTCTTGTACTTTTTGAAAATGGGAGGATCCAATCTACAACTTTCATGACCAAATATTTTTCATTTGAAGCATTTTTGAATCAAAAGAGGGGGTTGAAAAACTTTCCCAAAATGGCAAGTTTGCATTACAAGTCACTTTCCCAAAATGGCAACTTTGCAAATGGCTTGAAATTCTTCAATTTTGTGAACTTCTAACTTCTTCTAAGACCAAATAAAGATCATACACATTCAAAATGATGGAGAAACCCCTTTGGTTGGGGGATTGGGGGCCTCAGATGCCCTGATTTTGCACTGACTTGCTCAAGAAGTCATCTTTTGATCAGATGCCTTCCTCATTGAATTTCTTCATGAAAATTGATATGCATGATCCTCATAACATATAGAGACCAATAGAAACAAGAATGACCAAAAAATTTGGAGTTATGGCCTCTGAAACCAAAACCCTAATTTCAGGCCATCTGTGTAGTTAAGCTTGGCTCTTCTTCCATGCCTTTCCTCAGTTCTTGTGATTTTTGAGTTCCTTGATCTTTGGAGGATAGAATATGATGCTTGAACCTACATGGACCCTCTTGAGATGATTTAAGGCCCTTGGAGTGGCTCAGATGGCACTTGAATTGCTCAGATCACAAACCCTAGATGCAGATGACTTTGAACCAATGCAGTGAAGCAAAAATGCAATATGAGATGGTATGATGGAAACTATGCAAATGAAAAGAATCACAAGCCATGGTGTGAATGAGTGAAGGCAAATTTGGGGTGTTTACACCTACCTATTCCTGTTAAGATATGGGGCACCTTGGGACATCCAAATGGCAAATTTGATTTCATGGTGAAATATACTGCTCCTGAAAGTTCACAAATTGCAATTTAAGACATTCAGCCAACTGGATGGGACAACATTTCAACTTTCATTTGTAATTTCTTTTATTTTGTTTAAACACTTACTATTATGTTAAACTTTTGTTTTCACTAATGCATTGCGTATGTTTGTCTTGAATTGATCCATTTGTTCCACTATATTTTGAACTATGCTTCATATTTCTATTTTGTGATATTTAACTCCTGATAAAGCTATAAGCCTGTAGAAGGAGGATGACGAAAACAATACCATAATCATATGCAGTATGCTTTTGAACAGACTATGCTGACGATGTACAGGCATTGTTTCAATTCCTAAACAGTGGAGATATAAGGAAGTTAATCCCTAGTCAACCCTTTTGAGCCTATGAAGTAGGAGTTTTTATTCTCGCACAAATTAAAACCCTTATTCATAACCCGGGGTAGGGTAGTTACTCGGTTAACTCAAATATGCCAATTATCTGTGTTGTACACAACTAATGATGGTTCTCTGTAATCATTAAACCTGACAGTCAATATCCAGCAAAAGAAAAACCCACTAAGTCAAAACCTATGAAGGAGACTTAGTAAAAAAATTGAGAAATTCCGCTGACTGTAATTTTGAAACAAACAGTTTAGGCAAATAAAAGATATAACAAAGTCAAAATAAAAAAGAGGTCACTATGAATCCTCAACAAAGAAAGATGACTGAATGTTCAAATAAATTTTTGGTTTCTGAACCATCACAAATGTCAGTGTTACAATTCCAAACTCCTTTGAGCCTCAATGCATAAGTTAACTGAGCATAGGACTAAAGAACATCATGGAGATTGGGTTGGGTACAAATAAAATTTGAGCCTTTATCCTTTGTTTCTTAAACCGTGAACCAGGCCACGCTACAACCCTTTAAAAGTCCTAACTGAAGCATGGTTAGTTCGAAAGCGTACTGCTACAAAAAGGTATTCTGACTCCTTTAGGGCTTATTATAAAACTTGAGTTAATATCACAGTTCTCACAAAAACTGTTTTTCTAAAATAACTCTTTTTCAAAACTTCAAGACAGACATAAGCATTGCATTTTTGAATATATTTGTTTGCATATACCTGAGTGTTTGATAAACAGAGAAACTTACAGGATGAATGTTCAATAAACCAAAGTCCTTCCGATAAACAAAGTTGCTTCCTGGATCAAAGTCCATGTATACAAAGGGGCATAGTCATTATCTCCCAATCAAGGGGGCAGGCCATGATACTTCCTAACTCATTTGGGGCAATCAGGACAGGATTCAATTATGTTTAAGTAGCCAGGGGCAGATCTCCTCATCTATCTAAATTACCAAGGGTAACATTACAGAGTTCATAATGCCAGGGGCATAGTCACTGTTTCCCAATCAAGGGGCATACCAACTTACTGTTCAATTCATTCGGGGTAATCAAGTCCAGATTCAATAATGCTTAATAGTCAGAGGCAGCTCTCCTCATATATTTGAATTACCAATGGTAACATTATAAAGTTCATGATGTCAGAGGCATATTATTGTGGGGCATTCTGCTTATTTCTCTTGAGGTAACTACATTCAGATACTTCCATTACGGGACAATTCATCCTCAACCAAGGAGCAATGCTTTCTTTTCAAATCTAATACCCGGAGCGTATATGGTCCATCACAATTTGAAGACACGTTCCTCTCATTGTATTACCTTGATATTGGATTCGCAGCAGAAGCCATTATGGAAATTAATTGTCTACGCCAGTAGTATCAGATGGTGTCAGTATCATGTCTTCAGATCCAGCTATGAGGATTTCTGGGAAGGTATTCAGGAAAGTTAAGAATCTCAGGAGCTCTAAATCCAATTGGTTATACACTCTCAAAGTTGAAACGATTCTGTTTTCGAGTTCAGCTTTACTTTTCCCTCTTTATTCAGGATTACTTTTCCTCTTTTACTAAAGCGAAAGACGTTTGTTGGTTATGTTTGAATGTATATATGCTTTGAATATGATTGATGCTTACCAGAAATGCATGAAATGCAGTAATAGTATTTACTAAGGAAGAACGATGGTAGTAGTTCAACGAAGCTTCGTCGGTTCATCCCCACAAGACAACTACAAATCCCCAGTAGAGCAAATCTATCTTTATAGATACTTCAAGTTACGTCTCCCCTTGAATTTTTGTCCATCTCTTTTATCCTCAGTCAGGATACTCATGAACTTATTCCTCAATAGAAGTACGACAAACGAAGACGGGAGGTTATAAATACTATACTATCAAACGAAACGGGAACGAGGTCCTCATATTCTTCAGCAACGAAGCGGGATTTATTTTCCCTAGCCAACAGTTGTTATACAAAGATATCCAGGTGCTTCAGGCTGCATGATTCATACATACATCATTTATATCATACCATAGCATATACATAATGCACAATACATTTACTTAGATGCACCATGCCATACATGCATACATATTGCATAAACTAACCTTTTCCTTGCAGGATGGTTATATACAGATAAAATACTATCAACAATTCACAACAGGTCAGAGACGATCTATACGAAGGTCTAGTGCTGATACTTAATTCAGGGATGATCACCACGAAGATTCATTGCTGATAATCATTACTCAAGTTGTCCTTGGATAGTAGGCAAACGGTCTATACGAAGATCTATTCCCTAATCCAGGATATTTTCAAGGGATATAATCGTCACGAAGATTTAATCCTGATATTCTTTTATCCTTGGATAGTAGGCAAACGGTCTATACGAAGATCTATTCCCTAATCCAGGATATTTTCAAGGGATATAATCGTCACGAAGATTTAATACTGATATTCTTTTATCCTTGGATAGTAGGCAAACGGTCTATACGAAGATCTATTCCCTAATCCAGGATATTTTCAAGGGATATAATCGTCACGAAGATTTAACCCTGATATTCTTTTATCCTTGGATAGTAGACAAACGGTCTATACGAAGATCTATTCCCTAATCCAGGATATTTTCAAGGGATATAATCGTCACGAAGATTTAATCCTGATATTCTTTTATCCTTGGATAGTAGGCAAACGGTCTATACGAAGATCTATTCCCTAATCCAGGGTATTTCCAAAAGAGATAATCGTCACGAAGATTTATTTCTATTGGTTTATTCAACAACTCAAAATAGTTCAGAGACGATCTATACGAAGATATAGTGCTGATACTTAATTCAGAAAAAATCACCACGAAGATTTGGTTCTGACACTTAAATTAAAGTATGTTCTTAAATATGGTTCAGAGACGATCTATACGAAGATCTAAGCCCTGACACTTAATGAAGGATATTCTTTTCCCCCAGAGATAATGCATAGACGATCTATACGAAGATCTAGTGCTGACATTCAACTCAAACCATGTTACAGGAACGATTCAGAGATGGCCTATACAAAGACCTAGTACTGATATCCAGAATCAACATCAAGATATTATCACCTCCTGATATTATGGATGGCATCTATAAGCCCATCTCCAGTTCTTCAGAGTGGCATCTTCAAGCCCACTTAAGCATATAAAATTAATCATCAGTGTTATTTTACGCACCGGCGAATGCAAATTTTTGGGCTTTTGTGTTCACTCCCCTTCAACCTTCCAGGTCACGAATGGCACATATACCAATCTAACCCCTCAGGTTTCAGAAAATTGAACAGGGACAGCTGTTGCACCCCAAAATTTGCCCTCACTAAGACAAGACATTGTGTATTAAGGTATCCCTAGAGGTTCACAAGGTTCACAAGGTTCACAAGAGTCACAAGGTATCTCAAGAGGTTTACAAGGTTCACAATTAGTCAGAAAGTTTGACAATTCCCTCAAACAATGCATCCTCCTAAGCAATGCATCCAAAACTAGGGTTTTGACTTTCATCAGGATAAATGGACTTACAAGGCTTCAAGTTAGCTTCATAGAATCCTATATGTCTTCAAGAATCCCTATGTCAAGTTTCAAAGCTTTCCCAAAAGTTTTGCTCAGTCAGATGATCAGATAGGCTAAAATCAGTCAAAGTAGTTAAAAAGTCAAACTGAGGTCAACTGTGGTCAAACCAAAGTCAAACTTCATGAATTTTTTCCAACATCAAGTTTATGAAGTAAAATTCATCATTTGATCAAGGTTTGATCATGATTCATCAAGGATATTTCAGATCATCAAGAATCAGGAGTTTCTAAATTAGGGTTTTCACAGGAAAAGTCAACTGAACTTTGACCAGCCATAACCTTCACATGCTTCATCAAAATATTTCCATCCAAATCTTATTTTGAAGGAAATTGAATTCTCTACAACTTTGTGTCTCACAAGCCAAGCCCAAAAATGCTTCATTTGGAAGGTATGAGCTAAGACATTATAGGTCATTTTAAAAGTCAACAAAAAGTCAACATCTTCCAAAGAGCATAACTTGAGAATGGTAAAAGATATGGACATGAGACCAGAGAGGTTGGTTAGAGGACTCTCTAAGATTTCTAAAATGTCCAAGAAAACCTTCATAGCATTAAAATAGAGGGATTTGTGCCTTTGAAAAGTTGGGAAATTTTTGAGAGGTTTATGAAGCAAATGAGATCTTAGAACCAAATTTCTCTAAATGGGCTTGCATTTTTATGACCCAAACACTACTATGACATCATGCACGAATTAAAAATCATTTATTCAAATTTTTATTCATTTTATTTTATTTATTATGATTTTATACATTAAAAATCATTTTAAATCAAAATAAAATATAAAAGTCTCAAAATTTGATTTGATTTTGGTTCTAGAAATTCTTAAAGGCCATTTAAAGATGATTGAGATCATGAAAAATCAGATCAACCAAAATAGTAAGAAGATATCAAATTTTTTTCAATATTTGAAAGCATATCTTTTTCAATCTCAAGTGATCCAAAAGTCCAAAGTAGGATATGATTTTTTGACCTAATTACACTCACTACATATACATGCAGAGATCACAATGCAAAGGGACGATTTTGGCTGCCTCCAAGAGTAAGATCAAACATCAAATTTTTCATAAAAAACTCATAATTCGGATTCTATTTTGCAGGTTATATCAAAGTGTTTTGAAGGTTGCAATCTCTTCCTTGATCATCCTTGATGATATCCCAATGCTTTACATCATCAAAATTGCCCTCATATGCATAAACAGAATCCGTGTTCTTACACTTTTATGATTTTTTTTGTTTTCTTCTATTCGTGCCATATAAATTATGTTTGATTGATGTTTTGTGTTTACAATGAAACAAGGAATGTTTATGGATGGTTCAATTGAAGTTTCGTTGCAGGTTGAAGATTCTGCCATGATTAGGGTTTTGAACCTCACTTTAGGGTTTTCATGTTTAAGCCATATAAATAATTTTGGAAGACGTGGTTAAATCGTAAACCTCACAAGGATCATGTTTATGTATTTAATTTGTTAAAATTTTGCGTATTCTGAATGTTGCAAGCTTGCAGGTTTATAGTGACAATTGGACTACCGTAGCTAAAAGTCCTTTAAAAACCGTAGCTAAAAGCTCCTCTCCTGAGGTTGAAGATGAAAGCTATGGCGCGAAGATTTATTTCAAAATTTCAATATAATTAATCTTGTTTTTGTTTCATTAACATTACAAGTTGTATGGTTAGTTCAGATGGTGGAGGTCACGCGTGTGGGAAGCCCAAGACCTGGGTTCGAATCCCAGGTCTTTTTTTATATATAATTATGTTATGTTTTTTAGGTTTATATTATATTGAATGTTGCTCCTTCAAAGTCACCAACGCATGTGCAGTCCAGTGGCAAGGGATATATGTGTGGAGCATGGAGGCCTGGGTTCGACCCCAGGCTCCAGCAGGTAAGCTATTTTGGTTCCTTTTTTCTAATTTTTTGTTATTTTAATATATTTTAATAATTATTATTAATTAACTAAATTTTTTTCTAAATGAATAAAAATTTAATTAGTTTATATGTAACTATAAATAGATATTTGTAAATAAGTACTAATTATTTTTCTAAATCTTATTTTATTATTTATTTTACTATAATTATATTTTGTAAATAAAAAAACTTATTTATTTTAATTAATTATTTTTAAAACCCTAATTATTTTCTAAAACCCTAATTTTTTCCACTAACCTTAAAATTTAACCTAATTTTTTCTAACCCTAAATATTTATTTTATAATAACTTTTTTTATTTTGTAATATATTAACCTTTTATTATTATTAAATCCTTTAAGTTTATACTATTTTTCTGATAATCTATAAAATTCTAACTTATTTAACTTGAAATATTTCTTTAAAAATTCTAATTTTTCTTTATTACTTCATCATTTTTCTTTCTTTCTAATATTTATTTATTGCTTTGTTATTATTATTGCTCCATTTATTTGCTTTATTATTATTATTATTATCATTATTTATTATTATTATATTGTAATTATCCCAAAGCCATGTAATAATTCTAGATTTATTTTCCGTTTTATTATGAATATTTTATTGTGTGGTTAGTAAATAGAGTGTGGAAATTTACTTGTAATTAATTTAATTTAGATAATTAATTTAAAAAGATAAATATTTGAAAATAAACACTCACACACGTAAGTCAATCTTTGATCGCCATCTTGCACTTTCTAGGGTTACCTCTCATGTTGCCTATTTCTAAGGTCAAGTAAGGTGTCTTAAGCAAAGTCCCTTCATAAATATCATCAAGTCCCTTCAAATTATTAGATCAAGTCCCTTCGAGGTTGCCTACGATAAATGATCTTGTCCCTTCGAATAAAAGATGATAAGTCCCTACGAATTGCTAAAGACACCTTACAGTTGCCTATATTCAGATGTCCCTATACATGTCCCTTCTCACATCCAAGGTAATGACTACCTATTCCTTAATAATAGGGATAGTCTTACCATTGAAAGAACATATAAGAACAGTAAAGACTTAATATAGGGTAGGTTCCTCTTAAGTACTTGCTCACCTTTTCAAAACACATTTTACACTTCACATTTCAAACAAATTTTCAAAACAAAGTCTTTATATACATCCATACGAGGATCATTATAAAGCACTTAGAAAATTTTTAATCACACACTACACCTTTCTCAAAACAGTTTAAAGTGAGCTAAGTAACTAAGAGCCCATGGATAACCATGGATATAAAGGGTGCTAACACCTTCTCTTTATATAACCTACCCCCCGAACTCAAAATCTTTTTAAGGTCTTTCCTGTTCTTTTATGTCCTTTCCTTTTGGATAAAATAAAAGTCGGTGGCGACTCTTGCTATCCGCAACATTTAACTAAAGTCAGTTCTCCCACCGTGTTACACGCTACATCGTAAAATTCATCAAAATAATTCGCATCATTCATTTCACATCAGTAATCCAATCATCAAATAATCATATATATCATCATGACATTACACCCAGAACACTGGTTCTACAACTACTTTGACACATCAAGAATTGACCCGTACCCGATAAATTATGAGGTAATTACAAGGTTATTTCATAAATTCATTTATAAAAACTATTGCATTTTTCTCATTTTTATTCATCAAAATAAAGTTCAGTTTATGCTCTTTCCGACGCTTCAAATGGAATGCGAATCGGACTTACGGTTTGAAAGTTACGGATTTTTCAAGAATTAAAAATTGGCATCCAAACAGTGTTAACCGGTTAACCCATAGCGTTAACCGGTTAACGCCTGTGAAACTTCAGCAATAACCCAAAATTTTCAATGGTTAACCGGTTAACCAAATGCGTTAACCGATTAACGCACGCGTTTCAGCAGTCTTCTGTTACTCAAATGCAGATTGCGTTTTTACACCAAAATCCCAAAATCTCATTACGGGTTTCACATCAAAACACCCAAAAAATCATTCAAAACATCAACCAAAATACCAACAACATCATGTTAACAATTATACAATCAATTATGTGATTCAATTCACTTTTACCACTCTAATTCATCAAGATTTTCTCATAAATTCAACCTAACTCAAAACCCCAAAAACTCATAAAACGCATACAATCCTAATCCATTCATAATCCAAATTCCTACATATTTATAATAGATTATAAAAACTCCCCATACCTTAGAGAATTTCTCCGATTGACTCTCTTCCCTGGGGTTCTCCACAGCCTCTTGACTCTGAGCTTCCTCTTTCTTCAGAGCACTTCACCAAACACGATAGAAAATAAGAAAACTGATCGTGTATTCCTTTTTACCAAAACACATCCCAGTTAAGTCTTTTCCCTATTTACCCTCATATATTTCACAAAAGGACCACCTTACCCTTTTTGTTTAATATAATTTCAATAATAATAATAAAATAGTATAATAAAACATTATTTATCCTTATTATATAAATTACTCTTATACTCCAAAATAACCAACATAACATTCATACTTCTACTTCTATTATTTTAAATAATAACCAATAATCTGAATAATACTACATGATTATTCTTATTATTAATATTATTAAAATAATTTCACCACCATGCATCGGGTCACATAACCACCAATTGCCAAAATCATCATATATCCTTAAATAGGCAACAATTACTCATAATCAAATTTGGGGTGTTACAACTCTCCCCCACTTAAAGAATTTTCGTCCTCGAAAATTACCTGGAGTAGATAAAGTCAGATACAACTCCCTTATCTAATCTTCTCGCTTGGAACTCAAGTTCTTTTCTTCCCTTATCACAATAACTCTTCTGACGACTCTGCGACGTGTTCATCTTTTCCCAAATTATTTTTATCTTCAGTTGTTTCCTGGACAACCTATGACCCAAGCACCAAACTCTCTCCTGACTCATACCAACACAATGGAGTGCGACAATGTCTACCATACAACGCTTCATATGGAGCCATTCCAATACTAGCATGAAAATTGTTGTTGTATTTAAACTCAACCAACGACAAATGATTGTCCCAAGATCCTCCTTGATCCAAAACACAAGCTCTCAGCAGATCTTTTAAAGATTGGAATGTCTTTTCCGTCTGACCATCTGTCTGTGGATGATAAGCAGAATTCATCCTTAATTTAGTACCCAAAGCATCTTGCAAACTCTTCCAAAACTTCGACGTAAACCGCAGATCTCTATCTGATACTATACTCGAAGGTACACCGTGCAACTTCACAATTCCCTCAATATTAATCTCAACTAGCCTCTACATAGAATAATTAATCTTCTTTGACAAGAAATGTGTCGACTTAGTTAATCAGTCAATAATTACCCACATCAAATCATTACCTCTTGTAGTCTTAGGTAACCCAGTCACAAAATCCATGGTAATGCTATCCCATTTCTACTCAGGAACATTCAATGGTTTCATCATACCTGAAGGTCTCTGATGTTCAATCTTCGACTTCTAGCATGTCAAATAAACATATACAAATTCAGCAATACCCTTTTTCATACCCGGTCACCAAAATAACCTGCGTAAATCCTGATACATCTTCATAGCCCCATGATGGATACTCAGTCGACTTTTATATCCCTCTAAAAAAACACTTTGTTTAATTCCCTAAATGTCTGGAACACACAGTTTAAATCCAACATCAAAACAATCGACTATCAACATCGTCTTCATTCGCAAACAACAACTACACCGCACCACGCATTCGTTGTTGTAATACCTCAAAATTTGCCCTCATATTTATTCCCTCCATTGGCTCATCATTTTTGCAATCACTGGCATTTCTCACTAATTCATTAACAGCATACTAGTGCATTTCATGGATTCCTAAGATATGTGAGTGAAGCGTTTCCTCGTGATATGGATTCTCCTATTCATAGGTGATGTACCTGGTTATTGTATTCAAGTTCGAGATAAGGGCTGAATTCACATCATCATAGGGATGTTCCTATTCAGAGGATTACCAAGTTCTAAGATTGTGCCTACTCGGAGAATCCATAAAAATGTTAAATTAGGACGTTATCGAGGTGATTAAAGGTTTATTTCCTTTTGTTATTGGTGGTTTTCTTTTTATTAAAGTGCGATGTTGAAATGTGGGATTAGTGGTGATACGGGAATCTTCAACATCACTGAGCGACTCGAGGTTTCAAGTTGCAAAAATCAGTGGTCTTTTGGTTTGGTTATTGCTTGGTGATATGGATTTGAGAATTAAAGTTGGAATTTAATCAGGGACACAAGTTTGGTGCACCCAAAATCCGTTATCATATTCATCTTCTTATCTACCAAATCCTTGCCCTTTGTCATGATGCCAAAACCAGTCATATGTTTTCATCCATCAATATTTTTAAACTATGATTATGTATTCGTTTTTCTATAAGCCCAATACTTGTCCTTAAAGTCCATGTCACAGAACCGTAAGAGTCTTTTGTTCATGGTTACCATTTGGGGGCCCATTTCATACAAGCCCCGTGTCCATTTGATTCTATTGTCAAAATTCTTAAATCCACTTTTATTCATTTTTCGGTGTATTGAGTTGATCTATTCTTAAACCATTCAAACATATATTTGATTAAAGGTTGACTTTGTTTTCTTTTCCAAATTCGAAACCAGTTTCATTGTAAAATTCCATCCAAATATTTACATTCTTTATCCAAATATACCTCCAATCAATTTTTGAAAGCTTTGCTCGGTCATACATGATGAACTCATAAGTAGTCACAAGGAAATTAAATTTCATAGCCATAACCTCTTGAGAAAATAATAAAAAATATACATGACACAGATGGTAACCAAGTATGCAATTCACTCTTCCAATTAATCAAAACGGCGTTTGGAACTATTATAAGATGCGGGCCATAGTTTCTTTTCAATTCCAGTAGGTATGCAATTAACGCCATAACCTAGACTGTTTTGCCAAGACCCATCTCATTAGTCAAAATTCCATTTATTTTGTTGTTATACAAAGAAAGCATCCATTGCAATCCAACAAGCTGATACTCTCAGTGTTCCAGCCTGCAACATTGATGGCTGCCTTAAAACTTTTTCATTCATAGCATGAGCAAGGTTGTAATACTTGCTGACAGAAGATGAGCCATCGTTTGGAGCGTTCATCTATGTAAAACGATTTCTAATCATCACTTCTTCACCAGCACAAGCTGCTGCAGCTCTGACTTCTTCTTCAGAAAGACCCTGTAATCTTGCAGCAGTTGCTGCAGTTTTTGCTGCCTCCTCCACGTCCTGATGAGTTTTGACAGAAGTTATCTTACTTACTAATTTTTAGAGATACTCTTCAGTCTGAGTTAAGAAAGTTGAAAGTACAATGTATCTCTCTGCAGCATCACTAGTTTGTTGCTCCAGCAGCATCTCCCTATATCTGTCAACATCATTGTTTTTAAGGCCTCCATCCTCTTATTCCTGTCATCATTTTGAGAACTCTTTCAACATCTATTCAAGCCGCGAATCAAGCTGTGGTGAAAAAATTAAAATCTATATTAGAATGGAAAACAAGGTTCAGAAGAAAAGGATTCCACAAGTTCAAAATAGAAAATGAAAGGAAAAGTATAACAGAACTGCAACTGATTTTTCTAACCGAATTCGCAACTTGTTCATAACTGATAACAGCATCCTAACTTCTGAACCGAATCAAAAAAAAAACCATTCATAACTAACTCTACAACTGTTTTTTTCCTCATAACCAAAATCTAGAAAAAAAAAAGGAAAGGAGAAGCAACTTCACAACAGAATTATAACAGGTCTTGATTGGAAGAGTCTAGAAAAAAAATCTACCTGAAACTTCTGGATCTTTCTGTGAGCATTTCCTATAAAGCATTTCTTCTCAGCCAATTTTGCTTTCTTAGACAATTTCCATTCCCCTTCTGTAATCCGCATCAAGTGTATCACCATTGCCAACCTGCAATCATAAACACCAGATGCAATCATTTGTTCACAGAGCCATTCCACATCAGTAAAATTCTTCCATTTTAGAGAAACTTGGAGGAAGAATGGATGGAGTGGCGGAACGATTTTCATCCAGAACAAATTATACCTGAGATAGTAGCATCTTCAAGGTTGTCATGCTAATACATCATTTTCGTGCCTCATCATCGCCAATCTTCATCCATTATCGTCATCATACCTTCATCAAATCTGCAAAACCAATGTAAGATTTTCATATTGCGACAATTTCAACAACGCAGAGATACGCACATCGAAGATTTCAACAAGCAGAAGGACAAAGCCAGCATTGCAAGTATTCAAGAAGGAAGAACAAGAAAGAGAGAAGCGAACGTGAAACATACCTGGAAGTGTTTGCGGATTCTTCGAAGACCTTCGTGGAACTACGGTTGGCGTCACAACGGCATTGCAACAGAAACTTCATTTTTCTTCTGACACCGTCGATACAGATAACTCACCAGGTACGAATCTGTATCCCGTTTGTATGAGGTCATTGCGGCATTGATGTTTGTTCTCGATTTCGTCCGATTTTCAACATTAGCATAGAGATGTTCGTTCGTTCGTGTGAGGGTTCGAATTTTCATTTCGGATTTGGGCTAGGGATGTTGGTTTAGGTTGATAGTAGTTTGTATTGATAGAGAAAGGATGAGGTTTCACCGTGTTCTTTCCCGTCTTCTCCGGCGGGTCTTTTTTCGGGCGGCGCGAGGTTGATAGGTAGAGGGAGCCGCGGCGAAGAGAGGGAGTTGGGCTTTTAGGGTTTTGTTGGATGTTTGATAGGGGGGATAGGTCGCGGTTTGAGGGAAAGGTATGGGTTGGAAGAAAAAGAAGGAAGGAGAATGGTGGCGAATTCGTAGAGAGGGAGAAGAAGGAGGTTCGAGATGATGCCGGCGGCGAAGAACTTAGGGTTTGGGATAGGTTTTTCGCCCCTTTTTGATTTTCCTTGTTGTTTAATATTTGCTGTGAATGTATATTAAGAAAAAAGGAAAGATTAATAGATAATTAAGTTATGTTAATATGGATTAATAGAAAGATCTGGGAAATTAAATTAATTTGAAAACTGATTAATGATTCATCAAGGCAATTAATCCCCATTAATCTCTAGGTTTTCTAAATTTGAATCATTCTTTTCTATTCTCACCTCCCTTCATAAGCCCTTTAAACAAACAGCATAAAAAGTTTGATTTTGGTACCCCCTGGTTTTTTTACGAGCTGGGCCTAGGACTGTTTTGATATTTACACCCATTTTTAGGGCCCAAGCGCGAAACAACCAGAAAAAGGCTTCTGTTTGCACCCCTCTCATTTTCTTGCATTTTGGGCTTAGACATTGCTCCTAGCACCTCTCTGTGTCAGGCCCATGCGCGAAAGCAAATAAAAATTACTAAGAGCACCCCATTTATGTTCTTGTTAGAATTTTATTTTAAGTTAATATTAAGCTAGAAATAATTCATTAAAAAATAGGAAAAGGCATTAGAAAATTCCCCAAAAATTAAAGTAGATTAATAATTGAATTTAGGAATTTGTGACATTTTTATTTTCTGGAATTTATTTATTTTTGAATTAATTCTGAATTATTCTTGTATTTAGCTTTATTGAATTTCTTCTTAATTGTGCTGAATTTTGTTTATTTTATTTAAATAGCTTCTAACCACTTTTTTTGAGCCATTCTTTTTTCTATAATTAAAAGACCCTTGATAGTTCTTAGGATATTTTTAGTGGATTTTTAGGAATTTTTCATCTTAGGTTTTGGTAATAAAATCCTTAGGAAATAATGGTTAATCTTAGTTGAAATTAAACAATGTTTAGGCATAGGAAAAATAAGTATTTTTAGAATCCCTCTTAGTATACTATTTTAGAGAGTGTTAGGATCATACAATTTAATTTTTATGATTTTTCTAGGAGTTTTAGTATTTTGTAGAACATTAGTTTTTAAGCCTAGTTAGGCATAATTCCATTAGATTAGGCCATTAAAAAATATGGTTCAATACAATAAAAATAATAACAATAGTCTAGATTAATTTTAGTCATAGAATCTAACATTAGACTTAGGTTTAGTTTAATTTGTTTTAGGATGAATATTAAGTTTGACCTAGATTTAGAACTTAGTATAAAATCAATTTCCATAAAAATAGAATAAATAAATAAGACTATTTATTATTCATGCCTTTAAGGCATTTTTAGAATTTTATTTCCTATAATTCAAGTTCATTTGTTTTGCTTTATTTTGATTTTATAACTTGTATAGGATTCCCCATTGTTCTTAGAATCAACTTAACTTCATTAGGAAGTAAGTTGAATTCTAGTAGTTTCTAGTTTCTCATTAGGAATAGAAAACCTCACTAACCACTAGGATCACTTTGTAAATACATGACACATTAGGATTGAGTCTTAGTCCCATTAGATTTTTCCCTTTATCAACTTGAGTCATTCTTTCTCATCTCATAAAGAAAAGCAATAAAACACTTAATAAAAACCGAACAATCTTGTACGACACGAGACTTTGTTGCGGAGTGTTTATACGCGTCCTGTTTCGGGGCGAGGTATAAATACTTCCCGCGATGGATAGGTCTTAGTACAAGACAGTTCACAAACAAAAATTCAAAACACTTCTTTTAAAAGATAAAAACAAACAATAACCGACTATCCTGCGGGAACTTCTTTTCTCATCTCATTCACTCACAACGCGAACTCGCGACGACTTGTCTCGCATGCAAGACGGTTAACGTACTCGTACCAGACGAGCCTGCAACACCTGAGCATAGACAATACGCAGTTCCAGCTATCAAAACACACAAACAAATAGTTCCCGCCTAGGTTAGGCGAACTACGTCGACTCTGATCCTCATTATCCCGATGAGGTACGTAGGCAGCGGGGTAGGGCCCGTTCGAGCACATTCTTTATTTTCCCTACATTTCCCCCTTTCTTCTCATTTCAGTTCATTTCTCATTTTCCATTCCCTTTATTCCAGTAGCGGTTTTATTCAGCATTCTTATTTCTCACCCTTTGAAACAAAGCAAGCAAGCGTGGATCCCGTCGGGTACGACGGACGATCTGGGGTGCTAATACCTTCCCAGGTCGTAACCGACTCCCGAACTCAGATCTTTGGTTCGCAAGGCCTTGTCCTTTCCTTCTTCCTCAGGTTTGTGCAACATTACCTTTCCCATTCATTCGGGATAAAAATGTCTGGCTGGCGACTCTAACCTTTCCGCGCCACTTTCGCGTTTGTACTAGGATGAAAATCCCGGGAGCGACAGCTGGCGACTCTGCTGGGGACTAACCTGATTCTTCCGGTTCCCCTTGTAGAGTCAATCCTAGCGCCTGTTTGGTTTTGCTTCTTTGGGTGTTTGTTTGCTGTTGTGTGCTTTAGTTTAGCTTTACTGTTTATTTACAGTTTTTATTTTACAGCTTTACTTTATCGCATTTATTTACCGCTTTCAGTATTTTATTTTCCATGCATAATATTATACTGGACTGTCTGGCTGTGTTGGTTTTCATTTTTTCTGTGGGGTGGGAGTTACTGTGAGATAAGCCAAATACCCGGCTTGAGTGCACCATAGGATTAGCGTGGACAGACATTGTACTCCCATGGTATCTCACCATGATGGGTGGCGATGTGTTCCACACCCAGATTGCGACCGTCTTGGAACTATCTTGTGTGGGGATTACCTCACTTCAGGGTACGACCTTGATAGTTATGTGCATCTGGTGACCGATCTTCGAGGACCTTAATGGAAACACCCCTCTCCAGTGATGACAGTGGCAGACCACATTTGTTGGCAAACCCACTCGCATCCGAGGGTCCATTGGGAACTCGCATAGGATGGCCTGGTTCTCTCATAAGAATTCAGTTAAAGCAAATTGTTCGTATGACGATAGTATTGTACCCTTCGGGATGAATGTACTATTGTTTCTCGATTCAGTGCTTGAAGCTGGAGACTTGTGAGGGATGCTTGTTTTTTCCGGACTCAACTGAGACCTCCCTGCGTAGTATATAATACCAAACCGATTCCCTGATTTGGTCATGAGCCATTTCTCGGAGATGGTGAACGTATTATTGCTATTCGGCTTTGAGAGTCCGTGATGTTGACCCGAGTAGCACACCCGTGAGATTGGGAGGGGTTTACAGGTTTGCAGGAACCCTGGTACCTTCAGCATACCCACTTTGCCTTTGGTTCAGTTTTGTGATCTGGATTTCTGTTCTTAAGTTATGGACCCCGGATCAGAGGGATGATTATTGTGATATCTGGATTTTGAGACCGTGCACCGACACCTAATTATATGATTGGCACATCACAGACACTTCACTGATCACATGCCTTGCCTTGCATAAACATCATATCATCATTAATCATTTGTGTTTCTTTTATTCTCAGGGTTTGCATTATTCCCGGTTCTTGGTCATATCTTTGCTTCAGAATGTAAGACGTCAGAAAGAAGAATATTTTCTACAAGTTTTTTGATACCAAAGTGGACTTGCTCAAGCAGATGGTGTCTCTCATTACCCCAGGTCACTTGGATTTCTTCAAACAGCAGTATGGTGATATTTTGGATATGGTTTTCAGCTTGGATAGTTCGCAGAAGAGTGCCATTCATACTTTGCTACAGTACTATGATCCTAGACTCCGATGTTTCACATTTCCGGATTTCCAGCTAGGTCCGTTGCTAGAAGAGTATGTTGAGATTCTAAGACTACCGATTCAAGATCAGATTCCGTTCAATTCAGAGATGACAAGACCAACTCACACCGACATTGCTAAGGCTCTTTATTTGAGCCCATCAGAAGTATCTGCTAATCTGGTTTCCACCAAGGCCGGGGTGCTTGGTTTTCCCTTAGAGTTTCTGGTCAGAAAAGCTGAAGAGTGTGCCGTGGAAAAGCAGTGGGATTCAGTTTGCGCTATCTTGGCATTATCTGTGTATGGGATAGTTTTGTTTGCTGATATGGACAAGTTTGTGGACATAAATGCAATTCATTTGTTTGTGTTGAAGAATCCGATACCTACTCTCCTAGGTGACTTGTATTATTCGGTGCACTATAGGAATGAGAAGAGACGAGGTGGCTTGGTTAGATGTTGTGCTCAATTGTTCTACACTTGGTTTATGAGGCACATCCCTATTGCTGGAGTATTCACGGATCCCAAAGTAATCTGGTCGCAGAAGCTCAACATGTTGACTGCCAAAGACATCAGATGGTTCACTTTGAGGTTAAAAGGGAAAGAGCTCATCTCCAGTTGCGGAAAATATCCTAATGTTCCCCTTTTAGGAGTAGCAGGTTGCATTAACTACAACCCCATACTCTTGAGAAGACAATTAGGGTACGCTTTGAAGAATGTTCCCAAGGATTCAGAGTTGGATCAGACTTTCTATTTTCCTATGAAAGATAATCTCCCATTGGTGCGGGAGGCTGCAGGTGCTTGGAAAACGGTTATTAAGAAGGGTATAGATCGTTTGGGCAGGAGCAACAACCAAATGTTTCCCGAGTTTGAAGCGTGGGTAAGAGAAAAAGCTCAAGTGACTTTAATCCCTTTTTCTGCACCGTTACCACCACCTACTACGGTGCCTTTGGAGGAATATCAGAAGTTAGAAGCTTTGGTTAAGCAACTGAGGGTTGAAAATCAAGAGGCTCTTAATTCTTGTCAAGCGCTGATGATCCAGAACCGTCAATTGAAGGATAGAGCTGAGCAAGCCGAGGAAATAGTTCGTCTCAAACAGAAGGATTTCGAAGATAGAGAGCTCTACTTCCGAAAGAAAGGTTTAGCTGAGACTCATAAGACGGCCCAGCGCCGAAGAGAGAAGAAAGATCTTAGTGAAGCCAATGAAGCTGTTACTTTATGGCAGGAGAAATGGGACGAAAATCTGAAGAAAAAAAAGGAGTTAGACGCCAAGCACAAACAGGAAGTCAAAAGCCTTCAAGACTCTTTAGATGGACAGAAAGAACTTCTCAGGAAAGCTTATTATCAAGAGGAGGATCGTATCCGGCGCGTAACAGAAAGTCAGCAGGCACTGAAGGAAGCTCAAAAGGAGATTGAAGATTTGAAGTTGAAAGCTGATGTGAAAAGATCGAAGGCCGAGTCAAGTCAAAGCAAGGAGAATGAAGCAGCATTTCTACAGCAGATCGAGGAGTTACACGCTTCTTCTGATACGAGGGACCTCCTCATTCAGAAGCTCATCCAGGAGCCCGGTCATCCAGATGTGGTTCAGCTGTTCCAGAGCGTCAAATGCCTTAGCTGGAGATTGAAAGATATAGAGTTCCCTAGTGTGTAATTTCATGTTGTTGTACTTGGATTACCCACAGGCTTGTTGTGGGATTCCTTATATGTGATGTACTTTTGTTATCGTGATTGGCACCCTTCGGGGACTTTGTATTTTCAAACTCCAGTTTATATGATTGATTTGTTCCGGATTTCTTGTTCGTTATTTGCACCGACACGGGGTAATGAGCACCAGTTTTTCACAGCCGTCATTATGTCTGAATATTATTTGGGTCTTCTTCCCAATTCTTATCTTCTTAATGCCAGGACCGGACACAGTAAAATACTCGGGAATAAAAGGAACACATTGCATTGCATACACATCATTTGCATTTTGTCTTTGTCTTTGCAGGTTTTTCTTCGAGATGTCTAATTTATCTGTGTTCATCAGGCAAAGATTGCGAGGGCCGCCAAGACCCGATACCTTCGACAAAATATTCCTCATCGGTACGCGACCCGCAGTAATCAAAGAACAGCAATGGACGCCATGCAGACAGAACTCAATGATGTCCGTACCAAGATGGCAGAATTTATGACTCTGATGCAGGGGATGGCCCAGGGGCAACAGGAGCTGAGAAATGCAATTCAAGGGTTAACTCCTCCTAACACTAATGCTCAGGCAACTACTTCCGGCGGACTAGGGGCTCCTCCCAACACCAACAACGGTACAGGTGGACCTCATGTTCCAGATCCAGCTATGGCTACGTATGTTCCTGTGCAGGACAGGCAGGAAGACCAATTCCAGTACTTCAACAATGATATGGGTTTCGGCGGTGACGGGAATCTCAACGACTTCTTGGTGCTTGCAGAGAAGGTCAAGGCCTTAGAGTGCAAGGACACTTTGGGAATTGACGTGTCAGATATGGGTTTAGTACCTGGGGTGGTCATTCCACACAAGTTCAGGCCACCGGCATTTGATAAATACAACGGCAGCTCTTGCCCGAAAACTCACCTACAAGCCTTCTACAGGAAGATTGCGGCCCACACGCGAGACGAGAAACTATGGATGTACTATTTCCAGGATAGCCTTTCAGGAGGGTCCTTGGAGTGGTACATGAAGTTGGAAAGGAGTTCTATTAGAAGCTGGAAGGATTTGGGAGAGGCCTTCCTCAGACAATATCAATACAACATTGACATGGCACCTAGCCGTACTCAGCTTCAAAGCTTGACACAGAGGAGCTCGGAGAGCTTTAAAGACTATGCACAGAGGTGGCGTGAGGTGGCCGCCCGAGTGCAACCACCGTTACTGGAAAGAGAGATGGTCGATCTTTTCCTGAATACCCTCCCAGGGCATTTCATGGAAAGGTTGGCTGGTTGTTCCTCAAGTGGCTTCTCGGATATTATCTTGACTGGAGAAAGAATCGAAAGCTGGCTCAAACAGGGGAAGATTCAAAATGGAAGCGCTTCAGTGTCTGGTATCAAGAAACCCTTTGTGAAAAGGAGGGAAGGGGAAACAGGAGCAGTATACACGCAGAGAGGAATGATGCACCAAGGATATTATCAGCAAGTGGCCCCCATCACTATTTCAACTCCTCCAGTTCAACAACGGATTCAGCCTTCACAGCCGCAACGCTCACAGGGGTATCAGCCAAGACCCCCTCGTCCGTACTACTCCCAGAGGGTGAAGGATAGACATATTGAAGCTCCACCAATGTCTTACTCCCAACTGTTGAAGAATCTCTTGCAGCTTCAAATGATTCAGCTCCGTACCTTGCAACCTCCGAGGCCAGGCCAAATTCCTGAAGGTTATGATTCGAATGCTAGATGCGAGTTTCATTCTGGAGCTCCCGGCCACAGTACTGAGAATTGTAAAGCATTGAAGCATGTTGTTCAGGACTTGTTGGATTCTAAAGCAATCAATTTCGCCCCCTCTCCTAATGTGCTGGAAAATCCCATGCCTCCTCACAGGGGCACGGTTGGTGCAATCGGTGAAGGGGAGAAATTGAATCTGGTGGATGATGTAGATGACTTGAAGACTTCATTGGTTGCTATCAAGGTTTGTTTGTTGAAGAAAGGTATTTTCCCCGGATGCGAGGATGATTGTTCAGAATGCACAGAAGCTACCAACGGTTGTAAAAGATTGAAGGCCGGAATTCAAGGTATGATTGATGAAGGAGTGCTGCAATTTGACAAGATCGTGAAAGAAAGTGAGGTATCTACAGTGACTATCTTTTATGATCCATCCCAAGTTCCTTCGCGTGCCAGAGCAGCGCCAATAACCATTACTACTGCTGGACCCATAATGTACCAAAGTGACAGAGCAGTTCCTTGGAACTATGGTGGCGAAGTGTATTGCAACGGCCAGAGACAAGAGTTGGCCACGACTAGTATAACCCCAGCTCAAGTGGAGAATGTTGGAGTAGGGGGTTTTACTAGAAGCGGAAGACTATTTGCGCCGGAAGCACTGAGAAGCAATGTGATACCACCCAGGGATACTGCCGAAGCCCAAGCTAGAGCCAGGGGAAAGCAACCTGTAGTTGCCAATGATCCAACTCCATCAGCTGATCCAGATCTCACCTTTGATAAAGAAGCCGAAGAATTCCTGAGGATCATCAAGAAGAGTGATTATAAGATTGTAGATCATTTGCAGCAGACGCCGTCAAAGATCTCCATCTTATCATTACTCATGTGTTCGGATTCTCACAGGAAGGCCCTTTTAAATATTCTGAACAAGGCATACGTGCCTCAGGATATTTCTGTAAACCAGTTAGAAACAGTGGTGTCCAGCGTTAATGCCAGTCATGGATTGGGTTTCACGGACCTGGACTTAACTTCTGATGGGCGTGCTCACAATCGGGCATTGCATATTTCTCTGGAATGCAAGGGTGCAGTACTCTCCCATGTGCTGGTGGATACTGGTTCATCTCTGAACGTCTTGCCTAAGAAGGCATTGATGAAGCTGGACTATGATGGAGTGGTGCTAAAACCCAGTGATTTAGTAGTTCGAGCTTTTGATGGATCAAGAAGATCGGTATTTGGAGAGGTGGAGTTACCCATCAAGGTAGGTCCACAAGTCTTCAATACCACGTTTTACGTGATGGATATCCAGCCGGCATATAGTTGTTTACTTGGAAGACCCTGGATACACTCGGCAGGAGCGGTTTCTTCTACACTTCATCAGAAATTAAAGTTTGTCTGGGAAGGTCAAGTTGTGACGGTCAGCGGGGAAGAAGATATCTTCGTCAGTCATCTAGCCTCATTCAAATATGTGGAGATGGATGGCGAAATAGTCGAAACTCCATGTCAAGCTTTTGAGCCTTTGAAGTCCGAGCAAGCATCCGCCGTAGCAACTTCTCCTGAGGTGCCGAAGAAGGGGGTGTCTATAACCTCTTATAAACAAGCGCGTGAATTAGTAGAATCCGGAGTGCGAGAAGGCTGGGGCAACCCAATCGAATTGCCAGAGAAGAAGGACATGTTCGGGATTGGTTATCACCCTGGAGGATCTTCGTCTGAAACAAGTACAAAAGGTTGTCAGAGCCCGGTCACTTTCACAAGTGCAGGAGCGATAGACTACGGAAATATCAGCGCAGTACAAGATGAAGCTGTTGATAGTGACTGTGACTTGGATGAATGGATTAAGCCTGCCGTCCCAGGAGCTCAACTTAGCAACTGGACGTCAGAAAGGCTCATTTCAGTAACATCTTTTGAAGAGTAATGTTTTTTTGTTTCTGTTTTCCTGTATTAAAGCACTATGTCTTGCCCGGGGCATAGTGGCTCTTTGTAAGGGTTCATTTGTTCATTAACACAATCATTAATAAAATTGACGTTTCACATTCATTTCATGTTGTTCTCTGTCTTTCGTTTTTACTTTTGTTTTTCAAAAAGAAAGGAAAGTTTTTAAAATGGCAATGTTTCTCATTTTCTCAAGTTGTTGCTAAAGCCTTGCATGAATCATCATTCATGCAGGTGCTCGTCACCGGATCTTATCAATGACGACCCTGTTATGGCTAAGTATGACTTCAACAATCCAATTTATCAAGTCGATGAGGAAGGTGAAGAGGATTGTGATTTACCCGAAGAATTGGTCAGACTGCTCAAACAGGAAGAGAAGATGATTCAGCCGCATGAGGAAGATGTTGAAGTGATAAACCTGGGTACTGAAGAGGACAAAAAAGAAGTCAAGATCGGAGCTGCATTAGAAGAATCTGTCAAGACTCGTTTGATGGCTATGCTTCGAGAATACGTTGACGTCTTCGCATGGTCCTACCAGGATATGCCTGGTTTAGACACTGACATTGTGGTACACCAGCTACCTCTCAGAGAAGGTTGTCTTCCGGTAAAGCAGAAGTTGAGGCGCACACGTCCAGACATGGCAATCAAAATAAAAGAAGAAGTGCAAAAACAGTTTGATGCTGGCTTCTTAGCCGTGACTAGTTATCCTCCATGGGTTGCTAACATTGTGCCGGTTCCTAAGAAAGATGGCAAGGTCAGAATGTGTGTGGATTACAGGGATTTGAATAGGGCCAGCCCCAAAGACGATTTCCCTCTACCTCACATAGATGTACTTGTCGATAATACTGCTCAGTTTTCCGTGTTCTCCTTCATGGACGGATTCTCAGGCTATAATCAAATCAAGATGGCTCCCGAGGATATGGAAAAGACAACTTTCATCACTCCTTGGGGCACCTTTTGTTACAAGGTCATGCCGTTTGGTTTAAAGAATGCAGGAGCTACCTACCAACGGGCAATGGTGACATTGTTTCACGACATGATCCATCATGAAATTGAGGTTTATGTTGATGACATGATAGCAAAGTCCCAGACGGAAGAGGAACACTTGGTCAACCTAGCAAAATTGTTTGACAGGCTTCGAAAGTTCAGACTAAGGTTAAATCCGAATAAATGCACCTTCGGGGTTCGTTCTGGCAAGTTGCTCGGCTTCATTGTTAGTGAACGAGGAATTGAGGTCGATCCGGCCAAAGTGAAAGCAATCCAGGAAATGCCTGAGCCAAAGACTGAAAAGCAAGTGCGTGGTTTCTTGGGGAGACTAAACTACATTGCACGGTTTATTTCTCACCTAACGGCCACGTGCGAGCCCATCTTCAAGCTTCTGAGGAAGAATCAGGCCATTAAATGGAATGAAGATTGTCAGCGGGCCTTCGACCGAATCAAAGAATATTTGTTGGAGCCACCAATTCTTATGCCTCCAGTGCCAGGGAGACCTCTGATCATGTATCTTACTGTGCTCGAGGGATCGATGGGATGTGTGTTGGGTCAGCAGGACGAGTCTGGTCGAAAAGAGCACGCCATTTATTACCTTAGCAAAAAGTTTACCGAATGTGAGACACGATATTCACTACTCGAGAAAACTTGCTGCGCTTTGGCATGGGCTGCTCGCCGACTAAGACAGTACATGCTGACTCACACTACCCTCCTAATTTCCAAGATGGATCCTGTAAAATACATCTTCGAGAAGCCGGCTTTGACAGGAAGAGTGGCCCGTTGGCAGATGATACTCACGGAGTATGATATACAATACACTTCACAAAAAGCTATCAAGGGGAGTGTGTTGTCGGAATACTTGGCCCAGCAGCCGATTGATGATTATCAACCCATGAGGTTTGAGTTCCCGGATGAGGACATCATGTTCCTCAAGTCGAAAGACCATGAAGAACCACTTCCGGAGGAGGGGCCCGACCCTGAATCCAAATGGAAGTTGATGTTTGACGGAGCTGTAAACATGAATGGGAGTGGAGTAGGTGCTGTTATTATTTCACCAGAAGGAGTCCACACACCTCTCGCTGCTCGGTTGACCTTCGAGTGTACTAACAACGAGGCAGAGTATGAAGCTTGCATCATGGGGATCGAAGAGGCAATAGACTTGCGAGTCAAGAACCTTGAGATCTTTGGAGATTCAGCTCTGGTAGTAAATCAAGTCAATGGCAAATGGTTAGTTCATCAAGCTCGTTTGATTCCTTACCGAGATTACGTCAGGAGGCTGTTAACCTTCTTTACCAAAGTAAAGCTGGGCTATGTTCCTAGAGACGAAAACCAGTTCGCCGATGCTCTCGCAACTTTATCGTCCATGATCAAAGTTTGTCGAGAAAATTTCGTGCCTCGAATTTCGATCTCTCGTCTTGAAAGACCGGCTTATGTCTTCGCAGTTGGTGATGGTGAAGATGACAAGCCTTGGTACCACGACATCAAACAATTCCTGAAGGCTCAAGAGTACCCGGCTGGGGCATCCAGTAAAGATAAGAAAACTCTTAGAAGACTGGCAGGGGTTTTTTTCTTGAATCAGGATGGTGTGTTGTACAAACGGAACTTTGACATGGTGCTGCTCAGATGTGTGGACAGACACGAGGCAGACCTGTTAATGCAGGAGGTTCACGAAGGCTCCTTTGGTACCCATGCTGGAGGACATGCCATGGCCAAGAAATTATTGAGATCGGGATACTATTGGATTACCATGGAATCCGATTGTTGCAAATACTCCCGTAAATGCCATAAGTGTCAAATTTATGCTGACAAGGTCCATGTGCCTCCGAATCCGTTGAGTGTCATGTCTTCACCGTGGCCCTTCGCTATGTGGGGCATCGATATGATTGGAAAGATTGAGCCGACAGCTTCTAATGGGCATCGCTTCATCCTAGTTGCTATTGATTATTTCACGAAGTGGGTTGAAGCAGCTTCTTACACCAACGTCACTAAACAAGTGGTTGCTCGATTTATTAAGCGAGACATCATCTGCCGGTACGGAGTCCCTGAAAGGATCATTACTGATAATGGTTCTAACCTCAACAACAAGATGATGGCTGACTTGTGTCGAGACTTCAAAATAGAACACCACAACTCTTCTCCATATCGTCCGAAGATGAATGGCGCCGTCGAGGCGGCTAATAAAAACATCAAGAAGATTGTTCAGAAGATGGTTGTGACGTACAAAGATTGGCACGAGATGTTACCATTCGCGTTGCATGGGTATAGAACCTCAGTACGCACTTCAACTGGGGCAACTCCATTCTCATTGGTGTATGGTATGGAGGCAGTCCTACCAATCGAAGTGGAAATCCCCTCATTGAGGTTGATGATGGATATCAAGCTAGATGAAGCTGAATGGCTCCGATCAAGATATAATCAATTGAGCCTCATTGAAGAGAAGCGTCTAGTAGCTGTATGCCATGGACAGTTGTATCAGCGACGGATGAAGCAAGCTTTTGACAAGAAGGTGCGACCACAGAGGTACATGCCAGGAGATTTAGTGCTGAAAAGGATTCTTCCTCCTCTCAACGATCACAGGGGCAAGTGGACACCCAACTATGAAGGACCGTTCGTGGTTAAAAAGGTTTTCTCAGGCGGAGCCTTAATGCTGACAACCATGGACGGAGAAGACTTTCCATCCCCTGTCAACGCAGACGCAGTAAGAAAATACTTCGTGTAAAAAGGACCCGCTGGATAAAAACAGAATAAAGATCCAGGCAAAAATGGGCATCCCGGCGAGCCAAAAACAGAATAAAAGGCTCGGGCAAAAGTTAGGGAAATTTTAAAAAAAAAATGTACACCCGCTGAGTTGAAAAGCCACATCGGACAACTCAGGCAAAAAAGGGTATCCCGGTGGATTGAAAACCTGAAAGGGCGATCCACGCAAAAGAGGGATTAACACGAACGACTGCGATCTGCGAGATCCATGACCTACCTACAGTTGAGGCTATCCTAAGGGTTGAAGATCAGTTCACTTACTTTTTCTCAAGAGGCAAGAGAGCGGAGCGTCTTGAAGGCATACGAGTCATAACTGGGTTGAAACTTGATGAGATTCATTTCTCACATTGCCAATAGGGTAGTTTTGTTTTTTCTTTAGTTGTTCCCTCATTCCAGGGAACTGCTTCCTCTGTATTGCCTATTCATGGCCACCTTTCCAAATCAATAAAGTTCAACTTCAGTCAATTGACCATTTTTGTTTTTTACTTTTTCATCTAGCATTGATTGATTGTGAAAACGTCTAGCAAATGGTAACTTGCATTGTGTTATGAACATTTGAATGTTTTTCTAACTCATGCAGGAGAATAGAAACATTTAATACAACTCTGAAAGGGTGCTGAGATACCTAGACAATGATTCATGCTATGAGCCTGGGGCAGGCAGGTCCCAAACTAATTCTCTATGTTGCAGGTACTATCGATTGTGTTCATGCAGGTACAGGTGTTGATGTTGCTAACGAAGTTAACAACAATTATCCGGGATGGGCATTCCCTTTTGTTTGAGCAGAAACAAATGTCTCCTAGGGTGTTTCCAATCATCCCCATCCATGCGCCAGTTGAAACTTCACCCAGCAAGGTAGCAAAGAGTAGGTGCAATCCCCAAGCAGAAGTCTCCTTGCAAACAGGGGCAATTCTTAACAGCATAAGGAGTGTTTTGCCTCCCCAGCAGTTGCTTCCTCAGCAGTGTCATGCCTTTGGTTCCCAGGAAGTCCTCACTTCCCCATCAGAGTTCAAGAATGGTCCATTTCCATCAGGGTCTTGGCGCTCCCATCTCAAAGTCCAATTTATTTTTGGCAGTGACGGCTATTCTGAGCCAGTGAATTATTAACAGCTCTTCCCGCAGAGTTGTTTCCTCCTCACCAGGATGAACTAGATCAATGCAGTGATCATCGTTTCTTCTCCGCCAAGTTATCTGGAAATACCTGCAGTCTCCTTATCAGGAGATCTCTTTTGCATTGTCATTCGCATAATCATCATTGCGTCTGCATCCTCCAAAGCGTAGCATTTCCATCATCATGGAGCATTACGCCATAAATTCAAATATATGCATGCCAGCATGGGCCGGTTTTGAGGTATATTACATGAGACCTGTTACATCTCCAATTAGATTGAAGCATTCCCCACAGAATGCAACTCCGTTTCCCAGGGTGGTTACGTCTACCGAGTCTTGTTGTTATCCCCAATTGATTCTTGTTTCAGTACAACAGTCTCATTTTCTCGCGTCTCCGTTTCGGTACAACGGTCGCGTCTTGGGCTCTCGTTTAAGTACAATGATCCCATTCCTTCCGAGTATCCATTTAAGTACAATGGTCTCGTCTTTGAGTATTGTTTCAGTACAACAATCTCATGTTCTCATGCCTCCGTTTCAGTACAACGGTCGTATCTCTGGCTCTCGTTCAAGTACAACGATCCCATTTCATTCGAGTCTCCATTTAAGTACAATGGTCTCGTATTTGAGTCTTGTTTCAGTACAACAGTCTCATTTCTTTTCGCGTCTCCGTTTCAGTACAACGATCGCTTCTCAGGATCATTTAAGTACAATGATCCTGTTTGCTTGGGCTCTCGTTTAAGTACAACGATCCCATTTCGTTCGAGTCTCCATTTAAGTACAATGGTCTCGTATTTGAGTCTTGTTTCAGTACAACAGTCTCATTTCCTTTCGCGTCTCCGTTTCAGTACAACGGTCGCGTCTCAGGTTATCATTTAAGTACAATGATCCTGTTTGCTTGGGCTTCGTTTAAGTACAACGATCCTATTCTTTCCGAGTCTCCATTTAAGTACAATGGTCTCGTCTTTGAGTATTGTTTCCGTACAACAATCTCGTTTCTTCATGTCTCCGTTTCAGTACAACGGTCACGTTTCGGGTTATCATTTAAGTACAATGGTCCCGTTCCATCTCGTCCTATTTTCTTTTCTTTGTGTTCGGGTACCGCCTGCGGCTGGTATACCTTTGCGTCTCCATTCGAGGACGGTTTCACGTTGGATTCGAGGATCCCTTGTGAGTTGTCGTACGAGGATGGCATTATTCCTAGCATATTCCCACCTGGTTCGATGTTTTTCGCTACCTACTCAGAGGTCAAAATCAAAAAATATATAAATAAATAAATGGCAGATGGCATTTCTGTTACCCTCAGTGTGCAAATTTTCAGGTTTTGTTCAAGTATTCAATCACTCCATGCCTTGAACGTCTAAAGGCCGTTGCAATTATTCGTTCAGGCTTGCAGATGATTGAATAGGGGCAGCTGTAATACCTCAAAATTTGCCCTCATATTTATTCCCTCCATTGGCTCATCATTTTTGCAATCACTGGCATTTCTCACTAATTCATTAACAGCATACTAGTGCATTTCATGGATTCCTAAGATATGTGAGTGAAGCGTTTCCTCGTGATATGGATTCTCCTATTCATAGGTGATGTACCTGGTTATTGTATTCAAGTTCGAGATAAGGGCTGAATTCACATCATCATAGGGATGTTCCTATTCAGAGGATTACCAAGTTCTAAGATTGTGCCTACTCGGAGAATCCATAAAAATGTTAAATTAGGACGTTATCGAGGTGATTAAAGGTTTATTTCCTTTTGTTATTGGTGGTTTTCTTTTTATTAAAGTGCGATGTTGAAATGTGGGATTAGTGGTGATACGGGAATCTTCAACATCACTGAGCGACTCGAGGTTTCAAGTTGCAAAAATCAGTGGTCTTTTGGTTTGGTTATTGCTTGGTGATATGGATTTGAGAATTAAAGTTGGAATTTAATCAGGGACACAAGTTTGGTGCACCCAAAATCCGTTATCATATTCATCTTCTTATCTACCAAATCCTTGCCCTTTGTCATGATGCCAAAACCAGTCATATGTTTTCATCCATCAATATTTTTAAACTATGATTATGTATTCGTTTTTCTATAAGCCCAATACTTGTCCTTAAAGTCCATGTCACAGAACCGTAAGAGTCTTTTGTTCATGGTTACCATTTGGGGGCCCATTTCATACAAGCCCCGTGTCCATTTGATTCTATTGTCAAAATTCTTAAATCCACTTTTATTCATTTTTCGGTGTATTGAGTTGATCTATTCTTAAACCATTCAAACATATATTTGATTAAAGGTTGACTTTGTTTTCTTTTCCAAATTCGAAACCAGTTTCATTGTAAAATTCCATCCAAATATTTACATTCTTTATCCAAATATACCTCCAATCAATTTTTGAAAGCTTTGCTCGGTCATACATGATGAACTCATAAGTAGTCACAAGGAAATTAAATTTCATAGCCATAACCTCTTGAGAAAATAATAAAAAATATACATGACACAGATGGTAACCAAGTATGCAATTCACTCTTCCAATTAATCAAAACGGCGTTTGGAACTATTATAAGATGCGGGCCATAGTTTCTTTTCAATTCCAGTAGGTATGCAATTAACGCCATAACCTAGACTGTTTTGCCAAGACCCATCTCATTAGTCAAAATTCCATTTATTTTGTTGTTATACAAAGAAAGCATCCATTGCAATCCAACAAGCTGATACTCTCAGTGTTCCAGCCTGCAACATTGATGGCTGCCTTAAAACTTTTTCATTCATAGCATGAGCAAGGTTGTAATACTTGCTGACAGAAGATGAGCCATCGTTTGGAGCGTTCATCTATGTAAAACGATTTCTAATCATCACTTCTTCACCAGCACAAGCTGCTGCAGCTCTGACTTCTTCTTCAGAAAGACCCTGTAATCTTGCAGCAGTTGCTGCAGTTTTTGCTGCCTCCTCCACGTCCTGATGAGTTTTGACAGAAGTTATCTTACTTACTAATTTTTAGAGATACTCTTCAGTCTGAGTTAAGAAAGTTGAAAGTACAATGTATCTCTCTGCAGCATCACTAGTTTGTTGCTCCAGCAGCATCTCCCTATATCTGTCAACATCATTGTTTTTAAGGCCTCCATCCTCTTATTCCTGTCATCATTTTGAGAACTCTTTCAACATCTATTCAAGCCGCGAATCAAGCTGTGGTGAAAAAATTAAAATCTATATTAGAATGGAAAACAAGGTTCAGAAGAAAAGGATTCCACAAGTTCAAAATAGAAAATGAAAGGAAAAGTATAACAGAACTGCAACTGATTTTTCTAACCGAATTCGCAACTTGTTCATAACTGATAACAGCATCCTAACTTCTGAACCGAATCAAAAAAAAAACCATTCATAACTAACTCTACAACTGTTTTTTTCCTCATAACCAAAATCTAGAAAAAAAAAAAGGAAAGGAGAAGCAACTTCACAACAGAATTATAACAGGTCTTGATTGGAAGAGTCTAGAAAAAAAATCTACCTGAAACTTCTGGATCTTTCTGTGAGCATTTCCTATAAAGCATTTCTTCTCAGCCAATTTTGCTTTCTTAGACAATTTCCATTCCCCTTCTGTAATCCGCATCAAGTGTATCACCATTGCCAACCTGCAATCATAAACACCAGATGCAATCATTTGTTCACAGAGCCATTCCACATCAGTAAAATTCTTCCATTTTAGAGAAACTTGGAGGAAGAATGGATGGAGTGGCGGAACGATTTTCATCCAGAACAAATTATACCTGAGATAGTAGCATCTTCAAGGTTGTCATGCTAATACATCATTTTCGTGCCTCATCATCGCCAATCTTCATCCATTATCGTCATCATACCTTCATCAAATCTGCAAAACCAATGTAAGATTTTCATATTGCGACAATTTCAACAACGCAGAGATACGCACATCGAAGATTTCAACAAGCAGAAGGACAAAGCCAGCATTGCAAGTATTCAAGAAGGAAGAACAAGAAAGAGAGAAGCGAACGTGAAACATACCTGGAAGTGTTTGCGGATTCTTCGAAGACCTTCGTGGAACTACGGTTGGCGTCACAACGGCATTGCAACAGAAACTTCATTTTTCTTCTGACACCGTCGATACAGATAACTCACCAGGTACGAATCTGTATCCCGTTTGTATGAGGTCATTGCGGCATTGATGTTTGTTCTCGATTTCGTCCGATTTTCAACATTAGCATAGAGATGTTCGTTCGTTCGTGTGAGGGTTCGAATTTTCATTTCGGATTTGGGCTAGGGATGTTGGTTTAGGTTGATAGTAGTTTGTATTGATAGAGAAAGGATGAGGTTTCACCGTGTTCTTTCCCGTCTTCTCCGGCGGGTCTTTTTTCGGGCGGCGCGAGGTTGATAGGTAGAGGGAGCCGCGGCGAAGAGAGGGAGTTGGGCTTTTAGGGTTTTGTTGGATGTTTGATAGGGGGGATAGGTCGCGGTTTGAGGGAAAGGTATGGGTTGGAAGAAAAAGAAGGAAGGAGAATGGTGGCGAATTCGTAGAGAGGGAGAAGAAGGAGGTTCGAGATGATGCCGGCGGCGAAGAACTTAGGGTTTGGGATAGGTTTTTCGCCCCTTTTTGATTTTCCTTGTTGTTTAATATTTGCTGTGAATGTATATTAAGAAAAAAGGAAAGATTAATAGATAATTAAGTTATGTTAATATGGATTAATAGAAAGATCTGGGAAATTAAATTAATTTGAAAACTGATTAATGATTCATCAAGGCAATTAATCCCCATTAATCTCTAGGTTTTCTAAATTTGAATCATTCTTTTCTATTCTCACCTCCCTTCATAAGCCCTTTAAACAAACAGCATAAAAAGTTTGATTTTGGTACCCCCTGGTTTTTTTACGAGCTGGGCCTAGGACTGTTTTGATATTTACACCCATTTTTAGGGCCCAAGCGCGAAACAACCAGAAAAAGGCTTCTGTTTGCACCCCTCTCATTTTCTTGCATTTTGGGCTTAGACATTGCTCCTAGCACCTCTCTGTGTCAGGCCCATGCGCGAAAGCAAATAAAAATTACTAAGAGCACCCCATTTATGTTCTTGTTAGAATTTTATTTTAAGTTAATATTAAGCTAGAAATAATTCATTAAAAAATAGGAAAAGGCATTAGAAAATTCCCCAAAAATTAAAGTAGATTAATAATTGAATTTAGGAATTTGTGACATTTTTATTTTCTGGAATTTATTTATTTTTGAATTAATTCTGAATTATTCTTGTATTTAGCTTTATTGAATTTCTTCTTAATTGTGCTGAATTTTGTTTATTTTATTTAAATAGCTTCTAACCACTTTTTTTGAGCCATTCTTTTTTCTATAATTAAAAGACCCTTGATAGTTCTTAGGATATTTTTAGTGGATTTTTAGGAATTTTTCATCTTAGGTTTTGGTAATAAAATCCTTAGGAAATAATGGTTAATCTTAGTTGAAATTAAACAATGTTTAGGCATAGGAAAAATAAGTATTTTTAGAATCCCTCTTAGTATACTATTTTAGAGAGTGTTAGGATCATACAATTTAATTTTTATGATTTTTCTAGGAGTTTTAGTATTTTGTAGAACATTAGTTTTTAAGCCTAGTTAGGCATAATTCCATTAGATTAGGCCATTAAAAAATATGGTTCAATACAATAAAAATAATAACAATAGTCTAGATTAATTTTAGTCATAGAATCTAACATTAGACTTAGGTTTAGTTTAATTTGTTTTAGGATGAATATTAAGTTTGACCTAGATTTAGAACTTAGTATAAAATCAATTTCCATAAAAATAGAATAAATAAATAAGACTATTTATTATTCATGCCTTTAAGGCATTTTTAGAATTTTATTTCCTATAATTCAAGTTCATTTGTTTTGCTTTATTTTGATTTTATAACTTGTATAGGATTCCCCATTGTTCTTAGAATCAACTTAACTTCATTAGGAAGTAAGTTGAATTCTAGTAGTTTCTAGTTTCTCATTAGGAATAGAAAACCTCACTAACCACTAGGATCACTTTGTAAATACATGACACATTAGGATTGAGTCTTAGTCCCATTAGATTTTTCCCTTTATCAACTTGAGTCATTCTTTCTCATCTCATAAAGAAAAGCAATAAAACACTTAATAAAAACCGAACAATCTTGTACGACACGAGACTTTGTTGCGGAGTGTTTATACGCGTCCTGTTTCGGGGCGAGGTATAAATACTTCCCGCGATGGATAGGTCTTAGTACAAGACAGTTCACAAACAAAAATTCAAAACACTTCTTTTAAAAGATAAAAACAAACAATAACCGACTATCCTGCGGGAACTTCTTTTCTCATCTCATTCACTCACAACGCGAACTCGCGACGACTTGTCTCGCATGCAAGACGGTTAACGTACTCGTACCAGACGAGCCTGCAACACCTGAGCATAGACAATACGCAGTTCCAGCTATCAAAACACACAAACAAATAGTTCCCGCCTAGGTTAGGCGAACTACGTCGACTCTGATCCTCATTATCCCGATGAGGTACGTAGGCAGCGGGGTAGGGCCCATTCGAGCACATTCTTTATTTTCCCTACATTTCCCCCTTTCTTCTCATTTCAGTTCATTTCTCATTTTCCATTCCCTTTATTCCAGTAGCGGTTTTATTCAGCATTCTTATTTCTCACCCTTTGAAACAAAGCAAGCAAGCGTGGATCCCGTCGGGTACGACGGACGATCTGGGGTGCTAATACCTTCCCAGGTCGTAACCGACTCCCGAACTCAGATCTTTGGTTCGCAAGGCCTTGTCCTTTCCTTCTTCCTCAGGTTTGTGCAACATTACCTTTCCCATTCATTCGGGATAAAAATGTCTGGCTGGCGACTCTAACCTTTCCGCGCCACTTTCGCGTTTGTACTAGGATGAAAATCCCGGGAGCGACAGTTGTGCACTCTGATTACTCTGCAAAGTTTCAGGACTACCAAGTTTATTTCCAACTTCTTCAATCACCAAACCAACACATCAATAACACCTTCGACTTAACTCTTCTGAATTTCGTTCCAATAGGTATTCTACTCTTGTAGTTACCGAATACATCCAACTTAAATTCATAAGGCAACACCTCCGAACATTCAATCCTAAATACAACTACGACAACTTCCCAATATTTGGTCAAAAATTTACATACTTCATGAATTTCCAATTATCCTCAACACAACTACAACTTTACCATCTTAAATAATACCTCCTTCGAAAATTACCTTAAACACACTACATCATTATGACAATATAAGGTACATCGATACAACAGTTTCCACAAGATAACTCATATTTCTTTGCTTCTAATTAATCCAACGTATTGAATCCTCGATTCTTACTCATACTAACACACCTTTCATAAATTCTTATCCGAACCAACACAACCAAAACAATTATCCATGTTCTAATCAAAATCACGCTTTAATAAACCCACTTATAATCTTACTTCGTCTGATTCTTTCGACTCAATTCAATCCTATACTCTTGAAAATCTTGGTCTTACTTTTCCATATACTTTAACCTCGAATTATCTCAAGAAACTCCAAGCCTCATGCAACTTAATTTATCATCAAACAATAATTTTATTATCCAGAGTTTAACTACAAATTTCCACAATACTATTTACTCCCAACGTAACTTCATACCATCATTCTTAAATCTGACTAACATTCTTATATATGATTCTTCATCGATAATTCAAACAATACTCAATGCCCAGCTCGACTTCAACTGATTTAACTCATATACTATACTAGTTAGCATAACGCATCTATTCCTCAATTATGATTTCGTCTATTATCAACAATAGATTAAGGGTGATCAGTTCCTCAATTTGTCAATAAATATTCGACAACCATAATAGCGGCATAAATAGTCGTTACCCAACACAATAACATACTTCAACTTATGTATAAAGTCCGTAGGCATAATTCCCCGCCAACTCTCTAAGACTTATCAACATCTTCTTAGTTTCCTTAATTCCGACTTAGTCGATTTCACCAAGGCATCCAAAATCCAATACACAATCCATCATACATGCCCTTGTATAACACTGCTTCAAATATTCTTATAACACCGGAGTCACTACAACATTAAGCACAATCCAATTTGGTTCTCTTCCATTCATGACTTTCATTCAAATTATAATTCTTAACAACACAATTCAAACATCCATCTTCCTCTCAACATTACTATCATCTAACATCAGAACTTTAATCTTCCTCGTTACACATTTATGCATTCTCCAAATACTTATTATGCATTCCCTCTAATACCGACATTTTATTATTTTTCAATATTTCATCTTCCTAAAATTTCCAGCAAAACACTCCCCAACTTGAACGCAATTATCTTCTCCAATAAAGACCTCCAAATAAAAAATATATATTCTAACATGAAGAGAATTTTGTGCAGATTTCAGAACTTCAAGAATCACTCAAATCCGGCTTACAAGTAAAAAGTTATTCCCCTTGCAATAGGACTGGTCAAGAATTCTCGTATGCAGAATTTTTCAAAATCAGCAGCAGACCCGACTAGTAAAACACACTTATCTTCCTTATCACAAACATCCCGAATGCAAATCTTATATGTAAACTGTAGGGAATTCTGTAAGCTTTCCAAAAAGTCCAGAACCGCTTCATTTCAAGTCACGGGCAAAAAGTTATGCCACTTCTCGTGACAGCTTCTCCAAGATTTCAAAAACCAGAATTTTAAGATTGATGAACATAAGTTCAATCTCTCTCCTCCTTTTCTTCAAAACTCTACCATGGATTTTACTCTAACTCCAGCTTAAAAAATTACTCAGCTTAATCCAACTACACTCAAAGCGAAACAATCTAGCGACTTGATCTGTCAACTTATCATTTCCATCAAAGTAAATATTCCTTCTCAGACAATTCCCACCTAAAATATACACACTTCTCTAACCCGACCGATACGAATTCAGGAGTCCAAACTCATGCCGGTCCACAACAACATCGTCTTCACAACCTTGCACTTTAACAACTAACCTCAACTCGAACCAACTTCTTCATACCAATAACATTCTGGGGCAAGCCTCTCCCCCACTTAATTCCAAACTAATCTCTGCAAACAACAACTAGAAACAAACAAACAAGTGCCGACAGTGTTTCACACACATATCGCGCACTAGGGAAATAAACGACATTAACGACACTGGCCGGACAGACCGACCTGCTCTGATACCACTAATGTAACACCCTTCTACCCCAAAACAAAATATTTAAATAATATCAGAGTAATCATCGAGAAGGGTATCACATTTCATCATAATTCAAAACAAACAGTGTCCTGTCCCGTAACATGGGTTAATCAACATCAAGAATAACATATAGCATTTCGCAGCGGAAATTAAACTTCGAAATTCAAAACTTCATTAGTTTACTTCATAAACATAATTTTCACCATCCTGAATTTAACATCATAAAATGGGAAAACATTTATCCAAATAATAACATAACTGGAAACGGTTTAGCAAAAGAAAACCCATCCCAGTGTTACATGACACAGAGCAGGACACATAGACCAGAACCACTTCTAAGGAACACTAAAGCACGCTCCGAGACTCATGAAACTCCTATTGCATTGTAAGCCTATTCTTTATCATCTGCAAGTTACCCACGAAAGAGGCAACATTTCCAAGCAGGCAGGGTGAGTAATCATAATATATCATAAACATACAAGAATATAGAACATAAATAAATTGGTACAACATATCATGACATCATCAACTATACAATTCAGCAACAACAACAACACGATCATGAAATTAAGCAACACCAACACAATCATGAAATTCATCCAGAATATGCAATTCTAACATCCTGATATGCAATATGCATGTGGTACCATTTTCATCATGAGATGGATACATGACCATCAACCCTCCACAAAGGAGCACATTGTAAATCATCGAGACACTTCAATCCACACAATGAGATTGAAGCAAATAAATAGGCCGAAGCCCCATCGTGAATGTTATGAAATGCAATGATGCGCTACATCGTAAAATTCATCAAAATAATTCGCATCATTCATTTCACATCAGCAATCCAAACATCAAATAATCATATATATTATCATGACATTACACCCAGAACACTGGTTCTACAACTACTCTGACACATCAAGAATTGACCCGTACCCGGTAAATTATGAGGCAATTACAAGGTTATTTCATAAATTCATTTATAAAAACTATTGCATTTTTCTCATTTTTATTCATCAAAATAAAGTTCAGTTTATGCTCTTTCTGACGCTTCAAACGGAATGCGAATCAGACTTACGGTTTGAAAGTTACGGATTTTTCAAGAATTAAAAATTGGCATCCAAACAGTGTTAACTGGTTAACCCATAGTGTTAACCGGTTAACGCTTGCGAAACTTCAGCAATAACCCAAAATTTTCAATGGTTAACCGGTTAACCAAATGCGTTAACCGGTTAACGCACGCGTTTCAGCAGTCTTCTGCTACTCAAATGCAGATTGTGTTTTTACACAAAAATGCCAAAACACGTCATGATAACAATCAACCAAAACACCAACAACGTCATGATAACAATTATACAATCAATTATGTGATTTAATTCACTTTTACCACTCTAATTCATCAAGATTTTCTCATAAACTCAACCTAACTCAAAACCCCCAAAACTCATACAATCCTAATCCATTCATAATCCAAATTCCTACACATTTATAATAGATTATAAAAACTCCCCATACCTTAGAGAATTTCTCCGATTGACTCTCTTCTCTGGGGTTCTCCAAAGCCTCTTGACTATGAGCTTCCTCTTTCTTCAGAGCACTTCACCAAACACGATAGAAAATGAGAAAACTGATCGTGTATTCCTTTTTACCAAAACACATCCCAGTTAAGTCTTTTCCCTATTTACCCTCATATATTTCACAAAAGGACCACCTTACCCTTTTTCATTAATATAATTTCAATAATAATAATAAAATTGTATAATAAAACACTATTTATCCTTATTATATAAATTACTCTTATACTCCAAAATAACCAACATAACATTCATACTTCTACTTCTATTATTTTAAATAATAACCAATAATCCGAATAATACTACATGATTATTCTTATTATTAATATTATTAAAATAATTTCACCACCATGCATCGGGTCACATAACCACCAATTGCCAAAATCATCATATATCCTCAAATAGGCAACAATTACTCATAATCAAATTTGGGGTGTTACACGGTGCAGGGAGCGCCGAATGTGAATGTGAATGATGAGTTCAGGAAGAATCAACCGTCGGTCTTCAAAGGAAGATTTGCTGATGGTGCTCAAAATTGGTTGAAGAAGATTGAAAGAATCTTCAGAGTCATGGACTGTGCTGAAGAGAGTAAGGTGAGGCTTGGTTCTCACATGCTGAAGGAAGAAGCCGATGATTGGTGGGTCGGTAGAAGTCAAGCCCTTGAGGAGGAGGATGAAGAGATAACTTGGGAAGTTTTTCGTACTGAGTTCTTAGGGAAGTACTACCCTGAGAGTGTGAAGGGAAAGAAAGAGATGGAATTCCTTGAGCTGAAGCAAGGTAGTATGTTAGTGGTTGACTATACTGCTAAGTTTGTGGAATTGGTTCCGTTTCATCTTCATTATGTTGCTGCTACTGCTGAGTTTTCTAAGTGCATTAAGTATGAGAATGGTTTGCGTCCTGAGATTAAGCAAGTTGTGGGATATCATAGAATTAGAAGGTTTTCAGATTTGGCTGAATGTTGTAGAATCTTTGAAGAAGATAGCAAAGTTCGTTCTACACATTACAAGAGTGTGAATGAGAGGAAAGGGAAGCAACAAGCTAGAAGTGGACCTTATGTGACACCCACTGATAAGGGAAAACATAAGGGAAACTTTGATAGGAGATCTGGTGGAGGGAGTTCTGGTCCCGTTAAGTGTTACAAGTGTGGCGATTTAGGCCACAAGTCTTTTGAGTGTGGGAAGAATATTGTGAAATGTTCAAACTGTGGAGGTCTTGGACATGCTACTACCGAGTGTAGGAGGAATGTTGTGAAGTGCTTCAATTGTGGAGAAATTGGTCACATTAGTACTAAGTGTACTAAGCCAAAGAAAGCTCGGGTGGGCGGAAAGGTGTTTGCATTAGCAGGGAAGGGCACTACTAGTGCATACCGTTTGATTAAAGATACATGCTTTATTAATAGTACGCCTTTAGTTACTATTATTGATACATGAGCGACTCATTCGTTCATTTCTCTTGAGTGCGCTAAGAATTTGAATTTGTTTATGTCTTCTTGGGTGGTGATATAGTTATTGAGACTCCTGCTTCAGGGTCGGTAACTACTTCTTTGGTGTGCGTAAGTTGTTCTTTGACCATGTATGGTAAAGATTTTGTTATGGATTTAGTTTTTTTGCCGTTGGAAGGTTTGGACGTGATCTTGGGTATGAACTGGTTACAATTTAATCGAGTTCATATAGATTGTTATCATAAGTTAGTAAGGTTTCCTTCTTTGGATGATGAAGAAGAGAGTTTCCTATCCACGAAATAGTTGAAGAAACTTTTAGTGGACGAAGTTCAATTGTTTGTTTTTTTTGCATCGTGGTCAGTGGAAAGCGGAGTGGAAATAAGTAGGTTTCCAGTGGTGTGTGATTTTCCAGAAGTGTTTCCGGATAATACTAAGGATGTACCTCCGGAAAGAGAAGTTGAGTTTTCTATTGATCTAGTTCTGGGTACTAGACCGATTTCGATGGCACCGTATCGTATGTCAGCTTCAGAGTTGGTAAAATTGAAGAAGCAATTGAATGACTTGTTGGATAAGAGGTTTGTTAGGCCGAGTGTTTCTCCTTGGGGTGAGCCGGTATTGTTGGTAAAGAAGAAGGATGGAAGTATGCGGTTATGTATTGATTATCGACAGTTGAACAAGGTGACAATTAAGAACAGGTATCCACTTCCGAGGATTGATGATTTGATGGACCAATTGCTTGGTGCACGTGTTTTTAGTAAGATTGATTTGAGATCAGGATATCACCGGATTCGTGTGAAAGAGGAGGATATTCAAAAGATGACTTTTAGGACACAGTATGGTCATTACGAGTATTTCGTGATGCCATTCAGAGTTTCTAATGAGCCGGGTGTGTTTATGGAATACATGAATCGTATTTTTCATGAACAGTTAGATCGTTTTGTGGTTGTATTCATCGATGACATTTTTATTTATTCTAAGTTTCAAGAAGAGCATGAAGAGCATTTAAGGATTGTGTTACAGATTTTGAAAGAGAAGCAATTGTATGCTAAGTTGTCAAAGTGCAAGTTTTGGTTGTCGAAGGTAAGTTTTCTTAGGCATGTTCCGATGGTGGTATTAGTGTTGATCCATCCATGATTGATGCGGTAATGCAATGGGAAGTTCCTAGATCGATTACGAAGATTCGAAGATTTTTAGGCTTGGCGAGTTATTATCGAAGGTTTATTGAAGGATTTTCAAAGTTGGCACTTCCGTTAACGCAATTGACTTGTAAGGGAAAGGCTTTCATTTGGGATATTCGTTGTGAAGATAGTATCATGGAACTTAAGAGAAGGTTGACAACGGCTCCGGTTTTGATTTTGCCGAATCCTACAGAACCATTTGTGGTGTTTTGTGATTCTTCATTGTTTGGGTTAGGTGGTATTTTGATGCAAGATGGAAAATTTGTAGCTTATGCTTCAAGACAATTGAGGGTGCATGAAAAGAATTATCCTACGCATGATTTGGAATTGGCGGCCGTGGTTTTTGCTCTAAAAATTTGGAGGCATTATCTTTATGGTGCAAGGTTTGAAGTTTTTAGTGATCACAAGAGTTTGAAGTATTTATTTGATCAAAAGGAATTGAACATGAGACAAAGGGGATGGTTAGAACGTTTGAAGGATTATGATTTTGGTTTGAATTACCATCCGGGTAAGGCGAATGTGGTGGCCGATGCCTTGAGTCATAAGTTGTTATATATGTCCGCATTGATGATAAGAGAATGGGAACTTTTGGAGAATTTTAGAGACTTGAGTTTGGTTTGCGAGATGACGCCGAGAAGCGTGAGACTTGGTATGCTACGTGTTACGAATGACTTTCTTGCAACCGTTTGTGAAAAGCAAAAGTTGGATTTGAAATTTGTTGATTTGATGATGAATGAGAATGAGGATTTCAAGGTTGATAATTTTGGAGTTTTGTGATTCTGTGGTCGTATTTGTATTCCCGATGATGTGGAGTTGAAAAAGATGATATTGGAAGAGGGACACCGGAGTAATTTAAGTATACATCCGAGAGCAAATAAGATGTATCAATATTTGAAGAAGATCTTTTAGTGGTCTAGATTAAAGAGAGATGTAGCTCATTTTGTTTATGCGTGTTTGACTTATCAGAAGTCTAAGGTGGAACATCAGAAGCATAGTGGTTTGATGCAACCGTTGGATATTCCAGAATGGAAATGAGATAGTATATCGATGGATTTTGTTACGGGATTGCCGAATACACAAAGAGGTCATAATGCTATTTGGATGATTGTCGATAGACTTACTAAATCTACTTACTTTATTACGATTGATATTAGTTATTCTTTGGAGAAGCTAGCCGAGATTTATGTTTCTGTGGTTGTGAAGTTGCATGGAGTTCCTAAGAGTATTGTATCGGATAGAGATCCTAGATTTACATCGAGGTTTTGGGAAAGTTTTCAAAAGGATTTGGGTTATAAGCTAAGATTGAGTTCGGCTTACCATCCACAAACAGACGGTCAAACCGAGAGGACAATTCAATCGTTAGAGGATTTGTTACGTGCTTGTGTGCTAGAGCAAGGTGGTGTTTGGGATAGTTATTTAGCGTTGATTGAGTTCACCTATAATAACAATTTTCATTCGAGTATTGGTATGACATCATTTGAGGCTTTGTATGGTCGGAGATGTCGAACACCTTTGTATTGTCATGAAACCGGAGAAAGAACGATAGTTGGACCGGAGATGGTGCAACAAACGACGGAAAAAGTAAAGTTTATTCGGGAGAAGATGAGAGCTTCTCAAAGTAGACAAAAGAGTTATCTTGACAAGAGAAGGAATGATCTTGGGTTTCAGGAAGGCGACCATGTGTTCTTGAGAGTTACACCGGTAACGGGTGTGGGTCGTGCTTTGAAGTTAAAGAACTTGACTTCTCGTTTTATTGGGCCATATCAGATTACTGCACGAGTGAGTGTCGTGGCTTATCGTGTGGCGTTGCCTCTAAATCTTTCGAATTTGCATGATGTGTTCCATGTTTCGCAACTTCGGAAGTATGTTCCGGATCCGTCACATGTTATTCTTATGGATGAAGTTGAAGTAAGAGATAACCTTACGGTGGAAGCTTTGTCGGTTAGGATTTTGGATCGTGAAATCAAGAAGCTAAGAGGCAAGGATATTGCACTTGTGAAAGTGGTGTAGGGAGGCGCTGTGGAAGGCAATATGACTTGGGAATTGGAGAGTAGGATGCGCGAGTCGTATCCGGAGTTGTTTGGATCAGGTAATATTTTCGAGGACGAAAATTTCTAAAGTGGGGGAGAGTTGTAACGCCCCGATTCGATTTTCCCAATTTTTGTGGAGTCTTTTATTTTATTTGTATAATAATTGTTTTATTTGTGAAATTAACATGATAATAGGATATGTTAATGTGAATATGTGATATGTTGGTTTGTTGTGTGATTTTACCGATTTGTGAATTTTCGGGTAAAATTGGAATTAGAGGGTATTTTAGGAATTTGTTAATTAGTGTTAAGTTAGAAATTAGTAGAATTGGTATTTTTGTGAGAAAATGATATTTGGTTGGAAAGAGTAGAAAATAGAAATAGAAAGAAAAGAGAATATAAGAGAGTGAGAAAGGGTGAAATAAAAAGTTAGAAAAGAAGAGAAAGAAAAGGAAGAGAAGAGAAAAAAAGAGAAAAGAGGAAAACTTGGGAAAGCTTTAAGATTGCTTCTAGGAATCGATTTAATCGGGTAAGGGTGATAAACATTGTTATCTTAATCTTGTATATGATTATGTATGTGTTAGATTTTGTGGGTTTTTGATTTGGTGGAGTTTTAGAGAAAATGAAAAGTTAGGTTTTGATGAGATTGTGAGAAATTTATGGATTAATCGGTTAGAACTTGATATAATCAAAATATGAGGATGAATACATTTTAATAATCATGTTTGTTGAGTTTTAGAAGAGTTTTGGGGGCTTTTTATAGGTCTGTTACGCAGTTGGAAATTCTAGAAATCGCAGCGGTCGCTCAGCGAAAGTTCCAGGGTTATTCTTGCTCAGCGAGCGAGAGGGCGCTCAGTGATCCTGTAGGTTTTGAGGGGTTATGCGTTTTAATCTGTAGCTTTAGTTTCGGGTATCCGTTTTTAGTGATCCTTATATCGATTCGAAGCTAGAAACGCGTAGAAACTAATAATGCTAAAATATGTAATTTTTAGCCGACTTTTACCCGACTTTTCCGATAAGACGTAATTATGTTAATTATGGAATTATGGGTTTGATTATTGTGTTGTAGCCGTTTGGCAAGTAGATACATTGCTTGAATTAAATGTGAATCTATGCTAATTGTATGAGAAAATGCATAACTATATTGTGAATATGTATGCATTTTCAAGAATGTTGTGTGTCATTTTGCATGTAAGCATAATGTATGCATTCTTGTGTCGTGGGATTCTTTGTGAATCCGTTGTAGATCAGTGTGCTCATGTGGAGTGTGAACGATGACTACAACAAGATCGTGTGCCCATGTGGGATGTGAGCGATCGGATTGTGTGCCCGTGTGGGGGTGTGAGCAATCCAGAAACATCGTGTGCCCGTGTGGGGTGTGAGCGATGGGTGATTTATTCACATTGATTGTGTGCCCGTGTGGGGTGTGAGCAATCAGATTGTGTGCCCATGTGGGGTGTGAGCAATCCATAAACATTGTGTGCCCATGTAGGGTGTGAGAAATGGGGAACATCGTGTGCCCGACGGGGAGTTACTTTAGGTAACAAGCGATGATTCCATTTGGTTCCTAAGTGAACCTGCTGAAATGTTGAGTCGGTACCGCATTGCATCTGCATAGAGTCGTGTGTCGGTCTCTATGAGTTGCATTTTATCATTTTAATTATGATATGCAGAAATAAACATGAATGTGCATATGTTTATTTGGAGTATTATGGAGATGATAATATGTGTGATGAAACATACTTGTTGGTATATATGCATGTTTGATATATGTATATGTATGTGATTTATACATTTGTAATGTATATGTGTGATTAAACATAGCTAGATGTATGTTTATGCGGAACAAATTGAATTGAGGAATAAACATAAATAATGTAAGTTTATGTGAATTAGTGAATTGGTGCATGATGAACATGCTTGATTTGTGTATGTACACGTTGCGATGTGTATATGTGATGAGGTATGAATTGTGGTGAGAATATGTTTTATGTGTATGTTATATGTTGAGATATATACTTATATGCAATGTTATTATGATAAGGTTTCTCACCCTTCTGTTGTTTTATGATGCTCTAAGAGGCATTGCAGAGTAGGTTACTGGATGGCATATTTTTGTGAAGCTCGTCTTCATCTTTTGGTTGGTCGGCTCTGATATGTAGCACCGGGTAGTTAGGTTGGCTTAGCGCCATTTTTGTGATGCATTGTGTACATGTATCTTTTGGATGGATGTTTTGTATAGACATGAATATTGTTGTTGGCATCAAACTTGTGGATATATATATGAATGGAAATATATATGTTTGAGGTTGTTGAAATGTTTCCACTGTATAATCATTTATCGTTTGGGAATTACCCTATTGTTGCATATCTGTTGTGAGCAGGTGTTGTATGTTTTTAATTTCAAGCATAATGTGGCATGCCTCTTTTATACCATGTTTAATTATACTCTGATGAAATTTTTAACATGTTCCTAAATGATTAAATTGATTATTTTGGGGTATAGAAAGGGGGTGTTACATTAGGCGCGTGTGTGTATGAGCTACAGTTTCTTCAAGATATCTCCTTTATATAGGCGTTTTAATAGGAGATCCGTTGGGAACATCTGATGTCATATTTGGATGAATGTAAATAGCCATAAAGTCCTTCCAAAAATAAAGATTATGTTCCCAGCCGTTATTCTTGATTCCCTCTTAATTATCCTTTATTATGAGAATCAAATATCATAAATGCCCATCAGAGTGTGTTTGAAATTGCGCAGCAATGAGAGCTTATTTGATGAAAACTTCTTTCTATCAATAGATCTTCTATAGAAGGTGCGCTTGGCTTGAGTACTATTTAGAAGATGTTAATCAACCTTAGAAACATCCTTTTCCTGAGAACTTCTATCCTGCACATATAGAAAATTTTAGTGCTTTAATTTGTCCTTATAAAATATTGTTATCATTGAAACTATATAAGAGAAGTAGAATCAAAATCTTGTTCTAACAATCTCCCCCTTTTTGATGATGACAAAACATTTATTTTGATTAAGGACAAAATTTAAAGGATGAGAAAACTCCCTTTAGATTGTGATAGATTCTTTCAGAGTTTTCCATAAGAAGTTCTTTGATGGTGATAGCTTCTTTCAGAGTTTTCCATAAGAAGTTCTTTAACTTATGCTTTATGAGAATTTCTTCATTTTGTGCTCCCCCTAAGTTGATTACTCATCCTGTTCTTTTAAAAAAAAATTAAATAGTTTGATCAGAGTATTAATATGTTTGAGGCTTAGTTTTGAAAAACTGTTACGGATCAAAATCATTTACGTTTCTCCCCCTTTTTGTCATTACTCAAAAAGATGCAAACAGATATATAAGCAGAGTCAAAAAGAAAGGATCTTCATTAATCAGATAATCAAATGGAACATTGAACAAAACATTGAAATACCAGAAGGAAAAAAAACAAGCAAATAAAAAAACATGAAACAGAATTAGGGCTGGGGGTTAATCCTGGTAATTAATGCTTCCAAAAGAGACTTGATCTGAGAAGTTGATTCAACTTGTTGTCCAATCATAGATTTGAGTTCAACATTAGTCCCATCATCCTTGTCCAACCTCTGCTTGACAATTTCATTTTCTTTCTTAAGTTCATTTAGAGTTTTCAGCACCAAGGATGTTGGAAGTGATTCTTCAACAGTTGTAGCAACTTGAGTGGAGGATTCCTTAGAAGATTCTTCAGCAGAAGGTACTATAGCAGTTTCTTTTCCATTGTCTTCAGCAAAAGGAACTATCATCAGCTGAAGTGCAGAAGAAGACTCCTTTGGTTCAGATTCTCTCCAAGGTTTGTCATCTAGAAGGTGAGTTTTCTTCTTCTCAAGACTAGTGACTACTTCTTTCATACTTTCACAGAAGTTCTGCTGAGCAATATCATAGCAGATATCTTTCAGTTTCTTGGTCTCAGTAGAAAACCACTTTCTGAAGGAAGTCCAAAGAGAATCAGAGGCTGCAGGATCAGGAATATCTGCACAGGCAACCTTCAGATCTTCCAGCCTGAGTTTCATTTCTGCTTCGAATGCTAGCAATAGTGGAACAACATCTTATTTGGTTAGTTTTAGTTTAGGTATTGATATGGCAGTTTTGCTTGTGACAGAAGATAGTTTTTGTAGGGCTTCTATATCAATAGATGTCCTAAGGGGATCTTCGGGTTCATTTGTAGGGGAGGGACTATCTGGAATGGTAATGTAAGATGGATTTTTTGGTGGAGTGGATTCATAAGATGATAGGGAGGCTTCACGAATGAGGGATAGGTCAAAAACAACTCTATGAAAGTCAGAGTGTAGAGGAGGGTTAAAGCCATGTGTTTGTTGAGGATAGTATACTGAGTTTGAGAGGCAGCAAAAAAAATTGGAAAGACATCAATATCAGACAAAATTTGTTGAAGTTTTGAATGGGTTTCAACAAAGGTTGAGGTGTTTAGATCGAAGGTAGGTGTTGGGTCTATTGGCATGTCAAAATATTCTAGAGTTTGATGAGAGTGATGTTCAGAAATGTTTGGGGGTGAGGTAGTGTTTTCAGGTTGAGTATAAGGTGGAGGTGAAGATGGATGAGGTATTTCAGAATAGATGGGGTTTGATGGTGCATGAATAAAGAGGGAATGGTATCAGAAGGAGGATTTTCAGATGTGACCACTGTTACATATTCTACAATAGAGATGAACTCAGATTAATAAGAGGAAGTACCTTTCTTCCTGATTTGCTTTGGAGCCTTCTGAGAAGTTCCTTCAGAGGCTTTCCTCTTCTTATTTTTCTTCTGAGAAACTTCTGGTGCAGGTCTTCTAAGTTCTTCAGGATTGAACAGAGGATCAACACCATCCAACTTGCAGGATTCCAAGTACTGACCACAACTTCTGGTGGTGTGTCAGCAGAGAACATAGGAAAGTCCTTCAGAGGAATTTTCCTGGTGGTGATGACTTCTCTAGAATGCAGAACTAGATCCTTCTTGATGGTTTCTATGAATTTCATCTTCTTTAGATTCTTAGCATTCAGAGGCTTTCCAACTTCTGCTTCCAAAATTTCAAATTGTTGAGCTTCCATCATATGATCTACCAATTTGTTTTCAGTCAGAATGTCAGAGACGAGTCTTCCCAGGGGGATCCAATCTCTTTTGGTTTTCTTATCTTCTCTGGTTTCTCTGATGTTTTTCTTCAGATGATTGAAAAGTGAATGAGAAAGATTGACCTTTTTGTTCTTGGAGATGTAATACAGCAAAAATTGTTGATCCACATTGATGTAGTATGGGGAATTTGTTGCTTTTCTGTGACTGATGCAACCTAAAATAATTTTTGCCAAAATTCTCAGATGATCCTTCAAATCTTTAATCTTGTTGGAGTGTTGCCTATTTGAGAAGATTTCTTTAGAAACGAGTGTAGTATCAGAAATCTTATCCATCTCACTGCACTTGATCCCATTGCCATCAGATTGTATCAACTTTGCAATGTGTTTTCAGTAATGATGATCCTCTTACCCAGAACGTAAGAAGTTACATGAGAGTTAGAAGCACTTGCAAATATCCAAAATTCTTTGACTAGCTTAGGAAAAACTGGACCCATCAGACGATCCAAATATTTCTCCCAACCTTGAGTATTTACTACATGTGTTAGATCAAACCCATTTTCCTTCAAACTGTCAAAGTCAACAAAAAGTTCACAGAGAACTTCTAGCTTTTCTACATGAGTAAGAAGGGTTCTGACTGGAGAGATATGAAGTTCTTCTGAAGTTTGATCTTGTTGAGTATGTTAAGCAGAAGTGGCTTGATGAACGTTGTGAGATGAAGAAGCCATTGGTTACCAAGATTAGGGTTTGAGCACAGGTGCAGAGAAAAATAGTAATAAGAGGTGAAGAGGGAAAAGTGAAAAGTGTTTGTGAGGTGAAAACATACATTTATATAGAATTAATAAGCAGTAAAAGAAAAGCACAATTAGTGGAAATGTTTAATTCATAAAACATCATGATTAAATTTCATTTAATGAGTTCTGACAAGGGAGTGGCGTAAAGATTTTGGAACAGTTACCAATGACTTACGCCTCAATTGTGTCTTTTCAACCCTTTCAGTTTCCTAGAACTTGAACACATATTCTTCTGCAGAGGACAACTGTCCAAATGCATGTTTTGTCCATCTTCAGAGCATGAACATATATTCTGATTCTTTAGGATTCCTCAGAGTTTCATTGACATGTGTTGATGTTATGATCTGCATGTTATTTTTTTACCATAGAAGTCTGAAAAGTAAATAGTCAGATCAAAAAATTACTTATTAAAATTATACAAAACTTCTGAGAGTTAAATGCATAAATTTTAAACTTTTTCATTCTGGGCATAATTCCATACTGAGATAAGTCAGAATGAAATTAAATCTATCTTCAGCCAGGGGTTTTGTAAAAGTATCAACCCATTGGTGATTTGTATCTATAAATTTTAAAAATAGAATCCCCTTCTGAGTATAGTCCCTAATGAAATGATGTTTAACTTCTATGTGTCTAGCTCTATAGTGTAAGATAGGGTTTTTAGAAAGACAAATAACAGAAGTATTATCACAGAGGATGGGAATGTTACTCTCATAGATATTAAAGTCCTCAAGATGGTTTTTCATCCAGAGCATCTGATTACTGCATCCAACTACTGTTATGTATTCAGCCTCGGCAGTTGATAGTGCTATGGTTGATTGTTTTTTGCTGGACCGGGATACTAAATTGTCTCCCAGAAATTGAAAACTTCTAGAAGTACTCTTTCTTTCTGTTCTATCTCCAACAAAATCTGCGTCACAGTATCCTACGAGATTTGTAATTTTTGGACTTTTTGTAGCATAGACCAAGATTAGTAGTACCTTTCAGATATCTAAAGATTCTCTTAACTGCTGTTAAGTGAGTTTCTCTAGGAACAGATTAGAATCTAGCACATAAACATACGCTATACATAATATCTGGTCTTGAGGCAGTTAAATAGAGAAGAGAACCAATCATACCTACATAGATCTTTTGATCTACTTTCTTAATTACCTCTTCCTTTTCCAGAATACACGTGGGGTGCATAGGAGTTTTGGAAATCTTACTATCTGACATATCAAATTTTTTCAGAAGTTCCTTGACATATTTGCTTTGATGTATTTGCGTCCCTTCTGGTGTTTGATTGATTTGTATTCCCAGAAAAAACTTTAATTCTCCCATTAGACTCATTTCAAATTCTTCCTGCATAGACTTAGAAACTTCCTTTCCCAAGGCACTTTTAGTGGAACCAAAAATAATATCATCTACATATATTTGACAAATTAAAATATCATTTTTAAATGTTTTGCAGAAGAGAGTTGTGTTCACTTTCCCTCTGATAAAATTATTTTCCAGAAGAAAATTACTTAGTCTTTCATACCAAGCTCCGGGAGCTTGTTTCAGACAGTATAAAGATTTTTTAAGTTTGTAAACATGTTCTGGAAATTTGGTATTTTCAAATCCAGGGGGTTGGTGTACATAAACCTCTTCATCAATATAACCATTCAAAAATGCACTTTTGACATCCATCTGATAAAAAGTGATGTCATGATTAACAACAAATGAGATTAAGAGTCTAATTGATTCTAACCTTGCGACTAGTGCAAAGGTTTTTGTGTAGTCTATTCCTTCTTGTTGACTATAACCTTGGCAACCAGTCGTGCTTTGTTTCTTACGACTTTACCTTATTCGTTGAGCTTGTTTCTGAATACCCATTTTGTGTCAATAATGTTGAATCCTTTTGGTTTGGGAACTAAATCCCATATGTCGTTTCTGGTGAATTGATTTAGTTCTTCTTGCATTGCAAGTATCCAATCATTTTATGAAAGAGCTTCTTCTACAGAAGTTGGTTCAATTAGAGAGACTAGTCTAATTAGAGATTCTTCAAAGTTTCTGAATGATGACCTTGTTCTGATTGGATCATCCTTCTTTCCCAGAATCTTATCTTCTGGATGATTCATAGTGCTTTTGGATTGTTTCTTCTGAATGGGTTCTTCAATATTAGTAGAGGTGATTGTCTTATCTTGTTTTGTGGCTGATTGATCTTCAAATGTTCTTTCTTCAGTGATTTGAACTTCTATATCTGCAAGAGATTCACTCTGCTTTGGTTTTTTAGAACTAAGCTTATCATCAAATCTAACATAGATGGATTCTATCACAATTTGTGTTTCTGTGTTATATACTCTGTATCCTTTAGAACTTTCAAAGTATCCTAACATATAACATTTTTGTGCCTTAGAATCAAACTTGTTCAGAGGATCGTTGGTATTCAGAATAAAACAAGTGCATCCAAATGGATGAAAGTAAGAGATGTTAGGCTTTCTGTTCTTCCACAATTCATAAGGAGTCTTCTCCAGAATAGGTCTTACATAGATTCTATTCTGAATTTAGCATGTTGTATTTACTGCTTCTGCCCAAAAATGTTTAGCCATGTTTGTCTCATTGATCATGGTTCTGGCCATCTCTTGTAAAGTTCTATTCTTACGTTCTACAACTCCATTTTGTTGTGGAATTCTAGGGCAAGAGAAATTATGAGAGATGCCATTTTCATTAAAAAATAATTCCAATTTTTTGTTTTCAAATTCTCCACCATGATCACTTCTGACTTTAACAATTCTAAACTCTTTTTCATTTTGAACTTGTTTACAGAAGTTTGAAAATACAACAATTGACTCATCCTTGTGTCTAAGAAACTTTACCCATGTCCATCTGCTATAGTCATCTATGATCACTAATTCATACTTCTTACCACTGATAGAGGCATTTTTCACTGGACCAAATAAATCAATGTGTAGAAGTTCTAGTGGTCTAGAGGAAGAGACAACATTTTTAGGTTTAAAAGCAGGTTTAGAAAATTTTCCTTTTTGACATGCTTCACACAGAGCTTCTGAGTTGAACTTCAAGTTGGGAAGTCCTCTGACCAGATTGAGTTTGTTAATCTGAGACAATCTTCTCATATTAACATGTCCCAATCTTCTTTGCCAGACCCATTGCTCAGTGTCCACAGACATTAGGCATTTTACATTCTGACTTTTCAGTTCAAAAAGTTTTATTTTATATATACTGTTCTTTCTCTTTCCACTAAATAGGATTGTTCCATCTTTCTGACTAACAACCTTACAGAACTTTTGATTGAAGATTATGTCATAACCATTATCACTTAATTGACTTATGGATAACAGATTATGCATTAATCATTCCACTAATAAAACATTAGAGATAGATGGAAGTGTGCCATTACCAATAGTTCCAGAGCCAATAATCTTTCCTTTTTTATTACCTCTGAAGCCTACGAATCCTCCAGCTTTCAGCTCAAGACTTTGGAACATATACTTTCTTCCCGTCATGTGTTGTGAGCATCTAGAGTCCAGGTACCAAGATTGGTGTTTCAGTCTGGCTGTCAAAGACATCTGCAACATACACGATTTTATCTTTAGGTACCCATATCTTTCTGGGTCCTTGTTTGTTAGATTTTGCAAATTTTTGATTGAGTTTGAATTTCTCATCAGAACTTGTAGAACAAGATTTCTCACTAGTATATTTCATATCATGATTATGACCATAGGTGAAATGAGAACTTAAAGGAGTATTAGCTTTTATAATCATGTCATCAACTTGTTTAAACTTCAGAGGTTCTTCTCCTTTAGTTTTCACATAACCTATACCTCTTCTAGCGTTTCTTATAACTCCATAGATCATTGAGGCAATTTTGCTTCTCTCTATGTTTTTAGCTAGAATTTCTTGAAAACTATAATCATATTGCTTTATGATATTATCAGAACTGGGTAGAATTTCCGATTTAGATTCCTTCTGAGTTCTAAATTTTTCAAGGGAAATTTTGCATTTTAAATTACTTTCTTTTAACTCAGAGTTTTCTGACCTCAGTTTTCTAACGTCCTCCGATTCAGATACTAGATTTTGTTTTGTGTCTTTGTATTTGAATTGAAGTTTCTGATATTTTTCAAGAATTTCTGAGAGGCTATCTTCTAATTGAGATCTAGTAAGTTTAGAGAATACCTCTTCTATGTCAGAATCTGATTTTGATTCTGATGAGTTGACTTCTTCTGGTATCTTTGCCATTAATGCAATGTTGGCATGTTCATCTTCTGAGTCTGAATCTACTTCAGAAGATTCTGAATCATCCCATGTTGCCATGATACTTTTCTTCTTATCTCTATTGAATTTCTTTCTAGGTTTCTCTTTATGAAGTTTTAGGCATTCACTCTTGTAGTGTCCAGGTTCCTTGCATTCATAACACACTACTTTTTTGCTTCTGGATTTCCTGTGACTAGAGGATGATTCTGAATGATTGCTTGATTTTCTAGAATTTCTGAACTTCTTCTGACGATGCTTCCAGAGTTGTTGAACTTCTCCATTTGAAATAGTTTGAAATTCATGATGCACGGGAAAACTAATAACATCCTTATGGCCTCTAATATAGCTACACGAGCATATGTTTCATCGAAATTTATTTCTTCATGTTAATTGTAACCCTTTGCAATGAGTCTGCCTTTATTTCCCAAATGTTGTTTTGTTTAAATTGATTTAATTCTTCTTGCATGACAAGAGACCAATGTTCATCATAATAGATTTATCGATTCCCATTGGTTAAATTTATGAAACAAATGCCACAAAGTTGCATACCTTATTAAAGGATCATCTAGTAGTGACTCCCATAAAAATGTCTCCAATAACATTTTGAATGTGATGGTTTTTTTTTGTCGTTCTCCATTATTTAGGAAGATCTTGATGATCTGAAGAAGTATCCATGTTTTGATCCCAGACAAATTCTTCATATATGATTTAATTTGATCCCGACTTTGACATTGTTTTATTTCTTAATTATTTTCCTCCTGATTTGTCTTATCCAAAATACATGCACCATCAATTACTTCTGCTTCCAATGGTTTAAAGTTGGATTAATAAAAAATAACATGAACCAATTCTTCAGTTATCATAGTTCTTTTGTTAAAAACTCTAAAAGCTTTGCTCAAAGTGGAATATCCTACGAATAAGCCTTCATTAGATTTTGCGTCATTTTTCGAGGTTATCTTTCCCATTGTTAAGGATAAACACATGCATCCAAAAATATATAAGTAGGAGATATTAAGCTTTTATGCTTTATATAATTCATATGACGTCTGCTTTAGAACTAATCTTATAAAAAATAACGATTTATGATGCAACAAGTGGTGCTTACTACATCGACCTATAAACATTTAGGAAGGTTGTGAATCTCCGTTACGGTGGACCTAGAAGGTGCCTCCATGATTAGCACTCGAACACTCAAGTCAGTTTTAGGTTTAAGATAATCATACTGAATGTAGAGATTAAAAATTGTGTACCTCAAACCCTCCTATAATTGTATTTATACCTTGGACTCAATGAAGCGATTGAGATAAGTGTGCCTTATCTTATTGGACATTTGGCCAACCCAATATATATATATATATATATATATATATATATATATATATATATATATATATATATATATATATATATATATATATAATTCAAGGTGTTAAGGTGGAAGGTCAAACTCAATAAATTTACAATATGAGTAACACCTATTTACCAGGCAGTTAGAAGTTGAGGACAGTTGTTACCTCTCTAGATTGTAGCCACTACCATGTTCATTCAATTCCATGGAACTTCTTACCCCACCACTTTTTAAATTTCTTTCAATTTTTACTCTCTGTTATAGACCATTATAGATTATAGGTATATGTAAATATATTTTTCTTTTTCCATATGACCTAGTACTATACTTAGCCTTTCTTTAATAAGTAAAAAATACAAGTAATACTCTATCCAAAAACAAATCATTAAAAAGATTCTGTTTCGTAGAAAACATGAACAAATAAAAATCTACTTAAGACAGATTTAGAAATTTAAGATTGATTTTGTTTACACCATACACAAAGTTACATAATTTTTTATAAGCAATGACTATTGAAGAAAAAGAAGAAAAGATAATGATATCAAATAAAGTTAAGAAGATAAAGAGAGTCAAAAATGAGTGAAAAAAATAATGTAGTGGATAGGTCATTTGGTGCTTTGAGTTGATTATGTTCCCACACAAACATTACATAATTGATGGACACATTGAAGGAAGAGAGAGAAAGGATATAAAGGGTTGTTGGCAATTAACAAAAAGTAGAACCACACAACTGTCCTATGCAGTGGCTTGTGACATTATTTTTTTGCCTAGGGAAAAAGGTAATGGCAGTAGCACCACACCACAAATGAGAGGCTATTAGTATGCCCTTCAAAAAGTTAAAAGTGGGGCATGAGAGTGATTCTTTTTTTATAAAATAATTTTTGTATTTATGTAAAATATCTTATACTAACTTTGATCAATTAATAATTTTTATAGAGAAATAGATTGATTATTTTTATTGAAATTTTTATTTTTATTATTTTATCCACAAGTTTCAAATTTAAAATATGGATTAATTAGATCACAAAAGATTTTATTTATGTCATTATTATGTGGATATGTCATTATTATGTGGATATTCAATCAATATTTTTTAGAAATATATAAACATTTCTTCGATAAATAAGATTCTCTTACTTGCCATTGCATGAATGCAGATGAATTTTTTTATTTAATTGTTTGATTAAATTTTAATTTATTTAAAAGTATAAATATATGTAGGATTTGGTGAAATTAATTTTAAATTTGTTGATAAATTATATAAAAATATAAAAATTATAATTAAATTGTTCATATAAATATAAAATAATATAAAATTTTAATGAAATTCATTTAAAAAATTTAAATGAATTTATCGGATAACGATGCTATTAAACATTGCAACAGTTGATTATTTATTTATTTATTTGAAATATAGAGTATTTGATTTAAATTCAATATGATGATCATAATGAACATGTGAATGCAAACTTTTGTTTAAAAAAAAAATCAAAATATTGTCATATCACTTTGAATAATTAATAAAACTATATTTAAAATTCAATATTTAATTTTTTTAATAAAATATTAAAAATATATTTTCGTGCTACATATATAACTCTACAAAAACATTAAAAATGCAAATATTCAAATTCATTCTTGAAATTTTCCATTTTTTATATATTTAGATAACCACCAAAATATTAAAAAAAAAATATTTTCAAAATTTGAAAATTAAATGATTAAAATCAAGAATCAATCTTTAAAAAAATAGTAAAATTGCATTTAAGCTATAAAATCTTGTGCACACAGAAATAAAAAAACTCAAAAAAGTAAGAAAAAGATTACACATGCTTTCAACCCTACAACATCATCACCATAACATAGATCTAAATTCCTTGCTAAAGTAAAAAGCATTGCAACCCACAAAACAAAAACACAAACAAAAACCAAAACAACAATTAAAGTTCATTTTTTTTCATCTTCCATTATCTTAACAAGCTTTGTTGTCTTTGAGTGAACCTGACAAATGCTTCTTCACTCTTCACATTAACCATTTTTCTCTCACTTCATTCTGTCCTCTCTCTATGTTACATCTCTTTCTCCCATCATGTCATTGCAAGTCAAGTTATTTTCTTGGTCCCAAGAGTGAAAAAAAATCAGTGATTTTTTTTTTACACTTGAAGGGTGATTTAGTTTCTCAAAGGAAGTAAATAAAACATCCTTTGTTGTTTTTGTATTGGTTACAGTTGTCTGCATTTGTGTTTGTCTTTTTGTATTTTCTTGTGCTGTTTTTTTTCTTCTTTCTACCCTTTTGTGTTTTCGTTCTGAAAGATGAGGAAGAATGGATGGAGGTTACCTTATCATCCTCTGCAGGTGAGTGTAAAGTTTTGATTTTTATGCTGAATTTCATCTTTTTTGATTTGTGGGGTGTTTTGTAATTTTGAGAATTATGAGATTTTTTGTTGTGTTTGTGTAGGTGGTGGCTATTGCTGTTTTTTTGGCTCTTGGGTTTGCTTTCTATGTGTTCTTTGCGCCTTTTGTTGGGAAGAAGATTTATCAGTATATTGTTACAGGGCTCTACACACCTCTGGTACCTCAATTTTTTAGCTTTATGTTGTTTTTGATACTGATTTTAAAATGGGTCGGTGGAAGGGTGATGAGATCTGTGATTGTTGCTTTTTGATTCATGGGTTTGTTGTTTGTTTCTAAGCTTTTTGTTCAATCTGGTTTCTTTGTTCTTCCTTGTGATTTTTTAGATTAGTATGTTGAATTGTAGTGTTCAATCTAATGGGCTATGGAACTGTTTATGTAACTATGTAGTACCGACACTTCACATTGAAGCTTTCGCGTGCCCGGTGTTCAATTGTGACATAACACAAACACCAGCATATATGATTACAATCAGTTAAGATTATTTTATCAAATTATTTCCGGTGTTTGATGTGTACGTGTCTGTGTTCGTTTGATACCTGCATTATAATGATGCATCTGTAACGGCAAAGAAAACACCTCTTAGGTGTGTGGTTGGACCCATCTCGACTTCGTCAAACTGATTTGTGGGGTGATGATTGCCCCCATTTATAAACATATGTCCCGACTATATATTGTGTGATGTGAGACTCTTAACAACACCATATACGGCTGTGTATAACCTCCTTATGGCTGCTATTTCCTCGTGTCATTTTGTTTGTTCCAGTGTTGTCAAATAGCGGCTATAGCAGCACTATAGTGCTGCGATGTTTGAACAAATTTCTATTATTCAGCGATACACTATTTACATATTGTCGTCAAATAGTACCTTTAACAACGCTAAAGAACGGTAACTTAGCGAAATTTGAACAAACCACAATTTTCTGCAATCTGTGTTTGATAACACTTATGTGTTTATCAATATTTTATCTGATTTTACATGCATGAAATATGTTATCATCATGATTCATGTTAAGTGACAACATGCCACCTCTTTCCAGATTGCTAGTGTCTTTGGACTATACATTTGGTGTGCGGCAGCTGATCCAGCAGATCCAGGGGTTTTTAAGTCCAAAAAGTATCTTAAAATTCCAGAGAGCAAAAAGCTTAGCGGGTTCAAGGATTCTAAACGAGGAGGGGAATCAAATTCATCCTTGCACGATGGAAATGCTTCAACAATTGGACCAAAGTCCGTGGATAAGGAGGCGTTTGGAACCGAAGCAAGTTTTAAAGATGCTTCAATTTCCAAAGAGAAGAAAAGTGCATCGCCCCCTTCTTCATCTTGGTTTCTATGGCTTTTCTCTCCTTGCGCTTATGTATGCAGCTGCTCTAGCTCACATGAAGAATCTTCTGATCAACAAGCTAGTGAAGACGGCATGTTCTATTGCAGTTTGTGTGAAGTTGAGGTTTGTAGAAGCATTTGAATTTTGAACGAAAACATTATTTCTCCAGGATGTTAACAGTTCATTTTGTAGTATGTTTTGGAATTGGATAATTCTAAATGCAAAACCGAGATATACCATTGTGCATTCCATGATCAATGTTTTGTTCAAAAATCAGGATTATCTTGAAATGATTTTATTTTGGTATGAGACGGGTGCTTGGAAATTTATTTACGGCAATATGGAATAATGTTGATGCAGGTCTTCAAGTACAGCAAGCACTGTAGAGTTTGTGACAAGTGTGTTGATAGCTTTGATCATCATTGCAGAGTATGATATTTTGATGATTTCTCTTTTTTTCTACCTATCCTTTGATATATGCTGAACGAAACGGTTGTTATTTGATTTTGCAGTGGCTGAACAACTGCATTGGGAAAAAGAACTACCGAAATTTTTTCACCCTTATGGTTGCGGCTCTTCTCTTGGTAAGCAAAATTGTCCCCCTATGCCGTAATTATCATTTAGGTGTTCATCCATAGCAATAACGTCACATAAACTCGACTTTATACTAAAATCTAATCTTAAAAGGTGTGTTCGTTAGATCATTGTGGAGTCCTAAATTCTCAATACTATTCCCTCATTCCTTGTCCAATACTGAAACACTTGGAACACTGACACCTCATTTTTTCTAATTACTACCAAGGTCGACGTGTCAGTGTTAGTGTTGTGTTTCTGATGTCCGTGCTTCAGCTTAAAACATTCTACCTATTGATTGTCAAAACATGAACCTTCCTAAGCCCAACATACTATATGCTAGGACCTAAAGAAACCTCATAGTAAGCATTTTAAGTTTCCTAGTCAATGTCATTTGATTAACTATTGACAGGTATATACATGGTTTGTGCACTTTGGGATTGAGATTGCAGCTTATTCTTCAATGGTTGACTGGGATCGTTGTGCTTATCTGCTGTTTTCTAAGGAGGAAGGAATTTTCTGTCGACGTATCCTCCAAGTTGGGAAGCAGTTTCTCTCTCGTTCCTTTTGTTATTGTAGTGGTGAGCATTCTGCTCGCAGTCTTCGAATATATTATTTGGTTTTTGTACTAATTTATCGATTATACATACCGAATATTCATTATTTTGCATATTCCTTTGTTTTACAGGCAGTTTGTACCATTTTGGCTATGATTGCTACCTTACCCCTTGTTCAGCTTTTCTTCTTTCATATTCTTCTCATTAAAAAGGTAAGCCATTGTTCATTACTAGAAACTACTTCCAAACCCCTTTTCAATTATAAATCCTGATACAATCTTTCATACACGTCTATACGTGTCAGTGTCAATGCCGTGTCTATTTGGTGCTTCATGTGATGGTAGTGCTTAATCTTATTGTTATTGTCGAATACCTCAGGGAATCAGCACGTATGATTACATCATAGCTTTGAGGGAGCAGGATCAGCAAGGAGTTGGAGGTCAGCAGAGTCCTCAAATGTCACCTGTTAGCTCGATTACCGGACTAAGCAGTGCAAGCTCCTTTTCTACTTTCCATCGTGGTCAATGGTGCACACCGCCACGCATGTTTATTGACGATCAGGTAATATTTTTTACCGATCCAATCATGTTTTATTTGTTGATATTTGTAAGTACTACATCGTCCTGAAATACCGTATGATGAATAATCGAATAATCGGTATCAAGATATGCCTTGATAGTTAATGAATAACATTTACGAAGAATACTATGTGATGGTTTGCATGTTGTAGTTTGATGTAGTGCCACCGGAAACAGCTTCTGTAAGTTCTCTAGGAAAGAAGTCAATTCGAGAAGAACCGGTAAAGAAAAAGAATCCCGGAGCAGTCAAAATTAGTCCGTGGACATTGGCACGGTTAAACGCAGAAGAGGTTTCAAGGGCCGCCGCAGAAGCAAGAAAAAAATCGAAAATTCTACAGCCTGTAGTGAGACACAACAATGAGCCATTCAGGCTAGAAGCGGATCATACCTCTGGTAGCAGCGGACGACGAATGGCCCCACGGAGGCCAGGCAAACGCATTCGCTTACCCGCCGACTTACCTATGGAAGCCTTAACAAAATATTCCGCCGGTAATATCGACAAAAGCTTCAACAGAATGTCAAGTCTAGCACCTCTCCAGCTCGAAGCGCGGACAACTCAAGTCCTCTCAAGCTCTAGCGGCATTGCTGCATCTTCTCCGGAAAGCAGTTTAGACTCGCCAGATATCCATCCGTTCTGCGCGCCTCCGGCGGAAGGCGAATCAACAAGACGGCTCGGAAGTCTTTCGGTCGGCTGTTCAACAGCAACAAAAGGATTTCCATTTTCAAGATCAGCTAGTGATGGATACGATGCTTCTGGCGGCGAAGACAGCGACAGGGTTCCAACAAGGATTGTTGATAGATCAACTACAAATTGGAGTAATCTTCTTTTCAATGCTGATCAAGATGAAAGAGGTTTTGAAACAAAATCATCATCTAGCTTTGTTCATAATAGAAAGTTGTGACCAAATTGATCTATTGTTGGGAATTGTTCATTCTTTGATTTGAAGTACTTCAACATTCCTTAACCTATGTACAAAGTTTTAGGTCCCATTAACTATGAAGATATGTTGTTTTGTGCACTTTATTTTCTTTGATCAAATTTTAATCAGAGACCTTTATGTTATGGATGGTTTATGATGAATTTTTATGTTATTAATGAAAAACACAGGTAATTACTGAGAAAACATATACATAACACACTTATTCATTCTACATGATGAACTAGCCCACAAAACTCATTTTCTGTAGAGTAATGATTCTTAATGATTTTGCTCACCATGAGTTCATTGTGATGAGGAACATATACATAACACACTTATTCATTCTAACATCATTATTTATTTGTCCACTGTCTCTTGAATTGGATGCCAGAGAGAATATTATTGATATGCATAGTAACTTAAATCAAGTACTACTAATAGTTTAGTGTGTTGACTAATTGTAGTTGTAATAGAAGGTTAATTTCTTTTTATCCCAATACTCATGTTTCTCAAACTTTATTCTTCTAATATTCAATTTTCCTTATGTATTCTAAGTATGTATGTTTTTATCATTTTTTAATTATTATTTATATTTAACTAATAAATTATTTCATACTAATAAATTATTATAATTATATCTATAAAATTAAAATAGTATCCAAATTATAACTTATTCAATAAATTACATACATGTTCTATAATTGTCCTTTTCGTGATTTCATATTTTGAAATCGTTGAATAATCGGTTCATTATCAATATCCTTCAATACATCACTCTCAATATAAGTCACCAAACAACCGTTCATCCATTCATCCCCATTCGATTACGCAATCTAGTTTTCACAATCTTCATAGCAGAAAAGGATCGTTCGACAGTTGCCGTGGAAACACGAAAAATCATTGCTAACTTCAAAAGTTGATAAACCAATGGATAAACAACATGTCTTCTAGTTTCAACCAACTTTTTTTAAAGACCGCCAATTCCTTTCAAGGATGCAAATTCAATATTATTGCGCATATCAATGATATAAGTCTCAAGTTGATTATCAAGCAACATCAAACTAGTTTGACAAAATTCTCCTAGATAAAACTTTGCAAATTCAACTAATTTTTCCATGTCAAAAGAAGAGAACTAATTTGTTGGATTCAAACAAGACATGCAAATGAGCAACCTACTATTTGTCTCATTAAACGATTTTTAAGTTCTTGAAATTGCATGTCCACGACAGTATAAAATAATTCAATGTGATAATGTTTCTCTACTGTGATAGACTCAACATTACTTCCACACCTTGATCTTCTTGAAAAATATATATCATCCATGTTTGGAATGTGAATGTCATGCATATTGCAAAATAAATTTATTTCATCCAATAAAGATTCCCATCAATCAAACACTCGACAAAGAGGCATACTCAACAACAATTTCAAACACTCAATCAAACAACATCGTTAATTTCGTCTGATTTCAAAATTAACAGAGTTCTAATTTAAAAACAAAATCATCAAACCCTAATTTCTAATTTCAAAAAATCCTAAATTAACAAAACCTTAAAATCAATATGTCCTACCTTAATAACTTCAATGTTGAAGATAAATGCTTCTAAATTGACCATGATTTAACATAATAGCTAAAAACACATTCGAAATCGATAAAAAAATTGCTAGTGAAAGCATGAACAAGTTTGATACACCGTTGGAACTCTCAATGAAAAAGATGAGAGAAATTAGGGTTAGTGAGAGAATTAGAGAGAGAAGTAAAAAATTAAATTGAGAATGCAATTTTTATTTATTAATCTTTTGACATCTAATTATTTGTTATTTAATTCAATTTATTTACAATAAATAATTAAGGGTATTATTTATAAAATATCATTAATATTATATTAATTAGAAAATAAAAACTAAATATAAGCATTATTTTTAAATGTAAGTATTATATTTAAATAATTTGTATTCTTTGACTGAAAAATTGAAAAGTGGCTTAAGTGACTACAGTTGGTGCAAAATACAAACCTACAAAATTCAGGGGGTGCAAATAAAATAAAATGTAGATTATTAATGTAAATTTAAAAAGTTGAGAAGGTGCAGTTGCACCCCCTGACTACCATGTAGATCCGTCTCTATTCTAAATATGTATGTTTTTATGATTTTTTAATTATTATTTTTATTTAACTATTAATTTATTGTTAAATAAAAATAATGAAAATAATTTAAGTCAAAATATTCAAATTGGTCCCTTAAGTTTACCTCGGGGTCCAATTTGGTCCCTTAATTCTGAAAAGTTTCAAAGTGATCCCTTAAGTTTTTAAATGGTGCCACGTTAGTCTTTGCCGTCAACACTGTTAGTCAAAGTCAATGGACTTGTACAATTGGCGCTTACATGATGTTGATGATTGATTACTCATGAGCCATGTGGCTTTTTCCTTGGTGACGTGTGTGCCAATTTGTATGCCACATAATTAAAATCATAATTAAAAACATTTATATAATTAAGAAAAGAGATAATTATACGAAACCCCCTTGCCATTAGGGCGAAATTCGGTTTTGTCCCCCTGAAATTTTTTTTTTATCAACTCCCCCTTATAAAATCAAAAACCATATTTCATCACCCCCTTTTACTTATCTACTGTTCATCATCTTCCCCAACCACTCTCCTTCATCCTCTCCATTATCAAGAAGCTTACTTCTTGAATAGACTCAAATACTTCATTTAATTAGTTCTAAAGCTTCAAACTCCACTAATGATCTTGTACAAAGCAGAATCAACCATGCTCTGAAATTCCTTTAGAAAATCCACAAAAACATGTGTTTCTTCGTCCTTGTTGCCATCCAGCAAATTTTGGCCTTTCACAACTCCAGTATAGATCTTCAAATTGTCAACAGGGGAAATCAAAGAACTAACATCATTATCAGCGATTACTTTCCTCACATGACAAAGATAATCATTCAAATCATTTATTGCTTTAACTTTCTCCTCAAGTTTCATTTCTTCAGCCTTAAAATTCTCAGCTTCTTGAATCATTCTCTCCGGTTCTTCAGTTGATAGGCTTTCTGTTTCATTTGTTATTGTAATATCTTTCTTATTACCACTGGTTTCTTCCTCTGCAGACAAGTTTAATATACCATTTGCATCTATTGCAAAGTATACTTGGATAGGAAGACCGCGGGGTGCAAGAGGAAGTGAGAGAGAAAACATACCAAGCAAGTTGTTCTCACTAGCTATTATTCTCTCACCCTCGAAAACCTTAATTGAAACTCTACTTTGGTTATCTATATCTGTAAAATATGTTTTCTTCTTAGTGATAGGAATGGAAGTGTTCCTAGGAATCACAATATCCATGATATCTCCTTTTTCTGACGTACCAAGAGACAAGGGTATGACATCTCGCAACTTTAAGTTTGGAACATACTTGGCATTTAACATAGCAGCCTGGACAGCTGCACCATAAGCCACTGCTTTATCAGGGTTGATGCTCATACACAAATCCTTCCCCTTAAACAAGTCTTGCAATAGTTGTTGCAATTTGGGGATTCGGGACGAGCCACCAATAAGGACCACATCATCTACACTACTTTTGTCCATTCCAGAATCCACAAAGCATCTCCTGACGATCTCCATACACTTTTCAAAGAGGTCTATGTTGATCATCTCAAACTTTGCTCGAGTGATAGATGAAGATAACTCAATTCCCTGAAACAAAGCATTTACCTCAACAGTAGCAACAACGGAAAAAGAAAGGATCCTTTTCGCCCTCTCGCATTTTTAATAGGTGTCTCCAAAAATTTCTCTGCGACCTCCAGCATTTTTGTGAGGATCATAGATGATATTTCCTCTGGTGAAAAGCTTTTTTCTTCACCCCTGTAATTAACAAGGATCATTGGGTTGTCATTAAAACCAGCAATGACCTTAAAGGGCCACAACAGTAAATCATTCTGAATAGTGATATCACTGTATTTCCTTCCAATTAACCTCTTTGCATCTGCATAAACAAAATTGTAGGTGATGTATAATTTGTTCTTTTCTATTCAAAGTATTATGGATAAGTATTATTAACCAGATTAATTAATGTACAAACCATTTATGCAGAAACCAAAATAGATAAATTACCAAAGATAGTGTTGGCTGGATTTGAAGCAGCTTGATTTTTAGCAGCATCACCAATCAACCTTTGATCACTAGAGAAAGCAACAAAAGGTGTGATTCTGTTTCCTTGTTCATTGTGGATAATCTCTGCTCGGTTGTTTTGCTCCTGCCACACAGCAACACATGTATAAGTTGTGCCAAGGTCGATTCCAATAGCAGGTCCTTCATATTTTTTGGCCATTCTGTTTCAAGTGAATGAATCTGTTTTAGGGAATTTGGATAGATAGAATTATTGAATATGTTTTTGGTTGGCTTTAAAAGCTGAATGCGTCCACTTTTTAATCTTCTGTCATAAAAACTATATATGCATGTATATACTTCCTGGCTCCATAAATTCCACAAAATGAATGAACATATCTTTCATATATAATAAATCCATGACTTTTTATTTTCCCCATCACTAAATAGAGTATCTGTTCTCTTTTGTGGATAATAAACCGAATGCTTTTGAGTGTCCTTTTGTTTAAAGTGTATGTAGAAAATTGATAAGTGAATTTATTGTATTTGTTTCGTATCCTCTGAAAATATCTTTTGTATAAGCATTACATTTCCCTTTCTAAATATAAAATTCGACTAAATTACAGAATTAAAAAAGTTCAAATAGTATAAAATTTGGTTAAAATTATTTTACAAGTTTATTAATAACGAGTTTTAGGGATAAAAATTTGTTAGTGTTCATGAACCCTAATTTAGTGATGAAGGAGAGGATGAAGGAGAGTGGTTGGGGAAGATGATAAACAGTAGATAAGTAAAAGGGGTGGTGAAATATGGTTTTTGATTTTATAAGGGGGAGTTGATAAAAAAAAAACTTCAGGGGGCAAAACCGAATCTCGCCCTAATGGCAAGGGGGTTTCGTATAATTATCCCTTAAGAAAACGATAATTCTTTACTCTTCTCTAAAATCTAGCCACCGCTTATCTTCTTCCTTTCTTGAGCACCCAAATCCTCTTTTTTCCCGAGTTTCTCAATATCATCTTTCTTGTAAGTTTGTTGAGTTTCTCAATATCAGCAGTTTCAGATTTATAAAGTAATCAAATTATTATACAACAATTCATCCTCCGTGACTTCACCAAGCTCATACAATCCTCGTTTTGCTGAACAATTTCGATAATGTTTATTTTCAGAATCTTCCTAAAGGTTCGGGGGTTTTAAAATCAGATCATGGTTTGTCCAATGACCCACTAATGGAACCGTTTGTGGAAACTTTCGCTGCGGATGAAGATAGATTCTTTAAGGTTTTTGCTTCTTCAATGCAAAAGCTTATTCTTTTGGGTTTGATTTCACACTCATTTGTAAAGTTTCAATTTCGATTTTAGTTTTGGATCTAAGATATGTTGTTGTTTCTTTTAATTTCAGTTTTGGATCTAAGATATGTTGTTGTTGCTACTTTTGATTTCAGTTTTGGATCTAAGATATGTTGTTGTTGCTTTTGATTTTAGTTTCGGTTGTTTCTGTCAAAATAATGTTTCTGTTTTGGATCTAAGAATAATGTTCCAGTTTTGGATCTAAGATATGTTGTTACTTTTGATTTCAGTTTCGATTGTTTATGTCAAAATAATGTTTCTATTTTGGATCTAAGAATAATTTTGCAGCTTTGGATCTAAGAATAATGTTTATGTCAAAATAATACTTTTATGACATTGAATGTGTTGATGAAATTTCTTGGAATAATATCAACAATGGGATTTGAAGGACTTAAACTTAAGTTAATGGTATGAAAATGAAAATACTACTGTTACCATAATTTAAGAAAAGGGATAATTGTCTGCTAGAGAAGCATTAACTATAAAACCAACATTGCAAATGATGATATCAAAAGTATTCAATATTTTAATTTCATCTTGGAACACTGATGTAACATTCAATTATGGCTAATATTTGTTTGGTTTGGGATTAAGTTATTAACATTAACAAATTAATTTGAAATGTGTTTGTCAGAATAAGAATTACTTAAACCATGAAGAAGATTAAAAACATGTTGGTTTTTGGTTTTTAGGTTTTTGTCTTCTTTTAATTTTTAAGATTAAAAAAAAATTAATACGTGGAATTTAGTGGTGAACATTTAACGGAAAGGACTTAAATGGTAAGATTTGAAAAATTAAAGGATTATTTTAAAACTTTTTAAAATTAAGGGACCAAAATGGACCTTGAGGTAAATTTAAGGGACCAAAAATGATATTTTTCCATAATTTAACTATTAAAAGGAATAAAAATGAAATTCTAATATTATATAGTTAAAGTTGGATTACACATGTGAGAATACTTTTTTTTACACTATTGTTTATGGCATATTTGATTGAAGTGACCACCGGTTCCGCATGGAGGAGATTCTATATATGTTGTATACGCCTCGTTAGATTCTCCTCACATGCTTGATACGAAATCCACGAGTTTAGATCATCCAAAAGCAATTCTCGTAATTCTTGAAAGATTTGTGCCTCAGTGTCAGCGCTTTCGTAACTGAGTTTGCTTCCCATACTTTCGTAGTGTATTTGTGTTGTTTGGATTGATGTGGTCACGATTGGGAGGTAGTTAGGTCAGTTTAATGGTGATATTGATGAGAATGTTCCATTGGGAGGGGTGTAAAAAGGAAATTTTTGTTGTGGTGTTTGGAAGTCTATGTATGTTTGGGTGTTTTGGTATGTGTATGATGAGTTGGTGGATGGTGTTTGTAGGTGTTGAGATTGATAAAAATGTTGTGTTTGTTGTTGGTACTACGTGGTATGCTTTTGCTTTTGTGATTGTGTATGTGAGACATGTATTGATTATGAGTTTCGATGTTTATAAGTGTTGATATTGATAAAAATGTTCTGTTTGTTATTGGTAGTACGTGGTATGCTATTGGTTTTGTGATTGTGAGTGACATATATTGGTTATGTGTTTTAATGTTTGTGAGTTGGTAATTTTGTTGGGTTGAGAGTTAAGTGTAAGTGTGTTGTTGGTTTTGTTAGGCGTTAAATGATGATGTTTGTTGGGGTGGGCCAACTAAATATTTGGGTTCGTACAGAAACCCAATTGTAACCGATTTATACCAATATATGTAATAACAAGTTGGTTTAGATTCAAATGGAATTACAACGCCGATCAGGACATGGTTATGAAGACATTTCCATTGAAGCCACTCTTCTTTGGTGTAGTCTTTCAAATTAACGTGTGTTTATTGGTTTGAGACTTTACTATTATGGTATTACCGCAGTCATTCAAAATGTAGTTTCACATGATCACTATGGTACATCTCAACACCAATGAACATGATAATAAGTCGTGTTGCAGTCGAGACGGCTGCATGGTCTTCATTCCTTTCATGATGATCTTCTAGACCCATATATGACCTCCAAATATTTTAAAAAAAGTGGATGTTACAATCAAATATGAAGAACCACTTCTCATGACCATCTCCAAGTATTTTACTAAGACTCCATTATTTTAAAGAAACAAAGAGAAAAGGAAAGGAATTAATCACAACACTCCAGGAACATAATGAAACATGAGTATTGTTTTTTATAATTACGACAAAATTTACTCAATGAGTATGATTCCACTCCCATTAGTAGTAGTTGTGGTGTAAATTTTGCTTTAGTTAGAGTCTCATCTTCATTCCACTAATCCACTATTTCAATATAACTCTAGTAGATTTAAGATGTTTTACAAGTGATCTTCCTCGTCAGTAGTTTAAATTTCTTCATGTATCCTTGTTTGTTAGTATATGGATAATATATTTAAATAGATTCATATATTGATGTATTGAGAAACTGCTAGATAATATCCCAAGGAAATATATAAAGCAATCTAAGTTATATCCATCCACTTTAAAGGAATCAACAAACAACAACTTTAACCAAACACACTGGTTTAATCAGTTAAGAAAAGTACCAAAATAAAGGAAAGTAACACAAACCAAAATTAAATGTGAAAATACAATAGTTTTTATGCAAACATCATAAAATAGTTTTTGAACTTCTTTTCTCAACGCTAACGATTCCCCTCTATTGTAAATTTCACTTCACACTTTTGGACCTAAAATATACATAACATAACTATTGTCAAACCACGTCTTTTAGTAAATTTATACCACATTCTTTTATGTCAATAAATAAATAATAAACTCAAAACTTTTGACTTACCACCAGATGCAATTCTTTTTTTAGTTCCTGAAGTTGATGCTTTTCCAATGTCACCCATTTTCTTTTTCTTATCTGTTTTCTTCTTTGAACCACTACATCAATTATACATAGTTAATAATAAAATCAACTTCTAATTTGTAGTAATAATTACCTCATATATATGTATTATGATTATACCCTGCACTTGTTGATGGCATAATATCCTCACGTTTTGCCATACTACGTAAAGTCTCCAATTGAGTCATATACTCTATGTCATCATCAATTTTGTATTGAATCTGCATCCAAATGATTGTTAAATAACTGCATAGTTAACTTTATTTGACAATAACACGTATGATAATACTAAATTATTATCAATGTCAAACATGTTAGTATATTTATTATGCGTGTCAATGTTTGTATCCATGATGTTTAAGAGTATAATCAACATTTTAATAATAGTTTCATATGCTTGAAATTAAAAAAGAACATACTATGAGCTTGTTCTTTTCAGGACAATAGCCAATAACAGTTCCAAGGGATTTGATTCCATTATGCTCTTTGCAGATATAGAGTCCTCTAAATTGGTAAGGCTCATAAGGTTCTTCTTTAGTCGCATTTTTTCGTTTAGCGTGCCATGGTTTGCACTTTGTTTCTAATTCTTGTTTGGTCTGTCAAAATATATGACACTTTTAATCAAAATTCAAATATAAAACATACTAGTTTCATGTTAAACAAAAGCTGAAAAATAAAAATATACTAATTTAAATGAAGAGGATGCATTGTCATACAGATTTACGAGTAGATTTTGAATTTTCATTCTTTTTGCTCTTAACTCTCTCTTTTGATGGAGGCATCACTTCGCTTTGTTCAATGTGGATCACTTTCATTGAAGAAGAACCACCTTTTAACAATAAAAAAAATCAATTATAAAAATTAGTACAAATAAAATTTTCTTGAATTAATATGAGAATTTACACAATAAAAAAATATCCAAAATTATCATATAAGTTTATAATGAGTCTTTACAATAATAGTGCATATTGTTATTATATTCTATATATTGTTGAAAAATAAACTCTGCCTGGTGTAATGGTCAAATGAATATATATATATATATATATATATATATATATATATATATATATATATATATATATATGTTAAAAAGTATTTTATTGATAGAACAAAAGTTACACTTACAATCTTTCAACTACATGCTTTAAATAAGAGAGAATAGAAAACCTAATGGATTTAATGGACCTCATTACTAATACTACTAATTACTATTTACAGTCTAATATTTACAACACTCCCCCTCAAGCTGGTGAATGGATATCTATCATTCCCAGCTTGCAAGTAAGTTGTCTGAATCTTTCTGTTGGTAAGCCTTTTGTTAACACATCTGCGAGCTGATGCCCGGAAGGAATGTAAGATGTAGTTATCAGTCCACTATCCAACTTCTCTTTGATAAAATGTCGGTCAATCTCAATGTGTTTAGTCCTGTCATGCTGAACAGGATTATGAGCAATACTAATAGCCGATTTATTGTCACAAAACAATTCCATAGGGCCTTCACACTGTATCTTCAAGTCTTCTAGAACTTGTTTCATCCACAATAGTTCACAAATTCCTAGTGCCATAACTCTAAATTCTGCCTCGGCGCTTGATCGAGCAACTACACCTTGCTTCTTACTCTTCCAAGCAACAAGGTTACCACACAGAAAAGTACAATAGCCTGACGTAGATCTTCTGTCACTCACTGAGCCGGCATAATCTGCATCAGTGTAAGTCTTCATAGTTAAATTCTCACCTCTTTTAAACAAAAGTCCTCTCCCTGGAGTTGCTTTAAGATATTGTAGAACGCGGTCTACAGCCTGCAAATGTCTCACCCTCGGATCATGCATGAATTGGCTCACCATACTGACTGCATATGCTAAATCAGGTCTAGTGTGTGCCAAGTAAATTAATTTTCCCACTAATCTCTGATATTGACCCTTGTCAACTTTGTCACTTTCCTCCTCAAAGCTTATCCTGTGATTTTGTTCAATGGGAACACTTGCAGGTTTACATCCAAGTTTGCCAGTTTCCTGCAAAAGATCAAGTACATACTTCCTTTGGGAGATAAAAATGCCTTGCTTTGAGTAGGATACCTCAATTCCCAAGAAATACTTGAGTTGTCCAAGGTCTTTCATCTCAAACTCTGCCGATAATTTCTCTTTGAGCAAATGTCTCTCAGTCAAATCATCTCCTGTAACAATAATATCATCAACATAAACAAGTAGTACAGTCAATTTTCCTTCCTGTGAATGTTTAAAAAATAAAGTGTGGTCTCCTTGACTTTGCTTATAGCCCAAACACACCATTGCCTTTGTGAATCTTCCAAACCATGCCCGAGGGGACTGCTTTAGTCCATATAAGGCTTTCTTCAATTTACACACCTTGTTAGCTTCATTTGTTATGCCAACACCCGGTGGAATCTCCATATACACTTCTTCCTCTAAGTCTCCATGCAAGAATGCATTTTTAACATCAAACTGTTGCAATTCCCATCCACATGATGCAGCAAGAGATAGTAAAATTCGAACAATATTCATTTTTGCCACTGGGGCAAATGTCTCCTCATAATCAATACCATATGTCTGAGTATAACCTTTTGCCACTAGTCTTGCCTTGTACCGATCAAGTGTGCCATCAGATTTATACTTTACAGTATAGATCCATCTGCATCCAACCGGCTTTTTGTCTCTTTGCCTTTCAATAATCTCCCAAGTACCATTTTTTTCAAGTGCTCTCATTTCCTTATCCATAGCTTGGACCCAATTTCTATTTTGCAATGCTTCTTCAACTGATAATGGGATTTTCACAGAATCAACAGCTGCAATAAAACTTTGATATTGTGTGGAAAGATGTTTAGTGGAGACATATTGAGAGATAGGGTGTCGATATACGGAGGGACAAGATCTTTTATCCTTCCTCAAAGCAATGGGTAAATCAACTGGATTAGTGTCACAAGTATCAGAAATAGAACAATCATCATTTGACGAATCATTTTCAGTACTTACCTCCGGTTCAGACGATTGAACTTGTTTCTGGAGAAGGTCAGATTTACTTCTTCTCTGATATACTAGAGTTGGTGCTGAAGTTGCTGATTCCTGTGGAACATAAGGCATTGAAGGACCAGGAACAGTTACTGACTCAGATTCAGGTGTTGAACTAGGACTCAAACTCAAACTAGGTGACAACTCGGGTTCAAGAGAGGGAACACTGACGGGAACACTGACAGGTGCTCTAGGGAGGCTAGGACCAAGGATCAGAAACTCGGACTCAGACTCTAAGTCAGTCATGTTCTCCCCCTGAGACTGAGAATGAGTGAAGTATGACACATTTTCATGAAAGGTGACATCTTTGGAGACAAAGAATTTCTGACTCGGAGGATGATAACATTTGTACCCTCTTTTATTGGGTGCATAACCCAGAAAGATACATCTGACAGCACGGGGATCCAACTTGGTGCGATATTGTTTGTGAACATGAACAAAAGAAACACAACCAAACACGTGAGACTCAAGATTATGTAAGATAGGAACAGATGGAAAACGTGAGAGCATAAATTGAGCAGGACTAATATTACCTAACACTCGAGATGAGACCCGATTAATCAGATAGGCAGCAGTAAGAACTGCCTCCCCCCAATAAGAGGTAGGAACAGACATTTGAAAAAGGAGAGATCGAGCAATTTCAAGTAAATGACGATTTTTTCTTTCTGCGACACCGTTTTGTTGTGGGGTGTCAACACATGTGAATTCATGAAGAATGCCATGTTTACTAGTGAAGTTGGAGAAGGTATGATTGACATATTCTTTACCATTGTCAGAACGAATTCTTTTTATACATTTCCCAAATTGTGTTTGTACCATATTATAAAATTGGATAAATATTTGTGGTACTTCGGATTTAGTATTCATCAAGAAAATCCAAGTTATCCGAGTACAATCATCAATAAATGAAACAAACCATTTTGTACCAAAAATATTAGAGGTAGGGGCAGGTCCCCAAACATCAGAATGAATCACATCAAAAGGTTCAACACTTTTATTAAAACTGGAAGGAAAAGTTACACGATTGTGTTTTGCCAACTGACAAACATCACACTTAAAAGACTCAAGAGAATGGTTTAAGAACAATGACGGAAACATAGACTTAATTATATAAAATGGAGGGTGACCGAGACGCTTGTGCTGAAGCCAAATTTGTGAGGCTGAAGAGGAAGACTGAGACTGGAGACAGGAGGACAACACCTTTGGATGGTCATCAGAGAATTAGTATAACCCTTCCTTTTCCTTAGCAATTCCAATCGTCTTCCCCGTGGTAAGGTCCTGAAAAACACAATGGGACGTAAAAAATATTACTTTACAATTTAGATCACGGGTAAGCTTATGGATGGAAATTAAATTGTGGGAAAGTGTGGGAATATGAAGCACATTTTTCAACTGAAATGGAGGTTGCAAGTCAATATTTCCAGTGCCAACAACACAAGCATGAGAGCCATCAACAACAATGATATAAGGAATGCTCGAAGGTGTGGTATAAGAGCATAATAATGTGGAATCAAATGTCATATGATTAGTAGCACCAGAGTCAAGGATCCACGCATTCTTAGGGATATTACCACAAACAGTAAAAGATCGGGAACACAAACTCTTACCAGTAACTGCTAGAGACCCAGAACCAGAAGGCTTACTCATGGAGTCAAGCATAGACTTCAACCATTCCACGTCATTCTGACTGAAGGAGGAAAGATCAGTTCCCCTTTTTTCAAATCTTTCAGTATCATGGGCATGTGTGGCAACATGTGCCTGATGCTGGTGCATGTTGCGAGAACTACCTCCTCGGCTAAGAACCTGTTCCCTCCCATGTAGTTTGAAACACCTATCCTTTGTATGCCCTGATCGGTTGCAATGCTCACAATAGAATTTGTCACGACCATTCTTAGATGATGATGATGGTGGTCCTTGTCTTGTTGTTTTGCTTGCTATTAGTGCTGACACATCCGAAGGCTGTTCATGAAGCATAACTTGACGACGAGTCTCCTCACTACGAACAGTGTAAAAAACTTCATTAAGATCAGGAAATTTTTCCTTACCCAAAATCTGCACCCGAATAGGGTCAAATTCAGCATTAAGGCCTGCTAAGAAATCAAAGATCCTATCCCGCTCAACAACAGTATTCAAGGTGGCAGTATCCTTGCTGCACTCCATCTTCAAATTCTGATATTGATCCAACTCAATCCAAAAACCATTGAGAACTCCAAAGTAATCATTAACCGAAAGACTTCCCTGCTTAGTGTTGAAGATTTTCCTCTTTAAATCATAACAAGCAGACATATCTTGTTTCATGGAATAACTTCGACGAAGATAATCCCAAACTGCTTTTGCACTTGAGAGATACATGCAATTTCTACTTATTTCAGGAGATATGGAGTTCCAAAGCCAAGTAATAATAGCAGAATCATCTTTATCCCAGGAAGGGAAATTAGGAGCAGTAACCAGAGGAGGATTGCCTTCAATATGATCTAGCATGTCACAACATTTTAGAGTGTGTCTGATGAATTGAGACCATTGAAAATAATTTTTTCCGGTAAGCCAGTAACCTTTTTGAACGACAAAATCCTTAGCATTAAATGGGACTGGTGAATTTGTGGGAGGTGGAGGTGTAGGCGGAGGTGGCTGTTCGTTAATAATCTCGACCATTGAAGGGACAATCGAGAGGAACAAACAGAACAACAATGATCCAAACACCAAAAAAAAACAAACTGCAAGGATGACCGGCAGTGAAAGAAAGAAAAGAAAAAAAACTCTATTACAACGGCGGCTAGGGTTTATGCGGAAGCGAGACCCCAAAAAAATAGGAGCTCTGAAACCATGTTAAAAAGTATTTTATTGATAGAACAAAAGTTACACTTACAATCTTGCAACTACATGCTTTAAATAAGAGAGAATAGAAAACCTAATGGATTTAATGGGTCTCATTACTAATACTACTAATTACTATTTACAGTCTAATATTTACAACAATATATATATATATATATATATATATATATATATATATATATATATATATATATATATATATATATATATATATATATATATATATATATATATATATATATATTCAAAATCATGAAAAGTTTCTTAAAAGCAATTTCACGATCCTATTTATTCTATAAATTATTTTAACATTCACAATGAATAGAAATGAATAGAAGTTTCCTCTTACTTGAAGTTTTTCCCTTCTTGTGTGAGCTATTTTCCATCATTATTGAATTATTTTCCATCTTTCTTTTGGAAGTGACTTCCTCTCCAAGCGCGTCTTCTTCCATTTCCATTTCAATTTCAATTATCTTCTTTAAACTATTTCTACATTCATACACATTTCGATAACAAATCAATATAGATTTTGATAAAGATTTAAAAATTATAATTATAAATAAATTGGTATGCATCCAATGTAAAAATAAGCATTTGATTATATATTTTATTATACCTTGGCGGTTCAACCACTTTAGTCTCATTTATCTGATTCTTTTTTGTCAAATGACTCAAAACTTCATTGTGACTCAAATACTCCATACGATCATCATTTTTGTACATAACCTAAATATCCAAAATAATTAATATTAATGAATAAGTTCTTTCACAATTAGATATTAGAGGAATTAGTTAAATATCATATGTTTTAAAGTTATAAATGATGATATTTTATGAAGGTTAAAGAAATCATACTTCAAACAATTTGAGAGAAGTCAGGTAGGTAGTAACAGTCCCAAGAGATTTAACTCCTTCAAATTCTTTGTAGATATCACTCCCTATTAGTTTCTTAGACTCTATTAGAGCCTTTTCTTCGTCAGTGTTGTCATATTCATTTATATTGACTTCATTTAAATTCTTCTCTTCTTCAACGATATCATACTCGTTTATATTGACTTCTTTTGAATTATTCTCTTCTTCAACGATGTCATATTTGTTTGAATTGACTTCTTTTAAATTCTTCTTTTCTTCAGCCATGTCATACTTGTTTGTATTGATTTCTTTTGAATTCTTCTCCACGTCAATGATGTCATACACGTTTGAATTGACTTCTTTTGAATTATTTTCTTCTTCAATGATTATGTACTCATTTAAATTGATTTCTTTTGAATTCTGAGCAAAGAAAACATTAAAAAATCATTATATCTTTTTACAAGCAATTTGAAGTCTATTTTTTTTATAAACACATTAAATTTGTGTATAGTATAAGCCTAACCTCCATTTCTCTCACAATATCATTTGTTTTTTCACTTGAAGAAATGTTTTGGATAACAGAGCTATCTTCATCTGTGATTTATATAAAATTTAGAAATTAGTAAAATGAAGTATATATATATAAATATACACCAATGACATCTTTCTTTTATATCTATGTTTTGTAAAAGTTATTTTTATTAAAATGAAAGTGATTTTTTTTCTTGTAACTAAATAGTAAATATCAAATCAACTAGGAACTAGTCAATTCTCCATTCAACTAATTAATGTGACTTTTTTTTAAGACAAAGGGAATAGCCAATAGCTATCCCAATTCATTAAATAAGAAAGATAAGGTTACAAACAAAAAGGAATTTCAGTGGTTTGTGAAATGAAAGCTTGGCATCCAAGTCTTTCTCTAGCAATAACAGGTCTAATGAAATCAAGTAGGTTGTTCCAAAAAGTGACTCCATTGAGATTCAAACCATAGTTTGCAAGCTGATCTACACATGTGTTTCCTTCCCAAAATATGTGAGTGATGAAGAAGTTCATGTGTCTGAGCAAGTTTTGACAAGCTACCCATCTGTTTCTGAGAAACCAAGGGACAAGGGAATGATTCTTGAAGGCATAGACTGCAAGTGTTGAATCAGATTCAACCCAAAGGTTAGGCCAGTTGTTAGAGCTTGCCATCTCTATCGCTCTAATCACTCCACAAATCTCTGCTGCTAAGGATGAAACCAGATCTAACCTCTCCGCAAAAGCTGCAACAAACACTCCATGGTTGTTTCTGACTACACCTCCGCAAGCCGCCGCAACGCATGTTCTGGCTTCGTCTGTGTTACACTTCAACCAACCAATTAATGGAGGACACCAAAGGACCTCTGTAACCGAGGGGGGTCTCATTGGATTGATGGTGATACCAAGCTTCTTAATGATAGTGAAGTCAACCAGGGATGATATATAAGTAAGTTTTGTCGAGTTTCCCGTAAGATTCACTTTGCCAATGATTTTGTTGATGCTTCCTTTCTAGTTAACTATTGCATTGTTGAATCTTATTGAGTTCCTTATAATCCAAATGCAGTATATTATGTTTACTATGCAAGATTGAATGATGATCTTAACTTGGGGGGTCCAGCCTCTTTCACAAATTTTCCATAGGGTGTTCAGAGAGGAGATGTCAATAGGTTTGTCCACCACCTTTGCCAACCAATCCCAATACCTTGAGGAGAAAGAGCAATGCAGAAAGAGGTGAGATGAGGTTTCTTGTTGTTTCCCACACATATTGTAGATTGAAGGGAGATGGAAGCCTCTGACCCACAAGTTGTCATCAGTTGGCAACTTATTGTGCATCAATCTCCAAGCAACAAAAGAAGTGGCTGGAGGTATGTCTCTGCTCCAAACAAACTTTTCCCAATCTAGTGAAAAATGATTGTTAGCCTTGAAATTAAAAGCCTGTTTTAGGTTGATTTCTCCATTTTCTGTATGCTTCTAGTATTATTTGTCTTTACAAGTATTGCAAGGAATATCCACTTGTTGTACCAGGTTTTTTAGAAAAGGGAGTTGTCTGTCCATATCATTAGGTATACTCTACTGATTGTTGACCAGAAGGTCACTAACTTTGAAATCTTTCCAATCTTGAGGAACCTACATCAGGTCTTCTAATGGTTGTTCTGTACACCAATAATCAACCCATAGATTAATATCCACCCTATTTCCCACTAGGAACTTAGAGTGATCCCTAATAACTGTAAACTCATCCTTAATGCTACCCCAGATAGATGAGGAGATGTGGTACTGAATAACTGCATTCCCTCCCATAACCCTACTTCTCAGAATTTGTGCCCAAGGTTCCTGGGAGAAAACCATCTTCCAATATAATTTCAAATTGGAGGATGCATTGAGGGTGACGATTGACCTTAAACCAAGTCCTCTTTGTGCCATATGTGTACAAACTTTCTTCCAAGCAACTATTACAATCTTCCTTTGAGATGTGTCACTAGATCAAATGAAATTTCTAGTCCATTGATCTAACTGTTTAATCAATCCAGTAGGCCAAGAGTATAAAGACAGAATGATTAAGCATGCCTTCTACAACAGATTTGACTAATTGTACCCTTCCAGCCAATGAAAGAAGAGAAGCTTTCCAATTGGCCAGTTTAGTTTTGATCTTGTCAAATATATGTTGTAGATGAATGGCCTTAGGTTTACCTTTGAAAATAGGCACACCTAAGTAGTTGAAGGGAAATGAACCAACCTTGAAACCCAGCTAGTCAGCAATACTACTCAATCTAGAATGTGAGATAGCCCCTGAAAAAATAGTAGACTTACAAGGATTGACCACTTAACCTGAGGTATATGCATATTCAGTAAATAGAATTTTTAGGGCTTCCAAATTCTTTGACCTCCCATTGCAGTAAATTATGATATCATCAACATAAAGACAATGGGAGGAAAACAAGATATCTTTTGAGGATTTGATCAACTGAAGTTTCCCATCATCCACCAATTTAGAGATGCTTCTACTAAGAACATCCTCTACAATGCAGAAAAGAAGGGGGGACAAAGGGTCACCCTGCCTAACCCCTATGCTACACTTGAAATAGCCCTGATGTTTCCCATTAATAGAAATGGATAGCCTAGCAGAGTTAAGGGTAGTGTCCACCCATTTACAGAACTTATGATTGAAACCAAAAGCCCTTAACACTTTGTCTAAGAAAGACCAATCAATAGTGTCAAAAGCTTTAGAAATACCTATTTTCATAGCCAAGTTGTCACCATAGGATTTAGAATGTAAGAGGTTAGCTATTTCAGAAGCAAGGCAAAGACAATCCTGTATTTTCCTTCCTTGAATGAAACCTTTTTGTTGAGGAGAAATTATGATTGGCATGATAGGAGCAAGTCTGTCAGCTAGAACCTTTGTAATGATTTTGAATTTGAAGTTAGCCATGGAAATTGGTCTAAATTGATCAATAGTGTTTACCCCTTGTTGCTTTGGGATTAGAATGAGAGTATTAGCATTGTAATCAGGGAGTAACCAATCCTTGGTGAAGAATTCAATGATGGCATTGCTAACATCAATATGCACAATATCCCAATAATGTTGGAAGAAGAAAGCACCAAAACCATCGGGACCAGGAGCACCATTAGTGTTTAGGGCAAATAATTCATTTTTGATTTCCTCAGTAGTGGGAAAAATGGTCAAAAGATTGTTCATTCTCTCATCAATAATTTTGGGTATAGAAGCCTCCACCATCAAACTAGGTTGAATTGTGTTTTGTGTGCCAAAGAGGTCTTGAAAATAATTCACAACATGGTCAGCTATAATTTTTGGCTCAGTTATTATTGAGTCCCCCACTTTGATGGAAGTCAGTGGTTTGGTGGAATTTTTGATTTTTGTCATTCTATGGAAAACAAAGGTGTTTCTGTCTCCTTCTAGGTGCCAGTCAATTTTGGCCTTTTCCTGCCAAAACCAAACCTGTTTTTTTCAGGGCATCATTGAGTACTTTATGAACTTTCTCTTCCTCCTTTAATAAAGCTTCAGTAGCACCTGTATTCTGAATTTGAACCTGAATAGCAACCAACTTGTTTTCTAGTGTTGTAACCTGGGTATGAATGTTGCCAAATATGTTAATGTTCCAGTCCTTCAATTTTCCTTTGAGAAGCTTGATGGATTAAATGACCACATCTTCAAAAACTTAAATTGTGAATTGAAGGATGCTGAGCCAAAATCAAAATAACTAAGAATAGGGTAGTGATCTGAATTGTTTCTAACAAGAGAAGAACATGAGATACTGGAGCAAAAGTTCATCCAAAGTTGATTGCAAATAATTTTAGACCAAGCTTATGCATCCAACCAAAGGGTAGATAATTGAAATCTGTCCATGGTTCAGCAATCAGTAATAGATCTGGTTTATTAGTATTGTAAAGTCTCTTTAAAGCCAACCTTGGAGGTCTTGAAGTACCAACTCTAGAGCAAGTTCCATATCTTCCCTTATTGGAAGGAGACTTTTTCCTAGTCATGACTCTTTGAAAACTAGGATGACCATCACTAGTTGGGGAGTTTTCAATTTCTTCCTCAACTTCTTCATCCTCTGCCAAAGTAGCCTAAGATTTTGCCAGTAATTGCTTGTTTTGCTGAGTGTTAGGGTTCTGCAAAGTAGTGTTTTCTTGTTGATGAAATATTTGAATAGTGCCTAATGCATCTTGGGTGGCATCTACAAATTCTGATTCATCACTAGATTTACCACCATTAGCATCCTCTTGTCTTGTTAGATTGTGATTAAGCCCATTGTCTACTTCAACCTCCTCTGATAAGTCTACCTGATTATGAAAACTGTTATGTAGGTTGACATTTTTATCTTGTACATTAGGCAATACAACAGGAATCAGAGGCTGCACCACCAGTTGAATGTTTATATCTTGTGGAACCTTTTGTATATTTGCATTACTATTCTGTTGTATTTCTACATTTGTCACCAATGGCCCCTTGCCCTTTCTATTATCTCTAACTTGCACATAATGGCTCTTCTCAATTGGCTTTGTCTTAGTACCAATCATATCTTCTTTGTTTTGCACACCCTCTTCCCTACTTCTAAATCTATTGTAGTTGGAGATGTGATGACCAATCATTTTGCAATGGCTGCAGAAGGTTGGCAAGTTCTCATAATCCACTTCTATAAAGAAAACAAAGCCTTGTCTCTCAACCAAAACTTTTTGCCTAAGTGGTTGAGATAGGTCAAAGTCAATCAACACCCTAACATATTGACCAAAAGTTTTGTCAAACATAGGCATAGAGGCAATACCATCAGTACAAATTGGGGTCCCAAGACTACATGCAATGGTAAATAGTTTCTTAGGCCTCCAATACTCTTGAGCTAGTCCATACAACCTAACTCATACCTGAGCAGTTGTATTCTTCTGATTTGCTGGATTAAAATCCTTTGACCAAACAAACAATTTGAGATAACCAGGATCCAAGTTCCATGAAGAAACCGACCTCACCCGTAGAACATCCTCAAGAGATGAGAAAGAAAATTCATAGAAACCTCTGCCAAGGGAGATAACTCCCCACTTGCCTAAATCTTTCCAAAGTGGAGAAAGCTTGTTCTTCAAGGCAAGGACCGTTAACAGCGTAGAACCTTTAGGCCAAATAATTTGACCATGTAGATTGTGTTTACAAGCTTCTAGCCCAGCCAGATATTCCTCTTCTGGGATTGATATTGCTAAGCGATCTCCCTTCAAACAAGGTTGAGGAAGTTGTGAGACTGGTATGCTACAAACGTTTGTGACCGTCTCAACAAAACTCTTTTTTGTTGTTTCTCTTACAGGATCTTGTACAATCTTGGATGGAACATCATCAAATAGACAAGTCCAAGGGATGTTAATAGCCATTGAAGCTTCAATCAGAAGATTGAAGGAGGATGATGGAGTCGGTGTAGAGGAAAAGTGAACGGTAAATATTTCTCCAGAACATTTGTCTTATGATTGTCCAACTATGACGGTTCAATCCTAAAATGAATTATATATTTTTATGTCTAGTTTTTGTCTCCATTCAACTAATAAAATGAATTATATTTTTTTCTGTGTAGTTTTTAAAAAGTCCAAATATTTTAATTATATTATGAGGTTCACAATTATAATAAAAAAAAATAAATCTTACTTGAATTATTTTTCATCCAGCTTGAAATCATTGTGCTTGGCCTTTCTGAAACTGTTGACTCAGTAGGTGTAGTGAATTCCTTTTTTACATCACTAGACATCTCTAAATTTCTGCCACAATTATTCACATTTTATTATATTTTTATATAATTTTACATAAATAAAACATTAAAAAAAGTAAAAATATACTAATAGCTAAATTAAAATACATTCAAAGCAAACAACAAATAAAAAAATAACTCAATAATTGATTAACATCAACACCAACCATTTGAAGCAAAAACAATTAAAAAAATAAAACTGAACAAATCAAACACATAACTTTTTCCAGAAAATAAAACTAATAATTAATATTCATCCAAATCATGCAAGCATAAAAATTATACCTTGATGCTTGTCCTTGTTTAGAATTTTTATTCAGAGATATATCATTTAGATTGACACCATTCAAATTCTGTACAAAAGAAACATAAAAATTAAAACATTTCTTACATGTAATTTAAATTTGTAGTTCTTAAAATGAAAATAAAAAAATATAACATTCAATTCAATTTTAATCTAACAATAATTAATATTCATCAAAATCATGCAAGCTTTAGGGATAACCTCAGTCATGTTATTGACAAATCCCTCTGCAGAAAAACCACCTTCAATGACACCAAAAGAAAGTTAGAAAATTGATAGAATAACAAGAAGAAGTTGAGAAATCAAAAGGATCTCAACATGACTTAATGCATTGTAGCAACTGCATATATTTCAACAATTATATATATATATATATATATATATATATATATATATATATATATATATATATATATATATATATATATATATATATATATATATATATACATATATATATATATATATATATATATATATATATATATATATATATATATATATATATATATATATATATAAGGAAAATATTGTATATTTAGTTCATTGAATACACATAATTTTTAAAAATTAATTATTTATGTTTTCAGTACATTGTATACAAATATTTATATATATATATATATATATATATATATATATATATATATATATATATATATATATATATATATATATATATATATATATATATATATATAAAAGGAAAATATTGTATATTTAGTTCATTGAATACACATAATTTTTAAAATTAATTATTTATGTTTTCAGACATTGTATATAAAAATATATATATATATATATATATATATATATATATATATATATATATATATATATATATATATATATATATATATATATATATATATATATGTATATATATATTAGATTGGACAAATTTAAATAAATGAATTTACATCTAGATGATGATTCTAGTTTGATTAACTAAAATAAGAAGTTATCTCCTAAACACAAACCATGTTCTATTGCTTATGTTTTCTTATCTTTTTTAAGATATGTCTCTTCACTTTTTGTTTTGTTGAAATTATCCAAAAATTCTTTTATGTTTACATGATTTTAGTGGTACAATGGAACAATTTCGGTCATTCGATGTTACATTTGATTTCTCTACTTTGCCTTCCACACAAAAAACTAAACTAAAATAAAATAAAAATTAATTTAATTTTTAGTACACATATACTTACGATTTAATCGAACACAAGAATCATATCAATAAATAAAAATTGTAAATTTCTTTATAAGAAATAATGAAATCCATAAACTATATATTGATTAAAATTGTATTGTATGAATTAAACATAAACAAATGATTACCTCCAATACGGAAGTTTTGAGTATTATCATTGTCTCTCATTTTGAAGTTAAGTTTTTCAAACCCCTAGCAAATTCCATTCAAAACTCACACAAATCAAATTGATTACTTTGATGGTTAGAAGATCTAATAGCTGGCCAAACAATAAATTTATAAAAATTAATCAATAGAAACAGGCTATTAATCAAGAAATACCTCTTCACACCCTTAACAATTGAGAAATTAAATTAACTCTCACAAAATGAATTTCTAAGAAAAATATTAGTAACCCTAATTTCCATGATTCTATATGAGTTTATTAACTTTAGATAGAGATTTTATGTCTCTAGAATGTTCCCCAAATTAAATCTGAATTTCATCAATTTATTTTTGCCATATATATATATATATATATATATATATATATATATATATATATATATATATATATATATATATATATATATATATATATATATATATATATATATATATATATATTAAATAAAATAATAATACATATTGTAATAAATTATTATTTTTCTTTTCACTTAAAAAGCATTTCTATATATAATATTATTTTAACGACTAAGGTTCAATTTATATTCAAACTAAATAAAATAATAATGCATATAGTAATAAATTATTATTTTTCTTTTCACTTAAAAAACATTTCTATATATAATGTTATTTTATTTTGTTTATATATTATTATTGTTGGATCCTCACGAGGAGCATATACATTGGATCAAGAGCAATACACAATTGAGAGATACCACATATTCATATAAAATCTTAAGGTGATAGGTGTATGGATCCTCTCACTTATAAAATGCTCAACCTCCACTTTTCTAAGAAATGTGGTACTTCCAACTCACACTTGTACACAACAATCTTCCCCTCAAATGTGAGTCCATCCACTATGCTCCTCCTCAAACGAAAACTCTTCCATCCATATATACTTGTACCACCGTTGTGGACACTACAACGGAACACGCCACCTGACCACCACATTGTCAGAAAAACTTTCAATATAAGAGGCAATCACTTAAATGAACTATCGACTATGATACCATTATTGGGTCATCACAAGGAATATCCACATTGAGTTAAGAGTAATACACAAGTGAGAGAGACACCACATATTCATCTAAAATCTTAAGGTGAAACGTGTATGAATCCTCTCACTTATAAACTGATCAACATCCATTTTTCTAAGCAATGTGAGACTTCCAACTCACACTTGTACACAACAGTTATGTGCCAGCCAAAACCCAAAATGACTGAGGCTCAATTTATCTCAAATCTCTCTCTCTCTCTCTCTCTCTCTCTCTCTATATATATATATATATATATATATATATATATATATATATATATATATATATATATATATATATTCACACTAAATAAAATAATAATACATATAATAATAAATTATTATTTTTGTTTTCACATAAAAAAATATTTCTATATATAATATTATTTTAACGACTTATGCTCAATTTATCTCAAATTCACTTCACTTGATCCAATATATAAAGTCAGTTCACACGAAAAGGAAGATACACTTTAATGATCTCCATTGTTTACTACAATCATCTTGAATCTTGAATTGACTTTGACGTTGGAGTGCTAACCATGCACATCCACACCGCGCCGCCGCCTCAGAGATTAGCCTCACCATTTTGGAGTCTTCATCAATTACTTTAACTATTTTTGGTTCCAATGCGGAACAACGAAGCTGTATATGAAAATCGACTTCTAATTCTTGCGTTTTCCACGATTTCACGTTCACTTTCTTATTCGTCAGTTCGTAACCATATTAGATCAACGAATCATGAGCATGCAAACTTATATTTGTTTAACAAATGGGTTAGAGTCTTATAGTGCAACTAAATGGGTTAGAGTCCCATAGGAGACGTGGTCCTCAAAGTGAGTTTGAGTCTCATACGAGAAATAAGGCTCGAAATGGGTGTTGAGTCCCATAGGGAGTAACAATTCTTAGATTGAGTACGAGTCTCATGGAAGAATCAATCCACAAGAAAGTCGAAGCATGATACAAGGATCTGTGATCTGTGTCGATAATCCTAGACATATGGTTGTTCGAGAAAATATGTCTTGGTATGGTTTCCGAATAATTATTGTTTTGAGTTGGTGAACTCATTAATGTACATGTTTCCATACAATGCAAAAATCTCCTAAATTGCTTAAGTCTTTATCCTCTTTGAAGGCTTGAATTAGGAAATCAATTAGAAACTCTGTAGAGCCGAGTGAACCCATAAGATAGGGGAACTCACTGAGGTTAATATCTCACCCCAATATTATTGTTGCTTTTCAGGTGTTGTTTGCAAGTTATACAAGAGAAGTTGTGTATTGATGTTTTGAAGGATTCTGACTATTATAATCTTTTGCTGTGGATTGTGTGCAATGAAAAGACTACACCTAGATCTTAGTTTTTATTTTAGACACTATTTTATGTCATGTGTCATATCTTGTATTTTATTTATGGACATGTATATAATGATTCCGTTAGACACTTGTGTTGTATCAATACCAAATTAATATCTCGTATAATATATTTTTTAGATGTATATTATACGGTGTGCTACATACGCCTACTATCATAATATAATAGAATTCATATCGTAAAAAATAGAACACATCACACGCTCTGTAATGGAGTGACCATAATGGTGATCTTTTCATGACTTAGAGTAAAAATATTCACAAAATAAATCACAACTAATAATTAAGTATATGTATGACATTATAAGTAGTCATAAATAAATTTTATTAGACCTAAAACATATTTTTTTATTAATCTAACTATTATGATTAATTACTATATAAATTATTTTATAAAAACAAATCACAAAAATGTAAATCTTAATAAGTCTATTGAAATTAATCATCTTAATTTATCTCTCAAATAATATATAAATTAATTTAAAGAAAAATATCATTATTGATAAATTATATGAATCAAATCGTTCATACCTTAACGACATTATGACCTTTTAGTGTTGTTGGCTTTGAGAGTTTTGAATTAAAGTGTCTTGCTGCTCTATCAAACATCCTAGCAGACACAACCTTCTCTTGCTCTTCAATAATAATTTTTGATTGGACTCTCTTTAAAATCTGTGAATAAATATAAATTATGAAAAATATATATTTATTTTAAGTTATTTTAATAATTATACCAAAAATGAAAATATAGAACAATTAATTAAAGAATTTTTTAGTACTTAGGCTCCCACAAGAGCATAAAAGCATATTAGATTTGTGTATTATTTTAGGCCTTACCTCTGATTTTTTAAGAATTCTCGAAGTAATGTTTTTGTCAACTTCAGTTGAAGAAGAACCATCTTTAACTATAAGTAAAATCAACTTTATAATTTAGTATAATGAAATTTATATAGTATAAAACACATGTGTAATTAATTAAGAGTACACTTATACACCAACTATAAGTTAAAATAGTGTCTTACTTGGAGCAAATGTCTTTGTAAATGAAAGCATTGACATTTCAATATGCTTCTTTGAATTACTCCTACAATTATACACACTTGAGCAAAAATTAATACTAACATAAATAAAATATTTAAAAAAGTTGAAAATTCACTTATGGATAAATTGAAAGCCATCTAAAATTAAGAGAAGTGTTAACTCATATTAGAGATAGACAATGAACCAAATAATTTTGATTTAGGTCCATCAAAATAATGTGTCATTTATATAACTTATTATACCTTGGTGCTAACACTGACCTAGAATTGTCATTTGGCAGAACTTCATTTGTATTCTGTGCAAATCATAAAAAAAAAAGATTTATTATAAGTAATTTTTATTCATTATAAAAAATATGAAAATAAAATCCTATAATGTTAAATATGTGAAATTATAATATTTAAATGTATTCAAAGGCCTTAAAATTAATTATAGTTTAGGTCTAACCTTTATTTCTTTTTCGGTGCTTGAAGTAATGTTATTGACAACTCCATATAGAGAAGAACAACCTTTATCTTTAAATGAAATCAACTTTAAAAATTAATAAAATGAGATTTTTATAATATATATATATATATATATATATATATATATATATATATATATATATATATATATATATATATATATATATATATATATATATATATATATATATATATATATATATAATGTAGAAATTTTTTTTTGAATAACATAGTTTATTAAAAAAAAATACTGAAATAACGTAGTTTTGGATGTATTTACAAAAATGACATAGTTTAAAGAAGATTCACCAATCTGATTGACGAAAACTTAAATTTTTTTATAAAAAAAAACACTAATTTTCCATTTCAAATGGCTAATGGATTAAATTTTATTTTTTTACACTAATTCACCGATCCATTTGGCTAATTAATTAATTTTTTTTACACTTATTCGCCAATCCATTTGGCCTATGAATATTTTTTTTTACACTCATTCTTCAAAGGATTGGAGAATGAGTATAAAAATTATTTTTAAAAAAATTAATTCATTAGTCAAATGAATTGACGAATGAGTGTAAAAAAATAAATTTAACTCATTAATTATTTGAAAAAAATTTCAAACTTTCGCCAATCAGATTGACAAATCTTCTTTAAACTAAGTCATTTTCGTAAATACACTAAAAACTACATTATTTCAATATATATTTTTTTTTATGAAACTAGGTCATTTTAAAAAAAAATTCATATTATGTATATACATTCATATTACTTTCATCTATGTCTTAAACTAAGTTAAATAATGTATAACTTAACACATTATTCCAAGTATTAAGTTGTAGATAGTACAAGTGTGAAAATCAAAGAAAAGTTCACTTACTTAAACTATTTTGATTCTTTCTTATTGGATTAGATGTCTCTTTAGGTGTAACAGCCTCTTCCATTTTCTTTTCAATAGTTTCCTTTGAGCTGCTGCTACAATCATACACATTTTATTACAAATTAATATAATGTGTTACATGTCTAACATATATCACTATTCGAAACTGACACAACATTTATATATATTATTGTTATACCTTGGTGGTGCTACGTGTTGAACCATAGGTTGTGATATTTTTTGAACTATAGGGTTCTCTTCCTTTCTTACCATATGTGTCAAGATTTCATCTATTTTTAAATATTCCATTCTTCTGTTCTCTCGGTACATAACCTAAATATCCAAATTATTAAGATTAATGAGAAAGTTGATTAATAATGAAATTATTAAAAAAAAAACAACATTTATAGATTAATATAACATTTACAATATGCATGTATCATAATTCATACTTGAAATATTTTTCCATAGGCCATGTAGGAAATAACAGTCCCACGAGTTTTAGTTCCCTGAATTAGCTCCTTCATGATTTCAACACCAATTAATGTTGCAGGATCTATCTCAACATTCTCTTCTTCAATATTGTTAATTGGTGGGACTATATTTGTATCCTATGCAAAGAAATCATTAACAAATGTAAAACTTGTTGCAAATAATTTTATTTCATTTTAAAAAGATAAAAGTGTAAGTGTAAGTGTATTTCATTTGAACTAATAGTACTTATAAGTTTTCATAAAATAATATGTAAGTATATAATATTTGTGGACAAATTTAAGTTTAACCTCAGTTTTGTCACTCATACTCCTTGATGGAAAGTTATTGACCAATCCATTTGAAAAAGAACCTCCTTCAATAAAAAAAAAAATTGTCAAATTAAAAATTTAGTAGAATGATAAATACAAAATTGGGAAATAACAAAATATTCAACACAACTTAATGCACAATAGGAGCTATATTTCTTTTTCTTTTTATTCGCATGCAAATGATGTGTCGAGCGGAATGAACTAAGTCTACTAAAGAAATGATGGTCTCAGCTAATTGATTAATGTCGATATTTTGATTTGATTTCTCTAATTTGGGGTTATTATTCTCCCAAGATAAAATTAAATCAAATAAGAACAATTAATTTATATTCTTACACACATATTCATAATTTCATCAAACAAAATTAGATCTAAATTGATTATAATTGTATGATTCAAACATAGATATTACATGTATCAAAAGATAACAAATGTTTTACCTCGAATATCAAAACTTTGAGATTTATCGTTTTCATCCATTTTGAAATGAAGATCTTCAAAACCCTAAACAAATTTCAAAAAATCACCAAAATCAAATTCGATTTATTGGATAGCTAGAAGATTAAGAAGCTAACAAAATACGAGTTATATATAAATGAATTAAGAGAAACAAATTATTAAAAATAAATCAAGAAGCACCTCTCTTCACCCTCAAATATTAAGAAAGAAAATTCATCGGTTTAGAATGAATATATGAGAAGTGATATTTATAACTTAAAGAATCGAATTTTATATTAGTGTTGTTGACTTAGTTGCATACGTTATGTCTCGAAAATGTTCGTCAAATAAAATTTGAAAATTCACACATATGTTACCCTAATAATTCATTGCCATATGTACCATTATTTTATTTGATTTAAATATAAATTTAATAAATTCATATACTTTCCAAACATTATTCTTTATGAGATTTTTGTAAATGTGACTACTAGAGCCACATACATATTTTTTATTAAATTTACTTGTAAAGAACCGGGTCGAGCCAGTTTGAAGACTTTGTTCTAATTTTAAAAAATAGACTTAAATTAAAACAAACATAATTTTTAAAATTATGATTTCAGAGTTATTTAAAAAAAAACGTTATAAATAATAGATGCTTAAAAATAAATTATGATTTTACAACTGCTTTCAAAAATATAGGTGTAAAATCTATAGTTTTTTTAATTAAGAAAAATAATTCACCCACTAAAAAACTCATTTTTGTTAAAATTGGTTTACATTTGGTTTTAAAAAAATCGATATGAATTGATAGATGCTTGAATAAAAAAAATATGATTTTACATTTGATTTTAAAAAGATACTAGGAGATGACCCGAACATCCGCACGGACGCGCACATTGCTGCGCACTATTAATTAATTAATTTTAAGGATGTATTTTTATTACTTTTCAGGTAACGCAGATCCACACAGAAGAGTCGAGGATGTTGATATGGATGACCCTGACATAAAAGTAGACGAGGAGGAAATGGACGACCAAGAACGCGACGTGGGCATAAGAAAGTCCACTGTTCCCGGGGCGCCTGATTTGTCCTGGGTCGGGGAGGAACCCCCTGGAAACAGGTTCATGCTTCGTGCAAGATCATTGTACTACCCATACAGTCGTCGAGGACTTGGCCCCGGGGGTCCCTCTGAAATAGGAGTGTTACGCCCCTCTCCCCGAGCAGTAGATTTGCTCGGTTTTTCGGGGAACACGCTTCCCTATGTACGAGTTCGTTTTTAGAAAGGTCGGGCTCCGTCTTCCGTTCACAAGTTTCCAGGAAGGCATCTTCGTATGGCTCAATTTGGCCCCCTCCCAGCTGCACCCAAATGCCATGGCGTTCATTCGGGCGTTCGAACTCGTGTGTTAGTACCTCAAAGTCGGTTGTACTTTGCCTATCTTCTTCCGTGTTTTCTATCTGCATCGGTCGAACGCGAACAGTCGACACAGTTGGGTCTCGTTTAAGTAACCAAAGAGGTTATTCAAACCTATGTCGACTCGATCAGAAATTTCAAAGACATGTGGTATACGGTGAAACCTATTGCATCGCAGGCCTTGCATACTATCTACACCGAGTAGCGTGACGCCCGAGGTGAAGAGTGCCTCGTCTCGACCATCCCATTCGAGTGGCAGCAGGCTCATTTCAATAGAGGCACAAATCAATTTTTTGTGAAGCCGAAGAATTTGGGGGCCAAGGACAGGGTGGCCTACAAGAAATTGGGCGCTTACGTCCAGAGTTTCACCTCTTCCCTCTGTGTGGATCGGCTGGACAATCCCGTCTTGTCTGACGACGGGGAACTCCTCCTTGAAACTCGGATAATTAATACCAAGATCGTCCTTGGGTGTAGGACGGACGAGGAGTCCCTCTGTCTTTTAGGTAGTTTATGTTCGTTGTTCTTTTTCTTCGACCATTTTATTCAATAACTAACATAAGTTTTTCTTTTTGCAGTTGTCATGCCTAGTCTCAAGGACCGCGTCCTGAAGTTGTCGAATAAAGGCGCGGGAAAAACATCGAAGAGGTCGGCTAAGGGACGTGTTCACCAAGTCGCTGCTAACGATGCGGCTGGTGGCTCGGTGTCGCTCCCTAGATTTCCATCCTGGTACAAACGCGAAAGTGGCGCGGAAAAGAGGTAGAGTCGCCAACCAGACATTTTTATCCCGAAGGAACGAGAATGGTAATGCTGCACAAACCAGAAAAAAAGGAAGGACAAAGGTCCTGCGAACCAAAAACACTGGGTTCGGGAGTCGGTTACGACCTGGGAAGGTATTATCACCCTAGATCGTCCGCCATACCCGACGGGATCCACGCTTGCGAAGAAACTGTTTCAAAGGGTGAATAAATGAAAGTTGCTGCAAAAGAAAGACTGAAACTGGGTAAGAAAAGAAAAGAAGGGGAAAATGTAGGGAAAATAAAAGAGTATGCTCGGACGGGCCCTACCCCACTGCATACGTACCTCATCTGGAACCGCTTATGCCAATGCTTAGGTGTTGCAGGCTCGTCTAGCACGAGTGTGTTACTGTCTTACAAAGTGACAAGTAGGAGCAAGTTCGTACGTAAAAAGTGAGGGTGATGGGAAAAGAAGTCCCGAAGGAGACGCTTATTCTTTGTCCAGTGTTTGTTTATGAGTTTTTTATGACTGTGGCACAAGGAAGTGAATTCAAGCTCTTTTCCATGGAATGTGTACTTGCTACTACATTCCAAGATGGAATAATAGAACAAGCACACCCAAGTGAGAAGAAGATACCCAAAACATAGTTCCAGAGATTAGGGCCTAAGCTCACTAACTCGTTGAATTTATTAAGTGTGTTTGTACTTTTGATGAAGAAGTGTTTTTTATGACTTTCTTTGTGGGTATGATAAAGGGAGATCACCTCAACCATTATTAAGTGTTTTTTAGGTTTTTATTTGAAGATGAGAAAGAGAGAGCACCAAAAGGATCTCAAAGGTAAAAACTAAGAGGTGACTAACAACCCTAAGAGTTATCATGCATGGGAATCCTAGGTTAGTGTGGTTTGAAGTTTATCCTAATGAAGAAAAAGGAAAGAAAGAAAGAAGAAGAGGAAGAAAGGAGAAGAAGAAGTTAGAAGACAACTTACTTCTCTAAAGAAGTTAAGTTGTTTCTAAGAGGGAGTGATGAACTTATACAAGCATAACATAAGTCTAAGGCAATCACAACTCGAAAATAGAAAGAGATAAAGGAAGAGATCGTATGTGGGATGCCCCCCACACACTTGACTTACCCGATGGAATTGCAATCTTCAATCAAATGGCCACGTGCTCAGAACCATACTTCATTCCTAATTATTCTGACCTTAATCCTTTGACGTTCAAACATTGACACGAGACGTCTGAAGAAAAGAGTGACACTGAAATGAAATTTTCACATAAGGTTGCTCGCAAAGACCTGACGATCTTCTTCCTACGTATCTCCATTGACCAAAGACCAATGAAGAATCAGAGCGACATAGTTCCCCTCAATAGGGATGAAAATGCAATATATAAACTAACCATCCTCATAGCTTCTCTTCAAAATAAATCTGAGAATTACATTCACACATATCCTCAATAATTTCCTCCATAACGTTAGCTGACGAACCCACATGACCAAGCGAAGAATTGTTGATTTGAATGCCCTGAGGCGTCACTGAGATCAACTCAGACTCAATCAGATCCTGAACCTCATCCCTGAGTGGTTTGCATTCTTCAGATGAATGTCCTGGTGCATTGCCATGGAAACCGCATCGAAAATTGGGATCAAAACTTGGTGGGTATGGAAAAGGCATTGGACCCGTTTTCTTCGGCACTACCAATCTACTATCGATTAAGCATGGAAGTATCTGGATGTATGGCACTGGCAATGGATCAAAATACCTTTTTGGTCTATTAGTGTAGTAATGACGCCTTTGTGGAGTATGCTTCTGTTGGCATAGTTTTTTGTTGATACTGAGGATGTTCACTATTAATTGACATCTGTCATGCAAATTCAGAAGGTTGCTGACTCTGAGCAGTTGAGATGCACGGGTACCGTTGATAAGTAAATGGAGTTTGTGGAGCTTCCCGGATTGCATCAATTACATCATTTTCTTGTGAACTTACAAAAGATTCATTCATGTCAGTTGGGTCATCTGAAATACCTTGGATATTTCCGAATTTTATAAAGTTCTCAATGCGTTATCCAATTATCACCAAGTCAGAGAAATTTGACATTCCACTGCCACTCAACCTCTCAAAGTATGGTCCTTGTAAGGTCTCTATGAAAAGATCAACCAATTCTCTGTTTGATAACGGGGGTTGCACACGAGCAGCTATCTCCCTCCACCTCTGGGCATACTCTCTGAAAGATTCTCCATCTTCTTGGAATAAACCTTGAAAATTCATGCGGCTAGGAGCCCTGTCAAGATTGTAGTCATATTGTTTCAGAAAATCATTGGCCAGGTCCGACCATGATTAAATACGATTGCTCTCTAACTGCATATACCAACTCGATGATGCCTCACTCAGACTATATTAATTAAAAGCAGTGAATCATCAATTTGTCATTATGCTCATATGAGGTCATCCTTCTGCTAAACCTCACCAAATGTTGTCTTGGACAACTATCCCCTTTGTACTCTTCAAACTTTGATACTTTGAACTCTGGAGGTATTACAAGGCCATGTACCAGACACATGTTCTCAACACTTAGATCAACAACATTATGACTTTGCAGGGCTTTAATCTCCTCCTCCAACACACGAAATCTTTCTTCTCTATCAACAACTCGTGGGTCTTGAATTCTCACCACAAGGATTGCCTCCTGGGAACCTGGCATAGTGAAAGCAAAACTGTGATAATTTGCGGCATCAACCGAAGAAGAATGTCCACTTCGGGTGACCAGACGCTCTCGAATATATGGGTTCTCAACAGGGATTTGCGCAGGCTGAGCTCGAGCAAAATTGCATCCATCTTGCCTTACCAAGGTTGTCATAGCCTCTACAAGTTGGTCCCACTGATCTCCCGTCAATCCAACATTTGCAAACTGGCTTTTCTCCCCAGGGTCCATGATCTGTCCAAAAGCTACTTCAAGTTGCTACAAGATCTGAGATCTCAACTATAGATTGTGAACAAAGAACAGATGAGTCGTGCTTGCGGAACAGAAATGCAATGCATATGCTATGAGATGCCATGTTCGGTTATTTCCAGGAAATCTATCTGCTTTGATTCACATTTTGATACAGACAAGAAATCCAACATCATAATCCAGATATGAGATCCTCAGAAATAACTGAACATGTAGGCTGAAATGCTATAATGACATGTATGCAACTGGTAGATGATCGGGAACTGGTGTCCATCTGGATACGGAACATCGAGCTGAGAACCAAGTATCTGATGCTATAAGGCCTCTGAATAATAAATCGGATAAGAACTCAAAACCAAATATCAAGAACTCCAAAACCATAATAGCCGGATCAAAACATAGAACACACTGATAACCAGGGTATGTTGAGGTCATGGGTTCCTGCAAACCTGTAAACCCCTCCCAATCTCACGGGTGTGCTTCGGGTCAAACATCATGGACTCTCAAAGCCGAGCAGCAATAATACGTTCACCATCTCCGAGAAATGGCTCATGACCAAATCAGGGAATCAAGCATTATGTACTACTCAAGAAGATCTCAGTGTGAGTCCGGGGAAAACAAGAATCCCTTATAAGTTCCCAGCTTCGAGTGCTGAAATCGAGAAACAAAAGTACATTTTGCCCGTAGGATACAGTACTATCGTCATACGATCAGGTGCTCTCACTGAGTTCCTATAAGAGAATCAGGCCCTCCTATGCGAGTTCCCAGTGGGTCCTCGGGTGCGAATGGGTTTACCACAAAATGTGGTCTGCCACTGTCACCACTGGAGAGAGATGTTTCCACAAAGGTCCTCAATGATTGGTCCCCAGCTGCACAAAACTATCAAGGTCGTGAAATGAGAAGGAAAGATCCCTAAATCAAGACATTTCCAAGACGGTCGTTAATCTGGGTGTGAAACTCACTATTACCCCCATGACAAGATCTCATGAGGCCAAAGTGGAACCACTCTAAGTCCTAAGGTGCACTCGAGCCTTGGTAATGAGCTCATCTCACAGTAACAATATCACCCAAGTCCCACCAAACAGAAAAATCCAGTCCAGACAGTCCAATATAATATGATGCAAGAGGCCAAAGTGGAACCATTATAAGTCCTAAGGTGCACTCGAGCCTTGGTAATGAGCTCATCTCACAGTAGCAATATCATCCAAGTCACACCAAATAGAAAAATCCAGTCCATACAGTCCAATATATTATGATGCATGGAAAATAAAATACTGAAAACTGTAAATAAAGCTGTAAATAAAACTGTAAATAAACAACAGTAAAATAAACACACAACAACAAACAATCAAAACACCCAAAGAAACAGAAACACGCAAGCGATATGAGAGACTCTCAAGGGGAAACCAGAGATTATGGGTTCGGTCCCCAGCAGAGTCGCCAGCTGTCGCTCCCTAGATTTCCATCCTAATACAAACGCGAAAGTGGTGCGGAAAAGAGGTAGATTCTCCAGCCAGGCATTTTTATCCCGAAGGAACGGGAATGGTAATGATGCACAAACCAGAAGAAAATGAAGGACAAAGGTCCTACGAACCAAAGAGATTGGGTTCGGGAGTCGGTTACGATCTGGGAATATATTAGCACCCCAGATCCTTCGCACCCGACGGGATCCACGCTTGCGAAGAAACTGTTTCAAAGGGTGAAGAAATGAAAGTTGCTGCAAAAGAAAGACTGAAACTAGGTAAGAAAAGAAAAGAAGGGGAAAATGTAGAGAAAATAAAAGAGTATGCTCGGACGGGCCCTACCCCGCTGCATACGTACCTCATCTGGACATGAGGGTCAGAGTCTCCGTAGTTCCCCTAACTAGGGGTGGAAAGATTGCTTATGTTTTAAAAGGTTGAACCACTTATATCAATGCTCAGGTGTTACAGGCTCGTCTGGCACGAGTGCATTACCGTCTTGCAAAGTGACAAATAGGAGCAAGTTCGTACAAAAAGAGTGAGGGTGATGAGAAAAGAAGTCCCGAAGGAGACGCTTATTCTTTGTCCAGTGTTTTTTATGAGTTTTTTTATGACTGTGGCACAAGGAAGTAAATTCAAGCTCTTTTCCATGGAATGTGTACTTGCTACTACATTCCAAGATGGAATAATAGAACAAGCACACCAAAGTGAGAGGAAGATCCCCAAAACTTGGTTCCAGAGATTAGGGCCTAAGCTCACTAACTCGTTGAATTTATTAAGTGTTTTTGTAATTTTGATGAAGAAGTGTTTTTTATGACTTTCTTTGTGAGGAAGATAAAAGGAGATCACCTCAACCATTATTAAGTGTTTTTTAGGTTTTTATTTGAAGATGAGAAAGAGAGAGCACCAAAAGGATCTCAAAGGTAAAAACTAAGGGGGGGGGGGACTAACAATCATAATAGTTATTATGCATGGGAATCCTAGGTTAGTGTGGTTTGAAGTCTATCCTAATGAAGAAAAAAGAAAGAAAGAAATAAGAAGATGAAGAAAGGAGAATAAGAAGTTAGAAGACAACTTACTTCTCTAAAGAAGTTAAGTTGTTTCTAAGAGGGAGTGATGAAGTTAGATAAGCATAACATAAGACTAAGGCAATCACAACTCAAAAGTAGAAAGAGATAAAGGAAGAGATCGTATGTTGGATGCCCTCCCACACACTTGAATTACCATAACCCCCTACAAAATAAAGATTAGTTAACCACATAATCATAAGGTGGAAATAATAAGAATCAAACAATGCACAAACCAAAGATGAAGTTCATAAACCAAACACAAACAACAAAGTAAGAACCTAAACCTTAGAGGCGACCTATAACAACTATCAAGCAAACCTAATAGGATGACATAAATGCCTTCCTCAAACTATGTTAGAAGGATGGACGAAAGAAACACCAAAAGTTACTTAAGAAACATGGCACCAAAAAATAGATAAGATCATGAGAAAATTATGAAATTAAGTCCCTAAAGTAAACAACCATAAGCAAACAAAGTGTCCAAATAACTATAAAAAAATTCACAATCAAACTCCACCAAATGGTCGCACAAAGTCACCTAAGAACACATAACGAGTTTGCACAAACACGACTTACAAAACTACGGATAAAATAAGGTTAAAATATGACAAAAATATTTTTATGCTCTTTTCCGAGTCTTTAAAATAATGCAAAAAGAATGGTGTCAAAGTGTTGCTTGAGGTGGAAGAAAATAAATTCTACAAGTTAAGGTGTTAAGCTAGAAGTTAAATGAAAAGGAAATTAAAAGAAACTTCAAAATAAAAATGGGAAATTAATAAAATCAGAAAACAAAAACACACAAAATTTCTAAAATGAGTTAAGATGCTAAAATAAATTTTGGGGAATTTTCTAAGGTGTTTTTATATTTTTTTATGAATTAAAATGGAAAGGATGTAAAATAAAAGAGGGGCACGCCATTAGTAATTAGACAGTTAAAACAAAGAGTGGGCCAACAAAGGAGGGTGTGCATAGAAAGGAATTAAGGCCCAAACGCCTCAAAGGCCTGAAGGAGCATGGCGAGGACTAGTCAACGAATTTGACTTCGTCTGGGACGTGCGATCAAAGGACTTTCCTTGTCTTCATATCTAATGGTCAGAAAACGCAGGTGTGTGATAGCTATGAAACACTTGCACGCACAAGATCCGAACACGCAGGTCCTATTGGACGGTGACAAGTGTCGCTGCCGGTGTGGACAGAATCAACACAAATCTCCATAGCTTATCTTTATCATCTTATCAACTTATTCTTATTTCTTCTTTTAACAATTAAAACAAAAACAATGAAAAAAAGTTAAATAAAAAACAACTCAGCAGACTCTCACGTCTCTCTCGCCGCACTGTGCTTCCTTCTTCTTCAACTTTAATGCCGACACTGACACCTTCACCTTCAATTATCAAACCAGAAAAACACGAAACCTACCCTACTTGTTAACCTTAATCCAAATTCAAAATCTAGAATCTCCAAAAATATACCAAACACGCAGATCGCAGCAACAGAAACAAAGAAATAAAACGCGTCTGAAAGATTTTGTGTACCTGTAAATCAATGAGAACGAAGAAGCGGCAGTGAAAACGATGAGCAATTGGAAGCTTTGATTGATGAAGAGTTATGAAGTTGTTGCGTTCGTTCGATCCGAAGAAGAGCGATGAAGATTCGATCAATGAAGAGCGATGAAGGTGATAATGAAGTCGACGTCACGATTCATGTAGAGCGATGACATCGATCTGGTTCGATTGCTGATACGGGTGAATATATGCTCCTATCAATGGAGTTGAATGAATTACGATTGATGAATACTCTCGATTCTCATTCGATGGATTTCTGAAGATTTTTTATTCAAGGTATATCTGAATTCATGAAAAATGAAGAATGATTTTGTCAAGTCAATTTGCAGCTTTGAATTGACATGAACTGTTGTGTTTATCGAATCGATTTGCAAGTCGTAGCAGGTGAAGAATGAAGATACAATGGTGGTGGTGATGAAGATTAACATGATTCGATTTGCACGAAGATGAAGTTGACTGAATTGTCTGTGTGTGATGAAAAATGATAAAATTGAATTATGGTGCAATGAAGAAAAAATTTCAGTGGTGGTTATTTTTGTGATGAAGAAGAGGTAAAGAAGAGTGTTCTTGAATTCAGTTTTTGTTTTATTGTTGATGAAAAGTTAATGATGCCAATCTCTTTTTTTTGTCATGTTTCCATTTGAAAGTAATGAAGAATAAATTGTTTTTTCTTGTTACCAATTCCCTTCCTCTCCATTTTTTATGGTTATGACTCTTTTCTCTTTTTTTTTTCTTTCTGCTATAACTGAATTCTCTTTTTATTTGATTTTTCTGTTAGCTGCATCTTTTATATGGCACCGCCTTTTGTAGTCACGAAATTCTCATGCTCTATGCTTGATGCTTGCCTTGTGTTTTTGGTGCTTCCGTGTACGTTTTGGGAGAGTGCGTAACACGTGATTGACGGTTGCCTTTTATGTGTGTGAATCCCGCCGCAAGGGTTGTGGTATGTGCATTGTCTTGGCTGGGAAAAAAGTGAGGTTAGTAGAGTATATGACTTTGGATAGTAGCAGCTTCTAAACGTTTTTTTTTTATTTTGTTTTTTCTTTTAATTTGTAAAAATTAAAGGGCTTAAGGATGTATTATGAATTTTCTAAAATGGACTTTGAGCATGAGACATGGGCCTTGTGAGGACTTCATTTGGGCTAAGAATGGTATTGATCTTTTGTGTATATTTTAATGGATGGGTGGGTTAAAAGGATTTTTTTAAAAGGATGGACATGAGTATAAAAAATTGGATATTTGGTTAGACTAAAAAAAGGATTGGAATGAATGAATAATGAATAAAAAAATGGATGTAGGTTTAAAATGGATATGGGAATGGAGTATAGGAAAGAAACTCAAAAACTTGGTTTTTGGTTATATTTAATCGAATAAAATGAATCGGCCACCATCGACATGCACATAGTCAGAAACTTTGATTCATCAATTCACTCAACTCAACCATTCTTGCATCGCTTCCACATAAACCACTTAATCAGAGAGAATACCACTACCACTGAACAATTCACAAGTGACACACCGATCATCTGAATAAATCATTTTTTGAGCGTCTGACTAGAGCCACTTCAAATTAATATGAATCGTTCTCTGGGAAAATATCTCCACAGATGCACACAACTGAACATGTAATCATGATAAGCCTGGATCTCTGAATCCAAAACCATCACACGAACCACTTCCTGGTAAACTGATGACCTTCTCACACAACACGACTCAACTTTGAATACACACTGCTTGAGAAATAACCATTGGCATGGAGAATTTGCAGTTGAAATAATCTCCTGATAATTTGACCAAGATTAGGTCAAACATCCATCTGAATCAAATCACGAACTAAACAACCACACCTGAAGCGAAATCACTGCCAACTTATGTTATGCTATGGATGTTATGCTTCATTTTTCTATGCTAATGATGCAATGCAACATATGCGAGATGATATGCTAAATGCTATGAAAAAGAGAGAACAAATTTTGGGGTGTTACACTCGGGTACTCCCACACCCCCTCATTCTCCTGTTGTGGCGACGTCTGTCGGCCCACCTTCTGAATGAAGATGTCCACCAGCTAAATGCCAGCATGGTGAGGGTTCACCTTCCGGTGTTTCTGTGGACGAGGACCTGCCCGAGAATCAAGGGACTTATCTCCTACCGTCCTTCCATCTTCAATGGAAGCTTTTTAGCGCTGAAGGTTCCGTCAGGGTGTCAAATGCTGAAGTCAAGGAAATCCTTGATCTGGACAAGGCGACTAGATGGGCGAGTTTGTCTCAAGAAATCGCCATCGTGATCAAAGTTATGGGACGACCTTGGTCATGTCCGACAACACCTGCCCGCTGTCTGAGCTGGAGGTCGTAAAGTAGGAGCTAAAGTCATCGATGACAAAGAGGGAGCAGCTCTCGCACGACTTCTTCAACTACAAAGAGAAACATAGGCTCTAGGAAGGGTTGATAAATATGTTGTGAGAGGTTAGGCTCGAGCGGGATGGCCTGGAGGATGAGAATAAAAATCTCAAGGATAAAGAGGCTGAGTTCGACGAGGCTGTCGAGGAAAACAAGCGGCTCCGTTTGAGGGTGGCTGAGCTAGAAAGCCTGGTCTCCCCCGTCGAGAAGGAAAGTGAGGAGGACAAGGCCTTGAGGACTCAGGGTGATTTGATTGCACGGATCATGCAGCTAAGAGCGACTGCATGGAAACCCTCAAAGTGAGATTTGAAAATGTTGTCGAGCAACTCAAGATTTTCAACCCCGAGGTGGACCTTATGACCGAGGGGACTACCTTATACTACGATGTGGTTGATAGGAAGATCCTCTACCCAATCGATGATTCAGCTGAGGATGAAGAGGAAAATTGTGGGGAGGATGAATAAGTCAGGCATGCGTGCCACTTTCATTTTGTCGGCCTGCGTGCCGTTGTTGTTTTGCTAACCTGTGTGCCATTTTATTTTGTTTGTACTTGGGCATAATCCCCCTTTTGTAACATTTATGTCGTCCAGTTTTGGTCGGCTATTTGAAATGAAAATGAGTTTTACAATTTCACTATGTTTGCATTTATTTTCGAATTTTGTTGCCCAATTTGTTGGGCTCGTTGGTTTAGGGAACCAGTGTGGTGAACCTGTATTGCTCAACTGGTTAGGCTCGTGGATTTAGAGAACTAACGAGGTCGTTGGTTTTATGTCTGTGGGGAGGCAAAATAAAGACCATGGTCGGAGTCCTGGTCTCGCGGCTTGGACTTTCCCATCACGAGATGGGTGTCCTGCCGGCGTGGAACTACAATAATGGAGTTCGTTTGAAGTTTCTTCTATCGGGGAAGGGTCATGTCCGTTGTACTGGAATGATGATGTTCGTTCAATCGAGATGGAGAGTCATGGTCATACTTTCCATGCTCTTATTGTCGCGTCGTTACTGTTGTTCAGGCTTTTGTCGCATGGGATATTTAGCTGTAGTACTACTTGAGTTTCTCAACTTTCAAGATAGTAGGCTCCGTTGTCCGTCTTGTCTCGGACTCGATATGGGCCTTCCGAGTTTGCGGCCATATTTCCTTCTCGTGGATTCTTTTGATTCCTCTGAAGGACTAGGCTGCCAATCTGAAATTCTCTTTTAATGACTCTTGCGTCGTGGCGCAGAGCCACTTTTTGTTTCAGCTCCTCGTCTAAGGGTGCCTCTGTTCATCTTGAGGCTCTCGAATTTCTACTGGGATGACCGCCTCAGTTCCGTAGGTTAGCCGGAATGGGGTTTCCCTGGTCGTTGAATGTAGAGTCGTACGGTAGGCCCATAGTACGTTATGTAACTCCTCGACCCAAGCTCTTTTAGATTTGCCTAGTCAGCGTTTCAGGCCCTGTAAGATTACCATGTTAGCTGCTTCTGCTTGGCCGTTAGTTTGGGATGCTCGACGGACGTGAAGTGTTGCTTTGTGCTTAGGTTGGTGAGGAAATCTTGGAATCTTATGTCCGTGAAATGTGTCCCCTTGTCGGTGACAAGGACCCGGGGTATGTCGAAGCGGGCGAGGATGTTTCTTTTGAAGAAACATAATATATTTTGCACTGTGATTTTAGCGAGGGCTTCGGCCTTGATCCACTTTGTGAAGTAGTCGACACCGATGATGAGATATTTGTTTTGATAGGATCCGGTCACGAAGGGCCTAAGGATGTCCATCCCCCACCAGGTCAAAGACCACGGGGATGACAGGGTCTTAAGCTCACTGGTCCTCAACTAGTCGAAGTCCTGCAAGGAATGCTTCATATTCAGCTTGGTTGTCAGAAGTCGGGAAGGCCAAAGCCAGTGGTACTTCAATAAAGATGCCATCTTCGTTTTTGAGGATGGTACTTGTGCCGCTTCCCGTCGAGCTGGAGGCACCATCCACAAAGATCGTCCATTTGTGGGCTCCGTTGGTCGGGATCGTTTGGTATGTCATATCCGCGAGAAAGTCGGCCAGGACATGTGCCTTTAAGGCTTTCTAACTTTCTTATTGAATGTCAAACTCTGACAGTTCCAGGGACCATTTCAACATCCAGCCGGCTATATCGGGTCATCCGAGCAACTGTTTTATGGGTTGATCTGTCCGAACTTCAATGGTATGGGCGAGAAAATAGTGTCGTAATCTCCTCATTGCGTTCATCAGAGCTAAGGCAACCTTTTCGATCTGCTGGTATCTGAGCTCGGGGCCCTGTAAGGCTTTGCTCGTGAAGTAAATAGGTTTCTTCCTGTCAGTTGTTTCACGGATGAGGGCCGCGTTGATCACCTTGGTAGCCCCAGATAGGTATAGGTATAATGTTTCCTTTTCCTGTGGTCGTGATAGCATCAATGGTTCATAGAGTACCTTGTTAAGGTGGGTTAATGCTTGTTCGCATTCTTCGGTCTATTCGAAGGTGGTTTCTTTCTGTAGCAATTTGAAGAAAGGAAGTGCGTGTTGTCCAAATTTGGCGACGAAATGTGATAGAGAGGTAAGCATCCCGTTGAGGAACTGGATGAATTTATTCGAATTTAGTATCGGGAAGTCTGAGAACGCTCGACATTTGTCGGGGTTGGCTTCGAATCTTTGCTTGGTGAGGTAGAAATCGAGGAATTTACTTTCCTGCACGCCGAAGGTGCATTTCTCTGGGTTGAACCTCATTTTCTACCTCCTTACCTGCTCGAAGACCTTCATGAGGTGTCAGGCATGGTCAAGCGCTTCGTGGGATTTTACGATCATGTCATCCATGTAGACCTCAAGCATGTCCCCGATCTCTCCTCAGAAGACTTTGTTCATCATTCACTGGTATGTAGCTCCGACGTTCTTCAGCCGGAAGGACATAACATTGTAGAAGTAATTGCCCATCGAGGTCATGAATGCTGTGTGTCACTTGTCTGTGTCAGACATGGGGATTTGGTTGTACCCGTTGTAAGCTTCCATGAAGGACATAAGTTTAAAACCTACAAAATTGTCTACCAATTTATCAATGTTAGGTAAAGGGAAATCATCTTTGGGGCATGCCCTATTAAGATAGGTATAATCAACGCACATTCGCCATTTTCCATTATTTTTCTTGATAAGGACTACATTAGAGAGCCAGGTTGTGTATTGGGCTTCAGAAATAAAATTTGCCTCTAAGAGGTCTTTTACAGCCTGCTCGACAACCTCCGCTTTCTATGGAGACTGCTTGCGCCCACGTTGTGTTAGGATCCTAATGGTTGGATCTATGGCTAATTGGTGGTAAGTGACATCGGGGTCGAGATCAGGCATCTCAGCAACGCTCCATGCAAACAGGTATGTATTTTCTCTGAGGCAGGTTGCGAGTTGTTCCCTTGTTGCCGACGGGAGACCGATGCCAATCTTCACACTTTTGTCGGGGTCATTTCCTAGAGGAACGAGCTCAAATTCGCCGTCAGGGACCGGGCATACTGGAGCCCGCCCGTCGGCGGGGGCCTGTTCTTCAGTGTAGTCTTTGCCAAGGTGATTGTCGAGGTCAATGAAGTTGATTTGTGGAGACGGTTGCTGCTCCTCGACTCGAGGCTTCTTGTTTCCTTTGAAGGTGTTGATCACGACTTGTCCTTTGACTTCTACACCGGAGTATCTTCGGGATGCCTTTATGTCCCCGTGCACTATGACTACGCGAACCAACTTGGTGTAGTATTTCATCTTCAAGTGGACCTTCGAGGGCACTGTGGCCAGCTCGGCCAGGGTTGGTCGGCCAAGAATGCAATTGTACAATGAAGGACACTCAATCACCAAGAACTGAACTTTGATTTCTCTAACTGTCTCGTTTTCTCGAACATAACGAGGAGATCTACGTACCCCCATGGCTTCGTGGTTGCCCCATTGAATCCATGAAGGTCGGATCCGACTTACGGGGACATATTTATTTTTCCGAGCTTGAGGGTTTTGAACAGGTGGGCGTACATGATATCCACAGAGTTGTCTTGGTCGACCAGAATGCGAAGGACGTCGAAGTGTGCCATTTTTTCCCTTATCATCAAGGGAATGCTCGATTTAGGTGATCCTCTAGGGAGTTCCTCGAGGAAAAAGGAAATGAGGTTAGATTTTCCCCGAGACTTGGTCAATTTTTCCATTTGGTCGAGTGCGGTCAGTAAGAGCTCGTCGAACTTCCGTTGCACAGAAATCGCGGCATTCTCGTTGTTCACCCTGCCTCCGGAGATTACCAAGGTTGGTGGGAAGTTTTCCCATGAGCTGTGAGCAATGAAGTATCCTTCTGTGTGGATGTCTGAGAGGTGGAAATCTTCAGGACAGGATACACAGAGGGCTACAGGAAAGGGAGATCCGACGGATGGAGCGTCCTCGCGGCTTCTCTTTGAACCTTGGTCCTTATGTCGGGGTGTATCGTTCCTCTTGGTGTACTGCTTGAGGTGGCCTTCCTTGATCAGTATCTCAATTGCGTCTTTTAAATGAACAAAATCTTCGGTCATGTGGCCGTGGATTTCGTAGAAGCAGAAGTACTTAGATTTGTCAGTGTGGGGTTTGTGTGTTGTCAGTTTGGGGAACCTTACCCAACCCTATTTGAATTCCGAATTGACGCATTCGACGAGGATGTGCTCGCTAGGAGCAGTCAACAATGTGTATTCGGAGAAGCGTCAGGATGTCCCTCTTCCTTTACGGATCTCACGAGGTTTGTCATCTCTCCTCTTTTCTCCAGTGTGGCTAGAAGTAGTATAGTCCTCGTGCTTGGAGTTTTTGGTGTCATCCTGATTGCGATTGCTCCTTACGCTGTGGGCGACTTATTTCTCTTTGTACCTGATGTACGCCTGGGCTTTGTGCAAGAGTTCGTCCAGGATGCGAGGAGGCTCGATCCCTACTGCCCGGTTGAGTTTGCTACCGGGGAGGAGTCCCTTCTTGAGGAGGTACTTCTTCATATAGTCGACCGTATCCACCTAGACGGCCTCTTAGTTGAATCGCTCGATGTACAAGCACAATGTTTCATTCTTTCCCTGTATGATGGCTTCAAGCGTAGCCTCCATTTTAGGGCGGCGTTGAGAGGCTGTGAAGTGCCTTGTAAACGCCGATATCATGCTTCTCCAGGACGTGATGGATTTGGGGGCCGGACTTTTGTACCATGTCATGGCTCCCTTTCTAAGTGTCGTGGAGAACAACCTACATTTGACATTTTCCCCAATGTCATTGCAGTAGTATAACATGGCATTGATATTGTCGACGTGGTCGTCGAGGTCAGTAGTCCCGTCGTACATCGCCAGGTTGGGGGCCTTCTCCATGCCCGTCGAGAGTGGAGTCTCCATGATAGCCCGAGAAAGTGGACTGCGAGGGTCGTCCTCGTCACTCCTCAGGGGTGAATAGTCCTCATTCCTGGGACTTTGGTCTCGACGGGGAGACGTCCTTGGTTGGACGTTCGACTGCTCGGGATGCCCTATAACTTTGTTCTTCTTAGACTCGAGGGAGCGCCATCCCCGACGAGGAGGGGAGCTCCCGATTTATTTAGTGTCCTCTGGCTGAGGTCTCTCCGGCTGAGGTCCATGCCCGCTCCTGCGGCGGGGTGAAGAGATGCATGATCAACGGGGCCTTGGTCGAGGGAGTCGACTCGACGCTCCGTCTCTAGTGCGATCATTCTATCCTACTATTGAAATAGCACGAGGTTTGTCTGGTTGAGTGCGTTCGCCATAACTATGATTATGGCATCTCCTTCGACTGGTATCAGGATGGGTTGGAAGGAAGACGCGAGCTGAGGCCGGGGAGCACCGTTGGCCTCAGCTTCAGGTGAGGGGCTGAAAGGTTGTTTGTCTCTTACGTCGGACTCATGAGTGATAGGTTGGTCTTCGCCCCCACCGGCGATGTAGTCGACAAGGCCATGGGCGCGGTTGTCGCCGTGTTCGCTAGTCATGCTGGATGAATGAAGATACTAGGTGAAGTTTTGGTCTTCTGTTTCAAAAGACGGGGAAACTTTTAGTTTCCCACAGACGACGCCACTGATCTGACCAGGAGGAACCTTCCAGTGATGGACAACTACAGTGGTGAACTGAGGGGGTGTACCTGCAAGGTACTCCGATGCCAAAGTGAGAAAATGTATACATAGTGCAAGTACATAATAGGTAAGAATAAAATAAAATGGAATACCTGACCCTCTAGTAAAATAGAGTATTTATAATGTGCCCCCAGCGCTGGGTCAAGATTCTTTCATGGGTTGAATTACCTAGGCCCAAGGAAGAACTGTCAAGGATTGCGTAGGAGCAACTAAGACCTAGCGTGTGATTTTACCCTTGATCTAGTTGTCCTGTAATACTAGGAGAAAATAATGGGACATTTAACTGAATGAGGCACGTGGGGGAGACGCTTTCCCCACGTCCCCATCCATTAGGTCATGGACCTGCCCGATGGACTGGATCTCTGTCTGACCCGTGCTATGTCGGCCCAGTCCAGAACCATAGTCCTTTGGATCAAGCTGTAGACCTCTGCCCGACGAATTGAACCTTTTCCTAAGATGGACTGTGTCGGCCGAGTCCAGAACAATAAACATGCCACTACATTTGTTTTGTTTTGTAGCAAATTCTAAAACAAAACATGACAAAAGTCAAAGTTGAAACAATATAATATAAGCCTGCATAAAGTTGCTTCAGACGGTATCATGTTCGTAAACCCAAGTTCCCTGTCATCTCAAAAGTTGGCTAAAACAATATTAAACAAAGAGATATAAAGTATCTCATTTGTGGATAAAGAATGTGACAAGACATGACTCTCTCATTTCAAAATCTATGGGACAACATTCTACTACAACAACTTTATACTTCCAACAAAGTTTATATTGATTCTCTATAAATTGAGGATTGTTAAAAGTTAAGTATCTATTTTTCAGATTTGTATCCAGTAATAATGTCAAGTCTAGTAGGAAACATAAAATGCATACCTAGTAATATATATCATACCATCACAATGAGAAGTGTGAGCCACATCGAGCAAAGGCTATTAAATTTACTATCATATTTCTATTAAATTTACTTGCAAAGAACCGGATCGAGCCAATCAGTCTGAAGATTTTGTTCTAATTTAAAAAATAGACCTAAATTAAAACAAACATAATTATTAAAATTATAATTTTAGAGTTATTTAAAAAAACCGTTATAAAATAATAGATGCTTGAAAACAAATTATGATTTTATAACTGTTTTCAGAAAAATAGATAGAAAATCTATAGTATTTTTAATTAAGAAAAATAATTCGGCCCACTAAAAAACTCATTTTTGTTAAAATTGGTTTACATCTGATTTTAAAAAATCGATATGAATTGATAGATGCTTGTAAGAAAAATATGATTTTACATTTGATTTTAAAAAGATAGGTGTAAAATCTATATTTTTTCAATTAAAACAAATTATTGGACTCCCAAAATTGGGGACCACTATACAACACATATTGCACTTGAGAATGACCGACCCCGTGGAAGAACATATTTAATTTGGAATATAGAATAAGAGAACTACATAAAAATAATAAAATTTTGATAGAATAAAAGAGATAAATAAAAAATATAAAAAATATCGATAAGATAGACTATTTTGCTATTTTATGTTTTATGTGTACAAAATATAAAATAAGTAGCATTTTATAGGATCATAAAGTTAAATAATATAGTGTAACAATTGACATTGAAATTGTATTTTCATACTACAACTATATATATGAATTCAATGCTAATAATATTAAAAGTGAGCATCTAAATTTATCTACGAGTAATATTTAAATTAACTTAAAATGAAATTTAGAATTTGTACATAAAGCAAATATTTTAAAATTAGTGCATGTATATATTTGTATCCGAAAGAAAATAAAAAGTGTCAAAGAAAATTGGTATAGAAGCATGTTAATTGTCAAAACACGTTTTTCTTGTTTGGACACTTTCTATGAAGCGACTTTTGAGAGATGTTTATTCGCCAATAAAACCTATAGTCTTCATTCAAACCAATGGAGAAAATCCAATCAAGTCGACTATCATACCTCAGAAAATGAGAACACGAACTCGCAAAGCGCAATCACACGTTCGCGGGATGGACTTAACAGAGTCAGACACCGAATTTTATTTATTCCCAAAGAGATAAAGAGAAAATATCGATAAAATGCAAAAAAAAAAACGACAATGATATTTGTCATAACAACCAAATATGGGATCTGGAGTCAATTACGCAAGGGGAAGATATTAGCACTCCCACGTCCATTTTACTCAACGAGAACTGTTTGGTTAGTTGTGGACGTTAGTGTTAGCTTGAAATGTTAAGCTTCTCAAGTTATTAAAAGGGAAGACAATATGACAAAAAAATATTTTTTATTACGGTGCCTGACGAGACTTTGAATCCCGCTCATACATATCTCTAGGTGCAATAGAAAACTCAAGGCTTACGTAGTTTTGGACATAATTTTTTTATTTGTTAGTCTATTTTAGTGAAAGATATTTTGTCTCAATTTATGGAAAAACATTGCATACTACCCAAAACAAGTGAGGAGCATACATTTTGCATCATATTGAATGAATTTCTAGATATTGACATTCATACGAAAACACCACTTATCTCAACTCACACGATTGTGAACGGTGCATTGTGTTGCGTCACCTCGAGACAAAATACCCTTTGTTTGTGAAAAGGGTTTAAAGGTCATCGCACAACTGTGAGAAAATAGTTTGATTGGTTTGAAGTATTTTTGGTGATGGTGAAAGCCTAGATGGACGAGATATCCATCTTGAATCTTAACCTCTAGAGTTTGTGGTATCTACCTCATTCCTTTTCCATCTTTTTAAATAAGAGTTTGATATTCTTAAATGTTTTCAGTTTTTGATTGGGAAAATGTACTCGATGCTAGTCGAGGTTTATTTATAGTTATGAAAAGGTTTAAAGAGATTGGAGAGTGGAAATTATTTATGGTTGAGATGTTTGAGAAATTGGGAGAATGGAAATGGTTGAAATGTTTAATAAAATAAATAAATAAATTAAATTATGATTTAATCAAATTAAATATAATTAAATAAATATTAAATTAAATAAATAAACAAGAAAGAAAGAATAAACAAATAAAAATAGGGTGCACATATTGTGATCAACAAAATTAAATTGGGCCTGGCCCAGCTAAAATACTACAACCCTAATTTAAATTAAAACTTAACAAATAATAAATGAATAAAAGTAACCAAAAAAAAACTACGCTAGCTGTTGTATGGGGGAGGCGACGCTAGAGAGAGAGAACATTTTACAAATTTTACACATAACTAATTTATCAAACAAGTGGCATGTCTTATAAATAAATGAAGAAAAAAAAATAACAAAAAATAAATAAATAAAACAAGCAAAATATTTTTTTTATCCCTTAATTATAATTATAGGTTATAGTTCATTTTGATTTCTTATCTTTTTTTCGTATCAAATTGGTCATTTAATTTTTAAAACGATGCAAACCAGTCTTTATCATCTACTCTGTTAGTCAAAGTCTGTTAAAAATCTATGTGACACATTTGACCAAATATTATGACAGAGTTAGCGTCGGAACCGACGCTAAAAACTATTTCTTGATTTTTATCGTTCGTCTCCATCATCCACCAACATCATCATCATCCATCATCATCTGACCATCTTCATGTACACGCGGTCCATACCCATCTGAGAATTGCAACACTGTCCTCGGTAGAAAAAAAATTCCATAAACAAAAATTCTAGAACAAAAACTCTAAATTAAAATACCCAATATTGAAAAGCAAATAAAGGCTATTTTGTACCCTAAAACAATTTTTTGGATTTTTATTGTTCATCTCCATCATCCATCAACATCATCATCATCATCCATCACCATTTGCCGAATACGAATGACTCGCAAAAAGATTTAATTCACTGTGGTGTGTGTTTCGACGACGAGCAAACTTTCATGGTGGTCGACGCAATTAGGGTTTGGGCGGAGACGCACAACGTGGATCTGAGCGGGTGGATGAAATCGTCGCGGTTTGAGTTTCGATTTCACCTTCCTCTAGTTTTTTCTTTAATGTGTGTTGTGATGATTTGTCACTGGTTTGAATTTTTAGAATTCATTTCAAATAATTTGGCTTTGGTTTTTTGTTTTTGTTTTTGGAAAACAAAAATGTTATATAGAATGTGATTTTAAAGATTTAAAACATGTCATGGTTATTTTAGAATTAAGAAGTATATTGTTCCATTGATTTACAGAAGTCGGTCAAATGGTGATGGATGATGGAGATGAACAATAAAAATCCAAAAATAGTTTTTAGTGTCGGTTTTTTTGACGCTAACTCCATCGTAATAGTTGGTCAAATGTGTCACGTAGATTTTTAACCGACTTTGACTAACAGAGTAGACGGTAGAGACTGATTTGCATCGTTTTGAAAATTAAGGGACCAATTTGAAAGGAAAAAAAGAAGAAGATAAAGGACCAAAGTGAACCATAAACTATAGTTAAAGAATAAAAAAAAGGTATTTTTCCATGAAACAACTTTTCTTCCTCTCATGTTATTTCACGTAATACAAAAGTGCATACAAAAATATTTTTACTCTCTCTCTCTCTCTCTCTCAGTAAACAAAAACAAGTAACAATTTATTCTTTATTTTTTCAGGTTCAAATACTAAAAAAATTGAATCAAGTTCAAATAAACACAAAAAAAACTGAAGTAGAGGAGGAAAAATTTACCGATTACTTGATTCGTGAGATCGGAAAAGAGACCCAACGATAGATCTGGCGGTAGTGCAGTAGCGGTTCGTAGCGAGTGGTGCTATAGAAAGCATGATGCTAGATAACTTGTTTTCGATTGACATGAAATGGTAGTTGTTTTTCTATTTCACCGGAGTTATTGGTCAGAAAGGACTTAGCAGTAGCTTTGATTGAGATTGTGTTTTCCGGTTCAACAAGGTATTGCAAAGGAAAATGAATATGGAGAGTTCATGTGGTGTTGGTTGATGTAGAAAGTTGTTGGTTTTAAGTGTGGAGGTTTGTGTGAAGAGTTACAATAGGTGATTTGAAGATGGAAGTTGGTTAAAAATAGAGAAGAAAACATCTTCTTCCACTTTTACAAACAGTATGTAAATAAAGATTATATTGTTGTGTAGTATGGAAGGTAATATATGTAGTAATGAAGTAGGAATATAGTGTAGAAGTGTTGTTTATGGTGTGTGGTAATGAAACAAATTATGGAGGGAGTATATTAAACGGTTACATGAAGAAAGTTTGTAAGATGAATGTTTGTGTGAAGGAAAGTGTTTTTGTTAGTATCAAGTAGACATTTGTGTGGTTCTCTTTTGTTTATTATTTTGAGTAGGAGCTATAAAAATGGTGAATATGTGGTTGTGTGTGGTTAAAAGATGATAAAAAAAGGTGGAAATGAACATGTTATTACTCACATTTTACTTCTGCCATTTTCATAGTTTTTCTTTTCTATTTTAATGGAGAGAGCGTGAGATATATAAAAATTATGAGAATTTTTTTAACACATCTCATAATTTTCTTAGGCACCATGTGTGCTTATAAAAATATCCATATGTTCCATATGTACAAATCAGAATGCATCTTTTTTATTTTTTTTATTTTTTAATTTTTCAGTTTTTTCTGGATGTGCACATCCGGTATAAGTTCGCATTTGCAAATACGGAAGAAAACCATATGAAAAATACCAAAAATTCAATATTGTTTCTCACATTCATAGCATAAAATCGGGATTACATTCAATTCGGCATTACATCGACAAAAAAATAAATATTACGAAGATCAATAGCCTGGTGGACGCTTGCACATCTCTAAGATGTCATCAACCGTTCTTCGGAAGGTGTCCTCGAACTCGAGCGAGAATCGTTCTTCGTAACCGAAAAAAGTTTGCCATATTGTTGTAACATCCTCTTGATTCTTGAGCTCAACAATGATGTAAGCGACATTCCCTTCATTGTCAACTGAAGGTGAACGATACTTAAGCTTTACAACCTTCCGTTTGTCTCGGTAAGGTAGGAGATGTACGATCTCATCAATGATCTCTCCAATGGATTGGTGTGCCATTAGCTTAAACGTGCGACCGAGTGTTTTTTCGTCGTTGTAGGAGACACTTGCGACACACCAACGAATCTTGATTTCATATAATTGAGACATTTTGTGTTTGTGTGAAAGATATCAAATGAAACCCCTAATTCATTGAAAAGCTAGGTGTCATACCCCAAATTTGTCCTACTTGTGCCATTTCTAAATTCTGACTAACCATTATTGCAAAAATCTAAAATATGTCCCATTTTTTTTTTTTGTCTGATGTCCGAAAAATCCAAAAAATATATCTTTTCTTTTCTCAGAGTTTGTGTGAAAATCAGGTCAATTTGAGATTGTTATTATTTGCATGTGCAGTGTCGTGTAGAGGCATTTGTCCGATTATCGCTTTCGTTTTTTTTATTATTATTTTGTCTTCATCACAAAAAATATAAATATCAATTTAAATATTTCTCTTGTAAAAATTGTGTATCTTTTTCAATCTCCTTTTATGTATCCATATCTTTTTATCCATATTATATTTTCCACATTCTTTTTTATTTCCAAAATTGAAAATCAAAATGTTAATTTCAAAAAAAAAAACATCATCATCCATAAAAAAGCCCATTAGCTCTTCCTTATTAGGTCCATTGTAAAAAAAAAAATATATAGAATTCTTTTTATTTTCACTCATGTTTATTAATATTCTATTCCTATTTTATTACTATGATTCTTATTATTTATTTTTAGCATTATTATTATTATTATTATCATTATTGTTATTATTGTTTATTGTAATTATTATTATTATTATTATTATTATTATTATTATTATTATTATTATAACTCTCTTTTTGAAAAATTCATATAACATAATTTTTTTACTTTCTTTTTTTTTAAGAACATTTTTTTACAATTTACAAGAAAAAGTATACACTAAATACATGCATGACCCACCTCTTATTTTATTTAATAAGTAAATTTTAAAAAAAGAATATAAAGCAAAAGTTGTTGAAAGAGTGCCAGTTTGATATTTCCATTGCAGGATTTCTTTTCCAGCTAGCAAATTCCTTTCTCACAAATCCGTACGCATACTATCAGCTTCTCCACTACCTGTACAATAAGATTCTCCAACCAAAATCACCACACCAAAAAAACGCGTCCTCCACTCATCCTCAACAACAAAAACATTTTTTATTCCACCAATTTTACAGCCTGTCTTAAAGATTCTTTTTATAACAAGTTTTACCCTATTCTCAAGTATATATAAAGAATCATTCACAATCTTCATGGGGGGCGGAAAAAACCAGAAGAGAAAAAAAACTTTCTGTAAAAAAAACATAGCCACCATTTTCAACCATTTCATAACATCACTCCTCTTCATCACACCGCCACCCATCGAATAACCATCTTCCTCCCTTTCATAAACTTGAAAACACCCAATAAAACCCTGCAAAATAATCTAATCAAGCTTCATCAAAAGAACAAAAAATAGAATAAGCTGTGTTCATAAAAACCAAAAATTCCGCAGACTACCTTCTATTCACCAACACCCATCCGCAGAAAAAACCACCTCCTCCGTTTTCTCAAAACCCCAGCAACAAACAACAACCTTCAAAGCCCATTTTCTTATACACCATATCCCTCAACCCATCATAATCTTTTCCGATTCACTCTTCAAACCTCCAAACTGCAGCACACCTACCTTTAACCCCTGAACAAATTGAATCACAGAACGCAGAAGCTGTAGAAACCTGAACCATCTTTCGTTCACCGAATACACCATCATAAACAAACCAAAACCTTTCACCCAAAACACCTTCACCGAAAACTCCACGAGATCGAAACACAGAAAATCATCACCCCTGTTTCAGAATCGTAAACCGCTCACCACCGGGTCACGAACTTTTGAAACCGCAGCCTTCCGCCAACATCATCACCGGCCAACAAAGCCGCGGCCAACCTCATCCGCCGCACAGACCCGTCACCAAACCTCACTACAATCGTCAACCACCAAACGTTTAAACCACCGATCCAAACGCCACCACCACCGTCAATCTTCACATTTGAACCTGAAGAACCACCTCCTTCATCACCTTCATCACCGCGAAAAGCGAAGAGAGAGGGTATGCGAGCGAACTGAGCCGGAACGATCGCGGCGAGTTGAGAGAGATAACCGCGAAGCCAGAAACGGACCAAGCGCGAGCGAGGGAGAGACGAGAGCGTTCTGCTTTTCATTTGCCGCCGCCGGTGCCGTCTTGATGAGGGTGGGTCTCGAAAAGCTTTTTTTCTCTCACTGATAAAGTGTTTCTGATACATAGCTTCCTTTTACTTTTTCATATTTTATTTTTGAAAATATTTCATTTTGTTTTACTTTTTGTTTCTATAAAATCTGTCTTATATATTTGAGTTAATTGTTAAGCTCATTTGTTTTCAATATTCATACTGCATGCACAAATTACCTCTCTATTTTAATTTTCTTTTTTTTGTGATTGTTATTATTCTTTTATGATTTAGTAAATTGGCGTTTTTGTTTTTATAATCTATGCTGTTTTTTTCTTTAATTAATAATCTCTTTAGCTAAGAAAATGCCTAAAAAAAATGTGTGTTCATTGAATTATTTAATATTTTCTCCATTTAATTATTTTTAGGGCCGATGATATTATAAAAGGCCGTTTTTCGCCCGATTACATTTAATCGGTGATGAGCGGTCAATATGAGGCCCTCTTTTATTTTATTCTATTATTTTGAACAAAAAACACTTGTAATACAATTTAATTCATTTTATTCATTATTTTATTCACTATTTAATTTATTTATTTATTTATATTCATTATTCCATTTATTCTTCGCAATTCAATTTATTCATTTAATTTCGCATTTTAAATTTACGTTTCGACTCCTTATAGAATGGTTCCCATTTTGAACCGATTCTAAGGCAGTTCACGAACAAAATTTTGTCGCGTCCCAAAAGGTCCAACGCCTTCGAATAGTTGCGCTCGAAAAAGGTCCAACGCCTTCAAATAGTTGCGTCCCGACTAAAAGGCCGAACGCCTTCGAATAGTTCAAACACACTGCACACACGCTTCCTCTTGGGCTAACTACAACGAGACCTCTTTATTTCTCGCAATCCCCTGTATTTATTTTGTACCCCTCTCCCTTTATTTTGTACGCATTTTATTTCTCGTATTTTATTTAATTCTGAATCCTTGGTCCAACGCCAAGCGATTGCACTTGCACACTTGCACTTTATTTTCCAGTTATTATTTCGTTTATTAGGACCCACCTATCTTTGCGAGCCGAGCGCATTGTGCCTCGCAAACAAAACCACAAAAATAAACCTCCATTCGCATGCACCCTTTAAACCTCAAAAAACCAAAACGTTTCGATTAGATCCAAACCCTTGATCCAACATCAAGCGGCTTTAGGAAATAAAACACACTAATAATACGAGAAGAACTGTACGCCACGAGCCTTAAGCGGTAGAAAGGGGGATAACGAGCTTTCGTTACTCGCTCCGATTATTTCGACGCAGGACACTCGTCTTGTTGGGCGAGATAAACTATCCATAGTCTTTAGTGCACTTCAACTCCTAAACCCTTTCATCGACGAAAGGTAATAAAATCAATCATCCATTACCCTTAGTAGGCCGAACTACGAGGCTCTGACTTTCCCATTGCACACGGGAGTACGTAGGCACGAGGATCTCCATCCTTGCCGAGCACCTAGGTTCAATCTAACTTATAAATTCAACTCATTTCCCTATAGCAAGAAATTCGTTTAAGCATAAACATCCTTTCGCGCGCGTTAACTTAGATGGTTCCCATCGAGTACGATGGATGTAGGGGGTGCTAATACCTCCCCCCTGCATAACCGACTCCAGAACCCAGACAATGGTTCCATTGACCTTTGTCCTCATCCTTTTCCTCCCGGGTTATATCTATATCTTCCCTTTCCCTCTTCGGGAATAAATAGAATTAGGTGGCGACTCTTCAGTCCGTCCAGCGCGCGGCTCCGTCCATTTCGGATCGCGTGAGGTCGTATTTTTTCGGGGTACGACAGCTGGCGACTCTGCTGGGGACTGGTTCACCCCTATGCGAGTCGAGCCTAGTCTAGGTTTTCTTGCTTGTTTGGATGTTTGCTTTTATGCCTTGCTTGTTTATTTTTATTGCTTTCTTTATCGCATTCCATATTATATATCTTGTGGCTCCTTGGTACTATAATTTGGATCGATACTTTGCAAAAGAAACTTGAGGGAAAAGCTCTATACCCGGGCTTTCGAGTACAAACTTAAGTTAGCGAGGTTGTGTAGTATGGGCTCCCGAGAGAACCTCTCTCGTGGGTTGTCGATACGAAAACCTCACTCGGAGTAGATTTTAATGGAAATACTGACAACCGTCAAGCTCTTGGCGTGTGTGCTCAGTTGTTTTCATTAAAGTCGTCGACTCTGAGGACCTTTAGAACCTTTTGGTTAAAACATCAGTTGATGGTTGCGTAGTATTGGGTACCAGGGTTCGCCCTCGCGTGGCTCGATACGAAAACCTCGCTTGGAATAGACTTACTCAATGGAGTTGATTGACTGTCAAAGAATGTATGAAATTGACACGTGCATCAAACAGTTGAGAAAAGTTCCATAACTCCAAGACTTTGTTTTAAACCTTGTGTCGATGATCACGTAGTATGGACTCCCGAGAAAACTTGCTCTCGTGGGTTGTCGATACGAAGATCTCACCCAAAATAGATTCATATGGCGGAGTCAATCAACCGTCATGCTTATGGCACGTGTGATGAACAGCCATATGAATTGATAACTTTGGGATCCCTAAAACCCTAGAGTCTACCCAGTGAGTTCCTGATCAGAGTATCCTCCATATGTACCTTGGACTCGTGAGACCCTGATCTTGTGATCCTGGATTCTGACATTGCATATCATTTCATTTGCATCATTTATCCATCTTGCATTTCATTCCAAAATCCAAAAACTCATTTCGTGTTCCTCCATCTTCAGTAAATCAAGCTGGTTTCCCGACGCCCGTATCGAGCTAGACGACCGTATCTAACTAGAGCCAACACTAGAAGACTGATGGACGTGATTCAAGAAGAACAAGCTGCCATGAGGGAAGAGATTGACTCGGTCAAGGGCAAGATTGACCAGATTTATGAGACTTTGCAATCTTTGGCCAGAATGGAAGAACGTCGCGAAGCTGCTGCCGCAATGAACAATGCTCAAGTGCAAGGATCTACTTCACGAGCAATGCCTTCAGTTCCAGTTCCAAATCCTTTGGTCTACGGTCTGCCTCCAGGCTTCACTCCTGCTGTTGAAGAGGTCACTTCCCAACCAATACCTGCTTCTGGTGTTACTGTTGGTGCTATTCCTCAAGCTCAACCTATTCCAACTCAAGTCCAGTTTCCTCAAACTGAAGAGAATCATCAAGTTGAGTATGAGATGCATACTGCTGTTCCAATCACCAATCCTCATGCTGTTCAAGAATTCGAAGCTATGAAGATGTGTCGTGAGTTAGCTGAAAAACTCCGAATCATGGAAGGACACAACTCAACTTCTCTGAGTGCCTCAGACATGTGCTTAGTTCCAAATGTTGTGATCCCTGCTAAGTTCAAACTGCCAGAATTCGAGAAGTATAAAGGCCTCAGCTGTCCTGAGCTTCATTTGAGGATGTACTGCAGGAAAATGGCCGCTCATGCCAAAGACGACAAACTCATGATCCATTGCTTCCAAGACAGCCTGTCTGGAGCATCTCTAGAATGGTACATGCAGCTCGAACGCAATAATGTTCTTACTTGGCTTGATCTATCTGATGCATTCAAAAAACAGTACAAGTACAACACTGACTTAGCTCCTAACCGTACTCAGCTTCAGAGTATGTCTCAAAAGGAGAGCGAATCCTTTAAGGAGTACGCCCAACGTTGGAGAGAGCTAGCCGCCAGAGTGCATCCTCCATTGGTTGACCGTGAATTGATCGATATCTTCATGGGTACCCTACAGGGGCAATACTACGAAAAGCTGATCAGCAGCGTATCTTCTGGATTTTCAGACATGGTGATGGTCGGAGAAAGAATTGAAGAGGGTCTGAAAAGCGGAAAGATCCAAGGAGGTTCTAGCAGCCAGAACAATGCCAAGAAGCCTTTCAACGGGTACAAAAAGGGCGAAACAAATGCCATTTCTGCTGCAAGTGGGAATTTCCAACAGAGTGCACCTGCTCCAGTTCCCTACTACCAGTATCCCTATGTTGCTGCTGCGCAATATGCTCCTATGCCATATCAGCCAGCTCCTCCAATGCCTTATCAGCAGGCCTTTCAAGCTTTATTTCCGCCTCAGATGGCTCATCAACCACGTCCACCTCCTATGGTTGCAGCTGCGCAATATGCGCCCAATCCATACCAGCAACAGGCTTATCAACCATGGCCTGGTCAACAACAACAACGCGCTCCTCAACAGCGTCCACCATATCAACAAAGAGGATATGATAGGCACATTGATCCCCTGCCTATGACATATTCTGAAATCTTTAAACAGCTGATAGCAAAAGGACCTCTTACTTTGAGAGATATGCCGCCTCAGACTGTTAATTCCCGGAACTATGATGCCAATGCTCGCTGTGAGTATCACAAAGGCGCTCCAGGCCACACCATCGAGAACTGTCATGCCTTCAAACACTTGATTCAGGATATGATCAACTCTAAGGACCTCACTCTCACTCCGAGAAATCCAAATGTCCAGAACGATCCAATGCCGTTACACGGTTCCAACAAGTGAAGACATCTGAAGGGGTTTGTTGAAGACCAAGCTGAGTAATCACCAACTTTGAAGCATTCAATCAAGAGAAGTTCAATTCCTCAAATCAAGGCAGCCTGTGCCATTTATTATTTCCGCGTCCTTGTTGTTTTGTAATGTTTGTTTAAGTACTATTTGCTTTGAACATTGTTATCTGTACTTGGTTATGTTAATGTTATGTTTATGCATGTTTTGAATCAGTTTATTCGCATTCGCTCATATTTATCATTTATCACAAAAATCACAAAAATATTCCCTCACTTCACTTTAGCAAATATTTGAGGGAGGATGATGAAAACGAAATACCCATAACTGTTGCGGTATGCTTTCGGATAAAATCTCGTCAATGATGTACAGGCATTTTTTCAAATCCCCAAACACTGGAGATATAAGGAGTTAATCCCTAGTCAACCACTTCGAGCCTAGAAGTAGGAGTTTCTTTCGGATACAACCCTTACATTTAACCCGGGGCAGGGTAGTTGTTCAGTTAACCTGGCTACACCTTCAAATCGCAAGATGAGACATCCCGTCAGAGGACCATCAACAAATGACTTGGCAGTCACAATATTCAACAAAATACAAAAAGAAAAGAAAAAAAAACCACTAAGTTGAGCACCCAAAGGGAGACTTAGTCGAAAAAAAAAACAAATCAAAAGAGGAGCTCAAATCCTCAGCAAAAACAAAGCAACGATCAGGTGACTACCAAAACAAAATCAAAGGGGCACCAACATCAAAACAAAAAAGGATGACTGCCATCTTCAAGCAAACTTTGAAGCTTCATCTTCACTCTTGCAAAGTCAAAACAAATGCATGTGTAAAGTTAACTAAACATAGGACTGGAGAACAATACGAAGAAGAGATGGGTACAAATAACTTTGAGCCTGTAACACCCCAAAATTTGCCCTCTTATTTATCATTAACCTCGAGCGATTCACGCTTCATTCTTGCATCATTCCGCATATCATCGCATCGCATTTGAAAAAATAAATAAGTCATTCATCGTCCTTTGCATGAGGTGTGTGGTCGATCGAGGCTTGGCAAACATTGGAGTTCGAGAGAAAATGATGTACCAAAAATAATCCACACCACTTTCAAGCTAACCCATTAAAAAGGAAGAATTCACCACTTTCCTCCCCTTTTCTTTCCGCTTTTCCTTCCACTTTCTTTCCACACTTCCTTTCATTCTTTCCATCTCATTTTTCCACTTCAATTCCACTCCATTTCCCTTGGAAACTTCCACCACCTTCCACCATCTTCTAGAGTGTTCCAAGGAATATTCCAAGGAATATTCCAAGGAATATTCCCTTTTCCAACCCTAACCCTAACTAACTTCCAAACCTAATTTTGGATCCCAAACCTAATTTTTGGGCCCCAAACCCAAACCTAGCTCCTAGCCTAGTCTCTATTTAAGCCATTTTCATCCAAACCAAAAGGGGTTCCCACAATTCCAAATTTTTCACTTTTTTCATAATCACTTTTTCTCTCTCACTTTTCCTCCATTTTCCCTCCTTTCACCAAAGCTTCTTTGAATAAGCTCTTCAAGTTTCACATTGAAACTTGAAGATCTTGAAGCTTAAGCCTCCAACCTCCATTAATTGTGGATCGTAGAAGAAGAAGCTAGTGATTTTGTTGAAGATTTCGGCTTATCGGAAGTGTGCAAAGGTTCAAGCATCAAGAACGCATTTATTTTGCGGTTTCTCGGTTTTCACGGTTTTCTCTTCGATCAAGCTCCGATTTTTGCAACAATTACCGAAGCACTCCTCCGCTTCGTAGGTTGGTGATCTTAATCACTTCTTCTTTAAGTTATTCTCTTCATCTCGCCACTTTTGGCATTCTTTAATTGCTTTTTTCGCTTTGCTTGAAATTGTTCCGTTTCGATTATGTTTACTTGTGATTTGTGATTTTTGTTGATTTAAAAGTTTAAGGTGTTAATAGATGTAGGTGCTAGCATGTGTAAATAAGCTCAAAATAAGTAGAAATTAGTGTTAGCATGTTCCTAGGTATGTTAGGGATCATTAGAAGTGATTTTGTGGCTAAAAGCACTTATTTTAAAAGCTTTTTTTCAATTCTGTTCAGTGTTAACCGGTTAACGCATTGGGTTAACCGGTTAACGCATGCGTTTTGCCACAAAATGCTTCTGTTTTAGGTCCGTTAACCGGTTAACCCATATGGTTAACCGGTTAACGCTGTTGAATTTTGGATTCTTAGCTTATTTGAGTGATCAATCTTGCTTCCTAGTGCCTTTAACGTTCATACATGTTTAGGTAGTGATTTTAGGGAATTTTTGAGTCCATTTCCAGTAGCTCATTCCCCCATTTCGAGTCGTTTCGACACAATTCCGTTTATGTCGCATATTATGTGTTTTTTGTGTTCTTTGTGTATGGCTTGAGTTCTTGCATATTGTTGCTATGTTCATGCATCATTAGGTATGTAATAATCATGTTGCATTCTGTTTTTACATGTTTCACATTGCATTAAATCATTTTGCATTTCATTATGTTGATGTATGTTGCATTTTGCATAATCATATATATGTGCATTTGGTGGCATTTGTTTGCATGTTTGATCATAGCATGTTATCAATTCAATTCTGAATTATGCATTGAGTTTAGCATGTTTGTTGAGCTATCATGTTGTATGTTCATAATCAATAATCATCATGTTCATATGCCATGTTCATGTGCCACATTTTGCATACTTGTTGCATAATCCACATGTGATGCATTCTTGAATAATCCTAAAAAATGTTCATGTTCTTCCATTTAGGTGTGTTGATCCATGTTAAAATGCATGTTCATGTGGAAAGTAATGCATGTTTTATTGAGTTTGTGTATAAAAAATGAAAATAATCAATTCTGAATTTTGCATTTCATAGCTGTTTTTGTATATAGCTGCTGTAAAATTTGTTTGTTGTGTGCATGATGTATTTGACTTTTTACACCTACTTTTTCATGTTGCACGCTGGCTGTAAAAAGCTGGTGGGTGTTAGGCTTAGTTTCATAGCTATTTGTGTATTAGGGGCTGTAATAGGTGCTGTATTTTTGTCCTAGCTTTTTCTAGTTCCTTTAGGATTAAAATAGAGTCTAGTTTAGGTCTAAGGTGCCTTAGGATTTAATTAGGATTTAATTAATGTGTGTTTGCCTTATTCTTTTTAATAAATTGCACACTAATCTTTGTTTTGTAGTGGGGAAGATTGAGGTAAGTTTACTCCACTTTATCCTTTATTTTTTATGCATTTTCTTTTAGGCCTTTTAATTCATTTTTCCTTCCATATTTGTGATTGGTAGGATTCCCCATTGTTAGGACCAACTTATCTTCCTTAGGAAGTAAGTTGCATCCTTTTTCCTTTTTTCTTTTCCTTTTTCCATTAGGAATAGAAAACCTCACTAACCACTAGGATCACTTTGTAAATACATAATATATTAGGATTGAGTCTTAGTCCCTTAGGTTTTTCCTTTTATCAACTTGAGTCATTCTCTTTCTCATCTCAAAAGAAAAACAATAAAACACTTAATAAAAACCGAACAATCTTGTACGACACGAGACTTTGTTGCGGAGTGTTTATACGCGTCCTGTTTCGGGGCGAGGTGTAAATACTTCCCGCGATGGATAGGTCTTAGTACAAGACCGTTCACAAACAAATTCAAAACATTTCTTCTAAAAAACAACAAACCAAGAAGTCACGTCTTCTTTCTCATCTCATACTCTTCATGACTTGTCTCGATAGTTCAAACAGCGATACGGTAAACACCCTCGTGTCAGAGCCGGTAACACCTGAGCTAGAGCTATGGCAACGTCATCCTAAAAACCACAAACGAATGTAAGCCTAGGTTAGGCGAACTACGTCGACTCTGATCCTCATTATCCCGATGAGGTACGTAGGCAGCGGGGTAGGGCCCGTTCGAGCACATTCTTTATTTTCCCTACATTTCCCCCTTTCTTTTCATTCTCATTTCAGTTCATTTCTCATTTTCCATTCCCTTTATTCCAGTAGCGGTTTTATTCAGCAGCATTCGTATTTTCTCACCCTTTGAAACAAAATAAGCAAGCGTGGATCCCGTCGGGTACGACGGACGATCTGGGGTGCTAATACCTTCCCAGGTCGTAACCGACTCCCGAACCCCGATCTTTGGTTCGCAAGGCCTCGTCCTTTTCCTTCTTCCTCAGGTTTGTGCAACATTACCTTTCCCATTCATTCGGGATAAAAATGTCTGGCTGGCGACTCTACCTTTCCGCGCCACTTTCGCGTTTGTACTAGGATGAAAATCCCGGGAGCGACAGCTGGCGACTCTGCTGGGGATCGAACCCAGAATCTCTGGTTTCCCTTGTAGAGTCAATCCTAGCGCCTGTTTGGTTTTGTTTCTTTGGGTGTTTATCTGTTTGATGCTGAGTGCTTTAGTTTAGCTTTACTGTTTTTATTTACAGTTTTATTTACAGCTTTACTTTATCGCATTTATTTACCGCTTCCAGTATTTTATTTTCCATGCATCATATTATACTGGACTGTCTGGCTGTGCTGGTTTTCATTTTTTCTGTGGGTGGGAGTTACTGTGAGATAAGCCAAATACCCGGCTTGAGTGCACCATAGGATTAGCGTGGACAGACATTGTACTCTTATGGTATCTCACCATGATGGGTGGCGATGTGTTCCACACCCAGATTGCGACCGTCTTGGAACTATTCTGTGTGGGGATTACCTCACTTCAGGGTACGACCTTGATAGTTATGTGCATCTGGTGACCGATCATTGAGAACCTTAATGGAAACACCCCTCTCCAGTGATGACAGTGGCAGACCACATTTGTTGGCAAACCCACTCGCATCCGAGGGTCCATTGGGAACTCGCATAGGATGGCCTGGTTCTCTCATAGGAATTCAGTTAAAGCAAACTGTTCGTATGACGATAGTATTGTACCCTTCGGGATGAATGTACTATTGTTTCTCGATTCAGTGCTTGAAGCTGGAGACTTATGAGGGATGCTTGTTTTTCCGGACTCAACTGAGACCTCCCTGAGTAGTACATAATGCCAAACCGATTCCCTGATCTGGTCATGAGCCATTTCTCGGAGATGGTGAACGTATTATTGCTATTCGGCTTTGAGAGTCCGTGATGTTGACCCGAGTAGCAATACCCGTGAGATTGGGAGGGGTTTACAGGTTTGCAGGAACCCTGGTACCTTCAGCATACCCACTTTGCCTTTGATTCAGTTTTGTGATCTGGATTTCTGTTCTTAAGTTATGGACCCCGGATCAGAGGGATGATTATTGTGATATCTGGATTTTGAGACCATGCACCGACACCAACATCAGATCATTGATCACATACCAGTGCATTGCATCACATCATCCGCATACTTGCATTCCTAACGCATGTTTATTCATTTACAGGGCTGCATATTACATCCGTGATTCCGGTTGTGGGTATTGATCTATGAGCATGGAACCCAAGAAGTGTTATTTACAACAAAAGAGCTCCTGTCTTCATCAAACTCACAAAACTGGAATCAGGGGATGGGATGCCCTAAAAATGAATCAACATGCCATAGCATTCATTTCCTGCATACCATATTCTTGTATTTTTGCAGGTTACCCAGGGTTTCTAACTTATTTGATCGTAGGCAATATAGCTGGTCAACGCATTCACCGATATCCGACCAAAAGAAACCGAGTAAGGATGGCTGATCGAGTGCAGACCGATCTCAATGAGTTCCGACAGAGGATGGATCAGTTCATGGAAATGATGACTGGCATGGCCCAGAACCAGGAGCGTCTCCGGTTGATGGTTGAGCAACCTCATGGGAATGTTAATACGGGAACACCAGCTGAGAACGTGGATGCTAACGCTGCCCGTAACGGAGAGCCTCATCCAAATAGGACCGCAACACGTAATGCAGGTTTAGAAGACAATCAAGAGGACCAGTTCACTCTACTGGATGCTGATATGGGTAACATGAATGAGATCAACAATCGCAGGTATGAAGAGCTGTCAGAGAAGATCAAGGCCATGGAATGTCAGAATTCCTTGGGTATCGATGTAACCAGTCTCGGGTTAGTGCCAGGAGTCAGAATCCCTCCAAAGTTCAAGGCACCATCGTTTGACAAGTACAACGGCAGCACGTGTCCTAGGACTCACATTCATGCGTACTTCGGAAAAATCTCGGCTCATACTGATGACGAGAAACTTTGGATGCATTTCTTCCAAGACAGTTTATCTGGAGCTTCGTTGAGCTGGTACATGAAGCTGAGTCGGGTCTCTATTCGAAGTTGGAAAGATTTAGCAGAGGCATTCCTCAAGCAGTATCAATACAATATTGATATGGCTCCGAATCGCACTCAGTTGCAGAACTTGTCTCAAGGACCTAAAGAGAGTTTTAAGCAGTATGCCCAGAGGTGGCGTGAGCTGGCCGCACAGGTTCAACCTCCCTTGCTGGATCGGGAGATGGCAGACATGTTTATGGGCACCTTGCAAGGTGTTTACTTGGATCGTCTGGCCGCCTGCCCGTCCATTGGTTTTTCTGATATCGTCATTGCTGGAGAAAGGATAGAGAATTTTCTGAAAATGGGAAAGATCCAGGATGCAAGCAGTGCTAGTTCTTCTGGTGTGAGAAAACCTTTTGGCAATGGCCAAAGAAGAAGAGAAGGCGAGACGAATGCTGTGTATAGGGGCCGAGACAGAAATTATTCTCAAGGTTACTACCAAACGGCTGCAGTGACTATTACTCCACAGGTTCAACAACCACGACCACAGGGTCAGCAACAACAGGTACTGAGACCGTTTCAAGAAAGAGCAAGAGCGAGAAATCGCAGACTCGACCCCGTCCCATGCCCGTATGCTGTATTGCTCCCAGAGCTGCTGAAGTTGAACCTGGTCGAGCTTCGTACCATGAGACCTCCCGCTCCTGACAATCTACCTCCGAATTTTGATGCTAACGCCAGGTGCGAATTCCATTCAGGTGCCCAGGGGCACAGTATTGAGAAATGTTGGGCCTTTCAGAACAAGGTACAGGACCTAGTTGACTCCAAGGCGATCAATTTCGCTCCTCTCCCCAATGTACTTCATAATCCGATGCCTAGTCATAATGGAACTGGTGTCACGGTCGTTCTACCAGATGGTTCACGTTAAGCTGAAGTCTTCAAGCTGACCACCCAGGACACCAGGGTATTCATGAAGCAAATAAAGCCAGCAGTATTCAAATACTCTCAGTGATGGCATTTATGTGATTGCCTTTCTTCATTGTTCGTTTTTCATCCCTATTGAGGGGAACTACGTCGCTCTGATTCTTCATTGGTCATCAGTCAATGGAGATACGTAGGCAGAAGATCGTCAGGTCTTTCCGAGCAAACTTTTGGGGCAACTTTACTCCCCAGCTTCACTCTTTCCTCCAGATGTCTCGCGTCAAAGTCAGTATAGCTAGAAGAGGAAGTGTTACTGCCATGGTTGAGCATGCAACTGCAAATTGAAGATCACAAGTCTGTGAAAAGAGCTATTGATCGTCGAAAGTATCCAAGACTGACAGGTCCAGACGGAGCCAAGCCTCCTCAACTATGGCAATATTCAGTTTCTGTACTACATTTCCATTTGTAGTTTCTTTTATGTGTTAAACATTTGTCAATGTATGAAATTTGTTTGCTTTTGAATGTTAGAAATAATAAAACTCACATGTTTTTCTTGAAGTAAATTCATTTGCATTCCCTTATAATTTTGCATATGTATATCGCAATACCAATTGTCGTGCTTAAATTCTATGAGGGAGGATGACGAAACAAAAATGCAATATCTCTGAATTGTGTGCTCTCAAGTAAGACCCTGTTGACGATGTACAGGCATTGTTTCAAATCCTAGACATTGGAGATATAAGGGAGATAGACCCTCGCTAACCCCTTGAGCCTTGAAGTAGGAGTTTCTTTTCACACAAAAAAAAAAAAAAAAAAAAAAGAACCCTCACATGTAACCCCGGGGCAGGGTAGACGTCAGCTAGTCAGACCAAGCATTCAGACTTTCCTAAAGAAGTGTATTTGAAGATCCGTTGCATCCTAATATGCTAATCAAGAGGTCCAAAGACCCGAAACCACAATGGTTATCCAAGTCAAAAGGTCCAAAGATTGACAACCACAATGGTTATCCTTCGCCGACCCCAAAATGAGGCAGTCACAACCCTCGTGAAGCAATCAAGACAAGCAATGTCACGCGACTTGTTCACAATGCAAAAAAAAAAAAAAAAAAAAAAGAGAAAAAAAAAAAGAAGAAAAAAAGGCCCGCTAAGTCGAAACTTGAAAACAAGCGACTTAGGAAAAAGTTAGGGCATCCCGCTGGACTTCACAATCGAAGATTCACAAGAATCAGTCCAGGAAAAAGTTAGGGATAAGCAAAATAACGCAAAAACGAAAGACCGAAAGGATCACCAAGAAAGATCCTCAAATAAGAACAAAGTCGTGTGGCATAAACACAAAAGATAGAGGAGTGACTGACTCTCAATAATAACCTGATTGGTGCTTGAACGGATAGCAGCAATGGTTCCTCAATCAACACGAAACCCTTATGAAAGGTGAATGCTTGTGAAAACTAGCTGAACATAGGAATGGAGAACATCACGAAGAGCGGGTGGGCACAAATAAACTTTGAGCCTATATCCTTTGTTTCTACAACCGTGAACCAGGCCACGATACAACCCTTAAAAGTCCTAACTGAAACAGGGTTAAATTGAGAGCGTACTAACAAGAGACCGCGTTCCTGACTCCTATGAGTTGTGCTAAAAGACGTTTGTTGGTATTGCATGTACATACTTTCATTCAAATAAAGGTCGTATTTTAACCAGTGATTTGCTCACAAAGGTTAACGATCCGTTTTCAAAATTTCAAGATTAACATGTTTGTTGAATTAGGATTTTCATTCTAAGAATAAACATTTTCTCACTTGCATACATTTGTTGAGCATCATAAATGGTTCACATACGGAAATTCAATCCAGAAGCTCAAGCTTGCCAGGTTGAGGAGTCTAAAACTTCTGAAAGACTGTCACGTCAAGGTGCACTTATCCGAATAAAGCTTCATTGAGTAGAGATTTCCCCCAGTTAGTCATGGTAAGAGCCAGCTAATCTGGGGCAGTTATGTTGAGCAATCCCTTCAAATTTCAGCTAATCTGGGGCAAGCACCTCGAGATTCAAATCTCTCCAAGAGCGAAGATTAGTCAGTCAAGAGCAAAACTATTCAAGTACTCATCCTGGGGCAGGCCACCCCAATAGTACGAGAATTCATTCTTTCCCGAAGACAGACGATCAGAAGCATTTACCCGGAGTCTAGAATACCGTGGTTACTTGTCAAGTCAACTATCTCGTTCAACACTTCTGACAGATACAAACTCATCTGCATTGACAATGGTTACTTCCTCAGCAAGGTTGTTACACTGAATCATGTAGTCGTTATGATACCTAAGAGTTTAAAGACGCCAAGTCTTTTGTAAAATCCTCTTAAAGGTAAAATCCATACAGAAGCAACTGATCCCCAGCACGAGACAATTTGAAATCTTTCCTCCTCAGCAGGACGTGTCTCGGTGTTGTCATCACCAACAGGCAAGTAAAATCTATCCTCACTAAAGTCAGAAGTTTTTCCTTCAGAAGGTTTCCTTGATCTCGGTTCCTCAACAGGTCTAAGGCAATTCCTATTCCCCTAGAAGATTTCAGATAAATCATTCTCCTCCCCAGCAGATCCATAAGAGTGGATATTCCTCAATAGTCCGAGTATCCCCGGGCACGGCCCTCAAATCTAAAAGTCCAATTTATTTTTGGCAAAGGTGATAATTCGGGACAGATGAATTATTCACGCTCCTCTCCAACAGAGATGTCATCCCCACAGGGCTACTTGATATTGAATTCGCGATCATTGTGTTTCCCCACAGAGTCAACAGAGACTTATCACTTCCGCGTCAGGAATTTCTTTTACAGTCACCAGTTCATCAACAATACTCAAGACATAATATCCCCAGTGTCATGGGGCAATATACCATGCAATTCCATATGCAAAGTCCAGCCGCAGACTGGCCAAAGTCCATCTTGGGGTGGCAAATTTCAAAGTCCAGCCGCAGACTGGCCAAAGTCCATCTTCGGGTGGCAAGCTTCAAAGTCCAGCCGCAGACTGGCCAAAGTCCATCTTCGGGTGGCAAATCTCTAAAGTCCACCCGCAGTGTGGCAAATCTCTAAAGTCTCCCGTAGTGAGCAAAAGTCCACCCGCAGTGTGGCAAATCTCTAAAGTCTCCCGTAGTGAGCAAAAGTCTCCCGTAGTGAGCAAAAGTCTCCCGTAGTGAGCAAAAGTCTCCCGTAGTGAGCAAAAGTCCAGCCGTAGACTGGCCAAAGTCCATCTTCGGGTGGCAAATCTCAAAAGTCTCCCGTAGTGAGCAAAAGTCTCCCGTAGTGAGCAAAAGTCCAGCCGTAGACTGGCCAAAGTCCATCTTCGGGTGGCAAATTTCAAAAGTCTCCCGTAGTGAGCAAAAGTCCAGCCGTAGACTGGCCAAAGTCCATCTTCGGGTGGCAAATTTCAAAAGTCTCCCGTAGTGAGCAAAAGTCCAGCCGTAGACTGGCCAAAGTCCATCTTCGGGTGGCAAATCTCAAAGGTCTCCCGTAGTGAGCAAAAGTCCATCCTCAGGGTGGCATCATATCCAAAGTCCACCCGCAGTGTGGCAACGTATTTTGAAGTCCAACCGCAGATTGGCGAAAGTCCATCCTCAGGGTGGCATCATTTCCAAAGTCCACCCGCAGCGTGGCAGGTTTCAGAAGTCCACCCGCAGTGTGGCAAACCTTCAAAGTCCACCCGCAGTGTGGCAAGTTATTCAGCAATCCACCCGCAGTGTGGTAAAGTATCTGAAGTCCAACCGCAGATTGGCAAAAGTCCACCCGCAGCGTGGCAATCTCAAAAGTCCACCCGCAGAGTGGCAATGTATTTTGAAGTCCACCCACAGTGTGGTAAGCCAGTAGCCTTCTGGCATCACTCAAAAGGCATCCCCCGTTCATGATTCTCACCATTATAATTATATCCAAGCGGAGTTTGTTTGGTTGAGCTTATTTCTCTGTTCTTCCAGTGCGAGTGCAAATTTTCGGGTTGTTTTAGTATTCAATCCCTGCATACTTCGAACGTCTGAAAGCAGCTACTGTCATCCATTCAAGTCTACAGTGATTGAATAGGGGCAGCTGTAACACCCCAAAATTTGCCCTCTTATTTATCATCAACCTCGAGCGATTCACGCTTCATTCTTGCATCATTCCGCATATCATCGCATCGCATTTGAAAAAATAAATAAGTCATTCATCGTCCTTTGCATGAGGTGTGTGGTCGATCGAGGCTTGGCAAACATTGGAGTTCGAGAGAAAATGATGTACCAAAAATAATCCACACCACTTTCAAGCTAACCCATTAAAAAGGAAGAATTCACCACTTTCCTCCCCTTTTCTTTCCGCTTTTCCTTCCACTTTCTTTCCACACTTCCTTTCATTCTTTCCATCTCATTTTTCCACTTCAATTCCACTCCATTTCCCTTGGAAACTTCCACCACCTTCCACCATCTTCTAGAGTGTTCCAAGGAATATTCCAAGGAATATTCCAAGGAATATTCCCTTTTCCAACCCTAACCCTAACTAACTTCCAAACCTAATTTTGGATCCCAAACCTAATTTTTGGGCCCCAAACCCAAACCTAGCTCCTAGCCTAGTCTCTATTTAAGCCATTTTCATCCAAACCAAAAGGGGTTCCCACAATTCCAAATTTTTCACTTTTTTCATAATCACTTTTTCTCTCTCACTTTTCCTCCATTTTCCCTCCTTTCACCAAAGCTTCTTTGAATAAGCTCTTCAAGTTTCACATTGAAACTTGAAGATCTTGAAGCTTAAGCCTCCAACCTCCATTAATTGTGGATCGTAGAAGAAGAAGCTAGTGATTTTGTTGAAGATTTCGGCTTATCGGAAGTGTGCAAAGGTTCAAGCATCAAGAACGCATTTATTTTGCGGTTTCTCGGTTTTCACGGTTTTCTCTTCGATCAAGCTCCGATTTTTGCAACAATTACCGAAGCACTCCTCCGCTTCGTAGGTTGGTGATCTTAATCACTTCTTCTTTAAGTTATTCTCTTCATCTCGCCACTTTTGGCATTCTTTAATTGCTTTTTTCGCTTTGCTTGAAATTGTTCCGTTTCGATTATGTTTACTTGTGATTTGTGATTTTTGTTGATTTAAAAGTTTAAGGTGTTAATAGATGTAGGTGCTAGCATGTGTAAATAAGCTCAAAATAAGTAGAAATTAGTGTTAGCATGTTCCTAGGTATGTTAGGGATCATTAGAAGTGATTTTGTGGCTAAAAGCACTTATTTTAAAAGCTTTTTTTCAATTCTGTTCAGTGTTAACCGGTTAACGCATTGGGTTAACCGGTTAACGCATGCGTTTTGCCACAAAATGCTTCTGTTTTAGGTCCGTTAACCGGTTAACCCATATGGTTAACCGGTTAACGCTGTTGAATTTTGGATTCTTAGCTTATTTGAGTGATCAATCTTGCTTCCTAGTGCCTTTAACGTTCATACATGTTTAGGTAGTGATTTTAGGGAATTTTTGAGTCCATTTCCAGTAGCTCATTCCCCCATTTCGAGTCGTTTCGACACAATTCCGTTTATGTCGCATATTATGTGTTTTTTGTGTTCTTTGTGTATGGCTTGAGTTCTTGCATATTGTTGCTATGTTCATGCATCATTAGGTATGTAATAATCATGTTGCATTCTGTTTTTACATGTTTCACATTGCATTAAATCATTTTGCATTTCATTATGTTGATGTATGTTGCATTTTGCATAATCATATATATGTGCATTTGGTGGCATTTGTTTGCATGTTTGATCATAGCATGTTATCAATTCAATTCTGAATTATGCATTGAGTTTAGCATGTTTGTTGAGCTATCATGTTGTATGTTCATAATCAATAATCATCATGTTCATATGCCATGTTCATGTGCCACATTTTGCATACTTGTTGCATAATCCACATGTGATGCATTCTTGAATAATCCTAAAAAATGTTCATGTTCTTCCATTTAGGTGTGTTGATCCATGTTAAAATGCATGTTCATGTGGAAAGTAATGCATGTTTTATTGAGTTTGTGTATAAAAAATGAAAATAATCAATTCTGAATTTTGCATTTCATAGCTGTTTTTGTATATAGCTGCTGTAAAATTTGTTTGTTGTGTGCATGATGTATTTGACTTTTTACACCTACTTTTTCATGTTGCACGCTGGCTGTAAAAAGCTGGTGGGTGTTAGGCTTAGTTTCATAGCTATTTGTGTATTAGGGGCTGTAATAGGTGCTGTATTTTTGTCCTAGCTTTTTCTAGTTCCTTTAGGATTAAAATAGAGTCTAGTTTAGGTCTAAGGTGCCTTAGGATTTAATTAGGATTTAATTAATGTGTGTTTGCCTTATTCTTTTTAATAAATTGCACACTAATCTTTGTTTTGTAGTGGGGAAGATTGAGGTAAGTTTACTCCACTTTATCCTTTATTTTTTATGCATTTTCTTTTAGGCCTTTTAATTCATTTTTCCTTCCATATTTGTGATTGGTAGGATTCCCCATTGTTAGGACCAACTTATCTTCCTTAGGAAGTAAGTTGCATCCTTTTTCCTTTTTTCTTTTCCTTTTTCCATTAGGAATAGAAAACCTCACTAACCACTAGGATCACTTTGTAAATACATAATATATTAGGATTGAGTCTTAGTCCCTTAGGTTTTTCCTTTTATCAACTTGAGTCATTCTCTTTCTCATCTCAAAAGAAAAACAATAAAACACTTAATAAAAACCGAACAATCTTGTACGACACGAGACTTTGTTGCGGAGTGTTTATACGCGTCCTGTTTCGGGGCGAGGTGTAAATACTTCCCGCGATGGATAGGTCTTAGTACAAGACCGTTCACAAACAAATTCAAAACATTTCTTCTAAAAAACAACAAACCAAGAAGTCACGTCTTCTTTCTCATCTCATACTCTTCATGACTTGTCTCGACAGTTCAAACAGCGATACGGTAAACACCCTCGTGTCAGAGCCGGTAACACCTGAGCTAGAGCTATGGCAACGTCATCCTAAAAACCACAAACGAATGTAAGCCTAGGTTAGGCGAACTACGTCGACTCTGATCCTCATTATCCCGATGAGGTACGTAGGCAGCGGGGTAGGGCCCGTTCGAGCACATTCTTTATTTTCCCTACATTTCCCCCTTTCTTTTCATTCTCATTTCAGTTCATTTCTCATTTTCCATTCCCTTTATTCCAGTAGCGGTTTTATTCAGCAGCATTCGTATTTTCTCACCCTTTGAAACAAAATAAGCAAGCGTGGATCCCGTCGGGTACGACGGACGATCTGGGGTGCTAATACCTTCCCAGGTCGTAACCGACTCCCGAACCCCGATCTTTGGTTCGCAAGGCCTCGTCCTTTTCCTTCTTCCTCAGGTTTGTGCAACATTACCTTTCCCATTCATTCGGGATAAAAATGTCTGGCTGGCGACTCTACCTTTCCGCGCCACTTTCGCGTTTGTACTAGGATGAAAATCCCGGGAGCGACAGAGCCTTATACCTTTGTTTCTTGAACCATTAACCAGACCACGTTACAACCCTCAAAAGACCTAATTGAGGCGCGGTTTATTCTGAAAGCATGCTACCAACAAGGTTGCGTAAATTGACTCCCATATATTTGCTAATCTTCAATCTCGATTGCACATTATTTTTGCTGCATCTTTCACGCACTTTCTGAATCAGCACCACGTTTGGACTAACAGTTCATTCATCACACTTTCACAACATTCAAATAAATTGACTTTTTTCAAAACTTACATGAACTTTACATTAACACTACTATTTGCGTATGAATAATTTAATTGCAATTTAGTACTTGACCTCAGTACAATCCCAACAAGGGGCAATCAAAAGAGGAATTTGAATCAACATTTCTTCAACAGTCCAATCAGGGGCAAATCATCTTTCAACAGCCCAATCAGGGGCAAATTATTTTCCAACAGCTCAGTCAGGGGCAGACGCTTACCAAATCCAGACCCTGGGGCGGATCATGCCATGGTCGTTGTCGAAGCTTCCCCACCAAAATCATCTCCAACAACTCAAACAGGGGCAAGCAAACAAGGAGCGAGTCTTCCTATCTCTTTCTCCCCAGCCGAATAGGCAGTCCTTGCTAGACGTCGGTAACCATTCGAAGCGAAGTCAGTCTTCAGGTGTCAATTAAGTCGCTACGCTCATCAGCAAGTGACCAAAACTTGGAGCTCTCAGATTCATCTTCTGATTATACATTGTCAAAGATCGAGTGTCGGGGAATCAAGCCCTCCACCCACCCAAAGTCCAATCATTATTGGCAACTACCAGACCAAAAGTCCACCAAGCTGGCACCTTTCATTCCAATCGCTCATATGCATCATTATGCATCATCAGCATCATACGCATTCATTTACATCAATCATTTACATCATATGCATCATTTGCATACCTAAATAGATCAACCTTTTATTTTCCCCAACATTTTCAACTTACATCTCAATGCACAAACATTTGCATCGTATTTCCATCTTTATGGAATACCATTTCAAAAAAAAAAACAATCAAGCATACGTGCATAACTCAGGATCCAGGATCAACACCAGTTTCCGGTCCTTTCCCCAGCAGAGGATCATATCAATAAGATTCTAGGTATCCTCTTGGCGGATTCAATAGCCGTGTTTAAATTTCAGTCCCTTTGCCTTATCATCCTTTGGTGATAAGTGATTTTATTTTCTGTTATTTGCCTTATCATCCTCTGGTGATAAGTGATTTTATTTTCTGTTATTTGCCTTATCTTCCTCTGTTGATAAGTGATTTTAATTTCAGTCATTTGCCTTATCTTCCTCTGTTGATAAGTGAGTTTATTTTTCTGTTTATTGCCTTATCATCCTCTGTTGATAAGTGAGTTTATTTTTCTGTTTATTGCCTTATCATCCTCTGTTGATAAGTGAATTTATTTTCAGTTTGTTGCCTTATCATCCTCTGTTGATAAGTGAGTTTGTTTTCAGTTTATTGCCTTATCTTCCTCTGTTGATAAGTGATTTTATTTTCTGTTATTTGCCTTATCTTCCTCTGTTGATAAGTGATTTTAATTTCAGTCATTTGCCTTATCTTCCTCTGTTGATAAGTGATTTTAATTTCAGTCATTTGCCTTATCTTCCTCTGTTGATAAGTGAGTTTATTTTTCTGTTTATTGCCTTATCATCCTCTGTTGATAAGTGAGTTTATTTTTCTGTTTATTGCCTTATCATCCTCTGTTGATAAGTGATTTTATTTTTCTGTCTGTTGCCTTATCTTCCTCTGTTGATAAGTGAGTTTATTTTTCTGTCTATTGCCTTATCATCCTCTGTTGATAAGTGAGTTTATTTTTCTGTTTATTGCCTTATCATCCTCTGTTGATAAGTGAGTTTATTTTTCTGTTTATTGCCTTATCATCCTCTGTTGATAAGTGAGTTTATTTTTCTGTTTATTGCCTTATCTTCCTCTGTTGATAAGTGAATTTTATTTTTCTGTTTGTTGCCTTATCTACCTCTGTTGATAAGTGAGTTTATTTTTCTGTTTATTGCCTTATCATCCTCTGATGATAAGTGATTTATTTTGTCAATTTGTTTCTTGCTGTGTCACCCACCTTTTCCAATTTATTTCATTTATTATTTTCGTAATTTCTTTTGCGGACAAATTTGGAGTCTGTTAATATCTAATTATCTTATACCTTGAAAGATTGAACGCGAGCCAGTTCATCTTACTCGGTCTAAGCCAATTCGATAGGGGCATCTGTCATACCCCAAATTTGTCCTACTTGTGCCATTTCTAAATTCTGACTAACCATTATTGCAAAAATCCAAAATATGTCCCATTTTATTTTATTTTATTTTTTGTCTGATGTCCGAAAAATCCAAAAAATATATCTTTTCTTTTCTCAGAGTTTGTGTGAAAATCAGGTCAATTTGAGATTGTTATTATTTGCATGTGCAGTGTCGTGTAGAGGCATTTGTCCGATTATCGCTTTCGTTTTTTTTTTTATTATTTTGTCTTCATCACAAAAAATATAAATATCAATTTAAATATTTCTCTTGTAAAAATTGTGTATCTTTTTCAATCTCCTTTTATGTATCCATATCTTTTTATCCATATTATATTTTCCACATTCTTTTTTATTTCCAAAATTGAAAATCAAAATGTTAATTTCAAAAAAAAAACATCATCATCCATAAAAAAGCCCATTAGCTCTTCCTTATTAGGTCCATTGTAAAAAAAAAAATATAGAATTCTTTTTATTTTCACTCATGTTTATTAATATTCTATTCCTATTTTATTACTATGATTCTTATTATTTCTTTTTAGCATTATTATTATTATTATTATTATTATTATCATTATTGTTATTATTGTTTATTGTAATTATTATTATTATTATTATTATTATAACTCTCTTTTTGAAAAATTCATATAACATAATTTTTTTACTTTCTTTTTTTTTAAGAACATTTTTTTACAATTTACAAGAAAAAGTATACACTAAATACATGCATGACCCACCTCTTATTTTATTTAATAAGTAAATTTTAAAAAAAGAATATAAAGCAAAAGTTGTTGAAAGAGTGCCAGTTTGATATTTCCATTGCAGGATTTCTTTTCCAGCTAGCAAATTCCTTTCTCACAAATCCGTACGCATACTATCAGCTTCTCCACTACCTGTACAATAAGATTCTCCAACCAAAATCACCACACCAAAAAAACGCGTCCTCCACTCATCCTCAACAACAAAAACATTTTTTATTCCACCAATTTTACAGCCTGTCTTAAAGATTCTTTTTATAACAAGTTTTACCCTATTCTCAAGTATATATAAAGAATCATTCACAATCTTCATGGGGGGCGGAAAAAACCAGAAGAGAAAAAAAACTTTCTGTAAAAAAAACATAGCCACCATTTTCAACCATTTCATAACATCACTCCTCTTCATCACACCGCCACCCATCGAATAACCATCTTCCTCCCTTTCATAAACTTGAAAACACCCAATAAAACCCTGCAAAATAATCAAATCAAGCTTCATCAAAAGAACAAAAAATAGAATAAGCTGTGTTCATAAAAACCAAAAATTCCGCAGACTACCTTCTATTCACCAACACCCATCCGCAGAAAAAACCACCTCCTCCGTTTTCTCAAAACCCCAGCAACAAACAACAACCTTCAAAGCCCATTTTCTTATACACCATATCCCTCAACCCATCATAATCTCTTCCGATTCACTCTTCAAACCTCCAAACTGCAGCACACCTACCTTTAACCCCTGAACAAATTGAATCACAGAACGCAGAAGCTGTAGAAACCTGAACCATCTTTCGTTCACCGAATACACCATCATAAACAAACCAAAACCTTTCACCCAAAACACCTTCACCGAAAACTCCACGAGATCGAAACACAGAAAATCATCACCCCTGTTTCAGAATCGTAAACCGCTCACCACCGGGTCACGAACTTTTGAAACCGCAGCCTTCCGCCAACATCATCACCGGCCAACAAAGCCGCGGCCAACCTCATCCGCCGCACAGACCCGTCACCAAACCTCACTACAATCGTCAACCACCAAACGTTTAAACCACCGATCCAAACGCCACCACCACCGTCAATCTTCACATTTGAACCTGAAGAACCACCTCCTTCATCACCTTCATCACCGCGAAAAGCGAAGAGAGAGGGTATGCGAGCGAACTGAGCCGGAACGATCGCGGCGAGTTGAGAGAGATAACCGCGAAGCCAGAAACGGACCAAGCGCGAGCGAGGGAGAGACGAGAGCGTTCTGCTTTTCATTTGCCGCCGCCAGTGCCGTCTTGATGAGGGTGGGTCTCGAAAAGCTTTTTTTCTCTCACTGATAAAGTGTTTCTGATACATAGCTTCCTTTTACTTTTTCATATTTTATTTTTGAAAATATTTCATTTTGTTTTACTTTTTGTTTCTATAAAATCTGTCTTATATATTTGAGTTAATTGTTAAGCTCATTTGTTTTCAATATTCATACTGCATGCACAAATTACCTCTCTATTTTAATTTTCTTTTTTTTGTGATTGTTATTATTCTTTTATGATTTAGTAAATTGGCGTTTTTGTTTTTATAATCTATGCTGTTTTTTTCTTTAATTAATAATCTCTTTAGCTAAGAAAATGCCTAAAAAAAATGTGTGTTCATTGAATTATTTAATATTTTCTCCATTTAATTATTTTTAGGGCCGATGATATTATAAAAGGCCGTTTTTCGCCCGATTACATTTAATCGGTGATGAGCGGTCAATATGAGGCCCTCTTTTATTTTATTCTATTATTTTGAACAAAAAACACTTGTAATACAATTTAATTCATTTTATTCATTATTTTATTCACTATTTAATTTATTTATTTATTTATATTCATTATTCCATTTATTCTTCGCAATTCAATTTATTCATTTAATTTCGCATTTTAAATTTACGTTTCGACTCCTTATAGAATGGTTCCCATTTTGAACCGATTCTAAGGCAGTTCACGAACAAAATTTCGTCGCGTCCCAAAAGGTCCAACGCCTTCGAATAGTTGCGCTCGAAAAAGGTCCAACGCCTTCAAATAGTTGCGTCCCGACTAAAAGGCCGAACGCCTTCGAATAGTTCAAACACACTGCACACACGCTTCCTCTTGGGCTAACTACAACGAGACCTCTTTATTTCTCGCAATCCCCTGTATTTATTTTGTACCCCTCTCCATTTATTTTGTACGCATTTTATTTCTCGTATTTTATTTAATTCTGAATCCTTGGTCCAACGCCAAGCGATTGCACTTGCACACTTGCACTTTATTTTCCAGTTATTATTTCGTTTATTAGGACCCACCTATCTTTGCGAGCCGAGCGCATTGTGCCTCGCAAACAAAACCACAAAAATAAAACTCCATTCGCATGCACCCTTTAAACCTCAAAAAACCAAAACGTTTCGATTAGATCCAAACCCTTGATCCAACGTCAAGCGGCTTTAGGAAATAAAACACACTAATAATACGAGAAGAACTGTACGCCACGAGCCTTAAGCGGTAGAAAGGGGGATAACGAGCTTTCGTTACTCGCTCCGATTATTTCGACGCAGGACACTCGTCTTGTTGGGCGAGATAAACTATCCATAGTCTTTAGTGCACTTCAACTCCTAAACCCTTTCATCGACGAAAGGTAATAAAATCAAGCATCCATTACCCTTAGTAGGCCGAACTATGAGGCTCTGACTTTCCCATTGCACACGGGAGTACGTAGGCACGAGGATCTCCATCCTTGCCGAGCACCTAGGTTCAATCTAACTTATAAATTCAACTCATTTCCCTCTAGCAAGCAATTCGTTTAAGCATAGACATCCTTTCGCGCGCGTTAACTTAGATGGTTCCCATCGAGTACGATGGATGTAGGGGGTGCTAATACCTTCCCCCTGCATAACCGACTCCCGAACCCAGGCAATGGTTCCGTTGACCTTTGTCCTCATCCTTTTCCTCCCAGGTTGTATCTATATCTTCCCTTTCCCTCTTCGGGAATAAATAGAATTAGGTGGCGACTCTTCAGTCCGTCCAGCGCGCGGCTCCGTCCATTTCGGATCGCGTGAGGTCGTATTTTTTCGGGGTACGACACTAGGGTAAGGTAATTTCTGCCTAACTTCTTTCCGGAGTTACAGATACAGAAAAACCCTATAAATATTGGAAAAATATTGGTTCCGGATGTGCACATCTGAAACTTTCCCGTATTTGCAAATCATAATATTTTACTGATACATTTTCAAACAAAATTGACTATGTTATATCACCAATTGCAATCCTTTCATTGGAAAAAAAAGTCATTAGTGCATTAAAAAGGCATATGAACATAAAAATCAATATATTTCACTTTAAAAAAATTACATTTTTTCGTTCGATTATACAAAAGAGTGAATACAAAAGTCTTCGTCTAAATCTATCGGAGCTTGACCTTTGGACTTTTCTGCATTTTATGTCTTTTCAATTTCGCTAAATCTATCGAATTCAACCATCCTTTCAACAAAACTATCCGGGCACGACTCGACAATTATGGTTGCATACGTCGCCCATTACGGTGATTTAGGTGGTATGGGGCATCCGGGTTTCAAGATAACTTGTACAAAATTCCTTGATTTCGCAAGCCATCTGATACACATCATGCGATCATTTGGATTGGACAGTGGTGCGGTGCAGAGTGAACAAATGGTTTCCAAAAAACAGTACCGTGTCAAGTCAATACACACCGTATCATACACATATGCGATAAGATGACCCATCTCTAGGAAGCTCACCTATTTCCACATCGGGGTCGGACCACTCAACCACGGAATAAGTGATTCTTAAACCTTGTCTTATTTTTCTTTGTTTTCATACAAACGCAAGTATGCTTCTTTATGCTCTCCAACTCTAGGATAAATTGATGACGGACAAGCTCACGACCTTCCTCCCCTTTACCAAGTAGAGCTGAAACGACTCGGTAACCACAATTATCATCCCCTAAAACATTGATGATATTGTCGATATGCTTGTGCATAAAAATTGGCATCTCGTCGATAAAGGAAATTTTAGGTGGAATTGGTGTCGGAAGCGGTGCATTCGGAGTCGGAACCCGTGGAATCGGTGTTAGAGCCGGTTTGGTAATGCGAGCTCCTTTCATGGAACTTTATAGAGATTTAAGAGTCGGTGAGTCCGAAAAGAGTTTGTCAACATGCTCACAATATGAAGGATACCAAGTTGTCGAGTTGTCATTTAGTGTAGGTTTCATCTTCTTCGAATCACCTTTTGTCTTTACCGGTTGAGACGACGATATCATGTCAGTTGTTTCGGGAAAGGAAATCATCCTCAATTCTTATCTGATGTGTAGCTTCATGTTTTCAAAGGCCTTCTAAAATCTCGCTTGAATGGCTTCTAATTCGGGCAAAATAGAGATATTTGGTTTATCTCCTTCTATGCAACCATCATCATCAAAACTAAGTCTCATCCAAAGAGGGAACATTTGTGAATTTGTATTGACTCACCTAGTTTCAACTTCGTAGAAATAGCAAAAGCACACAAAAGACCGTAAGTTTTCACAATAGTGCAACCACAGTTTGCGCTATCAGAACCAACCGTTTCGGCTCGGTTGGCCTCGTGAAAAATATAGCTCGACCCCGCCCGAGACATGTTGCCGATAAATTTAGAGTAAATAAAGTTACCTTTAAACCGATGTTCCAAAGCCTTAATACTCTGACCAAATGTGGTTTGTATCTCGTTATCTCAATTTTTTAATCATGAGATCCACGGAGTCCCAATCTTGACATAAATTTCCCTTGATATTACCCAACCAATTCATTAAAGTAGCATGTGTCGAGTCAACTCTATTGGTTGTTGTATTTCTAAGGTGTCAGACATTATTCGTCCATGGACATACTATCTTCTCCTTCACTTGATTAAGAATAATGCTTTCAACGTATTTCAACAAAGTCGGGTACTTTTCGCACATTTTTCCGAATTTTCATGACTAAATCGACATATAATTCTTTTGTTGAAGAACTTATAATACGATCCCATGTATCCATTATTTTTTCTACAATGACACCGACCTTAACCAATTTTCCATCTTCCAACTCTACTTGTTTCACACCCACCGCAGGTTTAATTCGACTTCTCACATTCTTTGTTATGTGATATCGACAAAGTAATGCATCAGAAGAAGGAAATACCTTTGCAACCGCATTTATCAAAGCGGTATCGCAGTCCGTAACAATCACTTTAAGCATTGGAACATGTTTCTTCAAAAGTGATTGATACCTTTCCAATGCCCTTGTAAAATTGTCCTTTTTTCGCACTCTAAAAATGAAAAACCAACAACATATCTCTTATCCGTAGACGTAACACCAAACATCTCAAATAATGAAAGTCGATACTTGTTCGTCTTGTAGATACAATCGAGAATGAGCATTGTCACAAACGTGTTGAACAACTTTACAGAATCCGGATGAGTCCAAAAAATATCTCGGACCATAACTCCATCATCGCGATATCTATACTGAGACATGTAATTGTTATCATCCAACAATTTCAACTGTTATTGCATCTCACTTCTATCTCCCCTAATTAATTTGTTCGTTTGATACTGAATGTTATACAATTGCTTTATTTTGATACATTGTCTGGTTCCTTCTGTTTCAACGTGGCAAGTATTCTTTTCGGTTTGACAAGATTCAAGGTCATGTCGGCAATACATGTCTCCTCTTCCGACTTGAGCTGACATACACTAAGATGGCCTTGAAACTTTGAGCATAATTCGTGATTATGTATACCACAAACAACACTAAATCTCCATTTTTTGGAAGCTAAAATGTAACCACGAATCTTAAAATGACACTCACATTTTCTACTATCGGTGTCATCTTTTTTTAACTTCCGTAAAGGAACCTGATATTTACCGCTTCTTTTGCACCCAAAATTACAAAAGCGTTTCTTCTTTCTGAACCATTATCTGATCTTCCAACATTCACAACGAAACCAAGGCCAATATCCGTCCCACGAATATATACAAGCATGCTATCACGATCATCAAACTCTTGCTTGTTATTAAATTCACCGCCGGTATCAACCGACTTTAGGATAATCCCTTCAACTTTTGGAGAAATCATCAAAACTATTTCTTTTGAGATGTTACCGGGGTGCACCATATGAATTTATAAACAATAATATATATATATATATATATATATATATATATATATATATATATATATATATATATATATATATATGTATATATATAACTAAAAACTATTAAAAGTTGTTGAAAATTAAAATTAATAAGTGCCAGGCATTTTTCCGGATGTGCACATCCGGACAGGTTCATGCTAAATAAGTTATGGATTTACACATTTGGAAGCCGCGTAACTTGTTTTTTCCAAAATGTTGATTGATAATGTGAGCAATGTAGTGCATGAAGTTGAATATTTACCTGAAATTCAATCTTCTTTTTTCCCTTTGATTTGTTGCACCAAAAAGTTGGAGTTTTTGAGTGAGAAATGATATTGATGAAGTAGGGTTTTTTTAGGTTGGTGGGGGTGAGTGTGGAATAAGAAAGGTTGATAATGGAGATAATGGGGGTGAGTGATCATGCAGGTTCAAATATATCAACAATTCTTCCGGAACAAATATTTTTTTTACGCCTTGGTGTGTCATGATTTGCACATCCAGAATCAGAGGGCATAAGTGGAATTTCGCACGGTGTCTAAGAAACATATGGGGTGTATTAAGAAATTCTCAAAATTTTATGGAAAAGTGGTTTGTAGTGGGTGTTTTGGAGAGTGAAGATGACATTAAGTTGTAGTGTATGAAAGAAAAGAGGCTATGCGTAGAACAACAACAAAATGTGATATAGAGGTGGTTTTGCTGACCATATTTTGTTTGGAGTATCATATGAAGGTGTGAGTTGTGTATGAAGGGGCAAACATGAAAATGTTATGGGGGGGGGGGGAGTCAACATTCTGAAGTTTCTTTTTTTTTTTGAGATTTTTTTTTAAACTTTTTTCAATTGGAGATATAGCATCTGAGTTTGTGATTGGCGTGAGCGCCATTTGTGTAGGTTTTTGGTTAGCTCCCTTGTAGCAATGCATACCCTTATATTATAGAAACTTAAGGTTTCTCAAGTTGGTCTCTAAAGACCATAATGCCTTTGGTACAATCTTTTTGGGTATAAAATGAATTTTGAAACCAAATTGAAAAATTAAAATAAAAGATAAATAAAATCAAATTGAATATATAATTAATTCTAATTATTTTTTATGAACATTTTGACTAAAAAATAAAAATAAAATGACTCAAAATGAGTAAAAGTTGGGCGCAAAATTGTCTGAAAAATTAAAATTAATGCACCAAAATAATCAGCACGAAATAAACTTCTTGGAAACATACCGATTTTTGATCAAATTTTGAAATAAGAAAATGACCAGTTAAAAGACATTGGGGATCCACATGAAAATGAAAAATACAATGAAGGTGAAGACTCACATGGGATAACAAATTGTTGGGAAAAAGACACTAGGGAAATCGCCAGAGGACAATGGACTTTAAAAGACAGAATGTCAGACAACACCGGACTTTAACATTACAGAATCTCATACAATGTTGGACTTTAAAATAAATTTAAAATGAGATTGGACTTGACTACAAGCATCAGTAAAATATATATTGGCTTCAAACGAAGTTTACCAAACGAGACTGGACTTGACCATAGGCATCAATAAAATATTTACTGACTTCAAATAGAGTTTTTCAAGTGAGATTGGACTTAATCGAAGGCATCAGTAAAATATTTACCGGTTTCTAACGGAATTTTCTAGACGAGTTTGGACTTGTGCCTACAAAAAATGAATTATGGATTAAGGGTACCAAGTAAAAATTGGATTTTGAAAATGAACTGCCAGAAGATAAATGGACTTGAAGGATAGTTTACCATACGAGAACTAGGGTTTTGTCTTTTTGATTTTGTTTTTCAGACGAGAACATAATTTCAGATAGTCTACCAGACAAGAACTAGTTTTCTCTGATTTATTGTCAGACGAAAATTGACTTTATGACGGGCTACTAGGAAGGAATTTGTTTTGAAAAGAAAAATGACTACCAAATGGGAACTAGAGTTAATAATAGGCTACCATATAGGATATGGATTTAAGAAAAGGCTACTAGATAAGAACTGGTGTTTGAAAAACTGTTTGTCAGACGAGAAATGACTTTCTAATGATTTACCAGACAAGAATTGGTTTTTGATGTTTGATTTTTCTTGCTATGGGCATATCTTGATGAATGAGAGGATATGCACGGCTTAAAGCTAGAGTGAAGAGATGTGATTAATGAAAGATAATGATTTATGTAATGACTCGATAGTTTCCAAAGATGCCCATGAGTGATTATTGGATGGAAGGTCCATTTGCAACAAAGCTTCTTTTGTCAAAAGGCAAAGGTTATTGGACATGGTGAGTGATAACATGATTCCCCGACACTCGTCTTGAACTCAACAATTACTGATGTGCCGAAGCTAATGGAAATATACCCAAGCCCATCGCACGCTCGATGGTACAACAGAGTTTCCACCGAAATTTATTTATTCCAAAAGAAAAGGGAAAATATCGATAAAACCCAAGGGAAAGAGAAATAAGTAAGGGAGTCAGTTATGCGAGAGAAATGTATTACCACCCATCACATCTGTCGTACTCAAAGGGGACCATTTTGCTTGTTCTTAGCTCAGATGGGTATTCTATCTAATGGTTACTCACAAAAAGAGAAGGGAAATAGAAATATATAGAGTGCTCACAGAGGATTGTGTGTCGTGCCTTTCTCTATACTCTCTTTATGTAATTTCATTTCTCATTTCACTCTCTCATATGTAAAATGAGTATTCTTTGATATAATGTTATATGATGAAGAAAATAAGAAGACAAGATCAAAGGAGGAAAACCATGGGGATCTAGATTGGAGAAGCATATATCGTTATTATGATTAGCTTGGGTTCTTTCATTGGCTTTGAGGGAACAATTGTGCTAGGGGCCATAACTGTTTCATTTTGTTTATGTATTTTGATGCATGTAAATGTATGTTGATGCATGTTAGATACCATTTATATGATAAATAAGTCGGTGAGATCAATATAATTATGAATTCTCTCAAAATAAATATTAAGTTTATGCTTTACAAATTTTTGCACTCATAAAGATTAAGTGCATGTTTTGTATTAGTAAGGTACGAAGGGATAAATGTAATATCTAATTGCTAAAATATTGGGTCAAACTTAGCTAAACAAATTATAATAAGATTATATATGTTTAGAAGAAATAGTTGAGAATAATCCTTATGATGGATTAGTATAACGGGTTATTCACCCATCTGTTTAATGAGTCTGACGCTAACTTAAAACAAAGTGAAATATAAATCTTGATCCAATAGAAAATCTTACAATGGGATTTTCTGAATCAAATTGTGAGAGTCATTTGGTTTGAGTAAAATAATGGGAGTGTATTTAATTAAAATCCTAATTGAATATGTTTTATTAATGATACTTATATCTTCACATATTTTGTATGTAGATTACCACATCAACAAACACTTTAAACAACATTTTGCGATCAATCCTTGACAAGAAAACATTTTCTTGGATAATTTTTATGGATTGGCACAGAAACTTGAGTATTGTTGATGGGCTAAAGACGTATCTAATTATGTGTCTAGCGGTATCTTAACTGCAAGTGCACAGCCTATCGAAGTAATATTTAAGATTATCGATCCACAGGGACTCTATGGTTACTTAGTGCTAGAGGAATTTCTAGTTTAGCTAAGGTGAAGGGTTGTCACGATTTTTGGTTGTTTTTAAAGATTAAAGGCGGGAATTAAATTTAAGTTTAATAAAATAATACTAAGGCGGTCGGTATGTAATTATGCTAACTTAGGCGGGTCAATCTAACTTAGGCTTATAAAGATGGTTCACTTAATCTATTCTGTAGAGGTTACCAGTTTAAATATCTTTAACTCACACTCTCGTGGTCTTATCTCAGATCTTACCCCTAAAGCCCTATGCCTGCTCTCGCTAGCCCATAAGTGTTTAGAGATAATTTTTGGAAACTTAGTAATTCTAATTCATTTTAAAGCGCTCTCGCTGTGTTTAAATTAAATGCCTAACTTTAACTATCTGGTTAAAATCTCACACTCTCGTGGTCTTGACCTAACCTAATACACTTTCCTTACTCTCGTAACAAAAAGGTTGATTTTATAATAAAAAGTCTCAGCCAGAATATTAAGCTCTTAATTAATTTAAGCCTAGAGTTGATTTTACCGATTTAGTTTGTTTTAACTACATACCGCCCTAAGGTGTTTAGCTACTCATTATTGTTGAACCAGACAGAGGAAGAGAAATATAAAACGAAATATGCATGGCAGAAAAATAAATATTCAACATAAATATAAATGCAATTTAATATAAACCTGGATAACAATAAAAGTAGTAGACTCCTTCTTCCACAGGCTGGAAAGCTCGGAGTACTGACCAGAATCGGAAATAAATAATTCTAAAAGAATCTGAAGGCTTTGAAACAAATTAATTTATAACAATTTCCTGATGTTGGAAATTGTTATAAGGTTGGTTGGGATACAAGAAAAATAAAGCAAAGAAATTAATGCTGGAAAAATAAAGGGTGCAAAATAAAATTGGCAGAGCTTCCGCAAGAAATTAAAAACTAAAACTCTGTAAATTGTTCATTGAAACAAGTCTATTTATAGCAAACTAAATGGGCTTGGCAGTTGAATTGGTGCTTGGGCCTCGTAGGAAAATGAGAGAATCCAGGGAACGTGGGAATACTGGGTCTGCTGGAAAATAGGCACGTTGGATTTCATGCAGCGTAACGTTCATGACCAAGTCTTCAGTCAAATACCCTAGTTTTCCCTTGTCACGGTCGTGACAAGGGTGTCACGTTCGTGTTCCTTGTATGATATGCGTCACGGTCGTGAGGGACTTGTCACGGTCGTGAGTGCTCCCTTTAGAGTGTCACGGTCGTGACTCCTAGGTGACGACCGTGAGTGTTACAAAATATGCAGGTTATGCAGAATTCCTCATTTCTTCATCTTTTAATGGTTGTTTTTGCTCATTTCACTTGTGGCTCATGATTTAGCTCTGTATATGATGTACCTGCAAAATGGCAAAGAAAACTCGAGGAATCGGGTGTTAAAACGACAATTATGCGATAAAACGGTATTGAAACATAACAATATAATCGATACTTTTTCTCGTTATCAAACTTCCCCAAACTTAAACCTTTGCTTGTCCTCAAGCAAATAGTCGGTTGAAAATTGTCGGACAAGTTTTTATCGACGCACACTCTTAACAAACCGTACGAAGGATCGTTTTATCGGATAAACTGGTACTTTGATAAAACACTAACGATACACTAATGACACAAGCAACAAGCTAAGTCGTCGACTTCCCGTTAAACGAAACATTCGGTAATTGCTTTACGATTTCACCTAGAGTCTTTCGATCTTATTTCGCCCAGTTTCATTCTAGCGCAATCACATTAAGCCCTTTGCCTTAGCACGCACGTAGTGGAGTAGCCGGTTAGCGAATTTGATCCTTTATAAGCACGGGGTCTGGTACACGAATGTGGTAACCCTACATACATTATCCAATTTGGAGGTTGTGGGGGATCGAGCCGTAGCACGCCCTACCAAGTTCAGAACCAGTACCTCTGAACCAACCCGCAATGGACTCCTTCTCATATTTCTCGTTTCTTATATGCGACCGTGTACTTTGGTGCAATTTCTCTTCATTTGCATCAAGATATGAAGGATCATTATAGATTAGGCATCAAATGCTTATATTCATCGGCTCCCCACGTGGTTTGTGTTCAGACGGTGCTGACTGCTAGTATAAACTACTAGGGGTTACTTTAGAACTGAAACTTAAGGTGTAGTCGTAACAATCATCGGAACGGAATTGCTTAAGTGGGAAGTCTAAGGTGTCAAGAATGTATTGATCTTGTTGAATCGTTCTCAGCTTCCTAATTATGATTTCGTAGGTAAGTCGGGTAATGCGAAGAATTAATTAAAGATTTTTTTTCCGGTATGGCTAAATAAATGGGGAAAGTTCGAAACTAAAGAAAATAGCACAAAAATTGCTCTCTTTCATTAATTTACGAAAAGGAAATACAACGGAATGGAAATACAACGGAATGGAAAAGTGCGGAAAGGGAAAAATGCGGAAAATGAAAGGTACCTCTCCCACACTATATCAGACATTGTCCTCAATGTTGTGATATAATAGCGGTTAAAGTACAATACAAACAACGAAAACGGAAAAACATAAACAAAAACTAAAACTAAGGCTGCTGATGACCACGACCTCGGATTCTGGTGCGGGAGCGTCTGGTCGGAGTCGCTTCAGGATCAGAACCGGTACCGGTGATACCAGTGATATCAATGCGCAAAGCCTCTAGCTCGCTAAAGATCTCTCCGAGCTTCTCATCAGTAGTCCTCTGGTTGGTTGCAATAGTGAGGAGTAATGCATCATGCTGCTCCTTCTGCCTTCGCTCCAGTGCGGCATTCATCTGGTTTTGCTGATGAATCGCACGGAGGACTTCCTCAAGTGTGTATTCTTGTGCAGGAGGCTGTCGGGTGGATGATTCAGGAATGTCCTGGACAGGCTCAGCTACATCCACGGTGTCTTGCATCTCGTCCGCTGGTGGATCGACCTGCTCATCATGAATGGGGGCGTGGCCGGCAGCATCCGGTAAAGCAAAGAGCCAGTTGGCTCGGCTAGACGGATCGATGCGGTCACGACATGGCAAGATGATGTGGTGATAAACAGTGCCTTGGATAACAGGGCTAAACTTGCCATCCTCTCTCTGTGCAATCAAGTGGGCGGACCTGCAATAATTCTTCGTTAGGAACTCAGCGGCTCTGCTAGGAAAATTGACGACCAAGTCACCAAGGTCCAGCTGAATGGCGAGGGTAGTGACAATGCCGCCTATGTAAAAGGGGGTTGCGCCTCTTTGCGCTATGGACTGGATATGGGATAACATGAACGGGGCAGCGTTGATAGGCTCATCATTTAGGGCGCAGTGCAAGAACAAAATCTCCTTGGAGTTGAGCTCGTGGTTACTCTCTCGTGCAAAGATGGTGTTGCAAATGATGCGATAAAAGTATCTGATCGTCGGGTTATGGATATGCGTAGCATTCAGGCTCTGAAAGGCTGAGGCATGGGTGTTGGTGATGTCGTGCCATAAGGTGAAAGTGGTTTCACTGAAATTGTCCGGCACGCGGAGGTGAGCTTCATTCCCGTGATCGAAGCCTAGCAACTCGGCTATCCTTGTTTGCGAAACTTCGAACTCCCGGCCAAGCAATCTGAACTTAGCAACGCCGGTGAGTTGACTCTGAGAACCGGTAGGAGTGATGCAATGGAATGAGCTTAGGAATTCCAATGTCAGAAGCTCGAATGTGGGCTGGGGCTGACTGCAAAGATCCCACAGGCCAACCTTTTGAAGCAGGCTCTTGACACTGTTGAGCATTCCCAGCTCTCTCAAACAGACAGTGTCGACATATCGCGTGGGTTGAACACCACGGTTCTAGAATCGGATGAACCTCTGTCTCTGGTTTTCTCCATGCTCACCATCTCTAAATTGAATTGCTTCCATTGCATGCAAGAACAAGAGTGGGAGATAAGAGGTTTTTGGTTTTTTTGTGAGAAAAGTGATAAAATGAGAGGAAATTGGTTCGAATGAATATTGCAAGGTGATAATGTGATAGGTGTGGAGTAAATGGAGAGGTTAATGGGGTTTAATTTGGGTAATGGGAGGTTACGGAAGTTGGAAGAGATAATGGGTGGTTTTGAAGGTTATGGAAGATGAAAGAAGAAGAGGTTTCGAAGAAGAACAGTTCTGTTTCTCACGATTCCTATAACTGGGGTCGTCACGGTCGTGACAAGGGGATGACGGTCGTGATGCGCTAATTAGCTTGTCACGATCGTTAGGGGGTGATGACGACCGTGAGGGCTTAAATCCTTGAATAATTTCCAGAAAGCATATTATCTCTCTCACGCTTCATATAATTTATATAATATTTTATGATCACTTCTCACTCTATTTTAAACATAAACACCATATAATATATAATATCAACATAGTACTTATAAATTGCATCACACGAGAGATTGTATAAAACATTAATCAATTCAAACATAACAATATATAGATTGAAAGCATATAAATTGATTAAATTGGAAAATTTTGTAAACTAGAAATGCTTTGCTTTTGATACTTGAAGTGAAATTACATTAATAAAAATACGGTACGAAAATGTTTGCGAAAAGTAAAACTAACTAGAAACGAAAACAATAAGTAAAATAAGCTAGATCACTACAGCATTTTCAAAAGTGCTTCTTCAAATCTTCGATTACATAGTTCAGGTGGTAGAATTGCTCACATGTTATGTCAGTTAATCCTATAATGTCCAATCGCATGCTCTTAATCTCATCCTTAACGGTATTTATGTCGGTTTGGTAAGCTTCAAGAGTGTTCATGATATTCTTTAAGTTGTCAGCATATTCTACTTGATTCACTTCAGGGGTTTCAATCACTTCGTCAGTGTGGTCAATGTCATGGTAACCAGGAGGTGTCTCAGGGTCACTTTCTACACCGGTCATTATATCATCCTTTATCTTGTAAGATTGAGGTGTTTCAGGAGTAGATGGATAGTCAGGTGGGGTTAACTCATAAAGCCAATTATCCTTATTGTGAACACTCACTCTAGTATGGTTTGGTAGTGTGAACAGGTTTACTACTTCATTCCTGATCAGGTACTCGAAAGGTGGATGTCCTAAATTCCTTATGATATGGCGATTAAAGCAAAAGTTAAGATTCATAGGACGGATGGTACCTAAATGGTTACACTTGTGTAATTGGTATCTAAGTCCTAAGGCATCAGCAATCATGGTTACAAGACCTCCTACCAATATAGGTAAATCAGGTTCTTCTTGGATTCGGGTGAAGGTTTGCATCATGAAAGGCACACCATTGACTGGCTGTCCATTAGTGAAACATGACATAATGAATATCTCATCTTTAGATACTCCAGTAAGGTTTTCTTCTTTTCCAAAGAAGATGTGGGCAAGGATCTTATGGAAGTAACGGATAGCGGGGTTATGTATCTCATCATTGTTCATGCTATTTGGTTCAGGGTGGTAGTTTCCGGTTAATGTTCCCCAAAAGAAATCCAGCTCAATGTCCATCAATTCTACCTGTGTGGTAGTAAAAGCAAAGGGTCCACTAGGGAATCCTAATAAGTCAGCTAGTTCTTTATGGTTAAAGTCATATTCTATTCCAAATAGGCGGAAACTGATAAATCCTTTCCTGAATCCAAAACCGCGCTCGGGTAGGTAAACTAAGGAGCTAAGGAACTCAAGGGTGAGCTCGCGGTAAGTCACAAACTTTTGTTGAATCAGTGCATTCTCCCATCCAAGTCGGTTAAACAAGTATAGGATGCTATCATGTATACCTAAGGTTTCCATAGTCAGATCATCCGGGTACAGAGTCAAATCCATTGGTCTCTGTGATAACTCTTCAAATTTCATTCTTTGGTTCCTACCTCTAAATTTGGTTTCCATAAGGTTTATCGGTTGGTTAGCCATTGTTAGTGCAAATACGGAGGAAACAAATCATGGGGAGAAGGAAAGTGGAAAAGACTTTAGAAAATCTGTAAAAGTGATTTAAAATTAAAATAAGGAAAAAAAATAAGAAAAAAAAATGCATAAATAAAAGCAATAATAGTAATAATGAAATAAAACTATAATAAAATGACAAAACAAATAAACGAATAATAAAATGATAAATGACAAAATAATAAAATGATCAAAATGATTTAAATGATGTTTAAATGGGTTGCCTCCCACTAAGCGCTGTTTTTATCGTCTAAAGCCTGACGTAATGCTTAGGTGTAGATTAATCAGGGAAATTAGTGGACAACTCTAAAAGCCTTAGACTATTTGCATAATCTCTATTTTCAACTTTATGGTAATGTTTTAAACGTTGTCCATTTACCGTGAATGGTTCACTATTCCTACCCTTAATTTCTATCGCTCCGCTCGGGAACAATCTAGTTATTTCAAAGGGTCCTGACCATCTAGATTTTAGTTTTCCAGGAAAGAGCCTAAGTCTTGAATTAAAGAGGAGTACAACGTCTCCCACACTAAATTCTTTCCTAGATAGGCGTTTATCATGCCATCGCTTAGTTCTTTCTTTATATATCTTAGCATTCTCATAAGCATCTAGCCTTAACTCTTCTAATTCGTTAATATCTAGGATTCGCTTTTCTCCTACAGCATTATAGTTTATATTGAGAGTTTTGATCGCCCAATAGGCTTTGTGTTCTAGTTCTACCGGGAGGTGACAAGATTTTCCATAAACTAATTTGAAAGGTGTAGTTCCTATGGGTGTCTTGTAAGCTGTCCTATAAGCCCATAAAGCTTCATTAAGTTTAGATGACCAATCTTTCCGAGATATGGCGACAGTCTTTTCTAAGATTTGTTTGATTTCTCTGTTCGAGACTTCGACTTGTCCACTTGTTTGTGGATGATATGGTGTTGCCACACGGTGTCTTACTCCATACTTAGATAGTAATTTGTCAAAGATTTTTGAAATGAAGTGCGAGCCACCGTCACTTATGACGAGTCTAGGCACACCGAATCTGGGAAAGATTATATTTTTGAAAAGCTTTATTACTACTCGTGTGTCATTTGTAGGAGAAGCTATAGCTTCGATCCACTTTGAAACATAATCAACAGCTACGAGTATGTAATTATTACCGAAAGATGATGGGAATGGTCCCATGAAATCTATTCCCCAGACGTCAAAGATTTCTACTTCCAATATTCCTTTTTGAGGCATTTCATCTCTTCTTGAAATATTACCGGTGCGTTGACACCGATCGCAATTTATAACAGCGATGTGGACATCTTTCCATAGATTAGGCCAGAATAGGCCGGCTTGTAAGATTTTTGCACAAGTCTTGGAAGTGCTTGCATGTCCACCATAAGGATATGAATGGCAATGAGCAATGACATCTTCTATTTCTTCTTCGGGAATACATCGACGAAAGATTCCATCGGGTCCTCTTTTAAACAATAATGGTTCATCCCAATAGTAATGTTTGAGATTGTGAAAGAATTTCTTTTTCTGCTGATAGGTTAAATCAGGTGGAAGAGCTCCTGCAGCTAGGTAGTTAACAATGTCAGCGTACCATGGCAGTCCTACAGTCGTTTGGATTGTTTCCACGGGTTCTGGTTCATCTACGTCTAACTGAACTGGGTCGCTTCCTATTTGTGCTATCAGCTGTTCATACGGAAAATCATCGTTAATCGGCACTTGTTCTGGTTTAATACCTTCTATTCTAGATAAATGGTCCGCTACGATGTTTTCAGTACCTTTCTTATCTTTTATTTCGAGATCAAACTCTTGTAAGAGTAAAATCCATCTCAAGAGTCTTGGTTTAGCATCTTTCTTAGTCAATAGATATCTGATAGCAGCGTGGTCTGTGTAAACGATTATTTTCGCTCCTACTAGGTAAGAACGGAATTTGTCAAGCGCAAAGACAACTGCTAACAATTCTTTTTCATTAGTGGCTTAGTTCATCTGAACAGAATCTAAGGTTCTACTGGCATAGTAAATCGCATGAAGTTTCTTTTCCTTCCTCTGGCCTAGAACTGCGCCTACAGCATAGTCACTCGCATCGCACATGATTTCGAAAGGTAATCTCCAGTCAGGGGGTTGCATGATTGGTGCGGTGATGAGGGCTGTTTTTAGAGTTTCGAATGCTTTAAGACAATCTTCATTGTATATGAACTCAGCGTCTTTCATTAATAAACCAGTAAGAGGTTTAGTGATTTTCGAGAAATCTTTGATGAATCGTCGGTAGAAACCGGCGTGTCCTAAAAAGCTTCGTATTTCTCGAACGGTTTTAGGGGGTTGAAGATCTTTTATGACTTCTATCTTAGCTTTATCAACTTCAATTCCCTTGTCGGATATAACGTGTCCTAATACGATTCCTTCTCTGACCATAAAATGACACTTCTCCCAGTTAAGCACGAGGTTTACTTTTACACATCTTTCTAACACCATTTCTAAATTTGATAGGCATCCTTCAAAACTTTGCCCACATACAGAGAAGTCGTCCATGAACACTTCCATGATGTTGTCTATAAAATCTGCGAAGATTGACATCATACATCTTTGAAAGGTTGCAGGAGCATTGCATAATCCAAAGGGCATTCGTCTATAAGCGAACGTTCCATAAGGGCATGTGAATGTAGTCTTCTCTTGATCATCTGGGTGGATAGGGATTTGGAAAAATCCTAAGTAACCATCAAGATAACAGAAATAAGAATGCTTGGCTAATCGTTCTAACATTTGATCTATAAAAGGTAGTGGGAAATGATCTTTTTGAGTGGCTTTGTTTAGTTTACGATAATCGATGCACACTCTATGTCCCGTCACTACTCTTTGTGATATCGATTCGCCTTTAGCGTTTTTCACAACAATGATACCTCCTTTCTTTGGCACTACATGTACTGGACTAACCCATTTACTATCAGAGATTGGATATATTATTCCGGCATCTAGTAGTTTCTTAACTTCTTCCTTTACTACAGTGCTAAGGATTAGGTTAATTCTTCTTTGAGATTCTCTGGAGGTTTTGCAATCTTCTTCTAGCAGAATACGATGCATACAGATTGAAGGGCATATTCCTTTGAGATCAGATATGTTATATCCTAACGCAGTTGGATATTTCTTTAAGACATCTAAAAGTTTATTTGTTTCGATTCTTCCTAAACTGGAATTGATTATAACTGGTCTTGTACATTCAATGTCTAAGAATTCGTATCTTAGGTTCTTAGGTAAAGTTTTTAATACTAATGTAGGTTTATCCTTACTTGGCATGGGATCCGGTGTAAGTGCTAAACTTTCGCTTAGACTATCATCCTGATAAGGTTCACGCCAATTATCATCTTCGAAAATCGGAGGGATTTGAATTTTCATAATTTCAGAATAGGTAGTTTCTTTCATTTCCATTTCTCTTACACATTCGTCAATTACGTCCAATAGGTAGCATGTATCCTCTATAGCTGGTGATTGTAAGAATTGTGTTAAAATAAATTCAACTTTCTCTTCACCTACTTCAAAGGTTAGCTTTCCTCTCTTTACGTCTATTATAGCTCCGACAGTAGCTAAGAATGGTCTTCCTAGTATGATAGGTGTAGTGGAGTCTTCAGAGATGTCCATGATTATGAAATCAGTAGGGATGTAGAATTTTCCTATACGTACTGGGACGTTTTCTAGTATGCCTACAGGATATTTAACAGAGCGATCGGCTAGTTGAACAGACATTTTAGTTGGTCTTAGGTCTCCCATGTCTAGCCTTTTGCAAATCGTTAAGGGCATAACACTGATACTGGCTCCTAAATCGCATAGAGCTTTGGCAATGACGAATTTTCCTATTACACAGGGTATAGAGAAACTTCCTGGATCTTTTAGCTTAGGAGGCATATTATTCTGAATTATGGCGCTACACTCAGCGGTAAGTGTAACTGTTCTGTTATCCTCTATCTTTTTCTTATTGGATAAGATTTCTTTTAAAAACTTAGCATACGAGGGGATTTGAGTGATAGCTTCTGTAAACAGAATAGTAATATTCAACTGTTTTAGAAGTTCGACAAATTTCTTAAACTGGCCCATCGTCTTGGAATTGGTTAATCTCTGAGGGTACGGAATTGGTGGTTTATAGGGTGGTGGAGGCACATAAGGCTTTTCTTTCTCCACTGCCTCTTGATTATCATCTTCCTTTTCTTCTGGATCATTCACCATTTTAGTCGGTTTATCCGGTTTTTGGTACATGGCTGGATTGTCAAGTCTTGGATCGGTAGGTCCGTCAAGTTCCTTGCCACTTCTTAATATCATAGCATTGGCCTGTCCTTTCGGATTAGGTTGAGGTTGTCCAGGAAATACTCCAGCTGGTGCAGCGGTAGGTGCTTGTTGTTGAGCTACTTGTGAAATCTGAGTTTCAAGCATTTTGTTATGTGTAGCTAATGCATCTACTTTGCTTACTAATTGCTTAATCTGCTCACTAGTGTGTATGTTTTGGTTCAAGAAGTCCTTGTTTGTCTGAGATTGGTTAGCTATAAAGTTCTCCATCATCAATTCAAGGTTCGATTTTCTAGGGACATTAGGAGCAGTTATTTGATATCCTGGTGGTGTAGCTGGTGCTTGACCTGGTGCGTATAAAGCATTGTTATTTTTATAGGAGAAGTTCGGATGATTCTTCCAACCTGGGTTGTATGTGTTTGAGTATGGGTTTCCTTGAGCATAATTCACTTGATCTGTGGGAATTCCTGTTAATAGTTGACAATCAGGAACTTCATGTCCTGGAATTCCATATAACTCACAGTTAGGTGTTACTGCAGCCACGGTGGTTGTTGGTGTTATGGCCAAGTTGTCGATCTTTTGGTTTAATTGGTAAAAATTTGCATTGACTTGGTCCATACTACTCACTTCGTACATACCTCCTTTTGTTGGTTTCTCAGTTGCGACTCTCTCGCTTCCCCATTGGTAATGGTTTTGAGCCATACTTTCGATAAGTGCATAAGCATCGTTATATTCTTTGTCCATTAGTGCACCGCCTGCGGCAACGTCAATTGTCATTCTTGTATTATACAAGAGTCCATTATAGAAGGTATGGATGACCATCCATTCTACTAATCCGTGATGTGGACAAAGTCTCAGCATATCCTTATAGCGTTCCCAAGCTTCGAATAGTGATTCGTTTTCCCTTTGCTTAAATTCGTTGATCTGAGCTCTCAGCATAGCTGTCTTGCTAGGTGGGAAATATCTGGTCAAGAAAACTCTCTTTAGTTCCTCCCACGTAGTTACTGAATTTGAAGGCAGAGATTGAAGCCAGGCTCCAGCTCTGTCTCAAAGTGAAAAAGGAAAAAGACGTAGTCTAATAGCTTCTTGGGTAACTCCATTGGCTTTTATGGTATCTGCGTATTGCACAAAGATCGAAAGATGAAGGTTCAGATCCTCGGTAGGATTTCCGGCGAATAGATTTTGTTGCACGGCTGATATCAGCGAAGGTTTTAGTTCGAAATCGTTTCGGTTGATAGCCGGTGCGGCAATGCTGGAATGAGGTTCAGCTTGCGAAGGACTAGCGTAATATTTGAGTGGGTGATTTTGTTCTTCAGCCATCTCTGCGTCCTTTGATGTTACGACTGGTTTAGGTGGATCTAATTGAAGATCTGGAATATTATAATTTTGTTCGTAATCGAATATCCGTCTTCTTACGTGTAAGAAGCGTTCCGATTCTGGGATTAGAGGTTGCAAGTCTTCGCCTTGAGAGCGAGTACTTGGCATACACTCGGGAATTTAGATTAAGAAAAGAAAATAGTTGTTACCTTAGTCTAGACAATGCTACCCTAAAGTGCACTAGTAACTAAATTAAGGTCCCCGGCAACGGCGCCAAAAACTTGATGGGCTAAAGACGTATCTAATTATGTGTCTAGCGGTATCTTAACTGCAAGTGCACAGCCTATCGAAGTAATATTTAAGATTATCGATCCACAGGGACTCTATGGTTACTTAGTGCTAGAGGAATTTCTAGTTTAGCTAAGGTGAAGGGTTGTCACGATTTTTGGTTGTTTTTAAAGATTAAAGGCGGGAATTAAATTTAAGTTTAATAAAATAATACTAAGGCGGTCAGTATGTAATTATGCTAACTTAGGCGGGTCAATCTAACTTAGGCTTATAAAGATGGTTCACTTAATCTATTCTGTAGAGGTTACCAGTTTAAATATCTTTAACTCACACTCTCGTGGTCTTATCTCAGATCTTACCCCTAAAGCCCTATGCCTGCTCTCGCTAGCCCATAAGTGTTTAGAGATAATTTTTGGAAACTTAGTAATTCTAATTCATTTTAAAGCGCTCTCGCTGTGTTTAAATTAAATGCCTAACTTTAGCTATCTGGTTAAAATCTCACACTCTCGTGGTCTTGACCTAACCTAATACACTTTCCTTACTCTCATAACAAAAAGGTTGATTTTATAATAAAAAGTCTCAGCCAGAATATTAAGCTCTTAATTATTTTAAGCCTAGAGTTGATTTTACCGATTTAGTTTGTTTTAACTACATACCGCCCTAAGGTGTTTAGCTACTCATTATTGTTGAACCAGACAGAGGCAGAGAAACATAAAACGAAATATGCATGGCAGAAAAATAAATATTCAACATAAATATAAATGCAATTTAATATAAACCTGGATAACAATAAAAGTAGTAGACTCCTTCTTCCACAGGCTGGAAAGCTCGGAGTACTGACCGGAATCGGAAATAAATAATTCTAAAAGAATCTGAAGGCTTTGAAACAAATTAATTTATAACAATTTCCTGATGTTGGAAATTGTTATAAGGTTGGTTGGGATACAAGAAAAATAAAGCAAAGAAATTAATGCTGGAAAAATAAAGGGTGCAAAATAAAATCGGCAGAGCTTCCGCAAGAAATTAAAAACTAAAACTCTGTAAATTGTTCATTGAAACAAGTCTATTTATAGCAAACTAAATGGGCTTGGCAGTTGAATTGGTGCTTGGGCCTCGTAGGAAAATGAGAGAATCCAGGGAACGTGGGAATACTGGGTCTGCTGGAAAATAGGCACGTTGGATTTCATGCAGCGTAACGTTCATGACCAAGTCTTCAGTCAAATACCCTAGTTTTCCCTTGTCACGGTCGTGACAAGGGTGTCACGTTCGTGTTCCTTGTATGATATGCGTCACGGTCGTGAGGGACTAGTCACGGTCGTGAGTGCTCCCTTTAGAGTGTCACGGTCGTGACTCCTAGGTGACGACCGTGAGTGTTACAAAATATGCAGGTTATGCAGAATTCCTCATTTCTTCATCTTTTAATGGTTGTTTTTGCTCATTTCACTTGTGGCTCATGATTTAGCTCTGTATATGATGTACCTGCAAAATGGCAAAGAAAACTCGAGGAATCGGGTGTTAAAACGACAATTATGCGATAAAACGGTATTGAAACATAGCAATATAATCGATACTTTTTCTCGTTATCAATTGTCCTCAAAGATGATAAAAAGTTGTTGTCTTAGTGACACCTCTTTCGGAAGAAGCACCTCCTAGTTTGGCTTATAAGGCTGAAAGAGATGTTTGTAAGAAGCATGTCATATATGCCAATGAAATTGCTTGCCTCATATAGGAAACTATGAACCCTAAATTTCAAAATCAACATGAGAATGTGTAAGCATATAATATGATCGAACACCTAAAGATGTTATATCAATAGCAGGCAATGCATGATAGGTTTTTTTTAAGTTTCCATAGCCTTTTTCCAAGGCAAGCTAGCTAAGGGAGCCTCTATTTGTCCACATGTAATCAAGATGATTTAATATTGTAATCGTTTCTAGAGACCTTCAGTCAATTTGTCCTTAGTTTCAATATGACTGATATAGACAAAATTCTTCCAGAGCTACTAGGCATGTTGAGAACTACTGAGAAGAATTCAAAGTCAAAAGGGAAGACCATTCTGATGGTCAGTAATGGTAAGAAGCAGAAAAAAGGCCCACCAAGCATGGTATTATGTGGAAAGGCAAGGAAGTTTCCTGACCCAAACCTATTATTGGTGCTTTAAAGCCTAACAAAGGTATAACAATGAAAGACACTTGCTTCTATTGCGGTAAGATCAGACACTAGAAGATAAACTACCCAAAGTCCATGGAAGATAATAAGAATTAAGTAGAGACTTTAACTTTAGGTATTTTTGTCTTAGAAATAAATTTGTCTACTTCTACATCATAGGTATTTGTTACTTTTACCTCACATTTGAACTAATGTGTTTTTCCCGAAAAAAGAGAGGCTAAAAGGGAGTAGAGAATTGGCAAAGGGTGAAGTTGATCTATGAGTTGTCAATGGAGAAAAGGTTGCTGCTTTAGTTGTAGGAACTTATGTATTGACTTTACCTAGTGGTTTAATAGTTCAATTAAAGAACTAATATCATGTACCTGCAATTAGCAGGAATATTATTTTCGTTTCTTGTTTGGACCAGTTTAGGTTTTCATTCATAATAAAGAATAATTGTTACTCTATTTATTTGAATGATGTATTTATGTTACTAAATAAATAAACAATGGATTGTATGTACTTGATCTTAAAATTCAAATTGATAACATTATAACAAAAAAACATGAAACCTAACGAGTTAAATCCAACTTACCTTTGACATTGTCGCTTATGCCACATAAATGAGAAACACATTTTTTTCAAACTCCATAAAGATGTACTATTTGAATCTTTGAATGTGAATCATATAAGACATGCATATCTTGTTTAATTGGAAAGATTAAAAATTCCTCATTCATAGGAGAAATTAAAGGGCTAATGATATTTTGGCCCTTATACCAACTGATGTATGTGGACCATTTAACACACCAACCAGAGGATGTTTTCAGTACTTCATCATATTTACTGATGATTATAATAGATATGGTTATTATGTGTATTTAATGAAATATAAATTTGAATCATTTGAAATGTTCAAGGAGTTCGAAAATGAAGTACAAAATTAACTACACAAGAATATTAAAACCCTTCAATTAGATCAAGGTGGTGAATTTTTAAGCTTTGGATTTAGTGATCATCTAAAGAGTACGGAATTTAATCCCAACTTAATCCACATGGAACACAAAAATGTAATGGTGTATCTGAGAGAAGAAACCAGACCTTGTTAAACATGGTTCGATCCATGACGAGTCACATTGATCTTCCAAAATCCTTTTAGAGACATCCCTATTGACAATAACTTACACACTTAATTGTGTTCCATCCAAAAATGTTGAGAAGACACCATATGAGATATGGAGTGGTAAGAGACCACATATGTCTTACATGAAGATTTGAGTTTGCAAAGTTTATGTGAAGGTAAAAATTTCAACTAAGCTTGAGCTCAAATTTGACAAATGTTTATTCGTAGGGTATATTAAAGAGATAAAATAGTATTACTTCTACAATACTTCTAAGGGAAAAGTGTTTGTCACTCGAACTAGAGTACTCTTGGAAACAAAATTTATTTACAACGAAATAAATGGGAGGAAAGTAGAGTTTGGAGAAATTCCAGAATCACAAAGCATTGATAGACATATGGAGGAACTAGAGAAGGAAGCAAAAGTAGTTATAGAAGAGTAACCTGCTTAAGTATAACAAGACCAACGTAGGTCAAATAAGACACATCACCAACCTTATAGATATGGTTATCTTATAGCTGATCAATGTGGTGTATTACTAATGGATCAAGATGAGCATGTGACATACCAAGAGGTCATTAGTGGTCCCGAGTCCGAGAAATGGCTAGAAGTCATGAAATCTAAAATGGATTCCATGTACATAAACCAAGTTTGGACCTTGTTTGAGTCTTTTGTAAGATTCAATCCTATAGGATGCAAGTGGGTCTTCAAAAATTAGGTCTACATGGATGGTAAGGTACATACCTATAAGGAAGAACTGGTTGCTAAAAGCTATAAGCAAATTCATGGTGTAGACTACGATGAAACCTTTTCACTAGTTGCAATGCTCAATCTGTTAGGATTCTACTTGTTATCATTACATATCATGATTATGAAATATGGAAGATGGATGTCAAGACTACTTTCCTTAATATAAATCTTCTTAAGGATGTGTACATGACAAAACCTAAAGGATTTGATATACCAGAAGAAGCCCAAAAGATATGCAAGTTACACCGATCAATATATGGATTTAAGCAAGCTTCCAAAAACTAGAATCTTTGCTTTGATGAAACGGTAAACCAATATGGATTCATAAAAAACATAGATGAGTCTTGTGTCTATAGGTTTAATGTGAGCATGATCATTTTCCTGATGTTTTATGTAAATGACATATTACTCATTGGAAACCATGTCCCTACCTTGTAGCAAGTGAAACCATGGCTAGGGAAATGATTTTCTGTGAAGGATCTGGGTGAATTAGCCTATATATTAGTAATCTGAATCTATAGAGTTAGATTGCAAAGAATTCTTGTCCTAAGTCAGGGTACATACATAGAAAAAATGTTGAGACGCTTTAATATTCATAATTCCAATAAAGAATTCATACATGTGAAACATCTCTTGTGTTTTTCAAAAACATAACTTCCTTCATTAAAGGAATAAAGGGATCACATGAATAAGATTCCATATGAATTTGCAATATGACCTATCATGTATGCCATGTTATGTACTCGACCAGATGTCCTGCATGCTTTAAGTGCAACGAGTAGGTACCAGACTGATATTGGAGATGGTCATTAGGTTTCTGTCAAGAATATACTTAAGTACTTGAGAAGGACTAAGGTTTCATTCTTGATATATGAAGGTCAATAAGAGTTAGTTGTAATTGGATACACTGATTCTAGCTTCCATACATATAAGGATGACTTCAGATCGCAATTTGTTTATGTTTTTTTTATTTAAATGGTGGTTTTATGAGATGGAAAAATTCATAGTAGGATACAATTGATGATTCTACAACCAAGGTCGAGTTAATTGCTGCCTAAAATGTAGCAAAGGAAATTGTTTGGATCAAGGAGTTTATTAGTGAACTTGGCATAATCCCTAGCATTGTGGGGCCCTTTGATCTCTATTGTGTTAATAATGGTTCAATAGAAGAATATTAGGAGCCTAGATCTCACCAACAATCCAAACAGGTTCTTAGAAGATATCACCACATTCGAGAGATAGTAGATAGAGGAGTTGTGAACATATGTTGAGTACCCAAACATGACAATGTTGCTGACCCACTTACAAATTCTCTTGCATAACAAAAATATGATGTCCATGTCGTACCTCGAAAAATACGATCCTCGCGCCGACCGCGGAACAAACGGAACTACAGAGTCTCCACCTAATTCTATTTATTCTAACAAAAGAATAGGAAGATATAGATAAAACCTAATAATGAAAAATGGATATAACATGGTCGTTGAAACCAAATTCTAAGTTTGGGAGTCGGTTACGTAAGGGGGAGGTATTAACACCCCTTATGTCTGTTGTACTCAACGAGAACCTCTTAGTTTAACTTGCGATTGAATGTTGACTTATGCTTTCTGTTTTCTTCAAATAATAAAGTAAATGTGAACGATTCTAATCTAAGGTTACGAGGAAATTGGTAGTTTTATTCCTAGGGTGCTCAGAAGGGAGTAAGATCCGTGTGCCTACGTATTCCCTTGTACAATGGGAAAGTCAGAGCCTCGTAGTTCGTGGTACTACGGTTTGAAGTTGGTTTATTTTAGTGAACGATTGTTCAAACCACTTTCTAACTACTAAGCGTTGGCTTGTCTGCTCGAGATAGGAGGCGAAAGCGCTAGCTTGTTTGCGAGATATAAGGGATTTAAACAAGGTTCGTTTAAAGAAAAATGTTTGATAAGTTAAGTGTTTTTAGGAACGAAAGGGCGAATGAACCACATCCCATGGGGCGAGCCTCAGGAGCGTTTATTCAACAATTAGAGGAATGCTAGACTCCAGAACTCAGTTCTTCCGTTATTTGATATGTAATAGTTAGGTATTTTAAGGACGAAAGGTCGAATGAACCACATCCCATGGGGCGAGCCTCAGAAGCGTTCATTCAAGAATTCGAGGAATGCTAGACTCCAGAACTCAGTTCTTTTGTTATTTGATTAAGACAAATAGTTTGATTATTCGGATTAAAAATATTTGATTTGTTCGATGGTAGCGCACGATGCGACCGACTTATAAGGGTAAATGCAAAATGGAGGTTAATTATATAAAGGTTGATTCACGGACGAAATAAAAGTGATAAATACAGAAATAAAATAAACTAAATAGAATAAATAAAATAAAATTGAATTTTCAAGAAAGGAATAAATCGGTCTCATATTGATTTAAATAATGTCGATTTGTTGAAATCGAATATTTAAATCGTTTGTTATATCATCGACCATGAAATAAAGTAAGTCGAAAAATAATTGTGAAAATAAAAGAATGGCCTCATATTTAGTTTAGATAACGTCGATTTATTCGAAATCGAATATTTAAACATTTATTCATCGGTCGAATAAAGATAAATCGAAATAAGATGGAAAATAAAGGAGTGACCTCATATTTGTTTAGATAACGTCGATTTATTCGAAATTGAATATCTAACCTTAGTCATTGGCCGAAATAATGATAAAATCGATAAATAGCAAATGAATCTAAAATTAATTAGAAACCATAAAAATAACAGAAAAGGATCTCATATCAATTTGGACAACGTCGGTAAAATCGAATGTCACAAATCGGATAATAATATCATAGACCATAAATATATGAATAAAATCGATAAACCGGTAAATAATGGAAAAAATGGAAAATTTGGTCTCATATAGGTTTAGATAACGCCGATTAAATATCGAATATCCATAAACCGTTAATTATATCATTGGCCCCAAAAAATAAGTAAATCGATAACAATAGATCTAAATAAAATACTTAGAAATAAAATAAAATATGGTCTCATAACGATTTCGACAATATCGGTTCGACACCGAATATCAAGAAATCACATTTATATCATAGACCTAAATGGATAATAAAATGAGAATCAATAGAACATTAAAAAATAACATATCTATAATTCTTAAAAATAACCTAAAGAAAATCAAAACAACAAAAGTAATGAACTAATAAACAAAAAATAGAATAAAGTGGTACAGACGGAAGAAGGAAATATAACAGCGTGCTTCAACGTGTCTAGACAGACTCATGGGCTCCAAGCCCAACAATATTCCCACTAGAGATAAAAATAAGTAAATAAAATAAAAGACTGAAACAAATATTAAAACACAAAGAATCTCTCTTTTCTCTCAAAAAGCTCATTGCGTGAAATCAAAACAGGGGAGAACGACACGGCTACCTCAAAAAGCAACTCACACGGTCAAACACTCTGCTTAAATCAAGATTTCCTTCGTTAATTGCATCTCAAGTGGTCAAGGTTCCGTACGATCTCAGTTCTGTCGGTCTCTCTCGCTCGGTTCGCACAATCTCCCTAAAACAGTGTGGTTTGGAAGTTGTGGCGGTGGTAACCTCGCTTAGCTTCAGATGCGCGATTCGTCACGGTTTCCTCTGCCCAGGCCCACGCTCGTGGTGGATTCAAAGTTGGTGTGCGTTGAATCTCAGGTTTTGAAGATTCAGTGAAGATGGGTGAGAATGATGTTGAAGGGTGAAAACGATTGGTGAAGATATGAAGATGAACATGTTGTATGTGATTTCTTTCTTCTGTGTTTGATTTCAGACTCTCACTGTTTCCGTTTTTTTGGTTCTATGAGGTTTAATGGAATTGAAACTCATAAAGTGATATTAGAGTTTTTCTTTTTCTCCCCTTGAGTGCTCAATGATGAGTGGCTTTATAGGGAGAATGAGTGAGGTTGTTAGAGGAATCATGTGTAGAATTGTGAGCTGTTGGAATCCGTTAGAGGGATTTTTGCATGATCTTGTGAGATTGTGTGGGGTCAAGAATTTGTGACTCAATCTCTTATTTTGTCTGCAGTGAACTAGCCTAAATCTAGAAGCTTGGTGGTCCCATGAATTTGCATTTTCACTGCTGTAACTCTTGAGTATTTTCACTGTTTGTAAGCATATCATTTTTCTGAAAAAGTTTGTTTTCACTGTTTGGTGAGTTATTTTTTACTGCTGCAATCTTGATTTTTACTGATATGCTTCATTTTACTGCAGATGGTTCTGAACGTTGCTTTGGGATGCTTGTGATGACTTGAGGAAAAAAACTTTGGTATTATCTTGTTTCTTTTTATATCTTGTTGCATAGGACATTTTTATGAGTCTGCTAATACTTTTAAGACGACAATTGATGTGCAGCATATGGAGCTTTGAATTGCAACTTGGGGAGATTTGTATGCATACAGAACTGTGATGGTAGCTTAACTTGAAAATTGCTTGTGCAGCACAATAGAGATGTCAGGATGTTCATGTAACTTTGAGAGTGAATCTTTTTTTGGAACATTTTGGTATTGTCTCAACCTTGCCTCAATGAGTAATATTTTTAGTATTGAAATTCTACTATCTTGGTTGAGAATTTTGATTGTCATTTTTCTTTTGAACATCCTTCCACTTGTTTTGGCTATATGGCGAACATGATGTACCAGGGCCTGTTATAGTTTTCTTCTTCTTCGACAATGATTTAAGTGTGGTTTTTTCTAACATTCAATTTTTCTCTTTTCATGTATGCTTTGGGGACTTCTTGGCATGAGGGTCATAGTTAGATGCTTGGAGTTGAAGCATAAGGAAGATAAAAAATTTGTGAGGAATGTCTTAGTTTTTTTTTCGGCACGTAAATTGGCTATTACGACTTAACATGAAGCTTCATTTGTGGCATTGACATGAAGCAGGTGGGAGTGAAGGTTCATGATTCGCTTAAGGAAGAAACTCTTTTTAGATTCCTTTAGATTGATTGTCCTCTCTTTTTTATATAACTTGTCTTGTGTTCAAAAAGAGTCCTAAGGATACCATGTCCTGCCAAGTCTTTGTAATGCGAACAACAATAAAATATTTTTTTTATGAATGCAACTTTGTAATATAAACCGTGAAACATTTCTTTTGAATCATGTTGTTCTGACAAACAAGATGGCCATCTTATTTTCTTTGGAAAGCAACCTTTACACTTGAAGTAATAGAACAAGACGCCCTTAGACACATATTTGTCTTACCTCCATAGGAAACTCAGTCTTCAAGTCTTCCACTCGAACCTTACAAATCAGTAGCTCATGGGACCAAATTAAATCAAGTAAATACCAACCTTGTTAATGATAATATAGTATTTTTGACTAAACTAAATTTATTAAGACTTTAATCAAAGCTAACATTGCTTATGGAATAATATGAATTCAAACCCAATATAATACCAAAACTTGATAAACCATACTCTTGAAATTGTAACAAATGGACGAGGTAGTATCTTGAAATCGGAGGACCTTGACTTAATCATTGTTCAAAACCCTAATTCACCAGTGTAAGAATCCAAACCTTGGAAATGCATGTTTAGACAACGAGAAAAGCAAGAGAAACATACACACATTTTTTTAATTTTGAATAATGGTTAATGATAAACAAATATGAATGAAGATGATTATATAAGTAGGACAAATTTGGGGTATGACAGATGCCCCTATCTAATTGTCTTGAAACCGAGAAATTGAACTATTGCAAGGCATTCAATTTTTTAGGGTAAGATTCAATTAGATATAAGAAGACCCAAAAATTTTCCGATGCAGAATGAAATGCGATGATGAAACATGAGATGCATGTATGGATGCAATTGCTGAGGATTAAATGTAGTTTGATATGAGACACAAAGTCTGTGGGGATGATGAAATGATTGAATGGGAAAAACACTGAAAATAGTAAGGTAAGAAAACTGGATGGAAAAAACAAGATATTTCTGAAGATCTGTCTGAACGGCAGAGAATAATCAGGAATACTTGGACAACAAGGGATTAAGCATGTACTTGAACCCCAGGGTACAGGGTTCGATTCCCACGGAAGGAAAAAACTCTACTAGTGAGGGGAGTAGAGAAGATCATGAGGTGGCAGTGCCGAGATTGCCTTGCGAGGGGCCCGGGCTGTTACAAAAAAGGCGCCTTTTTATGTAACAGCCCGGGCCCCTCGTAAGGCAATCCCGGCACTGCCACCTCACGATCTTCTCTACCCCCTCACTAGTAGAGTTTTTGCATTCCGTGGGAATCGAACCATGTACCCTGGGGTTCAAGTACATGTTCATTTCATTCCCACTACCAATTGAGCTAGTTGTAACACCCCAAATTTGATTATGAGTAATTGTTGCCTATTTGAGGATATATGATGATTTTGGCAAATAGGTGGTTATGTGGCCCGATGCATTACGGTGAAATTATTTTAATAATATTAATAATAAGAATAATAATCATGTAGCATTATTCGAAATTATTGTTTATTATTTAATAATTATAGAAATGGGAGTGTGGAGGTTATGTTGGTCATTTGAGAGTATAAGGAGTAATTTAATATAATATGAATAATTAGTGTATTATTAATTAATTATAATTATTTCATAAAAATATTGAATAAAGGGTAAGGTGGTCTTTATGAGAAAAAGTAAGGATAAGTGGGGAAAAACCTAAACTGGGATAATTTTACCCAAATAGCAGAACACGATCAAAAGTTCTCACTTTTCGTGTTTTTGGTGAAGAAGAGCTCTGAGGAAAGGAAAAGAGGAGAGAAAACTCAGAGTCAGGAAGTTACAAAGAACCTTGGTGAAGAATATCAATCGGCGGAATTCTCTAAGGTATGAGGAGTTTTCATAATCTATTATAATTATATAGGAATTGGTTTATGAATAGATTAAGTTTTGTATGATTTTGGTGATTGTTAGGTTTGATGACAAATATTGAGTTATAAGAGTATGAATTGGTGAATTAGGATTGATAAGATGATTTAGAATGGTGTGTTTGATGTTTGAATTGATATATTGTTGTTGTATATGATTAATTTTGATTGGTAAGAAGTTTTGGGTTGCATTGGAATGAATTCGTATGAAAAATTGAGGTATTTTGGTGTAGAATTCGTAAAAACAGCAGAAAACTGCTTATGTACAGGTGTTAACCGGTTAACCATAGGTGTTAACCAGTGAAAAATATGCGTTTTGGGCGAAAAAATGAGGCGTTAACTGGTTAACGCTATAGGTTAACCGGTTAACACTGTAACAATGGCACTTTTATTTTGAAAAATTCATAACTTTTGATCCGTAACTCCGATTTAGGTCCCGTTTGAAGCGTCAGAAAGCTAACGATACCAACTTTAATTTGATGAAATAAAATGAGTGAAGTGAGACATTTTTAAATGATGAATATTTAGGAAAATTTGAATTGGTTTTATGATTATAAGCATAATTTTATTGAAAGTTGATGATTTGATGTTGTTGATGAAGGAAGTTATTTTGTTGTATTGTTGGAATAAGTTTTATGATTAAAAACATGATTTATATTGCAAATTGATGATTTGTTGTTATTTACAAAAGAAGTTGGTTTTTTGTATTGTTGAAAATTGGTTTCATGCTTATAAACATGATGTTATTGTGAATTGAGGATTTGTCGATCTTGATGAGCGAAACTGTTTTATTATCTCGATGGTCATAAGAGTTGTTTTGTTGTATTATCGATAAAGAAGTATTATCGATGTGTTTTCTTGATGAAAGAAATGATTACTTGATGTTTGAATTGCTGGGTGTGAAATGAATGATGCGCATTTGATTTCTCGATGAATTTTTACGATGTAACGCATCATTGCATTTCATGACATTCTGTCGCTCCCAAAAGATGGGAATGGCCCAAATAAAGGTACAGACGCGAACGGTCGGCGAGAGGTAACAATGAAACCACACAGCAGTGAACTCACTGGAGATGAATAGAGTCGCCAGCTAGGCATTTTTATCCCAGAGGAAAGGTAATGCTGCATAGACCTAGAAAAAGATGGATAAGACGGTTGCGAACCAGAGAGACTGAGAAAGGGGGTTGGTTACAACCTGGGAAGGTATTAGCACCCAGATTGTCCGTCGTACTCGACGGGATCCACGCTTAAAAGATTTGTGTTTTAAAGGGGTAGTGTCAGTGCAATTTGTGCGTAAAGGAGCTGGAAAAGAATGTACAGGTGTCAGTGTAAAAGAAGTGTGAGGTGTATATATGATGTGTCAGTGTAAGGAACAAGAATGAAATGCTCAAGAATATGAGGCTAAAAGAATAAAGCTGGAAAGAGGGGGAATATACAGAGACTTTTGTTCGATAACTGTTAAGTTATGCCTACGTATCCTCTCGTGCAATGAGGAAGTCAGAACACCGTAGTTCGATCCAAAGAGACTGAAAGATGAATTGACTGATGAACTGCTTGCTTGTCTATTGCTCAAGTGTGTGACCTGTCTGGCTCAGGTGCAAACTGTCTTGCATTAGACGGAAGAAGCGAGTTCTCGTTTATGAGTGAAGGTGATGAGAAAAGAATCCTGAAGGAGACGACTATTGTTTGTTTTTTGTGTTTTCAGTCTTTTATTGTTTTTGAAAGTTTGTCATAAGATAATGAGCTTAAGCCTAAACCAATGGATTTAGTAAACTCATCACATCTACCCTCTGATTAGGGGTAATGAGAGTACCTTAAGTGTGAAGTCAGATTCTCACACTTAATCACCTTTGGTGTAGGGTTAAGATCATTAACCTACTTGTGATTATTTAGATATTTTTGGTGTTTTTGTTTAGTGTTGAGTAATGAGATTAAGCCATAATCAGGGATTAAACAGACTCATTACACCATCCTAATAGAAGGATAATAGATGAGAATGTTTAAGCTGAGAAAAGCTCCTCAACTTAATCCATGATTAGGGATTAACCCCATGACAAAACAAGCCTTTGATTAAGTGGATTTTATTTAATGGTATGATGATGAAATGTTTTTAGGGTTTGTAAGACAACTTGAGGGGGACTTGTCCATTAACACTAGGGTTAGTCCTTCTTAACCAATTAAGGAAGAATTAGAACCCTAATGCAAGGCCCAAGTTACAAGTGTGATGTCTTGATGATTATTAAGTGGATTGATTAAAGGAATTAAACACATTAAGGGTTTAACACTTAGGATTAAAGTTATACATTCCATCCTAATAGAAGGATGCAGGCATAAGCTTAACCACAAAGCCTTAAAGCCTTTAGGGTTTAACCCCTGATTATGAGATGAGAAGAGAAGACTCAAAAGAGACACAAAGGTAAAACTAAGAGGGGAGACTAAACAAAACCCTAATCATTGTCATACATGGTTGTTCCTAAGGTTTGTGAGGTTTTCAAGATAAGTCTTCAATGGAACCACCAGGAAGCAGATGAAAAGATCAGGAGAAGCAAGGTAACTTGCTTCACTTAAGAAGTCAAGTCACTTGAAGAAAGAAAGTGAGAAGAAGAAGAATGAGTAAGCTCAATCTCAAACACATGTAAAAATGCAGCAAGAATGCATAAGAGAGATGAAGAGAAGTTATGAGAAGTGAAGGCAAATTCACTTCTCAAAGCCACTTACCACCTGAAAAGTTAGAAAAGAAATGCAATGCAATGCAAAATGGGATGGAATGGCATGATGAGAAACAAAACCAGAAGCACATACATGATGTTAATGATGCTATGAGATGTTACAAACATGAAACAACACATGGGGATGATCATACAAACTTATGGATGCAAATGAAACAAGCTAAGGAGCAATGAACATACATTAAAAGTTATGAAATGCAAATGACATACAACATGGGAAATGGAAGATGAAATGATCAAACATGCTTTCAATATGTCTTATGATGTTAAATGAATCACATGGAGGCATAAAATGTCATGGCAAGTCAAGGTATGAGTGCAAATGCAAGATGGATGCATATGGAAGCCCAAATTAGGGTTTATGATCCATGCATCAAACACAAACCAAAATCATAAGCAAACATCAATATAAAAAATTGAAAATGCATTCAAAGGATCCCTAATCCTATACTAACTCACTGCCCAAAGGAAAAGTTCCAACTCTTAACCTAATTCAAGATATGATTTTCCTAAGTTTCCTAGGGTTTTAGGGTTCCTTAACAAGAAAAATGCCAAACAAATGGAAAATGAAAGATCAAATCATGGCCATTTAATCCTACAAACTACATGATATTCTAAACACAATGCAAAAAGAATCAAAGTCCAACTCTTTATGGTTAGGCAGAAGTGATTTTTGGAAGTTTGGATCAAAATAATGCATCAAAATGATTTTAATTCCATGGAAAATTCTCAAAATGCATCAAGATCAAAAAATAAATTTGGTTTGAGGGTTGGACAATGTTTCTAAATGTTTTTAAATGTTTCATGAATTTTTTGGTGATTTTTAAATAATATAAAAGTATTTTTAATTAATTAATTCTCATTAATTAATTAAAAAGAAACTTTTAAATATTTAAAAATACTTTTTTAATGCTAAAAATGAAAATAAATATATTTTTGTGTTCTGAAATTAAATAATAACTTGTATAAAAAATTTCAGAATTTTTAAAGTATTTTTGCTATTTTTAATAAATTGGATAAATTAAGTATGAAACAAATAAAATAAAAATGAAATTAAATGGGAAAAAGAGAAAGTCAGCCAATCTAATGGCTGAGATTCAAACCCAGGGACGCGGGAGCTGACTGCACGCGCGAACGGACGGACCAAATTCAAACTGACTTAATTACACTTAACCCTAATTAAACAAACCCTAATGACTTTCAGACGACCGGAACACTGTTCCGGCCGTCTTCTCCGGCTAGGTCATCTCCCAATCTCTCTCAATACGCCATGAAAACATGCCAAACTCTCCAGAATCAAAGCTTAACTCATTCTAAACAAGATTCAAGCAACAAAAATCATTTATTTCAACACACAAACAAGATTCGAATCAAACATCAAAAACTGTCAAAATTTCAGAAACATCATACAACCTCATTTCTCCATCTTTTTCAAAAGTAACAAGTTCAGAGAACTCAGGGAAGCATGCTTTATCATTTAGAAACTTAAAAAGCAAGTTCTGGAAAAAAAGTTCATGAAGCTACCTGAGATTGAGCTTTCGATTCAGGAGCTTTCTGGCTTGTTCTTTGGCTCAAACAAGTCCCAATGATCTTCCTTTGAAGCTTTTGACACTTAGTTGGAGTTTGTGTAGCCTCTAGAGCAAGTTGGCAGGAGCTCAGGCCAAGGGAATGAGAAAATCGTATTTGTGATGTGGGAGGTTTCAGGCCAAAACAATGGTTGGTTTGTGATCAGTGAAGTGAGTTGAGATTGTTTGTGAAGTTTGTTTTTGTGTTTGAGGCTTGTGGGGAGAGTTTCGAAGAAAAATGCAAGTTGGAGTGAGTTTGTGAATGCTGAGTTCTAGTGTGTTTTCAGGCTTGCCTCTTGTGTGGTTTTGCTTGCAATTTGTTTGTATAAACAATGCTTATTGGTCAGATGACATGACATGTGCTTTATTGATTGGTATGGTGGCTTTTGCAAAATGTCAACTTTGTGTAAGAGAAGGCATGGGTCTTGTTCTAGCCAAGTACAAGGGCTGTGGGCTGCGCAGCATGGTGAGGGGAAAGGCTAGGGTGGTTCAGCATCCAAGGCAGCAAGTGGATGAGGAGTGATCATGAGCTTTTGCAACTTGACTTTGCTTTTGCTTTTTATGAAAATATCTTGCTCCAAAGGCCAAACAAATGAGAAAATCTTGGCCCATTCTGATTTTTAGGTCACATGTGATGTTTGTGTAATGGTTTGACATCAATTAGAAGTCACAAATTGCCTTGATACAAGATTTTGCAAGTTTTCCATTTGGTGCATAACTTGAAATTTAGTGATTTTTGCCAATTTTGACAAACCATAACTTTTGATCCAAAATGAATTAGGTCATGTTCTTGTACTTTTTGAAAAGGGAAAGATCTAATCTACAACTTTCATGACCAAAGTTTTTCCATTTGAAGCATTTTTGGATCAAAAAGTAAGGATTGAAAAGTTGCCTAAAATGACAAATTCCTTGAAAGTCAAACTTGCCCCAAAAAGTCAACTTTGCAAAAACATGAAATTCTTGAATTTTGTAAACTTCCAACTTCTTCTATGATCAAATAAAAATCATATGCACTCAAAATGATGAAGATCACCCCTTGGTTGGGTCATTTGGGGTCTCAGATGCCCTGATTTTGCACTGACTTGTCTGAAAAGTCAACTCTTGATCAGATGACTTCCCCATGGAATTTCTTCATGAAAATTGATGTGCATACTCCCTATATCATATGGAGACCAATAGAAACAAGAATGACCAAAAAATTTGGAGTTATAGCCTCTGAAACCAAAACCCTAATTTCAGGTCATCTGTGTAGTCAAGCCGGCTCTGCTTCCACACCATTTCCAGTTCTTGTGATTCTTTGACATTCTTGACTTTGAGAGGATATAATATGATACTTGAACACATATGGATCCCTTTGAAGTGATTGATGACCTTTGGAGTGGCTCAAGAAGCTCTTGGATTGCTCAGATCACAAACCCTAGATGCAGATGACTTAGAACCAATGCAATGAATCAAAAATGTGGTATGAGATGCTATGATTGTGTTTATGCATATGAAATGATCACAAGCCATGGTGTGAATGGGTGAGGGCAAATTTGGGGTGTTTACAGCTGCCCCTATTCAAACATGAGTTAGTTGTGCAGGATGTAGGCAACGGCTTAACAGGCGAACAAGATAACTTGTGGTTGAATACCAAAGACAGTCCAAAATTTGCACTCACTGAATGAAGAAGAAAAGGGATATAGATTGTAAAAGAAAGTAAAGTATATTGTAAAGTGTGGGCGACGGAGGACGACCGTCGAGCAGAGGACGACTGTTGGGTAAAGGGCAATGACGGGGACGGCCGACATGCTGGAAAGGTGCGGGAAATAAAGCGATGACGGGGACGGCCGACATGCTGGGGATAAAAGGAAATATTGATGGGGACGGCCACCAAGTTCACAAAGTAAAGTAACCAACGATGGGGACGGCCATCGGGATAAACTGAAAGGAAAAGGGACCACGACGGGGACGGCCATCGGGTTAAAGAATAAATGAAACAACAGATGATGAGGTACGGTCATCAAAGGTGAAGGACGATCATCAAGAGGTGGAGGATGACCACCTAGCAGGGTACGGCTGCCGAATATCACGACATAGGACGAATGTCGGATGAAAACAACGATGGGGATGGCCATCGGATGAGCATGATGGAGGACGACCATCAAGAGGTGGAGGACGACCACCTAGCAGGGGACAGCTGCTCTCAGGGTTTGTCATGACATAGGATGAATGTCAGATAACCAAAATCAACAATGGGGACGGCCATTGGATAAAGTGATGAAGGAAGATCATCAAGAGGTGGAGGACGACCACCTAGCAGGGGACGGCTGCTAAATATCACGACATAGGACGAACGTCGGATAGAAAAGATCAACGATGGGGACGGCCATCGGATGAGCATGATGAAGGACGATCATCAAGAGGTGGAGGACGACCACCTAACAGGGGACGACTGCTCTCGAATGTCAGATAAAAGAAAATTTGATTTGTTGGCGATCTATTGGGGGATAGTAAACACGGACGAGTGTTTTCACCCAAGAAACAAAAGGTATAAGTGTTTAGATGTTGTGTATAGATTAAGGATGTGGACGAGCATCCCTAAGGCTACGATACGGACGAGTATCGGGTAGAAACAAATACTGACACGTGTTCAGAGATGATGATACGGACGAGTATCAACTGGTTAACAGAGAACACGGACGAGTGTTGAATCTGAAAGGACTCTTCTGGGGAATAGTAGACACGGACGAGTGTCTATATTCAAGAAACAAAAGTTTTTGACACAGTGTATGGATTAAAGATGCGGACGAGCATCCTTAAGACTATGATACGGACGAGTATCATGTAGAAACAAACACTTGATGCCTATTCTGAGATGATGGTACGGGCGAGTACCAACTGGTTAACAAAGAACATGGACCAATGTTGAATCTGTGGGGATAGTAAGTATGAGTGGTGTATAGACAGGTATTTAAACTGTTGGGGAGAGTGATACGGACGAGTATCAAAAGGAGAAAAGTGTGATATGAACAAGTATCTGATATACAAAGTGTAGGAGACTGCGCTGGGGATATGACACAGACGGGTGTCAAAGGATTATCATATGTAAGTATATGTGAGTGCAAAGAGGACATCTTTGGCTTTCTGCTGGGGTTATGACACAGACAGGTGTCAAAAAGGTACCCGTAGTGCGGGTGGTTTTGTTTGTAAGGAGTGCTCGGGCGACTTTAATGGGGAGTGATGACACGGACGGGTGTCAAAGGGAGTATATATACTGGTGTTTGTGAATGTGAGGCGACTTCTTTTGCTGGGGAATCTCCGCTGGGGAATTTTGGGGGGAGTTTTTTGTATACTGTTGAAATGTCATTATTTACAGGTGTTGATTCAAAACATGGCTTATGATTATGCTATATGTTTGGTTTTTTGCCGTAATGCTCCGTATTAGACGGAATGCTACGCTTTATGGGTGAATATGATGCGAATGCTATGATTATGCAAAAGGTACCAAACCGGGACTCGGATCCCGTCGCTACGAAGATCTTCGACCGATCTGTCTGAAATGGGCATCCCAGCTGGGGGTGAGATCACTGGTAGATCTGATGAGATGCTATTGCCTGGGGAGATAGGTCATTGATAGACCTATCCTTGTACTGGGGGACCCAGCTGGGGTTCGAAGAAGCTTTCTTCACTCTGTTGTGATTCTTCAGGCACTGCTCTTTCTGGATAGAGGCTGAGACTCTGTGGGGAGATGGTTCCCTGACTTTTGTACTCTGCTGAGGATGAAATGGCAACTCGGCTGGGGAGAAAGAGAGATCACTGAAAGATCTCCCTAGAGGTTCTGTTGAGGAGGATTTTTGACTCAGCCGGGGATATGGGCGCCTTCTGGTACTGTTCTGTGGGAAAAACGATGCCTGGCAACTTTGATGGGGAGAAGTAATAAGTGGCAAATCAGCTGGGGGCCAGGCACTTTGGGTGCTAAGGCTGAGTGTTGATTTGTCAGCTTTCTGGAGTGAAGCTTTCGTGCCCCAAGTTACATTCTGGATACCTGCAATCCTGCAAAGATAGGGAAACGCACAAGTAATCCTGAGGTATCCTTTACTGGATTCCGTCATAGGAGTTTAGACACTTCTGAGAGTAAGTATATTTCCTGCAAGCATGTGATTTTATTATATCTTTTGAAGACGAGCATCTGTATTTATGCAATCAAACTTTTGGAGACATCAGACATTTTGCAAATAAAAATAAAAATGGACGAGACGAAACGTGACTGAAAATCCGATTTTATTAATTCATGTGCCCTGAATTGGCAAGATACAGTCAAAGAAACAAATCTCCTAAAATGAGGAGATTGTTACAAATTGAGAAACAAAATGCTGGCAATGTGGACGACGCTTTAAGGAGCTTCCTCTTTCACTATGACTCGTATGACTGTTGATGTTCTTCTCGTCTTGCTTTCTGAAGAAGGCTGATTCTGATTGAAGCTCGATCCTTTCGAAACTTACCAAGTTGTAAGTGATACAGACGAATTCAGAGTGTAGTTGTTCGCTTATTCCCTAGTTTTGCATGGATCGCCCTTTCGGGTTTTCAATCCATCGGGATACCCATTTTTGCCTGAGTTGTCCAATGCGGCTTTTCAACTCAGCGGGTGTACACATCTTTTGTTTATTTTCCCTTATTTTTGCCCGAGTCTTTTATTCTGTTTTTGACTCGCCGGGATGCCCTATTTTTGCCTGGACTTACATTCTGTTTTTATGTCCAGCGGGTCATTTTTATGCGAAGTATTTTTTAACTGCATCTGAATTCACAGGGGATGGGAAGTCTTCACCATCCATAGTGCTGAGCATCAGTGCTCCACCAGAGAAAACTTTCTTTACTATGAATGGTCCTTCATAATTTGGAGTCCATTTGCCCCTGTGGTCTGTATGAGGAGGGAGGATTCTTTTCAGCACAAGATCTCCTACTTGGTACTCTCGGTGCCTGACTTTCTGATCGAAGGCTTTCTTCATTCTCTTCTGATATAACTGCCCATGACAGATTGCAGCCAATCTTTTCTCTTCAATCAGACTCAGTTGCTCATATCGGGACCTGACCCATTCTGCTTCGTTCAGCTTAACATCCATCAATACCTGTAGGGAGGGTAATTCAACTTCAACCGGTAGGACTGCTTCTATACCATATACAAGCTGATACGGTGTTGCCCCAGTGGATGTTCTGATTGATGTGCGGTACCCATGCAAGGCAAATGGTAACATTTCATGCCAGTCTTTGTAGGTGACTACCATCTTTTGCACAATCTTCTTGATATTCTTATTAGCTGCCTCAACAGCGCCGTTCATCTTTGGTCTGTAAGGAGAAGAATTGTGGTGTTGAATCTTGAAGTCCCGGCATAGCTCTGCCATCATTTTGTTGTTCAAGTTGGAACCATTATCAGTAATGATTCGCTCGGGAACTCCATATCGACAGATGATATCTTTCTTCAGAAATCTGGCTACCACTTGTCTTGTAACGTTTGCATAGGAAGCTGCTTCGACCCATTTGGTGAAATAGTCAATGGCGACCAGGATGAATCTGTGACCATTTGAAGCAGTCGGTTCAATCTTGCCAATAATGTCAATGCCCCACATAGCAAAGGGCCAGGGTGAAGACATCACATTCAAAGGATTAGGAGGCACATGCACCTTATCCGCATAAATCTGGCATTTATGGCATTTTCTGGCATAGGCACAACAGTCGGCATCCATTGTGATCCAGTAATAGCCTGATCTCAGCAACTTCTTGGCCATGGCATGCCCTCCAGCATGGGTACCAAAGGATCCTTCGTGCACTTCATGCATTAACGAGTCTGCTTCTGTCTTATCAACGCATCTGAGGAGCACCATATCAAAGTTTCTCTTGTACAGGGAACCGTCGGTGTTCAGGAAGAAACTGACAGCAAGCCTTCTCAAAGTCTTCTTATCATTGGAAGATGCCCCAGGTGGGTATGTCTGATCCTCCAAGAAGCACTTAATGTCATGGAACCAAGGCTTATCATCTTTGACAATGTCTGCTGCGAACACATATGCTGGTCTGTCAAGTCTGGACACTGAGATTTGAGGTACAAAGATGGCGGTCTGAACTTTGATCATGGACGAAATGGTAGCCAGAGCATCTACAAACTGATTCTCGTCTCGAGGGATATACTCAAGCTTGACTATTGTGAAGAAAGTCAATAACCTCCTTGTATAATCCCTATAAGGTACCAGATGATCTTGGTGGGTGTACCACTTGCCGTTGGTTTGATTGATTACCAGAGCTGAATCTCCGAACACGGTCAATGTCTTGATCCTGAGGTCAATGGCTTCCTCGAGAACCATAATGCAAGCTTCGTATTCAGCTTTGTTGTTAGTGCAGTTGAAGGTAAGTTTTGCCGAAAAAGGCATGTGAACTCCCTTAGGTGTAATGAGTACTGCACCAACACCACGACCATTCATATTAACAGCCCCATCAAACATCATAGTCCATTCTTCTTCCGGGTTGGGCCCTTCAGTGTGCATAGGCTCTTCATGATCTTTTGCTTTTATGAACATGATGTCTTCATCAGGGAAGTCAAATTTCATAGGCTGGTAATCATCAATGGGTTGCTCAGCAAGATATTCAGACAATACACTGCCCTTGATGGCTTTCTGAGATGTGTACTGGATGTCATATTCCGTGAGGATCATTTGCCATCTTGCAACCCGTCCGGTAAGAGCTGGCTTCTCAAATATGTACTTAACTGGGTCCATCTTTGAGATCAACAATGTAGTGTGGGTCAACATATACTGTCTCAGTCGGCGAGCAGCCCACGCTAAAGCACAGTAAGTTTTCTCGAGCAGTGAATAACGTTGTTCACAGTCGGTAAACGTTTTGCTTAGGTAGTATATTGCATACTCTTTTCGACCAGACTCGTCATGCTGGCCCAGCACACACCCCATTTACTCTTCTAATACTGTCAAGTACATTATCAGAGGTCTTCCTTCAACTGGAGGCATAAGGATTGGAGGTTCTTGCAAGTATTCCTTGATCTTGTCAAAAGCCTTCTGACAGTCTTCGTTCCACCTGACCGTCTGTTCTTTTCTCAACAATTTGAACAAGGGTTCGCAGGTTGCTGTAAGGTGAGATATGAACCGTGAGATGTAGTTCAATCTACCTAGAAACCCTCGAACTTCTTTCTCAGTTTTTGGTGCAGGCATCTCTTGAATGGCTTTGACTTTGTCGGGGTCAACTTCAATCCCCTTCTCGCTCACAATAAATCCCAGCAGCTTACCGGATCGCACCCCAAATGTGCACTTGTTGGGGTTCAACTTCAGTTGGTACCTCCTCAGACGCTTGAACAACTTTAGCAGATTTACCAGATGGTCTTCTTCAGTGAGGGACTTGGCAATCATGTCATCCACATAACACTCGATTTCTTTATGGATCATATCGTGGAATAATGTTACCATAGCTCGTTGATACGTCGCACCGGCATTCTTGAGCCCAAATGGCATTACCTTGTAGCAGAACGTGCCCCAGGGTGTGATGAAGGTTGTCTTCTCCATGTCTTCAGGTGACATTTTGATCTGATTGTATCCTGAAAATCCATCCATGAAGGAGAATACCGAGAACTGAGTCGTATTATCCACCAGTACATCAATGTGAGGTAAAGGGAAGTCATCTTTCGGGCTGGCCCTGTTCAGATCCCGGTAGACAACACACATTCTTACTTTGCCGTCTTTCTTAGGCACAGATACTATATTAGCAACCCATGGTGGATAGCTAGTTACGGCAAGGAACCCGGCGTCCCATTGCTTTTGCACCTCTTCCTTGATTTTCATTGCCATGTCTGGGCGAGTACGGCGCAGTTTCTGTTTAACCGGTGGGCATTCTTCTCTTAAAGGCAGCTTGTGCACAACAATGTCGGTATCCAACCCTGGCATATCTTGATAAGACCAAGCAAACACGTCCACATATTCTTGAAGCAGGTCAATCAGTTGTCTCTTCACTGAGTCTTGTAGGCAGGCCCCGATTTTAACTTCTTTCACGTCTTCATCTGTACCAAGATTGATCGTTTCAACCTCCTCCTGGTGAGGAGTGATAATCTTTTCCTCTTGTCTTAACAACCTGGCTAGATCTTCAGGAAGCTCATATTCTTCTTCAACCCCTTCATCAGCTTGATTGATCGGATTGTCAAAGTCATACGAAGTCATAGTCGTGCTGTTGTCGGTACTGTCTGGAAGGCACACTCTGCAAGGGTTCAGTTTGTTCATTTTAGTGATTTGATTTTAATCTTGTTTAGAAAAGTGAAATAAAGTTGTCATTTTGAAAACACTGCCATTTATTTTTGTACAAAAAGAAAAAAAATGGAAAAACAGTGAGCGGAAAAAAAAAGACTCATTTGCAAAAGATGTCTGATATTTCATTGATTAATCTTGTTGCACAAAAATTACAGATGGCCCGATTACAAAATGAGTCTTGTCATCTTGGGCAAGATGCAAGACTTTGATGCATGCTATAAAATACAGGAAATAATAATTACTCTGCATGAGTAACTCTTATAATTTCCTGGGAAGACCAGTTCGAGATACTGCTCCCCGGGATCTTTGGACGGATCCAACTCTCCAGGTTGCGGTCGCTTTCATCCTCGTCTTCCAAATTGTTGACAGCATCAGGGGTGAGCATCCCCCCACTAACAAAGTTGGGCTCTTTAGCAGCCTCTGCTTGATCTTGTTGAGTTGGTTTGTAACCCAACCCAAATCTATCCTCTTTCTTCTCCACAGGTAGCAATTTGCCCCAGCCTTGGGCAGTTCCCTCTTCAACAACCTTCCAGGCTTGTTGGTATGATGTCATTGAGGTTCCAGGCACAGCGGATGTTTCATTTATGTTCAAGGCCTCAAACCATTGACTCATTGTTTCGTGGATCTCCCCATCCATCTCAATGTATTTGTATGTAGCCAGATGGCTAACAAAAATATCCTCCTCTCCGCAGATAGTAACGACTTGACCCTCCCACTCGAATTTTAACTTCTGGTGAAGGGTTGAGGTCACGGCGCCAGCGGCGTGAATCCATGGCCTACCCAATAGACAGCTGTAGGCAGGCTGTATATCCATCACGTAGAAGGTCGTTTTGAAAGTTTGTGGGCCAATCGTTATAGGCAACTCAATTTCCCCCAGAACCGATCTCTTAGAACCATCAAAGGCTCTCACTACCAGGTTGCTGGGACGCAATTCCAATCCGTCATACTCTAGCTTCACAAGGGCTTTTTTCGGTAAGACATTGAGGGATGATCCTGTGTCTACCAGCACATGGGAAAGAACTGCACCTTTACATTCCATGGTAATGTGCAAAGCCTTGTTATGATTGCGGCCTTCCGTAGTCAAATCAGTGTTGGTGAACCCTAGTCCATGACTAGCATTAACATTTCCAACCACCGCTTCCAACTGATTGACGGTGATCTCTTCAGGCACATAAGCTGCGTGCAAGACTTTTAGTAGTGCGTTCCGATGAGCTTCGGAGCACATGAGCAATGATAGGATTGAGATCTTGGAAGGCGTCTGGTGAAGCTGATCCACTATTTTGTAATCACTTTTCTTGATGATTCTCATGAATTCATCAACTTCTTGATCAAAAGGTGTTTTTAAAGCTTCCTTAACAATCTGCTCTTCTTGCACCAAGCTCTTACCTTTTGCCTTGGCAGCAGCTTCTGCTTCGGCAGTGGGCCTTTGAGTTTGTGGAGCAAAGAGACGTCTGCTTCGAGTGAAGCCTCCGCCTCCTCCCACATTGTCTATTTGTGGAGCAGGGGTTGATGTTTCAAGAGTGATTTTCTGTCCTCCGCAGTATAGATCAGATCCGTAATGCCAGGGGATGGCATTACTGCTTTCATAAGGTACTGGCCCAGGTACTGTGACAGTGACTGGGCTGATGGCAGCTGCAGAAGGGACTGTGATAGTCTGTGGATCATAGTATATTGTGACCGGTGCTCTTATGGGAGTGGCATTTTGTGAGTTGTAGGCAGAATCATTTTCAGGATCATAATAAATCGTAACTGTGGAGACACTTGCTGCTGAAGTTGTAGGAGACATTGTTGGAAGGATGGGTGTTGTTGTTGTAGGAGTTTCTGAATGGAGTGGTGCTGAAGTTGTAGAAGGGATGTTTGCTGATATTTGGTCCGTTGAAAGAACAGATGAAGCACTTGTTGATGAGATTGAAGAGTTGCTTGGAACAATGGTTATTGTATTTATAGGAATTGTTGCTGATGAAGTTGCTGGGTTGGTAGGAATTGATGTTTTGATTTGAAGCAGGCCACTCTAGATGAGACCATTTATGCCATCTCTCAAGTTATCACAACCATTCACTGAAATGTTGCAATAAGCACACCCTAAATCGCATCCCGGGAACATTTGGCATTCGAGGAGTTGAGCTTTGATCTCTACCAACGGTGTCCGAATCTGACCCACACTGGTTATTAAGTAAGACGGCTTGTCTTCTTCAATAGCATTGATTCTGGGACCTCCGTGGTTTAGCATAGGGTTCTTGTTAACATTCGGTGTTGGTGCAAAATTCAGAGCCTTAGAGTCTACCAAGTCTTGTACCTTCATGTGCAAAGCTCTGCACTTTTCTGTACTATGGCCAGGTGCATTTGAATGAAAAGCACATCTGGCGTTTGAGTCATAATTTCTAGGCAAACTGGCAGGATCTGGAGGTGCCAACGTCCTTAGCTCAACCAAGTTGAGTTTCAGGAGTTGTGGCAGTAATGTGGCATATGGCATAGGGATCGGATCGATCACCCTATTGGCCTGAGAAGGTCTCTGTTGGAATGGTCTTTGCTGATTGTTGTTGTTGGTGTTGTTGTAATTTCTCTGAGGAGGATACTGAGTTTGCTGTTGATAATTTTGTTGCTGTGGTTGATAAACTGATTGTGGATGAACTGGAGCGGGAATGGTGACTGCTGCCACAGACCTATGAACATATTGGGGTCTGCCTCTGCTGGCATGGATAGCATTGGTCTCACCAGTTCTTCTTGGGCCCACAAAAGGCTTCCTTGAGTTGTTGGAAGAGCTTGCACCGTTGTCAGAAATCTTGCCCATCTTTAACAGGCTCTCAATTCTCTCCCCGGCTATAACGACATCTGCAAAGCTGGTAGAAGAGAAAGCGGCCAGCCAGTCAATGTATGTTCCTTGGAGGGTGTTCATAAACATATCTGCCATCTCCCTCTCGGACATAGGTGGCTGGACAGCAGCATCCAGCTGCCTCCACCTTTGGGCGTACTCGCGGAAGCTTTCCCTGGATGACTGCGACATCCCCATCAGGAGGGTCCTGTTGGGTGCCATATCCAAATTATACTGGTATTGTCTGATGAAGGCCTCTGCCAAGTCTTTCCAACACCTGATGGTTGCTCTAGTCAGATGGGAGTACCATTCCCTTGAAGCTCCCGTTAAGCTATCCTCAAAATAAAACATCCATAGCTTCTCGTCCATGGTATATGCTTTCAACCTTCCCAAAAAGGATTGTAAGTGGGTCCGTGGGCAGGAAGTCCCGTTGTACTTTTCAAAACAAGGAGGCTTAAACTTATGGGGAATCCTGACCCCGTCCACTAAGCCCATGTCCATAACATCAAAACCTAAAGAGTTTTGAGACTCCAAGGACCTTAATTTTTCAGCAATTTCCTCCAGCCTTCTGTCATAGGCTTCTTCCCCATCACCCATTACTGTGAACTGATCCTCCTGGGGGTCTTCTTGCAGCACTCTACCTGCAGTGGCAGTCCCTTGAACATTAGCAGGAATGTTGATCTCTGGATGAAGGTGGGGTCCAAATACAGGGGGGTTGACATGGGGTTGGACCCTTTCATTGTTGCTTGTGCCAGCAGTCCATATATGGGGATCTTCCTGATTCTGCCTTTCCACCATTGCTCTCAATCTTTCTTGGCTCTGAGCCATATTGTTCATCACTTCCATAAACTGCGTCATCTGAGTTCTCATTTCCAATCTTTCGTTGGCCATTTGGTTTCTGACCTCTGCAAGGTCCTGTTGTACCTGATCCATTTGTATGCCCGGAAGGTTGTTACGGGTTGGATATCGGTGTGGACGGTTGAGTGGAAATACCCGGCGTCGCGCAATAGTTCCTGAGATTCACAACAGAGTTAGTAACAATAAAACAAAAACTTGCAAAACAAAAACAAAAGGTCAGCATGCAATGCAGTATGCTTATTTGTTTCCAAGGTATCCGGCTTGGCACTTGGTTTTGACCCTTCCAGACCCTTTGAAGATACTGTTGATGTTGCTTGAAAAGAACTTAAATGGAACAAACTGATACATATATTACAAGAAATTAAATGATACATAGTTTGTTTCTTACAAATCATGCCCTCTGAGGGGTCAAAAATACAACATAAGAAATAAAAGTACATGAAATGAAAGCAACAACAAGCAAAAGTCAGACACCAAGACCAAACTCATCCTCCTGAACTTCCTTGAGAAGTGCTTCAGTCACAGGATCAGCTGGTCGCTCCGTGAGATTCCTGATAAGGAGGTTCCGGGTAGTAACAGCTGCAGTTAGCTTCTTGTGTTGACTCTGGTCCTTTGACCTCTTCACTCCAGCTCTGATCTTCAGCTCTGATATCTCCCTCTGGGCTGCTACCAGGGCTTCCTGCTGCTCTTTTGCACTAGCTTCCAGCTGCTCTATCTTGTCCTGAGTCCTCTTATCTTCCAGAGTACGAGCTTCGGTGATCCTGACCCACCTAGCTTGACTCTCCTTCAGATACAAGTCTGTCCTGGCTTTCTGGAACTGGGCTTCCTTGCAAGCATTCTTCAGGATTTGCTCTCCAGCCCTAGACTTCTTGATGTAATCCTCAGACCTCTCAATTTTAGCCAGATGCTCCAACCTCAACTTTTCCAACCTTTCAATATCCAATCTACCATCACTCCTCTCCCAGAGGGTCTTCTGCAGAGCCTGAGTCAACTTCTCATTTCTCTCTTTCAAACTCTCAAACTCCTCTAAGCTAATTGTGGCAGGAGGTGGTGCTGAGGATGATCCAGGCATATCCTCCATGGTAAAGGGCATCCCAGAAAATTGAGCCCTGGCATGGGACCACTCATAATATTGTGCTGATGCCACATTGTTGCACTTCCCCAGAATGGTCACTCCTTTAGTTTGAACATTGTCCCAGGCCCAGGCTGCCTGCCTGACAATAGCCAGACTAGGCTTGTTCTCACAGTAAAGAGTCTCAGCCAAGTCTTGTGCCTTAGGAGTGTGGACTAGTGCATAGCCCAGTTGTCTTTTGAACAGCAGAGGGTTGTAATTAATGCAACCCTTAACTCCTATCAGGGGCACATTGGGAAAATGCCCACAACTGGTAATGATATCCCTGCCCTTGGTGCTTTAAGTGCACCACCTGATATCAGCTGAAGTCAAAGCAGTGAGTCTTCTAGCCCAGTTTCTCTGCTGATGAGGATTCAAAAATGCATCTGTCTTGGGCAAATGCTTGAGAATCCAAGTATGGAACAAAGGGGCACAACACCTCACTAATCTTCCCCTCTGCTTTTCATTCCTCTGGTGCACTGAGTAGTAAAAATCCCCCAATAAAGTGGGCACTGGGTTCCTCAGGATGAAAAGATGGATTGCATTCTTGCTAATGAATCTAGGCTCATCTGCAAATAATATGATCCCATATATGCTCAGGGCCAATAAAGCACAGACTGCTTTCCACTCTCCCAAAGAAGCCTTCAAAGTAGCCTGAGAGATCAAGAAATCCAGGTGCAGGCCAGAGATTCCAGCCTTAGTAGTCATATGCTGCCCAATCAGAACTGGTTCCAGATGCAATGCCTTTGCTACTTCTTCATTACCAGGAAAGACCATCTCAGGGTTGAAAGGGACTCCACCCCTGATAGGTATACCAACCAATGATGAGTACTCTTCCAATACAGGGCCCAACTGAAAATCCTGAAAAGTGAAACACCTCAATGGGGGATCATAAAACTGAAGGCAAGTATGAATCAGGCTCCTCTATGAAGGGTCCAAATCCATAACCACATCAAGTATGTCTCCATAGTGCTCCCTGAAAAGTGGTATATGGTATGGAGTGATCAGGGTCTGAATCCTCCTGATGTCAGCTAGCTCAGGCTGGAAGAAGTGGTAGGAGATGTTACTCTTTTTAGGTGCCATGTTGTTGAAGAAGGGTTGAGACAGGTGCTGATGATAATACTGAAAATGGGCCACTGACTGGCTGGTGCAGGTGACTGAAGCAGGTAGCTGATAGCTGAAGTAGATGCTGATGAAGATAGGTCTATACTGATGATGGGGTCAAAACCAAGCCGAAAATGAAGATGGATACCCTGAAAAACAAATAAAAAAATGTCAAAATGATGCAATGAGGATGTATGCAAATGATATGCAAGGGTTTGTGACTGAGCTGGATCTGATCAAGTGCTCTGATATAAGTCCAGGTATGTTCAAGAAATCCAGATGGAGGTCTATAAGTCCAGTAACCAAGGTGGGGGACTCAAATAAAGAGTCACAGGTCCAGGGTTTAGAATCACAAGAACTGTTCCAACATAGGGTACTCTTAATCAAATCAAAGTAACAAGGTATGCTGAGGTCAAGGGTACCTGCAAACCTGTAAACAGCCCAACCCCCTCACAGGTGGTGTTCTAAAACAAGGATCCTCAGACTTGGATCAGTTATGAGAAGTGTAAACACTTCTAACCCGGAGGTACAGTGTTTACAATAACCATAAAAGTTCCTCCTCTAATTCACCTCAGTTTCTGAAGGTCAAAACTAAAGGTCATCCAGACTTAGCAGGCTTCCCAGATAGCCCTAGCATTGCAGGAAATCTGCAACACAGAGTTCTCAAGAAGAAACCCATATCTGAACCGTGTTTCATATTCCCGCACCAGACCGAGATGGAATGGGAAAGAATATGAACCACTCTAGCCTAGATGTCACTCAGATCCCAGGTATAGGATCTCAACTCTCAATAGAACACCCACCCACCAAAGCAAACAAACAGATCCAGCCAGCAGCACAGTATGACAATATGATATAATGCAAAGCTATAAAGGAAGCAGTAAAGCAACTGTACATAAAGCAAAAATAAATACAAATATACAAACACAAATAAGCACATAACACCCCAGTAAACACAAATCAATCAAGCGCTAGGAGGAACCCACAAAAAGAACCAGAAGCCCTGGTTGCAGTATAAGGGTCCCCAGCAGAGTCGCCAAGCTGTCGCTCCCAAAAGATGGGAATGGCCCAAATAAAGGTACAGACGCGAACGGTCGGCGAGAGGGAACAATGAGACCACACAGCAGTGAACTCACTGGAGATGAATAGAGTCGCCAGCTAGGCATTTTTATCCCGGAGGAAAGGTAATGCTGCATAGACCTAGAAAAAGATGGATAAGACGGTTGCGAACCAGAGAGACTGAGAAAGGGGGTTGGTTACAACCTGGGAAGGTATTAGCACCCAGATTATCCGTCGTACTCGACGGGATCCACGCTTAAAAGATTTGTGTTTTAAAGGGGTAGTGTCAGTGCAATTTGTGCGTAAAGGAGCTGGAAAAGAATGTACAGGTGTCAGTGTAAAAGAAGTGTGAAGTGTATATACGATGTGTCAGTGTAAGGAACAAGAATGAAATGCTCAAGAATATGAGGCTAAAAGAATAAAGCTGGAAAGAGGGGGAATATACAGAGACTTTTGTTCGATAACTGTTAAGTTATGCCTACGTATCCTCTCGTGCAATGAGGAAGTCAGAACACCATAGTTCGACCCAAAGAGACTGAAAGATGAATTGACTGATGAACTGCTTGCTTGTCTATTGCTCAAGTGTGTGACCTGTCTGGCTCAGGTGCAAACTGTCTTGCATTAGACGGATGAAGCGAGTTCTCGTTTATGAGTGAAGGTGATGAGAAAAGAATCCCGAAGGAGACGATTATTGTTTGTTTTTTGTGTTTTCAGTCTTTTATTGTTTTTGAAAGTTTGTCATAAGATAATGAGCTTAAGCCTAAACCAATGGATTTAGTAAACTCATCACATCTACCCTCTGATTAGGGGTAATGAGAGTACCTTAAGTGTGAAGTCAGATTCTCACACTTAATCACCTTTGGTGTAGGGTTAAGATCATTAACCTACTTGTGATTATTTAGATGTTTTTGGTGTTTTTGTTTAGTGTTGAGTAATGAGATTAAGCCATAATCAGGGATTAAACAGACTCATTACACCATCCTAATAGAAGGATAATAGATGAGAATGTTTAAGCTGAGAAAAGCTCCTCAACTTAATCCATGATTAGGGATTAACCCCATGACAAAACAAGCCTTTGATTAAGTGGATTTTATTTAATGGTATGATGATGAAATGTTTTTAGGGTTTGTAAGACAACTTGAGGGGGACTTGTCCATTAACACTAGGGTTAGTCCTTCTTAACCAATTAAGGAAGAATTAGAACCCTAATGCAAGGCCCAAGTTACAAGTGTGATGTCTTGATGATTATTAAGTGGATTGATTAAAGGAATTAAACACATTAAGGGTTTAACACTTAGGATTAAAGTTATACATTCCATCCTAATAGATGGATGCAGGCATAAGCTTAACCACAAAGCCTTAAAGCCTTTAGGGTTTAACCCCTGATTATGAGATGAGAAGAGAAGACTCAAAAGAGACACAAAGGTAAAACTAAGAGGGGAGACTAAACAAAACCCTAATCATTGTCATACATGGTTGTTCCTAAGGTTTGTGAGGTTTTCAAGAGAAGTCTTTAATGGAACCACCAGGAAGCAGATGAAAAGATCAGGAGAAGCAAGGTAACTTGCTTCACTTAAGAAGTCAAGTCACTTGAAGAAAGAAAGTGAGAAGAAGAAGAATGAGTAAGCTCAATCTCAAACACATGTAAAAATGCAGTAATAATGCATAAGAGAGATGAAGAGAAGTTATGATAAGTGAAGGCAAATTCACTTCTCAAAGCCACTTACCACCTGAAAAGTTAGAAAAGAAATGCAATGCAATGCAAAATGGGATGGAATGGCATGATGAGAAACAAAACCAGAAGCACATACATGATGTTAATGATGCTATGAGATGTTACAAACATGAAACAACACATGGGGATGATCATACAAACTTATGGATGCAAATGAAACAAGCTAAGGAGCAATGAACATACATTAAAAGTTATGAAATGCAAATGACATACAACATGGGAAATGCAAGATGCAATGATCAAACATGATTTCAATATGTCTTATGATGTTAAATGAATCACATGGAGGCATAAAATGTCATGGAAAGTCAAGGTATGAGTGCAAATGCAAGATGGATGCATATGGAAGCCCAAATTAGGGTTTATGATCCATGCATCAAACACAAACCAAAATCAGAAGCAAACATCAATATAAAAAATTGAAAATGCATTCAAAGGATCCCTAATCCTATACTAACTCACTGCCCAAAGGAAAAGTTCCAACTCTTAACCTAATTCAAGATATGATTTTCCTAAGTTTCCTAGGGTTTTAGGGTTCCTTAACAAGAAAAATGCCAAACAAATGGAAAATGAAAGATAAAATCATGGCCATTTAATCCTACAAACTACATGATATGCTAAACACAATGCAAAAAGAATCAAAGTCCAACTCTTTATGGTTAGGCAGAAGTGATTTTTGGAAGTTTGGATCAAAATAATGCATCAAAATGATTTTAATTCCATGGAAAATTCTCAAAATGCATCAAGATCAAAAAATAAATTTGGTTTGAGGGTTGGACAATGTTTCTAAATGTTTTTAAATGTTTCATGAATTTTTTGGTGATTTTTAAATATCTAAAAGTATTTTTAATTAATTAATTCTCATTAATTAATTAAAAAGAAACTTTTAAATATTTAAAAATACTTTTTTAATTCTAAAAATGAAAATAAAAATATTTTTGTGTTCTGAAATTAAATAATAACTTGTATAAAAAATTTCAGAATTTTTAAAGTATTTTTGCTATTTTTAATAAATTGGAGAAATTAAGTATGAAACAAATAAAATAAAAATGAAATTAAATGGGAAAAAGAGAAAGTCAGCCAATCTAATGGCTGAGATTCAAACCCAGGGACGCGGGAGCTGACTGCGCGCGCGAACGGACGGACCAAATTCAAACTGACTTAATTACACTTAACCCTAATTAAACAAACCCTAATGACTTTCAGACGACCGGAACACTGTTCCGGTCGTCTTCTCCGGCTAGGTCATCTCCCAATCTCTCTCAATACGCCATGAAAACATGCCAAACTCTCCAGAATCAAAGCTTAACTCATTCTAAACAAGATTCAAGCAACAAAAATCATTTATTTCAACACACAAACAAGATTCGAATAAAACATCAAAAACTGTCAAAATTTCAGAAACATCATACAACCTCATTTCTCCATCTTTTTCAAAAGTAACAAGTTCAGAGAACTCAGGGAAGCATGCTTTATCATTTAGAAACTTAAAAAGCAAGTTCTGGAAAAAAAGTTCATGAAGCTACCTGAGATTGAGCTTTCGATTCAGGAGCTTTCTGGCTTGTTCTTTGGCTCAAACAAGTCCCAATGATCTTCCTTTGAAGCTTTTGACACTTAGTTGGAGTTTGTGTAGCCTCTAGAGCAAGTTGGCAGGAGCTCAGGCCAAGGGAATGAGAAAATCGTATTTGTGACGTGGGAGGTTTCAGGCCAAAACAATGGTTGGTTTGTGATCAGTGAAGTGAGTTGAGATTGTTTGTGAAGTTTGTTTTTGTGTTTGAGGCTTGTGGGGAGAGTTTCGAAGAAAAATGCAAGTTGGAGTGAGTTTGTGAATGCTGAGTTTTAGTGTGTTTTTAGGCTTGCCTCTTGTGTGGTTTTGCTTGCAATTTGTTTGTATAAACAATGCTTATTGGTCAGATGACATGACATGTGCTTTATTGATTGGTATGGTGGCTTTTGCAAAATGTCAACTTTGTGTAAGAGAAGGCATGGGTCTTGTTCTAGCCAAGTACAAGGGCTGTGGGCTGCACAACATGGTGAGGGGAAAGGCTAGGGTGGTTCAGCATCCAAGGCAGCAAGTGGATGAGGAGTGATCATGAGCTTTTGCAACTTGACTTTGCTTTTGCTTTTTATGAAAATATCTTGCTCCAAAGGCCAAACAAATGAGAAACTCTTGGCCCATTCTGATTTTTAGGTCACATGTGATGTTTGTGTAATGGTTTGACATCAATTAGAAGTCACAAATTGCCTTGATACAAGATTTTGCAAGTTTTCCATTTGGTGCATAACTTGAAATTTAGTGATTTTTGCCAATTTTGACAAACCATAACTTTTGATCCAAAATGAATTAGGTCATGTTCTTGTACTTTTTGAAAAGGGAAAGATCTATTCTACAACTTTCATGACCAAAGTTTTTCCATTTGAAGCATTTTTGGATCAAAAAGTAAGGATTGAAAAGTTGCCTAAAATGACAAATTCCTTGAAAGTCAAACTTGCCCCAAAAAGTCAACTTTGCAAAAACTTGAAATTCTTGAATTTTGTAAACTTCCAACTTCTTCTATGATCAAATAAAGATCATATGCACTCAAAATGATGAAGATCACCCCTTGGTTGGGTCATTTGGGGTCTCAGATGCCCTGATTTTGCACTGACTTGTCTGAAAAGTCAACTCTTGATCAGATGACTTCCCCATGGAATTTCTTCATGAGAATTGATGTGCATACTCCCTATATCATATGGAGACCAATAGAAACAAGAATGACCAAAAAATTTGGAGTTATAGCCTCTGAAACCAAAACCCTAATTTCAGGTCATCTGTGTAGTCAAGCCTGGCTCTGCTTCCACACCATTTCCAGTTCTTGTGATTCTTTGACATTCTTGACTTTGAGAGGATATAATATGATACTTGAACACATATGGATCCCTTTGAAGTGATTGATGACCTTTGGAGTGTCTCAAGAAGCTCTTGGATTGCTCAGATCACAAACCCTAGATGCAGATGACTTAGAACCAATGCAATGAATCAAAAATGTGGTATGAGATGTTATGATTGTGTTTATGCATATGAAATGATCACAAGCCATGGTGTGAATGGGTGAGGGCAAATTTGGGGTGTTTACACATTCACGATGGGGGCTTCGGCCTATTTTGTAACTTCAATCCTATTGTGTGGATTGAAGTATCTCGATGATTACGGTGTGCTCCCTTGTGGAGGGTTGATGGTCAAGTATCCATCTCACGATGAAATTGGTACCACATGCATAATTGCATATCATGATAGTTGGAATTGCATATTTCTGGATGAATTCACGATTGTATTGTGTTGCTGAAGTTTTATAATGTGTTCATGATTGTGTTGTTGTTGCTGGATTTTATGGTGGATGATGTTATGACATGTTTATGCTAATTTATTTTTATTCCATATTCTAGTATATTTATGATAAATTATGATTACTCACCATGCCTGCTTGGAAATGTTGCCTCCTATGTGGGTAACTTGCAGATGATAAAGAATAACTTCGCAACTGTAAGAGGAGTTTTTCAGAGTCTCGAAGCGTACCTTATATTACTTTAGGAGTGGTCTGAAGTCTTTGTGTCCTGCTCTGTGTCATGTAACATCGGGATGGGGTTTATTTGTTAAACTATTTTCAGTTATGTTATTACTTTGATAAATGTTTTCTCATTATATGACTTTGAAATTTCGGATGGTGAAAATTATGTTTATGAAGTAAAAATTATGATTTTGAAATATGAAGTTTAAATTCCGCTGCGAAATGCTATATGTTATTCTTGATGTTGATTAACCCGTGTTACGGGACAGGACACTGTTCGATTGAATTTTGATAAAATGTGATACCCTTCTCGATGATTACTCTGATATTATTTAAATATTTTGTTTTAGGGTAGAAGGGTGTTACACCTGATAGGATCACTGATCAAGTTTCTCAACTGTTTAAAATTCCTTGATGATGAGTGCTCACTTGCAAATAAAATATTCATTCAAAAATATTAATTTTAATGCAATGTGTCAAGCAATTTTTGAATTCAAAATCATTATTGGAATGATATTAGTGTAAAGCAAATGAATCATTGGTAGGAATGCAATGTTTATTCAGACACACAATGTGAAAGATAATGCAATGTGAAAGATAATGCAAAAAGAAAGATAATGCAAAAGTTATGATACCAAAGCAAATGATTGGCAAATCTCTTGGGAGGCAGCTTACGCAACCTTGCTGCGATATGCTTTCAAAACAAACCTAACTTCAATTAGGTCTTTAAGGGGTCGTACGTGGTCTGGTTCACGGTTTATGAAATAAATGATATAAGGCTCAAAATTTAATTTTTACCCAACCCATTCTCCATGATGATCTCCAGTCCTACGCTCAATTAACTCAACCTATGCATTCAGATTACTTGAAGTTGCACTGATGAGGATGGCTCAGAAGCCAAAGGATTATTGGATAACAGTCATTGTTTCTTCACAATATTTTGTTGTCTTTTGTGGAGGACTTTGGGGTCAACTCACCTTTGTCTTTGTTGAGGAATTATTGGTAACCTCTCTTGATTTGGATTTTAATTATCCCTAACTTTTGCCTGGACTGTATCTTTGACGTTTTCAGTCCACCAAGATGCTTTTATCTTTGCTTAAGTCGCCTTTTGGGTTTTGACTTAGCGGCTCTTTTTCATTTTTTTGATTTGGACAATGACTGCCATTAACTTCTTCGAAAATTCTTTGATGTGTGCGAAGGAAAACTTGGGCTTAAAACCCTTATTGAAAGGTGTAAGGAATCATCCTCCTAAAATTGAATGCATATTCGAATTAATTGAGAACTACCCTGCCCCGGGTTAAGATTGCGGGTTTTTTCGTGTAGAAAGAAACTCCAACTTCAAGGCTCAAAGGGTGTTGACGAGGGATTAACTTCCTTATTTCTCCAGTGTTTGGGAGTTGAAACAATGCATGTATATCATCAACAAGGTTTTATTTTGAAAGCATACCATTCAACAATTTGGATATTTCTTTTTCGTCATCCTCCCTCCAATCAACAGATGAATAAGAAAAATAAGGATATATTTTTTTTTGAATTTTCGAAAAAGGAAAAGCAGGAATATGCACAAATATGAAAGTGAATGAATTGATTCAAAATATACGATGCTCATTTCATTAATATTAACATTAAGGAAAAACAAGTCTTTAAGAAAGTACACACAATACAAACAGGGAAATTAAAACTGAAAAGAAACAATGCCCAGTGTCTAATCAACAACAAGGATGAGCTTTCCCGTCTGATCCACTAGCTTTAGGTAGTAACTTATAATTTTCTGACCAAATCTTCAGCCACTTTTTTTTGGCATGTGATCTCTATCAACCTTGGGAACCCTTTTTTGTGTGAAAGTGAGCACATCTCCTCTAACCAAGTCTTGAACTCGGGACTGGAAAGCATAACAATTTTCAATATCATGACCTGCAGCTCCTTCATGGAATAGGCAATAGAGGTCAGTCCTAAATCCAGGTGGAAGAGTATTTGGAAGGTTGAGAGGTCTAGTAGTGACAAGAACTTTTTGGCACAAGGCAGGGTAAATCTCAGCATACTTCATGGGAACATGATCAATAGGAGCCTTGGGCCTGGGATTGCGAGTCTGATTCTGACTAGCATTCCTTTGTGGATGAGCTCGAGCTGGTGGAGCATTAGCCATAGGAGAAACTGCGGCTACTTGGACTTCACCATACTGTTGTTGCTTGTAGTAGGGTCTTCTTTCAACGTTGACAACATGAGTATCACCTTCTTTCTTCTTTTGAAATTTCCCAAAGGACTTTCTTGCAGCATTAGAAGCTTCAGCATTTCCAAACTTTCCATTTCTGATTCCTTCCTCTAGCCTTTCTCCAACAGTGACTAGGTCAGCAAAACTAGATGATACACTGCCAATCATCCTTTCCCAGTAAAGAGGTTGAAGGGTGTCTATGAATAAACCAGTTAACTCTTTTTCTGCCATGGGAGGCTCAATCTGAGAAGCTAGCTCTCTCCATCGCTGAGCATACTCTTTGAATGATTCCTTTTATTTCTAAGATATGTTTTGAAGCTGAAGGCGGTCAGGTGCCATGTCCAAATTATATTTTTATTGTCACAGGAATGCATCAAGCAAGTCCTGCCAGCATTGGATATGACTTTTCTCGAGTCCCATATACCATTTCAAGGATGCTCCACTCAAGCTATCTTGGATGCAATGGATGAGCAATTTGTCTTTATCAGCATGGGCAACCATTTTGCGACAGTACATGACCATATGGCTTTTTGGACAAGTGTCTCCCTTGTATTTTTCAAATCCTGGCATTTTGAACTTGTCAGGCATAACCAAGTTCGAAACCAAGCACATGTCCGTTGCGGCAACATTGAAGACATCAAATCCTTCTACAACTTTTATCCTCTTCTTTATAGTAATGCATTGTTACCCAACATCTTCAATGTTTCCAGCTTCTCCTTGTACTGAATATGGTGGATTGTACACGAAAGGAGGAGTCACATGTGTAGTTTGGGCAACAATATGCACGTTAAGTTGAGATTCAGTGAACACCCCAGGTTCGAAAAAAGTGGATGTACCAACCATCTGAGTAGTTGCAAAGGGCGGAGTGTAACCTGGTGGCAAACCAAATTCTGGACAAGTGCTAGCGGGTCTTAAAGACTCTGAATTGATGACGAAACTATTGACTTCAGAGATGACAGTCCTCTGAGGTTGAGCGTCCTTAGTAGCCAAGGCTTGGAGCATTTCCATGATCTTGCTCACGCTTCTCTTCAGGTCATCAATGTCTTCCCTGACTCACTTGTTGTGTTCTTCTTGTTCAACCATTCTTCTTCTTTCGTGGGCCCTAGTTTTGTATCTTCATGGAGGAATCAGCTTGACAGGTACTCAACAACTCTGAAGATGAGAATGGATGAACATGAGCGACTATGATGTATGCAAAATGAATGCAAATATGAATGCAATAATATGAGAATAAGATGCAATAAGTAGTTGTAATTCAAAGGATAATAAATCAAATTCCAAAGTTGATCACCAAAACGAGTGAGTAACTAATATCTATGATAAAAGGAACCTTATAGGTAGGCATTAGAAGGATAGTTCTAAGTTCTTTACCCATGCAAACCTCTCACATGATAGTTTCTACGGTGATGGATTAAGATAATCAAGATCACAAATGTTAATCAAACTAATGTCCTGCCACAGGCTAGCTGTATTATGACGATAGTGACAATAAGGTCTACCTTGAGTGGAGTTATCATGTTAGACCCATAAGGAGCGGGTCCTCGTAGACTAACACTACACAACTACCAATATTGACACTGGTTCTAGGGGTTCCCCGAGTCATAGACCCTTCATGAATCAAGTCATGCGACAGGCTAGCTGCGTTACGACAAGATCTACAAATATGTATACTCTCGGGGGGAGCTTTCATGCTAGGCTTGCAAGGAGTGATTCCTTGGAGACTAACACTAATAACTTCCAATTCTAACTTAGGTGTTCTCTCTTCTTTTTCCAAAACTCGGGTGTTGAGCTTTACACATGATATCAACCCAAGATCCAACGGAAAATAATGAGCATAATAAAGAGAGAGCAATAAAAGAGAAAATAAATAAGTGTAAATAGAAAGAATAAATAAAACAGATAAGCAAAGTCAACAATAATCGAAAAGTTAACTAAGTTGGGCTTGACTCGTCCCCAGCGGAGTCGTCAACTATCGTACCTCGAAAAATACGATCCTCGCGCCGACCGCGGAACAAACGGAACTATAGAGTCGCCACCTAATTCTATTTATTCTAACAAAAGAATAGGAAGATATAGATAAAACCTAATAAGGAAAGATGGATAGAACATGGTCGTTGAAACCAAATTCTAAGTTCGGGAGTCGATTACGTAAGGGGAAGGTATTAACACCCCTTACGTCTGTTGTACTCAACGGGAACCTCTTGGTTTAACTTGCGATTGAATGTTGACTTATGCTTTCTGTTTTATTCAAATAATAAAGTAAATGTGAACGATTCTAATCTAAGGTTACGGGGAAATTGGTGGTTTTATTCCTAGGGTGCTCGGCAAGGAGTAAGATCTGTGTGCCTACGTATTCCCTTGTGCAATGGGAAAGTCAGAGCCTCATAGTTCATGGTACTACGGTTTGAGGTTGGTTTATTCTAGTGAACGATTGTTCAAACCGCTTTCTAACTACTAAGCGTTGGTTTGTCTGCTCGAGATAGGAGGCGGAAACGCTAGCTTGTTTGCGAGATAAAAGGGATTTAAACAAGGTTAATTTAAAGAAAAATGTTTGATAAGTTAAGTGTTTTTAGGAACGAAAGGGAGAATGAACCACATCCCATGGGGCGAGCCTCAGGAGGGTTCATTCAAGAATTCGAGGAATGCTAGACTCCAAAACTCAGTTCTTCCGTTATTTGATATGTAATAGTTAGGTGTTTTAAGGACGAAAGGTCGAATGAATCACATCCCATGGGGCGAGCCTCAAGAGCGTTCATTCAAGAATTCGAGGAATGCTAGATTCCAGAACTCAGTTCTTTCGTTATTTGATTAAGAAAAATAGTTTGATTATTCGGATTAAAAATATTTGATTTGTTTGATGGCAGCGCACAATGCGACCGACTTATAAGGGTAAATGCAAAATGGAGGTTAATTATTTAAAGGTTGATTCACGGACGAAATAAAAGTGATAAATACGGAAATAAAATAAACTAAATAGAATAAATAAAATAAAATTGAATTTTCAAGAAAGGAATAAAGCGGTCTCATATTGATTTAAATAACGCCGATTTTTTGTAATCGAATATTTAAATCGTTTGTTATATCATCGACCATGAAATAAAGTAAGTCGAAAAATAATTGTGAAAATAAAAGAATGGCCTCATATTTAGTTTAGATAACGTCGATTTATTCGAAATCGAATATCTAAACATTTATTCATCGGCCGAATAAAGATAAATCGGGATAAGATGAAAAATAAAGGAGTGACCTCATATTTGTTTAGATAACGTCGATTTATTCGAAATCGAATATCTAACCTTAGTCATTGGCTGAAATAATGATAAAATCGATAAATAGCAAATGAATCTATAATTAATTAGAAACCATAAAAATAACAGAAAAGGATCTCATATCAATTTGGACAACGTCGGTAAAATCGAATGTCACAAATCGGATAATAATATCATAGACCATAAATATATGAATAAAATCGATAAACCAATAAATAATGTAAAAAATGGAAAATTTGGTCTCATATAGGTTTAGATAACGCCGATTAAAAATCGTATATCGATAAACCGTTAATTATATCATTGGCCCCAAAAAATAAGTAAAATCAATAACAATAGATCTAAATAAATTACTTAGAAATTGTTAGAAATAAAATAAAATATGGTCGCATAACGATTTCGACAACATCAGTTCGACACTGAATATCAAGAAATCACATTTATATCATACACCCAAATGGATAATAAAATGAGAATCAATAGAACATTTAAAAATAACATATCTATAATTCTGAAAAATAACCTAAAGAAAATCAAAACAACAAAAGTAAAGATCTAATAAACAAAAAATAGAATAAAGTGGTACAAACGGAAGAATGAAATATAGCAGCATGCTTCAACGTGTCTAGACAGACCCATGGGCTCCAAGCCCAACAATATTCCCACTAGAGATAAAAATAAATAAAATAAATAAAAGATTGAAACAAATATTAAAACAAAAAGAATCTCTCTTTTCTCTCAAAAATTTCATTGCGTGAAATCAAAACAGGGGAGAACGATACGACTACCTCAAAAAGTAACTCACACAGTCAAACACTCTGCTCAAATCAAGATTTCCTTCGTTAATCACGTCTTAAGTGGTCAAGGTTCCGCCCGATCTCAGTTATCTCGGTCTCTCTCGCTCGGTTCGCTCAATCTCCCTCAAACGGTGCGGTTTGGAAGTTGTGGCGGCGGTAACCTCGCTCACCTTCAGACGCATGATTTGTCACAGTTTTCTCTGCTCGGGCCCACGCTCGCGGTGGATTCAAAGTTGGTGTGCGTTGAATCTCAGGTTTTGAAGATTCAGTGAAGATGGGTGAGAATGAGGTTGAAGGGTGAAAAAGATTGGTGAAGATATGAAGATGAACAAGTTGTATGTGATTTCTTTCTTCTGTGTTTGATTTCAGACTCTCATTGTTTCCGTTTTGTTGGTTCTATGAGGTTTAATGGAATTGAAATTCATAAAGTGATATTAGAGTTTTTCTTTTTCTCCCCTTGAATGCTCAATGATGAGTGGCTTTATAGGGAGAATGAGTGAGGTTGCTAGAGGAATCATGTGTAGAATTATGAGCTGTAGGAATTTGTTAGAGGGATTTTTGCATGATCTTGTGAGATTGTGTGGGGTCAAGAATTTGTGACTCAATCTCTTATTTTGTCTGCAGTGAACTGGCATAATTCTAGAAGCTTGGTGGTCCCATGAATTTGCATTTTTACTGCTGTAACTCTTGAGTATTTTCACTGTTTGTAAGCATATCATTTTACTGAAAAAGTTTGTTTTCACTGCTTGGTGAGTTATTTTTTACTGCTGCAATCTTGATTTTTACTGATATGCTTCATTTTACTATAGATGGTTCTGAACGTTGCTTTGGGATGCTTATGATGACTTGAGGAATAAAACTTTGGTATTGTCTTGTTTCTTTTTATATCTTGTTGCATAGGACATTTTTATGAGTCTGCTAATACTTTTAAGACGACAATTAATGTGCAACATATGGAGCTTTGAATTGCAGCTTGGGGGAGATTTGTATGCATACAAAACTATGATGGTAGCTTAACTTGAAGATAGCTTGTGCAGCACAATAGAGATGTCAGGATGTTCATGTAACTTTGAGAGTGATGTTTTTTTTGGAACATTTTGGTATTGTCTCAACCTTGCCTCAATGAGTAATATTCTTAGTATTGAAATTATGCTATCTTGGTTGAGAATTTTGATTGTCATTTTTCTTTTGAACATCCTTCAACTTGTTTTGGGTATACGGCGAAATGATGTAGCAGGGCTTGTTATAGTTTTCTTCTTCTATGACAATGATTTAAGTGTGGTTTTTTCTAACATTCCATTTTTCTCTTTTCATGTATGCTTTGGGGACTTCTTGGCATGAGGGTCATAGTTGGATGCTTGGAGTTGAAGCATAAGGAAGACAAAAAATTTGTGAGGAGTGTCTTAGTTTTTTTTCGGCACGTAAATTGGCTATTACGACTTAACATGAAGCTTCATTTGTGGCATTGACATGAAGCAGGTGGGAGTGAAGGTTCATGATTCGCTTAAGGAAGAAACTCTCTTCAGATTCCTTTAGATTGATCGTCCTCTCTTTTTTATATACCTTGTCTTGTGTACAAAAAGAGTCCTAAGGATACCATTCCCGCCAAGTCTTTTAATGAGAACAACAATAAAATATTTTTTTCATGAATGCAACTTTGTAATATAAACCGTGAAACATTTCTTTTGAATCATGTTGTTCTGACAAACAAGATGGCCATCTTCTTTTCTTTGGAAAGCAACCTTTACACTTGAAGTAATAAGAACAACACGCCCTTAGACACGTATTTGTCTTACCTCCAAAGCGTTCAACAATTTTCACCTTAAAGAGGCATGCCAAAAAAAAATCTTGTATGTAACCATAAGAAACTAAGTCTTCAAGTCTTCCACTCGAACCTTATAAATCAGTAGCTCATGGGACCAAATTAAATCAAGTAAATACCAACCTTGTGAATGATAATATAGTCTTTTTGACTAAACTAAATTCATCAAGACTTTATTTAATCAAAGCTAACATCGCTCATGGCATGATATGAATTCAAACCCAATATAATACCAAAACTTGATAAACCACACTCTTGAAATTGGAACAAATGGATGATGAAGTATCTTGAAATCGGAGGACCTTGACTTGATCATTGTTCAAAACCCTAATTCACTCATGTAAGAATCCGAACCTTGGAAATGCCTGTTTAGACAACGAGAAAAGCAAGATGATTATATTAGTAGGAAAAATTTGGGGTATGACAGTCCATACTAGATATATAAGTATTAGGTGTATGCCTGATTGACTCTAGTGCTAGTGAGAGATTGATGGTGTAAGCCCTAGAGGCCAAATTTTTTATTAGAATTTGGCACTAGTATCAAATTATTAATTAATAATTAAAATTCTTTTCTTTATTATGATGATTGTTTTTACAAAATAATAAAGTCATTATAAGCTAGTCCGTTTAATAAATACTAAGTGTGACTTAATCATAAGATCCCGTTATCAGAATACTATATAAAATGTTATGAAAAGTTCCATAAGTTATTCTCATGGTGATACTGGTGTATACCACCTTTCGACCTGAACCACTATAGACCCTAGATGTGGACTCGAGTACTATATTGTTGAACAATTTTTTTTCGTGACTGGATGACCATAAAGATAATTGATGGATACTCTACAAATCATGTTGAGGGGAATGAGTTACATAAATGGTATTTTCTAATCACGTGTAACAGGGTAAACATCTAAGCGCCCAATATTAAGCTGGACGAGAGTAACACAGTTTATGCCTTGTGTTCAATATATGCATGAGAAAAAAAGGTTAATTATAAACACATGCAATATCATAGAAATGTTTTATCAGATAACATGATATTTTCGTGACTTGGGTAGCAGTGATGTGTTGCTAGATACCGCTCACTATTTATTATATTAAATGTGTAATTTAATATAATTTCCAGCGTCACAAGAACCTAAAAGTCACACATATAATGATAGATTGATGGGAGATAGAATAAAAAAATTGAAATAAATAACATCGTAAGGTACAATATATTTAAGAGAATTACGAAACACCGTAAGATATGATGCACTTAAGTGAAATACAGTACACCATAAGGTACATTGCACTAAATGGGCTTTTTAGTTTGTAGTCTGCACAAGTGGTTCTATACATAGAACCCCTATGTATGAGACTTTACACTTGATGAAATTTGGTTTGTGAATCCCTAACCGTAATTTTTCTCTTTCTCTCTCACTCAAAAACTTCATCCATAGCAACTATCACTAAATTTCAAGGCACATTGTTTGTATGAACTGAGTACATGTGTTGTTCTTCATTCAACGCTTGTGATCATTCCTCTATTTTGTATCAAAGATGTTAATCGACACAAGAGATAATTGTTCAATCCCTGATCATGCATCATTATTAAGGATCAACTATAGAGAAATTTTTGTTTTTCTTTGCGCTTGTATCACGATTTCACTTCAAGGATGACAAACCGTCTATCTTGGGATTCATGGTTGGAAAATTCGAAGGGCTAGTTAATCTTGGGTTGGGAATATTGGTAATTTAAATTGAGTTTTAGGTTATTTTCCATGTATTGTCATATTTTGATTTTGACTGTGAGGATTGAATACCCCTTGTACTCTTGATCAATACAACTTTTATTTGCTTATTAAAATAAAATTACATTGATATGTTTATATTTCCAACGGTTAAGAAATATGTGGTTGGGCCTAACTCAACCCAACAAAACCGATTTTGTAGGGTGAAGATTATCCCCGCTTGTATCACAATTTCACTTCAAGGATGACAAACCATCTATCCTGGGATTCGTGGTTGGAAAATTTGAAGGGCTAATTAATCTTGGGTTGGGAAGATTGGTAATTTAAATTGAGTTCTAGGTTATCTTCCATGTATCGTCATATTTGGATTTTAACTATGAGGATTGAATACCCCTTATACTCTTGATCAATACAACTTTTGTTTGCTTATTAAAATAAAATTACATTGACATGTTTATATTGTCAACGGTTAAGATATGTGTGGTTGAGCTTAACTCAATCCAACAAAACCGATTTTATAGGGTAAAGATTATCCTCTAAACATATATTTCAGACATATATTATCCGATGTGGGACACTTGACACCAACAAATATTAATTGTCAATATTTATTATGATATGGAACTTTAGGGTAACTAACAACCTCATTGATGATTCCCTAGTTGGATTGTATTGATTTAATTATTAACTAGATTGTCGACCTGTGCTCCGCACGAAATTGATTTGAATTTTTATTTCAAATATTATTTTAAATAAATAAATATATTTTAGTAAATATAGTTACAATACTCATAATAATAATAATAATAATAATAATAATAATAATAATAATAATAATAATAATAATAATATCAGTAATAACAATAAATATTATGAATTTATACCATAATATTTCTCATGAAATTTTATAAATCAAAGAAGTTACAATATAAAAATCAATATCATTCAAAATTCATATATAAAATTGACTCCCTTTTAAATATTAAATAATTACCATCAAAGAACTTATTTATTAATTACTATTGAATGGAAAATGAAAAATTTGTCTAAATTACATAAAAGTATATTATTTCAAATTTAATTATCAATCTAGAATATGAATAATAAAAAATCTAACATATCAGTTTTAATACACTGAATTTTTTTAATTCAGCAAACGAAAAGTTAAAGAAATCATAAGTATGGTAATAAATAGTGACTAGTCAATAATAAAGAAAAAATTATGAGATTTTTGAGTTAATAATATTTTCAAATAATATAATAATTAGTCAATATCTTCAAAAACATACCTTATATATTTTAATTAATGAAATAAAAAATATTTAAAGAGCTCAATCATTTATTTTAAAATTAGTATCAAATATATTTTTTAAATAATATTTTTAATTATATACAATAAAATATTTTAGAGTAAAAAATATTTTAATCCAAAAATATAATTATATTCAATATAGACAACTTAAAAAGTGAATTTTTTAAGTAATGTATAATATATTTTAATATAAATATATTCAATACCATAAATTTATTATAATAATACTAAATATTATAATATCTAATTGGTACATGATATTGAATAGAAATAGATAAATATTAATACAATTCTCTTCAAAACAATCAACTTAAAAAGTGAATTAAAACTTTAAAATAAATATAATATAAATAGTTCAAATATTATGAATTTATTATGATAGTAGAATTTGTATTCATTAAATTAATTTATACCATATCAATATTAATTATTTTTAAATTAATAATAAACTCAATCACATCTTATTAACAAAAAATATAATATTTTTTATTATAAATACTATCTTAGTTAACAAAAAGAAGAATAAAATTACAATAGTGGACGAGCGACTTGTATCCCGTTATATTAAAATAATGAAAGAAAAAATAAAATAAAATAAAAATTAAAAGAAACCAAATAAAAGTTGAAAAAATCAATTATAAATAAAAAACTAAATCATGGAGATCAAATGATTCTTGAAAAATCTTTCTGAAGAAAATGTCTAGTATTTTCCATCGGGTAAAATTTTGTAATATATCATTGGTTTGCCAGTTTGTCAGCACATCCATTTCATTCATTATTTAGATTTGTCTTTTTTTTTTACTGGTTCACATGAAAAATAACCTCACTTTAATAGATAAAAGAAAATGAGAAAGGAAGATAGAAAAACAAAAAAAAAAAATATCAATAGAAGAAAAATTGATATTCTTTAATTATATTAATTCACTCATTTATTATATTAATATAAATTTTCATTAATCATTTAAATTATTTTTTTATTTATTATTGTTCTATCCATAATCACTCTACATATAAATATGTGATATTTAGTTATTAAATTAATTTTTATATTTGTGATTTATGATTTATATTTATTATTTAAAAAAATTAAGCAATAAAATATGTATATAAAAATATGTATAAAGTAGTAAATAATTTTATTTTTACTTGATTTCTTTCATTTTCAATTTTTTCTGAGTAGTAATTATTAATGTATTTATTTAATTTTAAAATTTTGTATATTATCATAATTATATAATTATAATGCATTAGTTATAATTTTAATCAGTATTAAAATAAAATTATTAAACATAATTATATTTTTTATTTGTATTTATTATTTAGAAAAACTAAGTAATTCAAAATTTATATAAAAAATTATAATTTTAATATTAAACAGATTAATTAAAAGAGAATAGTTAAAAAATAATTAAAAGAGAATTAGGATTATAAGATATAATAGTGTTAATTTTAAATAATAGTGTTAATCAAAATAATTGTATTATTATTATTATCATTTTATAATTTAATATTTTTTTTTGTATAAAATGAGAATTAGGATAATAAGATTTAATAGTGTTAATTGAATACATTGTTATTATTATTATTTATAATTTTAGTAGTTGGTTATTATATTAATATTTTTTTGTTATTATTATTATTTCAATATTATTATTACTGCATTATTATTATATTGATTAAAAAATGGATGATATTAAAAATATTACATCTTTTTATAAAAGTAATTAATTAGTAAATGAAAAATGAATGAAATAAGTTTTAAAAAATATTGTTAGTAATTAAAAAAAGTTATTTTCTTTTATTTTTATTATTAGCTAAATATTATATTATTATATATTATATATATGATTATTAATAGTGGTGGCCGAATAATCATTCTATAATATTGATATTATTATTAGAATTAGAAATAATTTATTATTTATATTATTATTAATAGTGGTGGCCGATCAATATTATATTATTATATATTATTTATATGATTATTAACGGTGGTGGTTGAATAATCCTTCTAAAATATATTATTGATATTATTATTAGGATTAGAAATAATTTATTATTTATATTATTATTATTATTATTGGTGATGTAATATTAATATTATTATTATATTATGATGATTATTATTATTATTATTAATATATCTAGATCATTAAGATTAAAAATAATATTGAATATATTAAGAAAATGCCACATAGAGACAATTAGGATTATGATTTAGATTAAGCTGATAGATAGATATTACTAACCACGGAGAAAGCATATCAAACTAGTAATAGATCACAATGTCACATTTTTTTTGTTGATAAAATATTTTAGATAGAAGTTCTACCTCGTATTGTTGTTAAGTTGGCCTCAATCATCATGATTGACTCTTGTAAAAAAGTATACAAGAGTACAATAAAAGTTATATAAAACATGATTAGTATTGACAACCTAGCTTATGAAAGTGCTATTACAAAACATATATTTGAATTTGTAACACAAATAGAAAAGACTATATTATAATTAAATTTGGTAAACAAAAAAGTATATATAGTTTGGTGAGAATGAAAATAGAGGCAGAGAGAAGAAAGAGAATTGAGAGGAGAGGATAAAGACATTTTGACAACCAAGTAGGATCCGATTACAGCGGTCTTTGTGTTCTGTTTGGTGGGGGGTGCAGTTGTGATTTGTGAATATCTTTTCTATCTCTCTCTCTTTCTATTTTATATCCTCTCTTTTGTTGTATATTGTTTTCTCATCTCTTCTTATATACATAGAATTTAGTGAACAAGAGAGGGAGAGAGAAGAGGAATCATTGTTCCTTCCGAAAGAAATCGGAAGGGAACGAGGATTCCTCATTTTATATTTTATCTTTTACCGCATCTTTCTGCATGGTAACAAAAAGGTTTGTCTCTCATTCTATGTTTTCTGCATATATGTTTGGATTAACGTTTTAATTGTCGTTACTATATCTCAATATGCTTTTTAACGTGATTTCAAGAAGTTTTAAGTCTTAGTTTTTGTGTTAATGTTTTTTTTTTAATGGGATTTGGTTGAATTTTCCAACCTTTTCATGCATGTGACATGTTGCTAAATTTGCTAGTTTTGTTTTGACATTGTCGCACGATGTTGTGGAAAACGTTGTTTGTTTGTTTCTTATGTAATGTTACATTTATTGTTTGTTCTGATTTTGTCAACTTTTTACAACCAAAATCATGTTGATTTATACATATGTTTTTTTGATTACTGTGTAACATGTTTGTCACGTTTTATTTTCATCTAGAACATTTATATAAGAATGTGTTTATGCATAATTTAATTTAAATTTTCAGGGATTATTTTAATCTTTTCAATGGTGATTATTGTGCAGCCAAGGCTATGTAACAGCGTCGATGGCTTTATCACAGTAATCAAATCATATTTGTGTGTCTATTGTTTCAGAACTTTAGAGTATTCATATTTAAAGGTTGGTGGTGAATAATGAATAATGATGATTAAATTTTTAATCCTAATATAAGCTGAATTTATTCTTGTAATAATCATGTTTCTAATTGGTTTTGCAAGGTTTTTTTAAGGAGGAATAATTAATCATAGACACACACTATCTGTTATTTTAAGAAAAGCAAAAATGTTGGCTGGAATAGTGAAGAAGTTAGCTTCAACTACAATGGGAAGCTGCGCTTCGAAACCAAGCGGGAAGACTAAGACTCATAAAAGAAGGACTAACAAATCTGGAAAGCGCAGAGGAAAAGGAAATATTTCCTCTGCGCTTCCAGAGATGCCTTTGAAAAGGGTTAGCAATGCAGGAAACCGCGTGGGAGATTTCACTCTCACCGACTTTGTTCACCTTGATTTTGATAAAGGTAACTCAGCTGCCTGCAAGAGATCAGAGGTTTCTAATGTCAAGTTTCATCTTACTCAGGTTCAATACCATAGTCAAATTGATGCAAATGGTAACTTTTTTCTCACTTGGTTTCGTTTGGTCTTTCGGTTATTAGTAGGTGTTTTTACTAAGAATCTTCAATCGAGGCCGCCAGATCATGATCAGACGGTTCAAGTTCGAACTTTGTAGCGTCTGATCATGGTCAGACGATTAGACGACCCATGTTTCGACTTTGGACTTTATTTATCAGAGTTGAAATATGAATCGTCTAATCTTGATCAAACAGTTTAGATAAAGAAGCTGACGGTTCTTTTGCAGGAAACTACCAAGAGGATGCATGGTTTGACTCAGTTAGCATAATAGATTCTGATTCAGATGATGACTTCAGTAGTGTGCATGGAGGTGATTCATCTCTTGTAGTTCCTAATGATTATCTTCATTGGAATTGTTTGTAATATTCCTTTATGGTTAACAGATTGTTTTCCTTTCGCCGGACACGCTATCGGAAATGTCCCAAACACTCAAGTACTCCAATATGAAAGTTCATCCTGTTTTCTAGATTCAGGGTGTAAATATGAGGAGTTTTATGAAAGTTACCTCAAGATAGATAATAATGGAGAGAAAACTCAAGATAGCAACTCAACACAATCAACTGTTATCATGCTTTCTGTGACCAGAAAATCAATTGATACTGTCGAAAAGCCCGAATTATGTAAGATTTTCGTATGTCTAATGAGTTTTGACAATGCCTAGTTCTGTGAAAGTTTTTAAATTTATATGCTCTTTGAATTGATGGACAGGTGCATCTGAGAGATTTCTGTACCGTCCGAGAGCCGGGATTCAAATTCCAATTTCAACTCAAGAAAAAGCATTCCCTAGTTCCTGGTCTGCACTTTCACCTTCTGTCTTCAAGCTCCGTGGCGAAACCTTTTTCATGTACGTAGCAAATTGTATCGATATGCACGTGTCAGTGTCAAACACCAGCATAACTAGCACATACCGCTGTTAAATTCAATTACTTAAATTTTCTTAAATCGAGTCTTTGTCTGTGTCTGTACTTCATAGAGGTTAACTTGTGTCTGATGATTTATGCAGAGATAAGCAAAAATGTCCTGCTCCGGATACATGTCCTTATGAACCAATTGGTGTTGATTTATTTGTGAGCTCAAGGAAGATAAATCACATTGCTAAGCATCTTGAACTTCCGAGTGTCGGTGCAAATGAAAATGTACCTTCACTCCTCATTGTTAATATACAGGTTTGCATTCATTTCACTTTTGCTGAGGTATATAAGGTTGTTTTGTTTTTTCTATTTGAACAATGTTGAAAAATTGATTACATAATTTAGTCATGTTAATCTGTCCTCAGTTGCCTACATATCCTGCCAGCATGTTCCCCGGTGAGGCCAACGGAGAAGGTTTGAGTCTTGTTCTATATTTTAAGTTGTCAGAGAATTTCGAAAATGAGATCTCGCAGTGTTTTCAAGAGAAGATCAAGGTATTTTATTTCCTCTACGTTTAAACATTATTACTGGTGTCAGTGTGTTACTGTTATGTATGTGTCTGTATCAGTGCTTCATAGATTACGGTATTTGGTTTGGCAGAGACTAGTGGACGATGAGATGGAAAAGGTGAAAGGATATACAAAGGAAAGCTCAGTTCCCTTTAGAGAAAGACTCAAAATTTTGTGTGGAGTAGTTAATCCGGAAGACCTTCATCTGAATTCTGCAGAGAAGAAACTTATTCAAGGCTACAATGGCAAGCCCGTACTTTCGCGTCCTCAACACCAATTCTTTAAGGTACATTCATCAGACCAAAATACGTCTCTACTTCTTAAACCGTTAATATAAAAATATTTTACACTATTAATTACAGGGACCTAACTACTTTGAGATAGACCTCGACATACACCGCTTTAGCTATATATCGAGGAAGGGACTCGATTCACTTCGAGACCGTGTAAAACATGGAATACTTGATGTTGGATTAACTATCCAGGTACAATTTGATCCTGCAATAGTTGATTTGAACTTATACATCGCTCTCGGAGCTGTTTTAAGTTTTCAGAAACATGTATACGTTAATTAATTATAGTTCTCAAAGACGGTTCTGATCACAATAATATGTTTTATTTTTAAATTGATATGAGTTATATTTTTATGACAGGCACAAAAGGAAGAGGAACTTCCGGAGCAAGTGTTGTGCTGCTTAAGATTGAACAAAATTGACTTTGTTAACCATGGCCAAATTCCTACCATTATGACAATTGATTCAGAATGAGTTAGTTGATCAGTGGGGCAAAAGTAAAGGAAAGATTAATTTATATTTTAAAATAAATGAGTGTCACTTATTTGCAATATTTATTTTTTAAATCATTATATTTGATTATGGTATTGAAATCCTTTATGTAACTTTGCATGGTTCTCTTGCCTCCTTGTATTTGTGTCAAATAGATTATTATGATTCATGAAAGGATTTCTTTTACACAATATATGTGTTTATGTATAAAGTACTCAAGAAGATGTCTTAATTGAAAGAAGTATCAATCGATCAAGATTTTAAAATAAGGATCCCTCTGACATTTTAGTCTAAAAAAAATTATTCAAAATAACTGTGTTTTAATGCAACGTTAATTAATTCTTATCAATTTTATTTTTGATTAATTATGTCTACATTACTCTCAAGTCATTAAATATTTAATTTTTTTTTATTACTAGCAGGATATCCGAGCCTTTGTATGGAGACACAGATACCCGTTCGGTGACGTGCATTTATTTTCAAAAAAAATAAAAAATAAAACAAAGATTTAAAATAATTAATCATATAAAGAAAAAAGAATAGTATTACTAAAAATAGGATTAATAAAATTAATAAATATAAAAAATATAATGTATATTAAAAAAAAAAAGTAGAATCAATATCTACAAATATTAAACTTATTCTGGTATGTGTAAATATTTAATTTTTTGGATTTATAAAAAAATCTTTTTGTTAAGTTATTTTTATTTGTAAGATCAATAAAATATTTTCTACTAATATATGCAAATTTCTAATCGTATTTATGGTTTTAATGTCTAATTCCATCTACTTGAAATAATATAAATGTTCTATCTGATTGTTAAAATATTGAAGATTTTATTTCAAACTGAATTTTGATAGTTAGATAACATATAAATTCAACAATATACTTATAGTTAGATTAAATATAAAAATAAATTAAATAACATATCATATCATGTCAAATTTGTTTATAGTTAGATTGTTTATTTTTTAAGTAAAAAATTTCTGTGTCAATATATAAAATGTTTTTATCAATCATATACTTTTTACCAGTATATAAATATTATTTTTTATTTGACAATATTTATAAAAATATTTGCGTCAATACTAAACTTATTGTAGTATATAAATTTTATTTGTAAATATTTTATTTTTTGGATTTAATTTAATCTATTGTAAAATATAATCAATTAAAGTTTAAAAATGGTATAAGGGTATAAGTTGGCCTCAAATAAGATATCTCCAAAGGTCGACATTTCCTTCATAACTTGATGAGCTGAAGATAAAACATGCATTTGTTCCTCTTCAAGCAATGCATAAAATGGACATGTTCCTCTTCAAGCAACGCATAAAATGGATCAAATATTTGTAAGGAGGATATAAAAATAATATTATTCTGTATATTATTATATACAAAAATATTGGGACCGAAGCCTTCATCCATAGCTTAGAGCCTTATACTGTTTTATACCATCTTAAACAGAGACAAAACAGATTGTTGCAGTGTCTCCAAAGATTGACATTTTTTTGGTATAAAGCATTAAGAATTTTATTACCGACAAGAAAATTATTAAGTATCAGTGGTCTCCACCAATCCTATTATCTCTTACATATTTATTCAACTTTCTATTTAAACTACACCTAGCCAAAATAATTTGCATAACCTTATCTACAATATTAGTTTCAATCTCTATATTAGAAAAAAAACTTTGATATTTCTACTGTACCAGATTTAGTACACACTTCTATAATATCAATTTCTGCAAAATTCTTCATCTTTGTCTCCATAATGATCCATTGTTTTTCATTATTCCAATTGGCTCCAGCATGATCAATACCAATTTCTGCAAAAATGTCTTTTCAAATGAAGTTAACACCAGCACATTCAAAAAAAAGATGTTCCATAGTTTCATCAGCTTCACAAAATCCGCAAGTATGGTTCTCAATATTCATGAATTTTAGCACTCTATCTTTGGTTAACAATCTTCCATTCAGCAGCATCCAAAGCCCAAACTTTGCCATATGTCTAGCAAAGTTATCCATTAACACTTTTTTCCATATAACTGGATTATTTTCACCTCTCAGCTCTTGATACATAGCAGCAGTTTGGTACTTGTTTTGGTCTGTCAGATTCCTCCAGTAATTTGTGGTGCACAGTTTTTCCTGACTCCCAACAATCTCCTTAATCATCCATGAGCAGTTCTCTTGTATCTCCCATTCAAGAATCTATTTTCCTTTCAAGTAATACATGTTAATCCACCTGATCTGAAGTCTGTCAGCTTTTGCATGAAAATTCCAAAGCAGCTTTCCTATGGTGGCTTGGTTCCACTCCTTTAAAGCTGTGATATTCAAACCACCCGCTCTTTTCGGGTCACACACTTTCTCCCAAGCCACAAGGGCTTTCTTTGTGACATCACTCGAGCCACTCCAGAGATAGCTTCTGCATATTGATTCAATCATTTTCACAACTTTGGATGGAAAGGGAAAGACCTGCATCCAATAGTTTGTCACAGCAAATAAGATGCTCTTAATCAGTTGGAGTCTTCCAGTATAGCTCAACATCCTCGTAGTCCAATGATTTATACGCATCAAAATCTTGTTTATAAGCGGTTTACAACTTTGAACAGAGATCTTCCTAGTAGACAGAGGAACCCCCAGGTATTTCACAGGAAGAGATCCTTGTGTAAAACCAGTGTACTGCAGAATTTCAGCTTGGATAGTTTGGTGGACACCCCAAAAAAAAATTGCATTTACTTGGGTGGGCTTTAAGACCAGTAGTTACAGAAAAATTGTTGAATGCCACCATCAAAATCTGCACAGAAATGCAATCCCCCCTAGCAACAACATTAAGTCATCAACAAAGGAGATATTTGTCAGATTCAATTTTTCACACTTGGGGTGAAAATTGAAGTCAGTCTGCTTTTCAGCTTTGCCAAGCATCTATGGAGGTATTCCATAACCAGGACAAAAAGAAGAGGTGATATAGGATCACCCTGTCTCAACCCTCTTTTAGCCTTAACAATGGATGAATACTCCCCATTTAAGGCATATCTATAGGATACAGATCTTACACAAATCATAACCCACTGTATGAATTTTATGGGGATATTCAATTCTTGTAAAATGTCTTCCCGGGCCTGCCACTCCACCGTATTGTACGCCTTTTGAATGTCCATTTGAATGGTGCATCTAGGAGATATGTGTTTTCTAGAGTAACCTTTAATCAGTTCATGTACCATAATGATGTTATCCTGAATAATCTCCCCTGGTAAGAAAGCAGATTGACTGTCATCAACCACACTATTTTTATATCCTGAATAATTTTCCCTGGTAAGAAAGCAGATTGACATTTCCTTCATAACTTGATAAGCTGAAGATAAAACACGAATTTGTACTTCTTCAAGTAATGCATAAAATGGATCAAATACTTGTAAGGAGGATATAAAAATACTTTTAGTAATATTATTCTGATTTTTGTTTCTGTGTGTAAAAGCATCATTAAGAATATAAAAATACTTTTAGTGATATTATTCAGTATATTATTATTAATAATACAATTAAACTGAATAGAAAAATTTCATGAACTCAAATGTGGATCGATTGAAATCCATGATAACTCAAACTTATAAATCATTAAAGACAATTAAAAGAACAAAAAAAATGTTTTTTTAAATCAATAGGAATTAGGGTTACCTTAAGAAAAGTGATTCTGGTTCTAAGAAAACCAAATCAACAATAACTCTGTAAAATCAACCAAAATGAAACCTAACAAATAAACTACACATAAAAACATATTCTCAAAACCGAGTAAATATGTGTCAAGTGGTAGAAAAACTTACTTATCCAATCAAATACGTCTTCAACCAAATTGTTGTTGTTCTTCCAAACTCTTGTTCAACCAAACCTTTGTTCTTTGATAAAAGTTCTAAACATCAAAAGGCAAGGTTTAAAATGCAATTTTTTTAAAAACACAATTAGTTATCGAAAACCATAAAATAAAAACATAAAATCAAAATAGATTAATTGAACCGCGACATCGATGCGAATACAAATATTTGACAACCATCTCCTTCATAACATAAAAAATCAAAATCAGCCAAACCCATAATAAAAAAACAAGAATAGATTTGATGGAGAGAAATTAGGGTTTTGATAAGGAAAGATATTCAACACACACAAATCTGAAGAAAGTTAAGAGAAAGAGATGAAATCGAGAGAAAGAATAATACAAAGAAGAAGAGAGATTTTGTGGCTTGATAAAGGATAATGTAGAAAACAAAAATTGTAAAGGAGAGTGTATGAAATATAAATCGGTGCATACAATGATAAAGGGAGAATGATAAACCCACATTGGAAATCAAAACATTGAAAAGTTACATTGATAACCAACATTGGAAAGAGTAGAATTTCATGATAAGCCATTTAGTAGTAATGACACATACAAAATGAAGGAGTTCACGTTTTGTATTTCAATAAAAAAATATCTCATTTTGAATAGAAATTAGGATATGTAAAGAATATGGTTATGGTGTGCATCCAGAGTATCCACGTGGCACTCTTTGGGACCAGAGGGGTAGATTCGTCTTTTACAGAACATCTTATGTTCTTATATGGTAGATAAGTTGTTTTGAAGAAAAAAAATTGTACCACACTATGTCATTTTATTAATGAATAATTAATGATATTTTTTTTATTATATTCTTAAAAAATTTATTATTATCTCTCCTTTCAATTATGTAAATTTATCTTTCTTATATTATTAATGAATGACAATTTTGTAAGAACTTTCACAATTTCTCATTTTCATATAATAATTATTTTTTTAAATACGTATGATAAGTTCAAAACGACTTATAATAAAAAACAAAGTTAGTATTATTTTGCATTTATAAAAATATAAAGTAACCAATAATATTTAAGAGTAATTTTGTAAAATTATTACGGTCATTCTTCATTCATTATTATTTTTAGTTAATTTTTTCATCTACCGTGCATTTAAAAAAAATATTTTGAGATAGATTGAGTATTAAATAATGTTGATCATTTGAGTATATTTTTTCTCTCATTACCATTATTCATAAAAATATAACTTTTTTAAGGCAAAGAAAATCAATTAATTAAAATCAGATATAAGAAATGCCACAGAATTACACCAGTGTTAAATTATAATTCCTAGTGTCGAAGCAGGTTGCTCAACAGAAGGAAAGATTTTATTTGATCTAGATCTGATTTAATTCAAAATAGATATTTTGGGCTTTTATAGTCTTGGGCTTTGTCTTGAGATGCAAGCAATCCTAATTCTATAAATAGGGAGTTTTTCTCATTGTAAAATATCATAATATTATTTCACTCACGGCTCTGTAGTTGAGGAGTAAGTAGCAATAAGAGAAAGAAAGTCCCACGGTTTGTGGGCAACAACATTCATCTTTTTCAATTTTCTCAAGAACCCTAATTTTCTTCTCTATTTTTCTTCTTTCTTTTAACATTTATACTGCGTGATAACTACGGAATTCCCATAGGTTTTGGGATAATTCCAACATCTGGTATCTAGAGCTCCAGTTGAGAGATTCAATGGCAAGAACGCGATGGCGATGAATCATCCAAATGGGCATTTTCCGGCGAGTCTTCCGATTCTCAAGAAAGATAACTATGAGAATTAGTGCAAGCAGATGAAGGTTGTGTTCTGTTATCAAGATCTTTGGAATCTTGTGAAAGAAGGAGTAGCAACGCTTGCAGAAAACATGACGGAAGCAGAGAAGACTGCGTTCAAGAAATTGAAGAAAGAAGATTATAAAGCTCTCTTTATAATCCATCAATGTGTAGAGTCTGCAAAAGAAGCATGGGAGATTCTTGAGAAATCGTTTGGAGGTGCAGAGAATGTGAAAGACGTGAGGTTATAAACTTACAAAAGGGCTTATGAATTGCTTCAGATGGAAGACAATGAAAGCATAGCAGATTTCTTCGAAAGAGTTACAAAACTTATGAATCAAATCAAAGCATGTGGAAAAGTGCTGACGACGAAAGCAACTGTCTCAAAGATTTTGAGATTGTTGGCTCCAAAGTTCGACATGTTGTAGTAGCCATAGAAGAATCAAAAGATTTATCGAAAGTGAATAAAGAAGAGCTTCAAGGGACACTTGAATCTCATGAACAAAGAATGGCTGAAAGAGCAGCAGGGAAGTCGAAGAGTGATGTGGCTCTGCAGGTTCAATAAACAAGAGATCGGAAAGGAAAGGTGTTCGACAACAAAGGTAAAGGTGGCTACAATAATTCGACTAGTCAAAATCAACTAGAAAAAAAATTGGTTGAATTAGAGAAAACCCTATAACCAAGGCAACCAAAGAGGTGGTGTTGCAGGTAGAGGAAGAAGTGGTGGTCGAAAGCAAGACAAAAGTCACATTCAATGTTTCAACTGTCAGAAATATGGTCACCATTCAAGTGGTTGTCCAGAAAAGCAAAAGAATCAAGAGATGAAGAAGAAGAGATGTTGTTGATGGTCACAACAAGAGATGAAGAAAGATTCCAAGATCAATGGTACTTGGACTCAGGATGCTCATCATACATGACTGGTAGGAAAGATTGGTTTGTCAACATGAAGCCCTCAATGAAGAACACTGTGAAATTCACAAATGACAATACTCTAGCAACTGAAGGTATTGGTGATGTTCTGATTAAGAGGAAAGATGGCAAGAGGTTAGTAATTTCCAATATTTTGTACATACCAAGCATGAAGAGAAATTTTCTCAGTATAGGGCAGTTGGTCGAAAAGAACTAAAAGGTGATGGTCGAAGACAAGGTGATGAGAGTCGTCGACGTAGGTGGTAAATTGATCTTGAAGGCTCTAATATCTCAGAATAAAACATTCAAGATCGAACTAAATATGATAGAGCATAAGTGCCTTGCAAGTGCAGCTAGCAAAGATGAATGGTTATGGCACTATAGACTTAGTCATCTCAATTTCAAAGACATCATAGATTTGAAGATAAGAAACATGGTTTCAGGATTGCTAGAAATCGACATCCCAAACAAAGTGTGTGAAGAACGTGTTCAGTCGAAACAACACAAGAATAGCTTCAACAAGGATGCGTGAAGTAAGTTGAAGGCAATTCTTGAAGTCGTATACTCTGATGTATGTAGTCCTATCCAGGTGGATTCGATTGGAGGTAACATGTACTTTGTCACTTTCATAGATGATTTTAGTCGAAAATTATGGACTTACCTGATCAAGAAGAAAAGTGAAGTGATCGATGTATTTGCCAAGTTTAAATCTATGGTCTAAAGACAAAGTGGTCGAAATCTCAAGATTTTGAGGACTGATGGTGGTGAAGAGTATGTGTCAAAAGATTTCGATGCATTATGTGTAAAAGAAGGGATTGTGCATGAGGTGGTGTCACCCTACACTCCACAACATAATGGAATTGCAGAAAGGAAGAATCGAACCATCAAGAACATGGTAAGAAGTATGTTGAATGGCAAGCATCTACCCAAAGAGCTATGGGGAGAAGCTGTGTCGACTGTAACATATATTTTAAATAGATGTCCAACGAAGAAGCTAGAAGGAGTTACGCCAGAAGAATGTTGGTCTGGTGTCAAGTCTAGCTTTAGTCATATGAAGGTATTTGGATCTATTGCACATAGGCATATGCCAGATCAGTTGAGAAGGAAGATTGATGACAAGTCTAGTCAAATGATTCTGATAGGATATCATTTAACTGGAGGTTACAAGTTGTTCGACCCAGTAAACAAGCAGGTTTTGATCATCAGGGACATGATCATAGATGAGCTTAAAGAATGGGATTGGACTAAAAATGTCAAGAAAGATTCAGTTGAAATCTTATGTGAAGAACCAGCTAGTGAACTCGAAAGATATGTTTAACGAGAAGATGTAAGAGGTGAAGCAGGCCCATGTAGACCTCAAAGAACAAGACACGCGCCTACAAGGTTTCAAGAATGTGTGATTACATTAGATAATATGGTCGATGAAGAAGGTGAACTGGTACATTATGTTTTCTATGCATATGTTGAACCTGTCAATGCAGCTGAGGCATTGAAATATTCGAAGTGGGTGAATGCAATGAATGAGGAGATAAAGTCCATCGAAGTCAATAACACTTGGTCACTTGTCTAATTGCCTCAAGGAAAGAAGGCAATTGATGTGAAGTGGGTATACAAGGTGAAGCTGAATCCCAGAGGGGAAGTGACTCGATACAAGGCGAAACTTGTGGTGAAAGGTTTTCTTCAGAAGGAAGGAATCGACTTCGACGAAGTATTTTCTCCTGTTGCTAGAATCGAAATAATCATGTTGGTTGTTGGTCTAACAAACATGAATAATTGTCGTATGTGTCAGATGGATGTGAAATGTGCATTCCTAAATGACCCCTTAGACGAAGAAGTTTATATTGCACAACCAGCTGGGTTTGTGAAACAAGGCGAAGAGAGAAAGGTGTATAGGCTGCAAAAAGCCCTATATGGACTGAAGCAAGATCCAAGAGCTTGGAATAAGAAGAAATACAACTTTCTAAGGGAGAATGAATTTGCGAAGTGCACAACTGAGCATGGAGTATATGTAAGAAGAAGCAATGGTGGATTTCTTATACTATTGTCATACCCCAAATTTGTCCTACCCACGCCATTTTATTTTACTGTCTAACCATTATTCAAAAATCCAAAAAAATGTACCATTTTATTTTTCTGTCTGATATTCGAAAAAACCAAAAAAAAAAAAACAATGCATTTATTTTTCTTTAAAACTAAAAATTCAAATCTTCTTTTATTTTTAATATTATCATAAGTATTTTATTTATTTTATTTTTTATTGTTTAGTCATTATCAAAACATTACAACAAAAAAAAACTATTATTAATATTTCTATTAAAATCATCTCACATAAGCCCATTCTTCTTAAGTCCGTTTACTATTATAATAAAATCACAAAAATTGTCTTTGCTTATTATTTCTCTTTTTATTATTATTACTAATTTTTATTTTTATTTCTATCTTTATCATCAACATTATTTCTTACTTTATTACAATTATTATATTATTATTATTACTATTTTTATTCTTCATTATTATTATTATTATTATTATTATTATTATAATTCTCACAATATCCACTTTCACACAACAATTGCAAAAAACATGGACTGCACATGAGAATACAAAACACAACAAAATAGAAACACATTCCAGCTAATCAATTCCACAACGTAGTACCATACAAATCCAATATTCCTTCACATATTATCCACTACAGACAAAAGCCAGCAGCAGCACAAAGTTTCTTCATCAAATAAACACGCGGTCCCCACTAATCTGCACACCACCATCACCAATTGTTCATGCAGCATACAACATGAGCATTACCACAATTCCAGCCTGTGAAATTTATCCCCAAGTTTCCATTTCACCCCAAAATACCCTTCAATTTTTTCCTTATAAGAACACTCTTCATTCACTCCATTAGAAGTTGAGAAATCAATAGAATCCCCTGCAAAATATAGAACAAAACAAGCTTCAATTTCATTCCCTTTCATCAATAACAAAACTCAGAAACCATTAACAACACATTTTCCGCCATCATATTAAAATCTATACAACCTTTTCTTCAACAAAAAAAAAACCCAAAGAAAAATAGAAAACGAAACACAGCAGCAAGCCCAAAAACTCCAAAACCACAAACCTTTCTGAACCGTAAAAAACCCAGACGCGATTCCTAACCCAAACCTTTCACAAAACGCAGACTCAGACCGACCAAACCCTCCACCCTTCGTAAACGCTACACCACCGTCAAACAACCATCCACAACCACAAACCGAAGAATCCTCCAAAAACGAACATGTAAACACCAAATCCTTGGGAAAAACCGTGAAACTTCAACGAAACCCATCGGAAAACACAAAAAACACCGACCAAACCGTGTGAACCCAAATCGGAACCACCCCTTCACCGAATCCGAAAACGAGCGCCACCTCATGTGAAATCTTGAAACCGCAAAACAACCGCGACCGACCCTTACCGCCGTAAACTCTACCATAAACGCAGGGAGGTCGTGAGTGAAAACACCGAAAATGAGGAACACAAACCGCGTGAGCATCGTGAGCAAGATTGAAACTGAAATGAGAGAACATCGTGAACGGCACCGCGATAAGGTCTGAGAGAGGCCGACGAAATTGAAGATTTGCAGGGTAGGTCTGTTTCTTTTTTTCTTTGAACTGTGTTTGCTGTGTGAATAGAGTTTAAACCACTTTTCTTTTTAAAACTTAAATTCTCCCTTTTATTGTTTTAATTTGTTTATAAAGAAAATCTTTATTGGTCCATTTTGAACCTCTACACACAAGGCAAACTGACTTTTTCTTTTCTTTTTATTTTTTTTTTATTTTCTTCTTCTATGATTAAACTAGATTATATCTATTGGGCTAGTTTGTTGATAGGACTCATCACTATTTTTCATACTAATCACATTGCCCTTATACGCTACACCCTCTTTTTTATGTATTTTAGTTTTTCTGATTTTTTTTTTATGAAATGGGTTTTGAAGCCCTTCTAATTCCACTCTTCACGCCACCCCTTCTAAACGTTACACAATCCCTCTGTTTTTTATTATTCTATTTTTTTTAGTTTAATTTTTTTTGTTTTAATTTGTTTGGTTTATAGATTTGCCTAATATTTGTTGTTTGTTAACCTTTGATCAAATTTTTATGCTTTAGCATTTTATTTTCATTACGATATTTTAGGGCCGATGATATAACAAACGGTTGATTTTAGCCCGATTTCATTAAATCGGCAAAAATCGATCAATATGAGGCCATTTAGTTTAGTTTATTTTATTTATTGTATTATTTCGATTATTTGTCATGTTATTGAATTTGATTCAATTTAAATTTTTTTTTCATTTGTTATTCTATTCCGATTTAATTTCCGCAATTTAATTTAACCAATTTAGTTTATTTATTTTATCGCATTCCAACAAAAAAGTGCTCGACTCTTCATAGAACGATTTTAACTTTAAATTGGTTCTAAGGAAGTTAACGAACGATATTTCGACGCGTCCTAATAAAAAGGTCCAACGCCTCTAAATAGTTGCCTTCGATTTTCAAAAGCTCCAACGCCTCTGAATAGTTAGGAACACTACACACACGCTTTCTCTTGGGCAAATTACAACGAGACCTCTTTATTTCTCGCAATCGCATGTAATTTATTTTTTCGCATTCTATCGCTTTAATTTTGTCACAAACCTGTAAGTCGAGTGCATGGTGCCTCGCCATCAAACCAATCAAACTTCTTCCAACTCGAATATTCAAATATTTTCATAATTAAATAACGGAAGAACTGAATTCTGGAGTCCAACATTCCTCGAATTCTTGAATGAACGCTCCTGAGGCTCGCCCCACGGGACGTGGTTCATTCGACCTTCCGTAATTAAAACGTTTAATCTACATATCAAATAACGAAAGAACTGAGTTCTAGAGTCTAGCATTCCTCGAATTCTTGAATGAACACTCCTGAGACTCGCCCCACGGGACGTGGTTCATTCGACCTTCCATAATTAAAATGTTTAATCTACATATCAAATAATGAAAGAACTGAGTTCTAGAGTCTATCATTCCTCGAATTCTTGAATGAACGCTCTTGAGGCTCGCCCCACGGGACGTGGTTCATTCGCTCTTTCGTTCCTAAAACACTAATCGAATCAAACATTTTTTCAAACGAACATTGTTTAAATCCCTTCTATCTCGCAAACAAGTTAGTGCTTATGCCTCCTATCGCGAGCAGACAAGCCAACGCTTAGTAGTTAGAATGCGATATAAATAACCATTCATTAAAACAAACCAACCAACCAACCTTGGTACCACGAACTACGAAGCTCTGACTTTACCATTGCACAAGGGAATACGTAGGCACACAGATCTTACTCCTTGTCGAGCACCCTAGGAACAAAACAACCCATTTCACATAACCTTATATTAGAATCGTTTGCATTTACTTTATTATTCAAAGAAAACAGAAAGCATAAGTCAACATTAAATCGCAAATTAAACTAAGAGGTTTCCGTTGAGTACAACGGACGTAAGGGGTGCTAATACCTTCCCCTTACGGAATCGACTCCCGAACCTAGAATCTGGTTTTAAAGACCTTGTTCTATCCTTTTTTCAAAAGGTTTCTCGATATTTTCCTTTTCCTTAATTGGAATAAAATAAGTTTGGTGGCGACTCTGTTGTTTAATTTTTATCCGCGGTACTTTTATCGCGAGGTCGTATTTTTTCCAGGTGCGATAGATGGCGACTTTGTTGGGGAGTAAAGATAGTCAAGCCTAACTTAGTTTACTTTGCGATCAATGTTGACTTTGCTTATTTGTTTTCTTCATGCTTTTTATTTATGCTTGTTTATTTTCTCTCTCTTTATTATGATCATTATCATACCTGCTTGTTGAATCCTGGGACGGCACCTGAGATTTGGAAAAAGAAGTGGGAACACCTAGTTTAGAATTGGAAGTTATAATGTTAGTCTCCAAGGACTCGCTCCTTGCAAGCCTAGCATGAAATATCCCCCCAGAGAGTAGACCTATTCGTAGATCTCGTCATAACGCAGCTAGCCTGTCGCATGACTTGATTCATGAAAGGGTTGTGACTCTGGGACCCACACTTAGAACCAGTTTCAATGTTGGCAGTTGCGTAGTGTTAGTCTCCGAGGACCCGCTCCTCATACGGCTAACATGAGAACTCCACTCAAGGTAGACCCTATCATTATTATCGTCATAATACAGCTAGCTTGTGGAAGGACGTTAGTACGATTAGCGTCCATGACCTTGAGTATCTTATCCATCACCGTAGAAACCATCCCGTGAGTGGGTTTTATGGGTAAAGAACTTAGAATTATCCTTTTAAGAGTCTACCTGCTAAGGTTACTTTTATCAGGGATACCAGTTATTTACTTGTTACTATAGTTAACCTCAGAGCAGATTATACTCGTGATCCTGGATCTTGCATTGCTTCCATACGCATATTAATTTCATTTGCATTAATTGTTCATCTTGCATTTCATTCCAAAGCCGTAAACTCATTCCATGTTCCTTCATCTTCAGTAAATCAAGCTGGTTTCCCGACGCCCGTATCTTTCCAGACGCCCGTATCTAACTAGAGCCAACACTAGAAGACTGGTGGATCAATTTCAACAAGAGCAAGCTACTATGAGGAAAGAGATTGACTCGGTCAAGAGCAAGATTGACCAGATTTATGAGACCATACAAGCTTTGGCCAGAATGGAAGAACATCGTGAAGCTGCTGCTACAATGAACAATGTTCTCGTACAAGGATCTACCTCGCACACAATGCCTTCAGTTCCAGTTCCAAATCCTTTGGTTTATGGTTTGCCTCCAGGCTTTACTCCTGCTGTTGAAGAAGTCACTTCTCAACCAATACCTACCTCTGGTGTTACTGTTGGTGTTATTCCTCAAGCTCAACCTGCCGTTACTCAGGTTCACATTCCTCATGCTGAAGAGGATCAACAAGTTGAGTATGAGATGCATACTATTGTTCCAATCACCAATCCTCATGTTGTTCAAGAATCCGAAGCTATGAAGATGTGTCGTGAGTTAGCTGAAAAAATCTGAATCATGGAAAGACACAATTCAACTTCTCTGAGTGCCTCAAATATGTGCTTAGTTTCGGATGTTGTGATCCCTTTTAAGTTCAGGTTGCCAGAATTCGAGAAAAACAAAGGCCTCAGCTGTCCTGAGTTCCATTTGAGGATGTACTGCAGAAAAATGGATGCTCATGCTAAATATGACAAACTCATGATCCTTTGCTTCCAAGACGGTTTGTCTGGAGCGTCTCTAGAAAGGTACATGCAACTTGAGCGTAGCAATGTGCGCACTTGGCTCGAACTATCTGATGCATTCAAAAAGCAGTACAAGTACAACATTGACTTAGCTCCGAACCGCACTCAACTTTAGAGTATGGCTCAAAAGGAGAATGAATCTTTCAAGGAATACGCACAACGCTGGAGGAAGCTAGCTACCAGAGTTCATCCGCCATTGGTTGACCGTAAATTGATCGATATCTTCATGGGTACCTTGCAAGGGCAATACTACGAAAAGCTGATCAACAACATATCTTCTGGATTTTCAAACATGGTAATCGTCGGAGAAAGAATCAAAGAGGATCTGAAAAGTGGAAAGATTCAAGGAGGTTCTAGTAGCCAATCTGGAACTAAGAAGCCTTTCAATGGGTACAAGAAGTGCGAAACAAATGCCATTTCTGCTTCAAGTGGGAATCCTCAACAGAGTGTGCCTACTTCACTACCTTATTACCAATATCTGTATGTTGCGGCTGCACAATATGCTCTTGCGCCTTATCAGCCAATTCCTTCAATGCCTTATCAGCAAGCTATTCAAGCTCCTTTTCCACCTCAGATTCCTTACCAACCGCGTCCATATCCTCTAATTGTTGTTGCGCAATATGCACCTAATCCATACCAGCAACTGACTTATCCACAACAGCCTGGTCAACAACAACAACGTGCTCCTCAACAGCGTTCGCCAAATCAGCAAAGAGGATCTGACAGACACATTGATCCATTGCCTATGTCATACATCGAAATATTTAATGGGTTGATGGCAAATAGATCTCTCACTTTGAGGGATATGCCACCACAAACTGGTACCTCCCGATACTATGATATCAATGCTCGTTGTGGGTATCACAAAAGTGCTCCAGGTCACACAATCGAGAACTGCAAGGCCTTCAAGCACAAGGTTCAAGACCTGGTTGAATCTAAGGATCACACCTTCACTCAAAGAAATTTGAATGTTTAGAACAATCCAATGCCGCTGCACGGGACCCGCAAGTGAAATCTTTTGAAGGGGCTGTCGAAGACCAAGCTGAGTAGTCTCCAACTTTGAAGCAAGTCAAATCAAGAGAAGTTCATTCCTCAAATCAAGGCACTTGTCGCCATTTACCATTCCACATTATTGTTATTTTATATTGTTTGCTTAAGTACTATTTGCTCTGAACATTGTCATTTGTACTTGGTTTTGTTAATATTATGTTTATGCATGTTTTGAATCGGTTTATTCGCATTCACTTATTATTTCTCATTTATTACAAAAATCACAAAAATATTTCCTCACATCACTTTAGCAATGATTTGAGGGAGGATGATGAAAACAAAATACCCATAATTGTGGTGGTATGCTTTCGGATAAAACCTAGTCAATGATGTACAAGCATTTTTTTCAAACCCCCAAACACTGGAGATATAAGGAGTTAATCCCTAGTCAAACACTTCGAGCCTAGAAGTAGGAGTTTCTTTCGGATACAAACCCTTACATTTAACCCGGGGAAGGGTAGTTGTTCAGTTAACCTGACTATACCTTAAATCGCAAGATGAGACATCCCGTCAGAGGACCATCAATAAATGATCTGGCAGTCACAACATTAAATCAAATAAAAAAATCAAAAAATAAAACTCCTAAGTTGAGCACCCAAAGGGAGACTTAGGCAAAAAATCAAAGAAAACCACTAAGTTGAGCACCCAAAGGGAGACTTAGTCAACAATAAAGAAAAAAACAAAAAAACACTAAGTTGAGCACCCAAAGGGAGACTTAGTAAAAAAAAGAATCAAGAATCAAAGGGTCACTAATATCCAACAAAATAAGATGACTGTCACTTCAAAGCGAACCTTGAAGTTTCATCTTCGCTCTTGCAACGTCGAAAACAAATGCATGTGTAGAGTTAACTGAACGTAGGAATGGAGAACATCACGAATAAGAGGTGGGTACAAATCAAACTTTAAGCCTTATATCCTTTGTTTCTCAAACCGTTAATCAGGCCACGTTACAACCCTCAGAAGTCCTAATTGAGGCAGGGTTTATTCTAAAAGCATGCTACCAACAAGGTTACGTAAACTGACTCCCATATATTTTCTAATATTCAATCTTGATAGCATAATTCTGCGTGCTACATCTTTCACTCACTTTGCTAAATCAGCACCATGTTTGGACTAATGGTCAATTCGTCACACTATCACATCATTCAAATAAATTTACTTTTTCAAAACTTGCATGAATGTTGCATTAACACTACCATTTGTGTATGAACAATTTAATTGCAAATTAGTGCTTGACAACAAAGCAATACCAACAATAGGCAATCAAAAGAGGAACTTGAACTTCATTGGTGCTAACATGAAGTGAGACTTCCGCAAAAACAGCTCAATCAGGGGCAAATCATCTTCAATAGCTCAATCAGGGGCAAATCATCTTCGAACAGCTCAATCAGGGGGAAAATCATCTTCAACATCTCAATCATGGGCAAATCGTCCTCAACAGCTAAATCAGGGGCAAACGCCTACCAATTCCAAACACTGGGGCATATCATGTTTAAGTTACTTTCGAAGCTTCCCCATCAAATTTCTTTTAATACCCTATAGATAGGGGCAAGCAAACAAGGAACAAATCTTCCTATCTCTACTCCCCAACTGAACAAGCAGATCTTGCCAGATGTTGGCAACCATTCAAAGCAAAAGCAATCCACATGTGTCAATCAAGTCGCTTCCCTCATCAGCAAGTGACCGAACTTGGAGCATTCATATCCATCTTCTGACCATACATCGTAGAAGATCGAATGTCGGGGAATCAAACCCTCCACCCACCCAAAGTCCAATCATTATTGGCAACTACCAGGCCAAAGTCCACCAAGATGACATCGTTCATCAAACTAATTCCAATCACCTCATATGCATCATTAAACATCATTTTCATCAATCATTTACATCATACGCATCATTATTTTATAAATTAATCAACTTTTCATATCCTCAACAGTTCAACTTTCATTTCAGTGCATAAACATTTGCATTGCATTTCCATCATTATGCAATACCATTTTAAAAAAAACAAGCATACGTGCATAAGTCAGGATCCAGGATCGATCGAAGATTCCTTGCTTCTCCTCAGCAAATTTAGTGGTCGTCCCCCATTGGATCTTTTCTCTTAAACATTTGTTATTAAAACTCTGTCTCTCGTTCAATCGGTTTTTCTCCAAGCAAGTCTTTTTACCGGTGGCCGTCCCCCATTGGATCATTTTCTTCAATCTTTTGTTGATTTCCCCAAGCAATTTTAATCATTTTTCCAGTATTTCTCAACCAGGTTGTCATACCATCCTTTTGGTGGTAACAATATTTAATTTTTCAGTCACCCGGTTTTCCCTTTGGTGGCGGGGGGTCATATTTAATTTTTAGTCGCCCGATTTTCCATTTGGTGGCAGGGATCGTTTATTTTTCAGTCACACGGTTTTCCATTTGGTGGTGGGGGTCGTATTTAATTTTCAGTCGCCCGATTTTCCCTTTGGCGGTGGGGATCGTTTAATTTTCAGTCATCCGGTTTTCCCTTTGGTGGCGAAGGTCGATTATTTAATTTTCGGTCACTCGGTTTTCCCTTTGGTGTGGGGGTCGATTTATTTAATTTTCAGTCACTCGGTTTTCCCTTTGGTGGCGGGGGTCGATTTATTTAATTTTCAGTCACTCGGTTTTCCCTTTGGTGGCAGGGCTCGATTTATTTAATTTTCAGTCACTCAGTTTTCCCTTTGGTGGCGGGGGTCGATTATTTAATTTTCAGTCACTCGGTTTTCCCTTTGGTGGTGGGGGTCGATTATTTAATTTTCAGTCACTCGGTTTTCCCTTTGGTGGCGGGGGTCGATTATTTAATTTTCAGTCACTCGGTTTTACCTTTGGTGGCGGGGGTCGATTTATTTAATTTTCAGTCACTGGGTTTTCCCTTTGGTGGCGGGGGTCGATTTATTTAATTTTCAGTCACTCGGTATTCCCTTTGGTGGCGGGGGTCGATTTATTTAATTTTCAGTCACCCGGTTTTCACTTTGGCGGTGGGGGTCGATTTATTTAATTTTCAGTCACCCGGTTTTCCCTTTGGTGGCAGGGTCGATATATTTAATTTTCAGTCACCCGTTTTTTCCTTTGGTGGCGGGGGTCGATTATTTAATTTCCAGTCACTCGGTTTTTCCTTTGGTGGCGGGGGTCGATTTATTTAATTTTCAGTCACTCCGTTTTCCCTTTGGTGGCGGGGGTCGATTTATTTAATTTTCAGTCACTCGGTTTTCCCTTTGGTGGCGGGGGTCGATTTATTTAATTTTCAGGCACTCGGTTTTCCATTTGGTGGTGGGGGTCGATTTATTTAATTTTCAGTCACTCGGTTTTCCCTTTGGTGGCGGGGGTCGATTTATTTAATTTTCAGTCACTCGGTTTTCCCTTTGGTGGCGGGGGTCGATTATTTAATTTTCTGTCACTCAGCATCCAGATTGATCGTTCAGATCGAGTGTCGGGGTCGCCTTATCATCCTTTTGGTGATAGCGATTTATTTACTTTCAGTCAACTTGTTTCTTCGCTGTGTCACCTGTTTTCCAGTTTTAAATCATTAGCTTTTATCATTACACATTTTCTTTTGTCGGACAAATTCAGAGTCTGTTAGTATCTAATTGTCTTATACCTTGAAAGTTTGAACGCAAGTCAGTTCATCTTATTCGTTCTAAGCCAATTCGATAGGGGCAACTGTCATACCCCCAATTTGTCCTACCCACACCATTTTATTTTACTGTCTAACCATCATTCAAAAATCCAAAAATATGTACCATTTTATTTTTCTGCCTGATATTCGAAAAATCCAAAAAAAAAATGCATTTATTTCTCTTTAAAACTAAAATTCAAATCTTCTTTTATTTTTAATATTATCATAAGTATTTTATTTATTTTATTTATTATTGTTTAGTCATTATCAAAAAATTACAAAAAAAAATCTATTAGTATTTTTTCTATTAAAATCATCTCACATAAGCTCATTCTTCTTAAGTCCGTTTACTATTATAATAAAATCACAAAAATTGTCTTTGCTTATTATTTCTCTTTTTATTATTATTATTACTAATTTTTATTTTTATTACTATCTTTATCATCAACATTATTTCTTACTTTATTACAATTATTATTATATTATTATTACTATTTTTATTCTTCATTATTATTATTATTATTATTATTATTATAGTTCTCACAATATCCACTTTCACACAACAATTGCAAAAAACTTGGACTGCACATAAGAATACAAAACACAGCAAAATAAAAACACATTTCAGCTAATCAATTCCACAACGTAGTACCATACAAATCCAATATCCCTTCACATATTATCCACTATAGACAAAAGCCAGCAACAACACAAAGTTTCTTCATCAAATAAACACGCGGTCCCCACTAATCTGCACACCACCATCACCAATTTTTCACGCATCATACAACATGAGCATTACCATAATTCCAGTCTGTGAAATTTATCCCCAAGTTTCCATTTAACCCCAAAATACCCTTCAATTTTTTTTATAAGAACACTCTTCATTCACTCCATTAGAAGCTGGGAAATCAATAGAATCCTCTGTAGAAAACAGAACAAAACAAGCTTCAATTTCATTCCCTTTCATCAATAACAAAACTCATAAACCATTAACAACACACTTTCAGCCATCATCTTAAACTATATACAACCTTTTCTTCAACAAAAAAAAACAAAGAAAAATAGAAAATGAAACACAACAGCAAGCCCAAAAACTCCAAAACCACAAACCTTTCTGAACCGTAAAAAACCCAGACGCGATTCCTAACCCAAACCTTTCACAAAACACAGACTCAGACCGACCAAACCCGCCTCCCTTCGTAAACGCTACACCACCGTTAAACAACCATCCGCAACCACAAACCGAAGAATCCGCCAAACACGAACCTGCAAACACCAAATCCTTGCGAAAAACCGTGAGACTTCAACGAAACCCACCGGAAAACACACAAAACACCGACAAAACCGTGTGAACCCAAATTGGAACCACCCCTGCACCGAATTCGAAAACGAGCCGCCACCTCCTGTGCAATCTTGAAACCGTAAAACAACTGCGACCGACCCTTACCGCCGCAAACTCTACCATAAACGCGTGGAGGCCGTGAGTGAAAACACCGAAAACGAGGAACATAAACCGCGTGAGCATCGTGAGCGAGATTGAAACTGAGATGAGAGGACGCCGTGAATGGCACCGCGGCGAGGTCTGAGAGAGGCCGACGAAATCACAAGATCTGCAAGGTGGGTATGTTTCTTTTTTTCTGTGAACTGTGTTTGCTGTGTGAATAGCGTTTAAACCATTTTTCTTTTTAAAACTTAAATTCTACCTTTTATTGTTTTAATTTGTTTATAAAGAAAATCTTTATTGGTCCATTCTGAACCTCTAAACACAACGCATACTGACTCTTTCTTTTCTTTTTCTTTTTTTTATTTTCTTATTATTTTATTCTTCTATGATTAAACTAGATTATATCTATTGGGTTAGTTTGTTGATAGAACTCATCACTATTTTTCATACTAATCACACTGCCTTTATACGCTACACCTTCTTTATTATCTATTTTAGTTTTTCTGATTTTTTTTATTTATGAAATGGGCTTTGAAGCCCTTCTGATTCCACTCTTCACGCCACCCCTTCTAAACGTCACACACTCCCTCTGTTTTTTATTATTCTATTTTTTTTAGTTTAATTTTTTTGTTTTAATTTGTTTGGTTAATATATTTGCCTAATATATGTTGTTTGTTAACCTTTGATCAAATTTTTATGCTTTAGCAATTTATTTTCATTACGATATTTTAGGGTCGATGATATAACAAACGATTGATTTTAGCCCGATTTCATTAAATCGGCAAAAATTGATCAATATGAGGCCATTTATGTAATAGATGAGCAAAGAGAGAATGGCCTCAGATGCATCCCTATTATCCAAAGTAATAGAAGTAGAAGATTTTCCTATTAAGAACTTAGCATTAATTCCACGAACATCCCCTTTAGGAACAAACCTTCCCTTAAGATCAGATTCCTTAAGACAAAGGACCTTGGCAATAACTTTGGTTGTAAGCTCCTATTCTAAACCATTGAAAAGAAACTCCCTATCCAAAATTGGCAAAACCATCCAATAGGAATACTCATCTAAGGTCGGTACAAGCTGATAATTAGGAAAGGTGAAACAATGATGCAACGGATCATAGAACTGAACCAAGTTATGAAGAATTCCCTGTGATACACCAGTCTTCAAAATGGACAAAGGTTTACCATAACGCTTCCAGAATTCATCATTATCATCCACCAAAGCTCTGAGCTTTCTCAACTCTCCTAAATTAGGACTCTTAAAGCTGTACTTCTTAGTATTCCTCCTTTCGACATTCAAAACCAAAGACATCTGAAATATTTTCAAAACACCTATAAGTCTCTTGAAATCTTGAGAACAATGCACATGAGTGCATGTATGCAACAAACACAAACAAAATCACACAAAGTACACGGGTCCAGGTTCCGAGTCACGAGTATAAAGTCAATGGATAAGAACACCAACCAACAAAGGTATGTACTAAGGTTTTGTCTTCATTATACCTGTAGAAAATCAAAAGGGTTCTAACAGAGGTTCCCAGAGTTAGTAGTCATCCTTCGGATACCATCGATACGTTAGACTACTCCCCAACTGATAATTTCCTCAAGAAGAACTCGTCCAAGTGTAGTATAGCGTGACAACCACCCTAGGTTTACACCTGGATAGATTCCGCACCATGTTCCTAAAATGTCCTGGATGGGTTAAGGATTTTATGGTCCTCAACATGATCAGCTCCAGGTCAGAAAAGTAATGCCATGATACGATTACTCGACATTACATCAGTAATCCGAGAGAGCCTAACTGAGTGGTGATTAACGAATTGATATCACATTGGACTACTCCGCCATGAATCTCTTCGAAAATCTCCGTCCTATCATAAGTTCACTCAAATCCGGGTACAAGATCTATCTCACTCACAAAGGATCGCCAAACCGAAACAGAACAAGCAATAACAAATAAATCAAACCAAAGCAATAAACAAATCAAAGTAGGCCGAATCCACTTAGAGATTGATCCCCAGTAGAGTCGCCACTTTTCTATAGCGGGGAAATCATTAGTGTAAGCTATTAATTAACTTAATTCAAGGTAAACAGAGTCGCCACCGCGCTTTTATTTTATTCCAAAAAGGAAAAGGAAAAAAAGCGAATAATTCCTAATGAATCTAAAAGCTAAAAGCTAAAGAAACAAGCATAGAAAAGGTATGCGAGGGGTATACATAGTTGATACGTTACTTAGGTTCTTGGTACGTATCGGTACGTTATTATTAAAAAATTATCTACTTATAATGAAAACTGGTTGGGAGAAATATTTTTTAGTCTCACATCGACTACTTTATTAACATTGCTTTGAAAAATTAATTATAAATAGCTCGTGTATACTCCTCACTCTAATATCAGCTCACTATAATTTTTGTTTTAATTGGTAATGGTCATTAATATTCACTTTTATCAAAGTGATATTGACGTTATCATAATTAAAAAATTAGTTAAAAGTTTGTTTTTTAAATTTCTAGTTTATTTGACAATTATTGTTTCATTTAAACTTGACATTTATACTTGGTTCGTTGGTACTTTATTTTATACGAAATCCACACAAATTTGTGCGAACCAATTTGCAAAAGTATTGCAAACCGGTACGTGGGAACCAATTCACTGTTCGTAAGGGTACATGCAAATTATGACTATGCTTAGGGCCTTGAATCTCAAAGCCGACTAACCGACTAGCAGACGCCATAGAAACCAACAACAACTCCCCTGCAGAACCTGCCTCCACCAACTCATTACACTTCAAGATAACCTACTTTGCATAAACCAAACCTTTCACCTCAGAACATACAACTAAGAGTTAAAACATTCCTCCAATCAACATATTGGCGCACCAACAGAAATGTTATATCCATTACTAGATTGTCTAGAAGAAAACTCAGAAAATACACCAAGCCAATGAAGAGATATCAGTATTGTAAGATGAAAGAGTGCCTGAGAGGGGGGTGAATTAGGACTTAGATAATTTTTCGGAATTTTTGACAGTAGTTGGATTTTACTTTCCTAATATTTCTATGTGATGAAAGCAATAAAAACAGAAAGTAAAGAACACCAGAAATTATACTGGTTCCCCTTACAGATCGAGAGTACTCCAGTCCCCTTTCAACGTGAAAGAGTTTTCCACAATAATGTTACATTTCCTAGCCAAGACAATTCTAACAACCAAGAACAATCCTCTTGGATTTACACAAGTTTAAAATCCTATCGGGAATAAATATCTCACTAAAGGACATATTGTATCCACAATCCGGATAACAAGGATAAAGCCTTACAATCTTATCTTTATCAATCAAAAAATAAGTTGTAATCAATATATCATAAATCTGAATTTTGTATGAGTGCTAAAAAATTGATCTTCAATGAATCACTATCAAGATTGGTCTTCCCCTTTTAATAACAATCACTCTTATAATGTTTATACAAGTGTTCGACACAAGAAGAATGAAACTAATGCAATGTATATGAAGGTTTATGTGTAGAAGTTTCACTAATAAAAGTTTGAAGAACACTTAATATGAAAATGTAATATTTTGATAATAATGATTGTTTTCAAAATTATAGCAAAGGAGGTGAATGAAAATCTGGAAAAAATGTCCTTTAAATAGTGCTAAAACACCTATATAACCATTGCAAACAATGAATATATGCCATGCTTCAAGATGAAAAGAATAGAAAAAATTATGCTGAAAAGTTATAGTATTTCGCCTCTAGAAACAGTGGTAACCAGGTACACATCATGTGTTAACCGGTTACTTGCTTGAAACGTTTTTTAAAATTTGAAAATTTGAAATGAGTAAACGGTTATAATGTGGTGAGTAACCGGTTACATTAGTCTAGTTTTGAAAAATGCTAAAAAAACAGAGGCAACAAATCAAAGTATTTGAACACCAATTTTTTTCTAAGTAATCATGGCTTGAATAAAGATCTATGTGAACACTTGTATACACATTAATTTAGATATGATTGATTTATACCTTTGATCAATATATTGAGAAATTTTCCAATATTTGAACCAATGTGCATTCTTGTTCAATCTTCATTGTCTTTGTACCAAGCCTTTTTGAGCTTCACTAACATGTTGCAATGACATTGTTGTCTTCATCAAAATCATTGAGAAGTCATGTCTTCACATTCTCCCCCTTTTTGATGATGACAACCCAATACTTGAGAGTTGATTCCAATCATACCAATTTGTTTCTCTAACCAAAGGCAAACCCCCTTTAGATAATGCTCCCCCTAAATCCATGATTCTTGGAAAAAACATTATCGTACAAATTCTGCAAAACTTGTTAGAGAAACCAATATAAAATTTTATTCTTCTCCCCCTATGTCATTACCAAAAAGGTGGGGAAAAGCCTATGAAAATATAAGCATAACCATAATTAAACGGAAATAAGTACTTGATTGAAACGAAAACATACCAATTGTACGGGGTTCTAAAAACAAAAAACAACATTTCCTAAATAATATAAGACTTAACAAACCATAACCAACACACAATTCAAACTAAAAATGAAACATAAGGAGAATTCTAAAACTAGATGCAAATGATATAACCTAAGACTCATTCTAGATCACACGACATATATAATTTAGAAAAAATATAACATTTAAAAGACTAAAATAAATTCACGATTTTCTGAAAAGCAGCAGTGGTAACCGGTTACACACCATGTGATAATCGGTTACATAGTGTAAAAAATGCATTTTCTATGAAATTTAAAAGAGGTAACCGGTTACGTACCATGTGATAATCGGTTACACTGGCATAATTTCAAAAACAGTAGTTTTGTACATAAAAAATTGTGAACTTTTACCATAAACTTATGTCATAACATGTTAATACATATGTTAAGGCAACTTTTGATCAAACAATATTTATCAAAGCATATTATAATGCTATGCGAAAATAAGAAAAAGTGAAAAATATTGCCAACATGATAAATTTTAATATAGCTACAAACATGTCTAAACTAAAATAAATGCATAATTGTGTACCTTGATACTTATTTATTCAAGAATGATCAACTTTAGATGTCACTTTCATCGAAATTGCCGAGTTCTCGTCGTATTTTGAAAAATTGTTCTTTAGCCAATGGTTTTGTGAAGATATCCGCAAGTTGATGGTGAGTATCCACTAAGGTTATTTCTACATCTCCGTTAAGCACATTATCACGAAGGAAATGGTGTCGAATATCTATGTGCTTTGTTCTTGAATGCATGACCAGATTTTTTGTGATGTTGATGGCACTTGTGTTGTCGCATCGTAGAGGGATGCATCCGAGATCTAAACCATAATCAAGAAGTTGTTGTTTGAGCCACATAATTTGTGCACAACAACTACCTGCTGCAATATACTATGCTTCAGCCGTACTAAGTGCGACACATGCTTATTTCTTGCATGCCCACAACACTAGTGCATTCCCAAGAATATGACACGTACCACTTGTGCTTTTTCTATCTATTTTATATCCTGCATAGTCAACATTAGAATAGCCAATTAAAGTACACATACTACCTTTTGGATACCATAATCTGACGTTTGTTGTTCCTTTAAGATACTTCATGATCCTTTTTATAGCAGTGAGTTGTGACTCCTTAGGATTTGCTTGAAAGCGAGCACAAACACACACACTAAACATTATGTCAGGACGGCTTGCCGTCAAATATAATAAGGAACCAATTATACCTCGATATTTCGTGACATCAATTGAAGTACCCGATTCATCTTGATCAACATAAGTTCCGGATCCCATTGGAGTAGACATTACCTTGAAACTATCCATGTCGAATCTTTTCAATAATTCTTTGCAATACTTGGATTGGTTGATGAAAATGCCATCCTTTAGTTGCTTAATTTGTAATCCAAGAAAAAAATTCATTTTTCCCATCATGGATATCTCGAATTCTCCTTGCATCATCAATGGGAACTCTTCACATAGTTCCTTGTTTGTTGAACCAAAGATGATGTCGTCAACATAGACTTGAACCAATAAGGTATTACCTTTTATTTTCTTAATTAACAATGTCTTGTCAACGTTTCCTTTTACAAATCCCTTTTCACAAAGAAAGTTGCTAAGGCGATCATACCATGCCCTTGGTGCTTGTTTTAAGCCATAAAGGGATTTCTTAAACTTGTAAACATGTGAGGGATTCTTGAAGTCTTCAATGCCCGGAGGTTGTTTGACATAGACTTCTTCATTTATGTATCCATTCAAGAAAGCGCTCTTGACATCCATTTGGAATAACTGAAAATTCATTGAACACGCATAAGCAAGCAATAAGTGTATAGCGTCTAACCTTTCCACCAGAGCGAATATTTCATCAAAATCGATTCCTTCTTCTTGGTTGTATCCTTGTGCGACCAATCTTTCTTTGTTTTGAACTATGATTCCATTTTCATCAAGTTTGTTTTTGAAAACCCATCTTGTTCATATGATATGTTTATTGTTCGGTCTTGGTACAAGATTCCAAACTTGATTTCTTTCAAATTGGTTTAGTTCCTCTTGCATTGCTACTATCCATTGATCATCGCCTAAGGCTTCATCGACTTTGGTTGGTTCAATTTGAGACACAAACGCCATGTTTAGACATGCATCCTTGATATTTAATCTTGTTGCTACGCCTTGGCTAATATCACCAATAACTTTATCGATCGGATAATCTCTACGAGTCCACCATTCTTTCGGTAGATCATGATGTTCTTCATTGTTTTGTGACTCTTCTTCTTGTGGTTTTGGTTGATCATTTGAAACATATTTGTAATCTTGAAACATATCTATTATATCATCATCATCATTATCAAGAGTATTATCCTTTTTAGAGGGGTTAGTTTCATCAAAAGATACATGCATAGACTCTTCAATAGTTAAAGTTCTTTTATTAAAAATTCTAAATGCCTTACTAGAGAGGGAGTAGCCAAGAAAGATACCTTCATCGGATTTCTCATCGAACTTACCAAGATTGTATTTTTCATTATTGAGGACAAATCATTTGCATCCGAAAATATGAAAGAATGATATATTGGGTTTCCTTCCTTTGAACAACTCATACAGAGTCTTTTTGAGAATAGGCCGAATGTTGACGCGGTTGCTTACGAAACATGTTGTGCTTACCGCATCCGCCCAAAAGTATTTAGGAAGATTAGAATCGCTGAGCATTATTCTTGCAAGTTCCACCAAGGACCTATTCTTTCTTTCTACAACACCAATTTGTTGAGGAGTTCTTGGTGCCGAGAAGTTGTGAGAGATTCCACGTTCTTCACAAAATTCTTCGAATAAAGTATTTTAGAATTCTCCACTGTGATCACTTCTAATGAAGGCTATTGTAAGAGACTTCTCATTTTGTATTTGTTTTGCATACTTCTTGAAAGCTTTGAAAGCGTCACTTTTCTGCACTAAAAACAATGTCCAAGTATATCTAGAGAAATCATCAACAATAACTAAAGCATAAACATTACCTCCAAAGCTTTTTGTTCTTGATGGACCAAAAAGATCCATGTGCAACAATTGTAGTGGCCTATATGTGGACACCACATTCTTGAATTTGAAAGTTGTCTTGGTCTATTTCCCTTTTTGACATGCATCACATAACTTATCCTTGATGAATTTTATCTTTGGAAGACCAACAACTAAGTCATTTTTTTTATCAATTTGTTCAAATGCTCCATATGAATGTGAGCAAACCTTTTATGCCATAACCAAGCATCGTTGTTGTTCGCCAATAGACATTTTACCTTCACGGATGTGTTATCAAGGGAGATCATAAAAATGTTGTTAACTTTTGTACCTTTTAGCAAAACTTCATGTGTAATTTCATGTTCAATCAAGCATTCATCCTTTGTAAAGTTGATTCGGAACCCTTTGTCACACAATTGACTTATGCTAATAAGGTTATGTCTTAGGCCTTCTACATAAAGGACATCTTCTATGGTTGTAAATCGTGATGCACCAACGGTTCCTATTCTGAGGATTTTTCCTTTATTGTCATCACCATATGTTACATATCCTTTGGCCTTACAAGATAGATATGGAAATTTGTTTATATCACCCGTCATATGCTTTGAACACCCGATATCAAGATACCATTGATTGGATGAGGTCTTCAAGAATACCTACAAAACAAGGTTAGGTTTTGTTGGGTACCCAAATTTCTTTGGGTCCTTGATAGTTAGTACCCTTTTTAACCCACACATAATGCCCTTTTGCAATACTAAAATTACAAACATAACAAGCATTAGGTGTGTAGCCTTTAATTCCACAATAAAAGCAAGTTGGTTCAAAGTTACTTCTATATCTAGGAACATACACTTTTCTCTTAACAAACTTTTTCTCTTTAGGATGTTGATGCACAACTTTAGAATTATTTACTTTCTCTTTAGGAATTTGGTCACTAGACTTAACAAAGATGGTTTTATTGATACTTGGTTTAGATAACTTAGAATATCCTAGTCCACTATTATCATTAGAATATTTTTGATGCCTTAGGATTTCTTCCAAGCCAATTTTACCTTTCTCATATCTTTCAATAACTCTTTTAAGTTGAACAATTTGAAATGAGAGAGATTCACAATTCTTACAAACAAAATTTTGTTTTTCATTCATCACTTTTTGTTTTTCATCTTCAACATATTTTTCCAATGCAATGTTCTTTTCTTTTAGGGATGAAATTTGTTTCTTTTGAGATGATATAGTTTTATACAAATTTTTGCATTCTTTTAATAATTTATCAATAACATCTTGTGCATCATTATCATAAAAAGAAAAGTTACTACTAACCTCATCTTTTTCGTCATCGGAGTGGTGTGAAGCCATTAGAGCCATATTTGCACATTCATCGCTTTTCGATTCTGATAAGGAACTTATCTCGCTATCTTCACAAGCAATGTACGCCTTCTTATTCTTGACGTCCTTCTTGCCTTTGAATTCTCCTTTCTTTGGAAGTTTTGGGCAATCCGGTTTTATGTGGCCTTGCTTTCCACATTCATAACACGTAACATCTTGAATTGATGTGGGTGCCTCCTTTTTCCTAAAATGTCTATTCTTTTTAGCATAAAGGGATTTTTTATTTTTATTGAAAAACTTACCTAACTTTTTCACAAGAAGCATGAAATTCTCATCTTCCGATGTGTCATCATCTTTATCTTTATTTGATTTAACTTTCAAGGAAATTCCTTTAGATTTCTTTTCTTGATTTTCATGTTTCTTAAGTCTTCCAAATTCCAACTCATGTTCTTGAAGCTTACCAAATAAAGATGTGGATGTCATTGTTGAGTGACTTTTCTTTTTCGAGATAGCCGCTACTTTCGGTTGCCACTCTCTTGTTAAGGATCTTAAGACTTTGAGATTTAGATCATCATTTGTAAAAGTTTTTGCGAGGGTAATCAAATGATTCGTTAGGTGAACAAATACCTTTTCTAACACAACAATGGATTCACCGGGCTGCATCCGGAACATTTCATACTCTTGACTCAACATATTTAACCTTAATCTTTTCACTTTGGCGGTTCCTTCATGCGTCTCTACTAAAGTGTCCCATATTTGTTTTGTCGTTTTACATTGCGAGATGCGGAAGAATTCATCCATACTCAATGCACTTTGAATAATATTTATAGCCTTCTTTTCATTCAATATTCTTTTCTTATCATCTTCAATTAGTGCACTTTTGTCTTATCGGAGGCTTCACCATTTATCACTGTGACCGGAACATGCAGACCATCTTCAATCGTTTCCCATATTCCTTCTCCTTGTACTTCTAGATGTGCTTTCATTCTTATTTTCCAAAAGTAGAAGTATTCTCCTGAGAATAGTGGAGGCTTGTGACTACTTCCACCGTCTTTGAAAACTGGGTTTGTATTTGCGGAAGCCAAACTGGATCTGTAGGAACAGGTTACCTATAACCTACTATGATGCCAAATGTAAGATGAAAGAGTGCCTAAGAGTGGGGTGAATTAGGACTTAGATAATTTTTCGGAATTTTTTACGGTAGTTGAATTTTACTTACCTAATATTTCTATATGATGAAAGAAATAAAAACAGAAAGTAAAGAACGCCAGAAATTATACTGGTTCTCCTCACAGATCAAGAGTACTCCAGTCCCCTTTCAACACGAAAGAGTTTTCCACTAAATGTTAGATTTCCTAGCTAAGACAATTCTAACAACCAAGAACAATCCTCTTGTATTTACACCAGTTTAAAGTCCTACCGAGAATAAATATCTCACAAAAGGACCTCTTGTATCTACAATCCGGATAACAAGGATAAAGCCTTACAATCTTACCTTTATCAATCAAAAAATAAGTTGTAATCAATATATCATAAATCTGAATTTTGTATGAGTGCTGCAAATTTGATCTTCAATGAATCACTATCAAGATTGATCTTCCCCTTTTAAGAACAATCACTCCTATAATGTTTATACAAGTGTTCGACACAAGAAGAATGAAACTAATGCAATGTGTATGAAGGTTTATGTGCAGAAGTTTCACTAATAAAAGTTTGAAGAACACTTAATATGAAAATGTAATATTTTGATAATAATGACTGTTTGAAAAATTATTGCAAAGGAGGTGATTGAAAATCTAGACAAAATATCCTTTAAATAGTGCTAAAACACCTCTATAAACCATTACAAACAATGAAGAGATGCCATGCTTCAAGATGAAAAGAATAGAAAAAATTATGCTGAAAAGTTACAGTATTTCACATCTGGAAATAGTGGTAACCGGTTACGCACCATGTGTTAACAGATTACTTGCATGCAACGTTCTTTAAAATTTGAAATTTTGAACTGATTAACCGGTTATCATGTGGTGAGTAACCGGTTACATTAGTCCAGTTTTGAAAAATGCTAAAAAACAGAGGCCGCAAATCAAAGTATTAGAACACCAAATTGTTTCTAAGTAATCATGGCATGAATGAGGACCTATGTGAACACTTGTATACACATTAACTTAGATATGATTGATTTATACCTTTGATCAATATATTGAGCAATTTTCCATTATTTGAACTAATGTGCATTCTTGTTCAATCTTCATTGTCTTTGTACCAAGCCTTTTTGAGCTTCACTAACTTGTTGCAATGACATTGTTGTCTTCATCAAAATCATTGAGAAGTCATGTCTTCACAAGTACCACAGACCGAAGCTAAACAATCAAACGCATCCCTTCACTCCCAAGCCCATCAAAATTTGATACCAACTCAGAACTATATACAAATCCATCATAAACACTCCTTTGGGTGCAAAATTCATTGAGATAAATCACTATTAAAACCCTTGCGCTTTGCCTTAAGCCACCTCCAAGATAGAATCTGAATGTTGTTTATGTAATTGAGATTGCGGTGTTCCATTGGTCTGAAAATCTTATCATTCCTTTTTCTACAGATGGACAAAATATAGGCAAACCAAATAATTGAGAATCTCTCTCATAGTTCTATCTCCATTGCAAATGTCAGCAAAATGAACAAAATTCTGCAGAGCAGAATTGTGAGAAACATAAGATATATTAAGTCATCCTAGGACCTTGCTCTATGCCTACACAATTGATGGACATTCAAAGAAAATGTGATCAACATTTTCTTCTTTACCACAACCTAAGGAACATGAATTTTGAGATTCAACTAGGATTCCTCTTCTAACTAAGTTGTCACTAATAGAAATTATATTCTTCCATATTCTCCACAGCAAAACCGAGTCTTTAAGCGGAACAATTTTACTCCAAACTCTCGCCAAATCATTAATATCCTTTATTTGAGACATTAACCCATCCATGATCACCCAAATACGCTTCTTTGGCCGAGTAAACATCCTTGTACCACTCTCACTTATCAATCTCACCGTCCCTAAAAATGATTTTACTTATCCTATCTTTGATTTCCCCCTCACTTTTCGCATTTTCCTCATTTAAATTGCACTCCCGATTTCCAATCCAAACTATACCACTTCTCTCACGCCTAATGACATCTCTAGATAAGATTTCTTTTTCAACTGCCACCCTATACAACATTGGATATGTTGCCTTAAGACTACCCCCTATCAGCCATGGATCTTCCCAGAAGGAAGTATCTGCACTGTTACCTACTTGCCTAATTAAGTTATTATCAAACCAATTTTCCATAATCCTCTTTTCCTCCTTATCAATCGATTGCAAGTCCCTCTGCCAAAGAAAATTGAACTTACCAAGGTGACACACATCGTCGTACATGTTACCTCACACATCCATATGATGACCGTCCCAACCAATTATGCATTGGGACCATGACGGTCTACCTGTCTGTAGCTAGGAAATCATGAGTGTAAACTATCAATTAACTTAACTCAAGGTAAATATAGTCGCCACCGTGCTTTTATTTTATTCCAAAAAGGAAAAGGAAAAAAGATCAAATAAATCCTAATGAATCTAAAACAAAAAGCTAAAGAAACAAGCAGAGAAAGGGTAAGGGGATAAGTTACAAAATCGTAAGATTTTAATCACCCAGTGTGCAGGGGGAGCCCTTTGAAAAATTTATTGTTTTTGGTTTGAAAAATGGTTTGGTAAATGAGAGTGGAAGGATGAGAAAAAAAATTAACTTTTAATGTTTTGTGTTTGGAGAGGTTTACCACCTCATGCCTACGTACCCACAATGTGCAATGTAAGATCAAAGCCCCGTAGTTCGTGGTACAAATAGTGAAAATTGGTTGGTTTTGATTGATTTTATTAAGTGAAGATAATTTGTCATTTTCTAGTGGATAGCCTCACAAATCTACCATGAGAATGAGGGCATGGACTCATACATCATTATAGGGAGGGCGCTAACTCTGATAAAATTAACGAGTATGCCACTAAACCCCCACGAATGACAAGAGACTCAATTACATCAAACTACAACTATGGATATATGAGAGACTTGAACCCGATTAGAGAAGAGTGACTCATAGTCTAAACTTGCAAAGAAAACAAAAAAAGGTGCACAAAGGCACAAAACAACTTGAATGAGTTTGGTTCTTTTTATTTTTTGAATTGAAGTCAAAATTATTAAGTTCATTAATATTTATTTAATAAAATAAGAAGTAAAAGTCACTTGAAAAAAAGTCAAGGTTTTATTTATTTAATAGGTGATGGTTTTTTAAAACAAGAATCCTTTGAAAAAGAAGGAAGTTTTGAAAATTGAAGAATGAGAGAAGATGAAAAGGTTATCCTAAAAAGAAAAAAAAAGAGATAAAGGAGGAAAGATCTAACCAAACTTGATGACTTCCAAGCATAAGCACAAGAGTTCCATCCTTAACAGAATAAGCTAGCAAATGACCAAATAAAGGCTAAAGTACCAACTCCATGATGATCAAAGCAAAGGGAAAGTCCTAGAATCTAAGTCCAAACCTCCAATTCCAATGTTAAGGATAGTAACCATAGTCCAAGATTAAGATCACAAGTTTTTTAGAGGTTTTATCCTTTATTAATATTTTTGTGTCCAAATGGACAAAGGAAAAATCACAAGGATATAAACATAAACATAAACATGATAATGGATGATAAAGCATAATAAGAGAGATAAGGGAGCAAGAGATAAAAATAATGAGGATAAAGTGCAAAAGGAAGTTAAAATATTAGTATAGTAATAGTAATAATAATATGTACAAAATAATGGTATGGTGAACTTAATCATCCACACCAAAAGAGTAACAAGGCATTTAATGCTAAAATCGAAAAGGCAACCAATTCCACTTAGTATCTTACACTATAGTGATTAACCGATGCGGTTAGACCAAAATTTGATGAAACTTGAAAGAATATTGGGATACCCAAAGCAACTATGCATCAAGCTTCAAAAGTCATGAATCTAACGCAAATGACTAACCACTTTGGGATTACGCGACCAACAAGAGGCCCGGTCCACGAAAGTGCAAATATCCAATTGGACTTTTATTCCGAATTAGGGGCATATTTAGGTCTATGTTAAGAAATCTTTGAGTAATTTACGGAGTAATTACCCTATAAATGAGGTCGGCCAAAACCAATTAAGGTTAATGATTTGGTGTTAATACATGCGAGATAAACGATATGTAAATCGCCATCCGAACACAATGCCGCATAAAAATAAAGATGAATACCAAATTGAGTTACACTTATGGTATTCTTTCATCTTTAAGGTCAATCACTCATTTTGGGGGATGTAAGTAAGAAAATATCTCACTAATACAGAGTAACTAAAGTGAATTAAATAATTCACTTAGAGGTAGATTTGAACTAATGAATATTAACCATTCTAATCTACACTCAAAGTTTATTGAATTTAAAGAGAAATCAGTCCCAAAAATGTCTCCCGAGGTAAAAATAATAGGAAGGGAGAAGAAGAAGCAAAAGGAACCAAAAACAAGTTAAAAACAAGCAAAAAATTGCTTCTGGAGCAGTGTTAATCGGTTAACCAAATGGTTAACCGGTTAACACGTGAAAAATTGAAATTTTGCACAAGAAATACATTGGTTAACCGGTTAACCAATTTGCACTGCAAATGGTTAATCGGTTAACACTGCACCAGAGACAAAAAAATGGCCAAAATTTAACATGATCATCTTTTAAAACATTAGGGGGATGCTCATGAACTGAATTGACACGAATTTTAAAGTGTAAAAACAGTGAGATTCTTGCAATCAAACAATAATTTATGATCCAAAGGATCAACAACCAATAACACCAAATATCTACATCTTGAATGAAGGTGTAACAATGGAGGAAAATGAATTACCAAGAGCAAATTTCAAATTACTCCACTGACAAGCTTGACCTACTGAAATTGCTGAAGAAAATGAAAATGATGAAGGTTTAGCTCAAAGTTATTCAAGAATTCAATGTAAATTCTTAATAACTTTCAAAAGAAGAAAGTGAGCTTTAGATGATTTTTGTTGTTTAAGGATGTATTTTGCAAGAGATTTTTTGCTATCAAAATTTTGTCAAATGAATGAAATGAGGGTGCTATTTAAATACTTTAGGTATGAGGATTTGGTGGAATGAAGCTTGCTTTGGAAAATCAAAATTAGGCTTGGAATTCAAATTAGGAGGGAAATTCATAAAAGAGTGGTGATTAATGAAGGTATATGGGGGGAAATGATCAAACTGATGTAGAGAAATAAAGTGGAATAGATCTAGAATATTCCAAGTGAGTTCAGAGGCTAGGATGTGCCGAATTTGAACAAAATATTCAAATTTTGCACTGTTTAATCGGTTAACCAAGTCAAAATTTGAATTTTTTGTTCTCTTTTGATTGCTTGGTTATTTCAACTCGATTCTTTTGCTTGTCGAAGAAGGCATGAAAATAAACACATGAACCTTGGAATTCATTGAATAAATCAATTAATTTGGGAAATCCTTGATCAGATAAATTCGAATTATTTGCGGATCAACTTTGACTTTTTGTCTGTGAAATTCATTCGAGCTGCGAGACTACTATATTTGGTATTTTTTACATGCTCTTCCCCTAAAATGTTAATAAAAGAAAACAAAATATTTTTGGATTTTAATTGATGGTTAGTAAACATAAACAAATAAAAGTACATAAAAGCAATGACGATCCTCTGTGAGGCATAAACCTGCAATAAAAAAGGATTGAGGAACCAAAGTGTGATCTTGTTTGTATGCAAAAATGATGCAAATGCAAACACAAACTTAGGGGAAAAATTAGGATATTACACCGTCAGGCAGCAGACGCTTGTCAGCGCACCCAAAGCGATTACGACAAGGGAGTCATTATGGGGATGCTCATTGTCCTGAAGTAAAAATAGAATTTGCGGTTTTGCCATTAGAGTTCAATTTAGAACTCTGGTTTTCACTTCCCATACCCAAAATTGAACATCAACAATCAGGAAAACATTATCCAATAATGATACAACACTTATCCATCAATTAACATGCAATTTCACTCATTTAATCATGGATTTGACATGGTTTATTCATAAAACTCAGAACAACATAGAAGCAACAACTCATACCAATATTATCAACAAGAACACCTAATTCTCATGGTGAAACAATACACGAAAATCACTTAACACAACACATAATCATACAATTACATAATGCATTTCATGTTCATCCATCATTCATCAAAAAGGAAAAAAGATCTTAAAAATCTAATGGGATTAAGTAGTTCCCTCTACCTCATCATACAGTCTACACAATATTAGGATTTAAACCCCCCCTATTTACCTTAGATTCTTCCAGCAAAAGACCTTCAATCTCTATCAATGGAGTTCCCCTTAACCTTTTCTTCTTCTTCCAATTTTGTTTTTCTCGCGTACTAATCTTAAAGTATAATAACTTCTTCTTATTAGAGTCATAATCTCCCTAATTAATGACTTCTCACCTCACCCTCACTTATTTCTCTATTCATCAAAATACCCCACTTGAATATAATATTATTTTAATAATAATATTAATAATAGTTTCCCTTAACCTCTACTATTCTTTACTAATTTATTTTATTCCAATAAATTAAATAACATAACTACCTTCTAATTATTTTAATAATAATTCTCATTATTCTAATATTATTAATTCTATTATTTACTTAAATAACTAGAACTATGCACCTTAAACTCAAAGCATCAATATATTTAATGTTGACTAATTAAAGTAAATAAATAAATTAGAAAACTGGGATGTTACAACGTAAAATTTAATGTTGACTAATTTCCCCAAAAAAATGATTTGGACATGCTTATTTGCTTTACCTTGACTTGGCCACATCCAATATATTTTTGTTTCTCCTTTGAGATAAGTCATTATGCTATGGTGTATAGGGAGCTGTGACTTTATTTTGTATCCCTTAATCACCAAAAAATGACTAAAAAAACTTTGATGTGTATTCATGGCTACGATTAGTTCTTACAATTTCAATTCTTTTATTTCGGTGATCTACAAACATAGCCTTAAACTTATTGAATATGTAAAAACACTTAATATTTAGACTGAATTAAATAGATCCATATATTTCTACTATGCTTATAAAAATGATATGAAGTGTATATTTCTACCTAATTATTTCTCCTTAAAAGTTCCATAAACATAAGTTCCATAAACATCTGAGTGAATGACTTCTAGAATATTTGATGACCTTATTGGTAAACTAGATTTAAATGAGTTTCTAAGTTTTTTTTCCAACCAAGAAACCATCGCGTATCTTATTAGGTATTGTAAAACTTTCTAAATATATCATCATACCTTGACTGGCTAAAGGATTTAGAGATTTAACTTTAAGATGATCGAACAATATATTTCAGGTTTAATATCTTTTTGGTCCTCTAACTATAGACTTGATTCTAATTTGATCAATTTTTTCTTAAAAGTTCTAAATTGATCCCTTACGTTATTAAAGAAAGTTGAGTTGTATTAACTTAAGATATTTCAATAAAAAAATTTCTAAGTCATTCCTATTTGTACACGAAGAACCTAGCAGAGAAAGTTGTATGAGAAAGAACCCAAATAAGGAAAAATAGTGTTCTCCATGAAGCCTTATGGCATGACCCTTTCACAGATGTAAGGGTTATATATAAACTTCTGCAACTTTATTTCTTCTTATTGTTATTTTCATAAATCCAATTCATTCAATTCCTTCGACTTTCTTTAGTTATATTTATAAATCAAATTCCTTCAAGAACAATTCCTTCGAATCCAATTCCGATAATACAATAAGTATTTTTATAAATCCAATTCCTTCAAGAACAATGTTCATCCAAAATTTTGGAAACCCTAAATCCAATCTCATTTCAATTTATGTATTAATACTAAATTTCCTTTGGAAACCTAAATTCTCTTCCTAAATGTTTTCTTGTTCAAATTGACTACTTGTTTGGGTTGAGAACAAGGTTGTGTGCCCTAATGCAATTGAATAACCAACATATAAAACCACATTCTCTGCAACATCTAATAATAATAATAATAATAATAATAATAATAATAATAATAATAATAATAATAATAATAGAGGTTTTCTAGAATAAATTCTGAATGATTTTTCACCATGTTTCTAGTTCCTTTACCTTATAAGGTTCTTCTATCAACAAATTTCACCTTACTCTTTCTTGTGTTTTCAAACCTGACCAACCACTTCTTTTAGCCTATTATATGGTTTGAAGAGCTTGTACCTAGGAACCATGATCCAACTTGAGGTTGATCTTCAAACATTGCAACCATGAAAAAAAAACAACTAACCATCTTCATAGTTGCTAATGTATTATATTCTTGAATAACAACTAACATCTATATTGAATTAACAAACAACAAAAATAAACTTCTACAAGTAAAAATGTCTTGAAATCATACGCCAAGTGACGTAATTTATTGTGTATCTCAAAAACCAAAATAGGTAAAACTTAAATGAAATTACAATATGATTAACAATATAAATAAAAAACCTCCATTTCGTTTTGTCAATGACTTTTCACAGATTTCACTTTAGACCTTTTAATGTATTTGGTCTGTCCAACTGGCACATCATGATTATGTTTTCCTCCATATGTTGTTATGACATCTGTAGGATCAATCAAATCCCTTTCTACACGCTTCCAAACCCTACAACCTGGTGTTGAACATCTGTAATAGCTCCTACATTTTATATACCAAAATATCATTGTTAGAATAATAATCCAACAATACTTGTTCAAAATAAAATGGATACATAAATTTTCAAAGAAATTGTAAGCTTTGATAAAAAAAAGTTCAAGCATTTGTCTATGCAATAATGAATGTAGTAATTTTACACTATATAAACTTAGGGTTACAAATTAATACTTGTTTTCATATATTATAGATAAATTTAATATATTATCTCTAAGTTGTATTAAATTATATGAAATGAAAAATAAATATACATAAAAATTTAAAATTATATCTAAATTAAGGATATTATGGTATTTTAAGTGGAGCGGGAATTCCGCATAGGCGAGATATGTTTGTTGTTCTCGTTCTCGAAGTACCTTCGGAGAAACTTTATTCCTCGTCCCTTCCTCCCTGGAGGAAAATTCTCAATCTTTTAGATCCCAAATAGAAAAATCTTTGTGAGAATCCCCACTAAATAAGTTGACATCCCTAAGAAAGAATTTTCGGTACCCCAATCAATACAGGTATCCACTAGACATGTATCTATGGATTCTAAGATACAAATATCTATCAATATTATTATTTAAATACATATTTTTAAAATAAAATTATAATTAATTAAAATTTCTTTATTCTCTTTTAAAAAAATAAAAATAAATAGTTTTAAATTTAGCACAAAATAATAATAACAATAATAACAAAATAAATTACATTCATTTTATTCCTTCTTCTCCTATATAATTATATTAAATTCAACGAAATAATAATAATAATAATAATAATAATAATAATAATAATAATAATAATAATAGTTTTAGGAGTGAGATATTCTTACTCCAGGAGTAAGTTTCTAAATCTTATTTCACATCTTGACCATTGATTCACTTTTAATCAATGATTATAATAATTACTCAGTAATTAAATGTGGAGAGATAAACAAATTAATCATATATCAAATAATTACTAATTATTATAATCATTGATTACAAATGAACCAAGGATTAAGATGTGGAGTAAGTTTTAATAACTTACTCTTTGAATAAAAATATCGTCACCCTAGTTTTAGATTCAATAAAATAATTTTTAAGTAATGGGTTATGCTAATCTGGGACACTAGTTAAAAATTTTAAATAAAAGAAAATTATAAGTTCAATGTATTGAATACACACAATATTTCTTTAAAAAATTAATTATTTATATTTTCAATGCATTGAATTCACATATTCTTAGAAAAAACTTATCTTTTTGTTTCTTAAGTAATGTTAACTTACATTTTTAATATTTTAATCATATCTCAGAGCATTTGTTAGCATTTCTCTTAAATAGTTTTGACAATCATCAAATACCATCAAATTCATATTTGTACCGATGAAATGATTGATAGTTAAATACTCCTCGTAGATATCCAATAAATCATAAACTCATAAACATAATGAATTTTACCCGCAAATACTAGGCTCTGTTTGGCACGATCATTTTTGAGTTTTTAGCTTATAACTTATAGTTTATAAACTCGTATGACAATAAAAGATTTATTTGATAACGGATTTTTATCACAAACTTATAACTTATTTTACTAGTTTATAGTTTATTTTCCTATTTTAAATAGCATTTTAGCTTATAGCTTATAATTTATCATTTTTTCTTCCATTTTTATACTTATTATTTTAACTAAAATCCACTACTACCCTTTATAATTTAAATAAAATAGTTATATATTTTATGTCATTTTTATTTATCAACTAATTGAACAACTAATTTTATCAAACACTTCAATTAACTTATCAGTTATAGTCATCAACCACCAATTATAAACTATAAACTATCAATCAAATGTTAGTTGGTCCAGTGATGATTGACGCTGGATTTGATAGGAAGAACCACAGTTCGATCCCTCACAACTGCGATTGAGAATAGACTGAAATCACTTGATGTCAGAACTGATCCCCGAACGTATAAAATCGATGATAAAAATGTTTGTTCATCTTGAAAAGATGAATTTCAGTCATTAATCTATTTAAAATAAATAAAAGTGAAGAAATATCACCTAGGATAACCCCTTTTCTTGAGAAATTTCTGCCCATATTTTCTCCATCTATAACCATCTTCTAAGATATCAACTTCACTGGTTGTTTTTATGATGATAATATTGGACTCCATGACATCTATCCCATGTGATTCAACTGGATCTGAGACCGCATCTTCAACTTTTCTGCAGAATCATAATAATGACAAATAAAATAAAGACAAATAATTATGTACTATGAACTTATATCCTTTACAATAAAAACTTACTTCATTTTAGAGTCTGGCTCAAAACTCTTCTCACTGACTTCAGTCTCACCACCAACTAATTTCTCATTGTTGCTTGGTTCAATTTTTATCTCACTAAATTCAGAACCCATCTTACAAATGAAGTTTGTAGTTATCCTTTGATAAAAAAGAATCACTATTCCATTGTATATTGGACTTGTTATTTGAATTTATAGTCATTGACAAATTTATTATTAACTTTGACTTGTAGGGAATATTTTATATATTATAAATAATTTTTGGCAAATTTTTAGGTACCCTGATAAGTATTTTGGTACCGATACCTATAGTACAAATTGTGACAAAATTTAATTTATTTTAAAATAAAATAAAATAATAAAGTGACATGGCATTGAATAATTATTCTTGATTGGTTAAAGGTACCGGTATCCAACCAAACTCAAGGATACCGTAGTGTTCACCATAATTTTTTATATAAAATAAAAATGATAGAATATATTTTCAAAATCACTTTTATGGAAAAAAAATTCAAAATATTAAATTATTTTTCAATTTGGCTTTTTTTAAAATAAAAAATTAATTTAGACATCTTATAATGTAAATATACATTATTGAAAATTAAAAGATAATCAAAATCGTAATTTTTTTTCAAAATATTGTATTTCAAAATAATTTTAAAATTAAGTGAGTTTTTAAAATTTTGGTATCCAAATATTTTTGTAATAAGGTGATGAAATACCTAAAATAAAATTTTGAAAACAATTATTCAAACAAAATTTTTATAATATAAATTTTTTTAACAAAAATATATAACAATATAAAAAGCATATTTCAAAAAAAAAAACTAAAATAAATGGACCTATAAAAAGAAAATCATTAATCTATTTTTATTTTGTCTCTATTTGGTATAAACTTTTATATTGAACTTAGAAATAAAAACTGACTAAAAATAAATTACTAATTTACCTCTATAAAATATATTTCAAAGTATATACAAAATTCAAAATAAAAATGTTTTAAATAAATAAAATGTTAAATATTAAATAAAAATTAATAATTTAAAACTAATTTATTAAAATTTAAAATGAAAAATGGTCAACTGATATATGCAAGTTGAGTAAAATTGATGTAAGTTATTGGTCCAGAGTTCAATCTAGACGATAAAATTTATTTACTTTTATAAATTAATATAAATAAATTATTGTTATTTATAAATCAACAACATTTAAAAAAATTAATTTAAAAATATTCAAATTAAATATAATTATCCTTTAATAATACATAAAATTATGAAATATTAATATCATGTGTCCACTAAACACATAATAGAAGGTCCGTTTGTTTCAAAATTTAAAAAATAAATAACTTTTATAGTGTTATATGTATTGGTTAAAAAAAATTTACTTAAAATTTTAAAATTTGGTTTAGAATTTTTTTTCAGAAAATATTATTTTATGTATTTAAAACATTTATAACAATTATTTTGAATAGCAAAAATTATAAAAATAACCTTAATTTAAAGCTATTTTGAATAATTTTTTATAAAAATTATTTGCGTTAATGACACTTTTCGTACCTATATTTTGGTCAACTCACGAAATTGGTCTCTATGGTTTAAAATCAAACGAATTAATCCCTAAACTATAATGTTTATGCAGTTTTAGTCATTATTCTCATTTCCCCCTCCCAAAATACTGAGGTGTCCATTTTTTAAGTGATGTGGCAATAAGTTACTTGCGTAGAAATTGAATACGTGGAATTTGAAGTTCATAATCATTTAAAAAGATTTCTAAATTCATACAAAAAGATTTCTAAAGTCATTTAAAAAGATTTATGAAGTTCAGTGTGTTGGTTCATCTTCTTCTTGCGTTCGACACTTTTCACCCTCTTCCTGCGTTCGTTCACATCTTCTTCTTCTTGTGCTCGTTTCATCATCCTCCGTCCATGGCAGAGAACGAGAAATCCAAATATTACTTCCGGTTCGTATAAATTAGGGTTTTTTGGCTCGATTTATAGCAACCTGTGTAGAGTTCTAATCGATTAGGTTTTTGTTGTTGTTGTCATATGATTAGGCCAAGTGATGAACAGGGGTTGAGGTTCCATATTAATCATGGAGGTAGGTTTGTAACATTTCCTGTTAAAGTGTATGTAGAGGGTCAAGTCTATGAGATGGAAGACACTGTTGATGTTGATTGGGTAAACTATAAGGATATTCAGAGTCTGGTACTTAGTATAGGATATACGAAGTTTAAGAGTTTGTGGTATCTGCATCGAAAGCTCTCATTTCGGCGTGGACTGAAGCCTCTAAGTAATGATGTTGAACTGTTGGAGCTTGTAGAAGATGCTAAAGGGTACAAGTTAGTGCAATTATTTGTTGAACACGGAGTTGATATTTCATATGTAGTTGAATTAGGTGATGAAGGTCCTGCAAATGTAGTTGAAGATGGAGC